>CM072074.1:12134687-13365625 GCA_036785405.1 Coenonympha arcania | reverse complement strand
CTAACCATGACCACTACGACTCCACTAAATCTAGAAACTGTTTAAATTTCAGATGCCGATAACAGAAAAATGTAGCAGTTATTACCTCTTGCTCTTATTGTTGACCTTGGTGAAAGCAACGCCAAAATGTGAAGTAACAGATCAAAGGGAAAATCATGTTACGTGTACCCCAACTGAAGACTTCAACTACAAACTACAAAGAGGCCTCGTATCAGACAACAACGATACTACGAAATTAACACTAAGAGCCTGCAAAATTTCTGAAGTCGAGCTTGAGGCTTTCGAAAACCTATTCTCTTTGGAATACCTCGATATTTCACAAAATAAAATTTCCGAACTAAAATTGGGAGTTATCGACGGCATTTTAGCAGTTAATCACCTGAATTTATCACATAATTTGCTAATGGAATTTCCGCTCGGTCTATTTGATCAAAATTCTAATTTAAATACGCTAGATTTAAGTGGGAATAAACTAAAGAATATAGAACTTGGCATATTTGATCCATTAGTGAAATTAAATTGGTTGGATTTATCAAATAACGCATTGAAAGGTAAAGATTTGAATCCATATATTTTTGACCAAAACACGAAAATAAGTTACATAAGCTTCGCTAGGAATAACATGAATGGAGCTCCGGATAACTTATTACATGCATTGGAAGATTTAAGAACGTTGAATTTGGACCGATGTCTCCTTAAGAAGCTACCAGCATTTGTTAGGGGTAGTAACCTAAAAACATTGCGAGAATTAATACTATCTGGCAATCAAATTAAAAACATCGACGATGCAACAGCTTTTATTAATTTAGACGGTTTAAATACACTTAATTTAGCCGATAATGTCATAGAATCTGTCAATTCTAATACACTGAAGCCGTTAAAGAAGCTCAGAGTTATAATTTTACGAGGCAATAAATTAACTGATATACCTGACACGTTATTTAAGGATATGAAGAGTTTGGGAAACATTGATTTATCACACAATGAGATTACAAATGTCCCTGTAAATGCATTTCGAGGGACATCCTTAAAGAACTTGAATTTGGCTAGTAATCGTTTCACTTATTTGAGCGACAACTTTTGTTTGGAACTGAGAAACTCTGGTGCGATGCTTTCTAAGTTTTATTTCAATCAGAATCCATGGCAATGTGCGTGTTTAAGGAATATACTGGATGAAGTGAAGAAGTTCCAGATATCATATAACGGGAATATGTACGATGGCAAACGTCCAGTGTGTGTGACAGCTAATGAGATGTTTTGTAAAAGACATGGCACGTTCAATAGTGTTTATACGGATTTGTATGATAGGTTAGTTTTAGGATTACAGACGAATATAATATAGACGATTTCATATTATCATTGTTTTTAAATGATTTCCTATGATAGTTATTTTTTGTGTAAGCATGTTGTTCTTTTTCCTTTTCTATGTCTTGCAAGTGGTAAGGCTTTATGAATTGCATATAAATTGAATCATTTGGCTAACTGCAAAACTGTCTAGCACTAAGCCAGCGATAACCATAATTACCTCACCGTAATATTCGGTGTCCTTAGTATTTTAACTGACAATTTCAGTGTGATATAGAAATATTTTAATACTTGCCAGCTTATATTATGAAATTTCTGAGCGACAAAATTTAATACCGAGAAAATTGATGACTAAAATAACTGAAGCCCAAAAGATAAGAGAACTAGATTTTAGCCACCACGCTATGTTTTATTCCGATTTTGGCGATTGATTTCAAATTATAAAGTTTGATGATATAAAAAATACCAGACTCCATTTCAGCGTACGCCATGCACGCTAAAGTAACTCAAGTAATTTATGTTTGATTTATGTAAATGATTAGATAATTATAAATTATGCTTTTATCCTATTCTTCCGTAACTACTCTAATATGTATTGGAAGTAAATAAAGTGCTTTATACCTTCTTTTTTATCGCTAGAAGCCTTATAAACCATGTTTATTGTTAGCTATTAACTTCCTAACAGCCGGCGGCAGCTCGTAAATTACGCCCAACCGCGAATTTCAGTGCGTTGTATGAATTTATTATGTGCAGCGCTGTGTAACTAGCGTTGAAAAGAAAAAAAAAATTGATAAGTACATATTCTTTCATTTACCACACCTAAACTATATTATGTCGTAAATGCAAGAATACATTAAGACAGTGTATAACCTCTTGACGCAAATTCGGAAAAAAAAAGAAATTACAGAAAATAAACCGACCTCAAACAAAAGCAAAGTAAACATAAGAAATGAAAGGGAGAAATAATAATCTTTCATGTCTGTGGCAGATAATATAAAAACCAACACTGGTATCAATAAATATTATTTCTAAAATTTCAGTTATTGTTTATTTCGTTTGTGTTTTCATTCGTCGGTTTCACTTTTTTTATGGAGATTTCAGTAACAGCTGGTTCAACGAACACTAAAAGATAAAGTATGTATGCAAATTTTTTTGAAAAATTTTACCCCCGCATCCGGATGTTTTGATATTTTCCAGGGATTTTCAGAATTCAGTTTTGCGGCAACAACCCTACAATAAGTATCCAATAAAAATAAACGTTACAGCCCGACTCAAAAATTACATTTTGTTTTTATGTTCCGGGCAAAATGGAATTTTAAACAAAGATCCTCTTTAATATATAAGTAACAGATCAAAGTACGCTGGCTTTGGTGGGAACGTTTAGCGTTTTAAATGGTCCGTCGTCTCCGGATTTTACATTAATAAAACGGAAGCTGTTATTTGAATGTCGAAAATGGAATCTCTTTTCATTTTTAAAAAACAGAGATATGAATTTAAAATAGTGCTGATGCCGGACAAAAACTAAGCTGATAAATACGCATTTATACTAGCGAGAATAACTATTATTACAATTTAATAAGAATAAATATTACTGAATCATTATGAATCTTCTTTAACACAACAACTTCTTTATTATCAACAGTCGAAATTCTATAACAGCGTTCGCGTGTAATGGAATATTATCCATCTGACGAGCACACGGATTGGTTAAAGTTCGCATCGGTTGTGCAGCGTGCACACCGATTAGCCAATGATGGTTGCGTTGCTATAGTAACCTGCGATGTCTGAGCAATGCATAATTTTATTTACGACAATCATTCCGCTAGTATGGTGGGAGACATCAACCGTTACAAGGTTATCAGCCTACCCATAAAAAGGTATCATTTTTTTTCTAACTGTATAGGCTAGCGCTTGACTGTGATCACACCTGATGGAAAGTGATGATACAGTCTAAGGTGGAACGCGCTTGCCTAGAAGATTGCCTATTCACTCTAAGTGGCAGGAAAGACAGTGTATGGCAGGGTATTCCAGGCCTTTGCAGTGCGTATCAAGAACGAGGAATCAAATCGCTTCGGACGCGTCATCATATATCAGTTATATTGCGTTCTGGTGTAATACTGTGCGGGCAACGTTGGGGTTATCCATCACGTTCAATGGGCGTTATTGACATTTATTCTTCAAGTGAGATTGCAGGCAAGTTCTAACATGTTGTGAATAAAAAAGTTGCTATATTAGTAGAGCATGCGCCGCAATGGACCAACGGCTTAACTGTCCGCCTAACAAAAGTATCACGGCAAAGTCGATCAAAGAGATGTTAATAAGGTCCATTGTATCGGACGAAACGCAGAGGGATCAATTAGTATTAGAGGCGTCTGCATGTACAAACAGGAGCTTTTCTTTTAATCATAACCACGGTTTAGGAAATACACAGTTGGACATTGGATGATGCTTTTAATGTTTTGTCAATTGAGCTGACTGCAAATTTTATATTACGAGACAAGTCATAACAAACTCAACGTAACACTCATCACATCATGTCTGCAGTAACACTCAATCACGTAGGTACTTATGTTTTTCTGAAGAACTTAAATACTGTATCATGTCCAATTATTTACTATAACTGAAGACTTAAAGTAATTACCGATTTCATTTCCTCCTTGTTCTTGGCATTATTTATTATAATTATTATAACTCTATTGAAAAACTTTTCATGCACAAAGTTTGATTTTCAGCTAATTCCAGCAGCTATCGATGAATCAATGCAGCTATGATGACGATAAGTGATAATCATTAGTATTAATTAAAGGTCCTTAGAAAATAAGATGCAGACTTATTTTCAAAGGACCGATTTTTTAATCGCCAGATAAACTATCTGAGGAATAAATTTAAACATATGCCATACAAAATCTGTCAAAACCCAATTAAATTCATTCAATTCATTCCCCAGTTAACGTTTATCTGACGATTGAAAAAACGGCCCTAAAACAAAAAAGAAAACGCATCAGCGACACCGGAAATTCTGTATTTGTTTAAATCCATATTGTTTTAAATGAAGATGTTTTCATGTTCTGACACTATCATTTTCAATTCCCAACTGTGTGATGACTAATATTATGATAATGATTCATGACCCTATGGAATAATTATGAGCTACATACAATTCGGGGCGGAGCAAAGGTCAATTTGGTTCAACCTTTACAAAGCGGTCGCCAATTAAGTTCTTAACATGTTACAATTTTAATATCAATGGCCTTCAGACCCTTTTTAAGGCTTATGAAGACCAAAAGCTGGACAAATACGTAACGTATTTGAGAATAGAGAGAGTTTCATAAAATGTAACAAATGTTATTTTCCTAATATTTAGATTTACTTGTATTCTTCCAAATATTTCAGATTTTGATTGGTTAACATCGGAAAAGTCAAATTCTAAATATCTTTATTTCACAGTGGCCTAACGTACACGCGCTATTGTAAAACGTCAATATGATATTTGTCGCATTTATTGTATGGTGATAACTACAAGACGACTTAAAACTAAGTTTACGAGGGTCCAACGCGCCCTGCACTGAGAAAAGAATATATTATGTATGCCTAAGGTATTTATATTATGTATGCAGTATTTATTGAATATTTCACTCTAAGTCAAACCTAACTGAAACGGTTCAGTCCTTTTCAACATGTAACTTTTAATTTATCATCACTTTAATTAAGGTACTTGGGCTACCACAATTTGCTCTACTTTTTTCTAATTTGCGTTTTTCATTAAATACAAACGTATAATTGAAACTCAAAGACAAAGCTGATGCTGGAATATGCTGGGATAACAGGTAAGAAGAAGAAGAGTTGAAAGGCTTACATCTAACTCGTTAGACGAAAACTCGTTGGAACTCCGCGGCGAACTCTTATAGGCGCTGAATATGTGCTGTCGTTGTTTTACAGCACTTGAGTCGTAAATTCGTTTCGCATCGAAGTGGAATATTCACGTATTTTCTCGCGCTTTTCACTTTATTGCGGCATACTTCTGTTTGACACTCGGTGCTTTGTGAATTTTTTTCAAAGACGGTTTAGTTGTACAGCCGTGCATATGTGAGAAATAAAGGAAGAAGCAAAGGTCTCACAAGGAAATCTATCACGTTTTACAAGGATATCTGTCGTTCCAGCGACGAACGTCCACAGTTGGACAAAGGCCTCCTGCAATGATTTCCAACATACACGATAGTGTGACACTTCCCGTGACTCTCTTAATGTAGCCCTGCCTACGCTGCGCTTTTCAGTGTTGGGTCGCCATTCCAGCACTTTAGTGTCCCCAACGTCGGTCGGTGCTACGAGCTATGTGACCCGCCCATTGCCACTTCAGCTTCGCGATACGACTCTGGTTTATTCCTCCACCAGGTTTTATGATGTGCGTATACGAGGACCTCTGGTGCGTACCTAAGTACTGCTGGATGGGATCGTTCGCGAAGTTTCTGGCCCAGCTTATTATTAGGATCTCGTGGGCTCGGCGGTCAACATCGAAAAGCTGCGGAAGTTCGTGCACGCGTGGCACAAGAGGCGGAGCGGTTTGAATCGGATCGGATGCAGCGGATCTTTGTTGCGGACAGCGACGGCGCGAGGCGAGTCCGTAATTGTTGTATCATTCAGCAGCCCCAGAATGGGGACAGTGAGGACCACATGGAGACAAGGAGGAAGAGAAAAAAACTTATGGGAAGTCAAGAAGGAGCCCCGGGAACACGCAAAGAGCAAGTACCGAAGAGTGTGAGGCGTCGTCCCGCGATTCGGCCCCCAAAATGTTGACTCTGGTTCGCACCTATATGGATCTCCTTGTTACTAATTTGATCACGGAAAGATATTCCGAGCCTTCTTATGAAGCCTTCCGGGTCTCGTAGTGTGTGTACATACGTAGTGTGTGTGTATGTATAATCTATAAACCGACCGTAACTAATAGATATACACCCTGAACAGGGCGAACGGGCGCAAAAAAGTCGCTAGTTTACCGGTACCAAAAAGGCTTGTTTTGTCACCAGCAGTAAGGCCACGATGTAGTTGGTACTGCCACCTATAAAATTTGCTTGTACAAAAAAGGTTTACGTAAATCGTTTGGATGCCCATATCCTTAGGTTTCTTATGGGTGCCGTAACTCTAAACTTTTGTTCCCGCAATATGCAGAAAAGGCCCTACATAGTTTCAACACGTGCAGTTTCAATATTGAGCATTACAATTTACAGTGCAAAGGCCAAAGGGTTCCGCATTCAACTTTTAAACGCGATGAATGAGTGTTGTCGGTGTTTTACAGCACTTGTGCCGTAACTTTTCTCGTTTCGCAACCAACGCAGTGGAGTTTGGTGTGGAAGTTTTGCGTGTTTTACCTACCTTGCGCTTTTCACTTGAATGCAGTCTAGATTACGTTCGACACTTGATACTTATAGCCACTAAGTAAGCTATGTTTTACCCCTTTTTAGTTACGGTAAGCCGGCACTAGGCTGCGATTCACAAAACACAACGGTTGTTGAAGAGTAAAATAAATGAAAAACGTCAAGGCATTTACGTAGGTATGTCATGGGTAGTATAAGGTAAACCGCTATAAACTTGACCCTCCTGATGGTCTGCGGGACGCGGGGCGGGTGATGCGATTGGCTATAACGAAGCGGCAGCGCTCTGCGCTGCCAGCGGACAGTGACAGTGACTAGCTGATTGGTTGAGCGGCTCCCGCCCCACGTCCCGCAGACCATCAGGAGGGACAAGTTTATAGCGGTTTACCTATAGGTACTAGGCATTTAAACAGATATTTACATCATACCAAAACATTTTCTGAGAACCCTGAAAAATTGTCAGAGCATATAATTGAACATCAGTACTTCAAAACGCAATTTGGTCGAAAATCGGTCGCTTCTCTTGAGCATCCAGAAGCCCCAATACTACTTGCAGGGCACGTTTGAACCTTTGTGAACTTAGGTTTTTATCAACTTGTAGTTATCACACAAATATCATATTGACGTTTAACAAGAGCCTGTACGTTAGGTCAATGTGAATTAGAGATATTTTGAGTTTGAGTTTGTATAGTATATACCTACAGTAGTAGTAGGGTATAATTTGGGCTACTACATCATCCTCTTGCTAAGTTACAAATAGCTAATGGTACGGAACCCTTCTTGCACGAGTCCGACTCGCACTTGGCCGATTATTAGAATTTCGTTCAATAAGCGTACTAAAAACAATCTAAAAAAATAGAGTAGATATTTCATATGGGTAAAACTACTGGTCTGTTAAATGTATTTTGTTTCAATAATATGTGTTACCTATTCAAAAATGCTGATGATTCTTTAAATTAATAACAATCCAATAATATCATAATACCACCCTGTCTAATATAGTCGCCTTAAGAGGTCTTCATTAATTGGAAATACTTGACGGCTATTAAAACGCAATTAGTTCCAACTTCCCAACTCAAATGCCGATAATAATCTCTTCATCTTGGCCAATTTAAACTGATCGATACTTAAGAGCCTTTCCGAAGATTAATAAAAAAATAGAGCTATAAAATGAAACAAACGTTTACATAAGCCAATTGAGACTGAAGGGGGCTCCCATATAACAAACGGGATTTTTGCTCGTTTTTGAATTTGTTGGGCAGAGATGTTTTGTTTGGAATTATTGGTCTTGATATAACGGAACTCTCTACCCGGTAACAGTGTGATTGAATAGGTCCTTCAAAAATATTGTGGATATGGTAACACCATTTTTCTACTGAGGATTCTATTTGCAATATATTAAGCTGGGAAGTACTTAACTTACATGTTTTTATGCAAATAAATTCATTGATTAATTAAGGTTCGTGTCATAGTTCGACACGCACTTGGTCAGTTAGAGGTCAAAAGACAGAAGACTTGACTCGATTTCAAGAGACAGAAGACTTGACTTGAGTTCAAAAGAATCAAGAAATGACTCGAGTTCAAGAGACAGAAGACTTGACTCGAGTTCAAGAGACAGAAAACTTGACTTGAGTTCAAAAGAAACAAGACTTGACTCGAGTTCAAGAGACAAAAGACTTGACTAGAGTTCAAAAGAAAGAAGACTTTACTCGAGTTCAAAAGAAAGAAGACTTGACTCGAGTTCAAGAGACAGAAGACTTCACTCAAGTTCAAGAGACAGAAGACTTGACTCGAATTCAAAACACAGAAGACTTGATTCGAGTTCAAGAGACAGAAGACTTGACTTGAGTTCAAGAGACAGAAGACTTGATTCGAGTTCAAGAGACAGAAGACTTGACTCGAGTTCAAAAGGAAGAAGACTTGACTCGAGTTCAAGAGACAGAAGACTTGACTTCAGTTCAAAAGAAACAAGACTTGACTCGAGTTCAAGAGACAGAAGACTTGACTCGAGTTCAAAAGAAACAAGACTTGACTCGAGTTCAAGAGACAGAAGACTTGACTCGTGCTCAAGAGACTGAAGACTTGACTTGAGTTCAAAAGAAACAAGACTTGACTCGTGCTCAAGAGACTGAAGACTTGACTTGAGTTCAAAAGAAACAAGACTTGACTCGAGTTCAAGAGAAAGAAGACTTGACTCGAGTTCAAAAGGAAGAAGACTTGACTCGAGTTCAAGAGACAGAAGACTTGACTTGAGTTCAAAAGAAACAAGACTTGACTCGAGTTCAAGAGACTGAAGACTTGACTTGAGTTCAAAAGAAACAAGACTTGACTCGAGTTCAAGAGATAGAAGACTTGACTCGAGTTCAAAAGAAACAAGACTTGACTTGAGTTCAAGAGACAGAAGACTCGGCTTGAGTTCAAAAGACATAAGACTTAACTCGAGTTCAAAAGACAGAAGACTTGACTTTCACCTCTTAGATGTCATCTCAGTCGTAAGAGTCAAGAAGGTAAGCACAAAGTTTAATAAAGGGATAAGTCACAAATCCTAAGCCCATCATCGGAGTAAATATCTTTCTAAGGCTACCTTTCCATCGGAAGTATGAGCTAGTATGAACGAAGCGAAGCGATGACGTATTTTCAATGGAATATTACCTACAGAACAACGACTATACCAAGTTCTTTGTTTCAGTTTAGGATTGCATATTGTTTTTTATTTCATGTTTTTTTCCTGTATTTTATTTCATTGAGTTTTCTTTCAATTTAAGTAACATTTGGCTTTAGGTAAAAAATTGCAACTAATTTAAGCTTTTTTTTGTATGTCTGACATGTCAACGTTTTTACACGACTGCCCAAAATAAGGAGTGTAATGTTTTAGCAGAACAGCAGAGCATATTAACAACGGATTTTGACTGAGTTTACCTACCCAATCCAGTTAAGTTCTTGTAATCCCGAGGGAATTGACAAAACACTACTTATCCCTTTCTACATCATAATATGGGGAAATCCATGCACAGTTTCCTAGTCAAGGGCTGAAAAAATTTAATTATGTCTGCGGTAAGGCATGCTTCTTTTCCAACGCTGTTTTGTCATATCGCTAGCTTAGGTAAATCATATTTTAGTTAGTGGATAGTGAACCGGAATCGTGAAGGTAAACATCTTCATATAAGTTTGAGGGTACTTGAAGTCAATTTAACAAGGGTATCAGAAAAGGGTACAATTCGTAATTTATTGTCTCTATTTCAAGTACCTACAGGGGTGCCTTCTAAGGACAAAGGAAAAAAATCATTTTACAATAAACGTTAAAATGAAAGTTAGTGAGATAAATGTAGATATATAAATGATCTAGTGGAACATTAAGGCAAAACTCCTGTACAAAGTGGTGGAAGCAAAAGTCCAATTTACAACGTTTTATGGCCGCAACTTCCGCGAGTATGTGTACTTTGTAGCTTCCGTAGAATTTTTTTAAGGACATAATCACCCAAATGTTCAGAAACAAGTTCGAAATTGAAAGTGAAAAAAAAATCGGTTCTAAAAAAATCTTAATACGTCATAATAATGAAAAGCTGCTGCGAGTGCATGATAGGTTGAATTGTGACAGGGGTGTTATTGATTGGCTGGGGCGGGCGTACCTTTTTTTTTTATAATACTATATAATATATTTTTTTATAATAGCGCTTGACTGTGATCACACCTTATAGAAAGTGATGATACAGTCTAAGGTGGACCGCGCTTGCCTAGAAGATGCCTATTCACTCTTGATTTGAAGGCACCCGGATTGTAAGTGACAGGAAAGACACTGCCTGGGAGGGTATTCCAGGCCTTTGCAGTGCGTATCAGGAACGAAGAATCAAACCGTTTCGTACGCGTCATTGGTACGTCGACTATGTATGGGTGGAAGCCCTTACGATGCCTTGCCGTTCTATGGTAGAAAGGTGACGGGGGAACCAAATTAAAAAGTTCCTGAGCACACTCTCCGAAATATATTCTATAGAATACCGACAGACAGGCAACCTTACGACGATGTTCAAGGCTTTGAAGTGTTTTGTGGACCAGTGTCGGGTTGCCGATGAGTCTTCTAGCACGGCGATCCACCGAATCCAAAGCATCAAGCTGGTACTTGGCAGAGCCATCCCACAAGTCCCACACATCCTACTGAATTGAGAATTCGTTACTGCAATCATTTTGTCAGTAATACTGGGGGGGTTTCACTCGCACTGTAGGTACAAAGGCTACATACATAGCGCCGACCGCACAGCGGTTTTATGAGGACCCCTGTTGCGAGCCAGAAAGAGATATAGTGGAGTTTAAGTTACGCGACAGAAAGAGAGCACAACGTTTACGTTAATAACGACGTAGGTATAACGGGTCTCTTTCGAACTGAATTGCACTTTAATGTCTTAGCGCTATAGAGTCGCTATTTATTTAAATAATTTTGCAAAGTGAATCCTCTACACCGTAAGGTGCTATTATAAGTATCTGGTATACTGTGGTAATACCTAGATATAAATATTGCCTAATATGGATGTCCTTGTCCGTTCACCCATTATCATCGTCATGATTAATTAACGTAATGTCATAAGCTAAACCCTTTTATTAACCGATTTAAAAAAAAAGGAGGAAGTTCTCAATTCGTCGGAATCTTTTATTGGGCAAGAGGGATTTGCCCATAGTCCACCACGAGTCACGACGAAGGCTACGAAATATCGCCTTTCTGTATTTTTATGGTTGACAACCCTAGGAATAGGGGAATAACTTCTTAATACAAGTTTCAGTCTATACGCTTCGTTCGACAGGGGTGTAAGTAACGGCTTAAGGAATCTGATACTGTTGTAATGTTAAACCTATTTATTATTTACTGGCGAAACAAATACCCAACACCCAGGGGAGGCGCTAGATCAAATATTTCATGGAGATAAGACTATTAGAGGTTTTGGCAGCTAGGGTTGTCAACAATGCAATATATATTACAATTATTGCTAGTATCAATAGTTACAACGTTCAATAATGAAGTTACAACGTCGATTATCAAATTCCCCTACTGCGCCAAATTCACACATCCATTACCTATCTACATTCCACATGCATCATGAAAGCAGCCCGCAGGGAAATCTAGAATTCTGTTATCACACTAATATTGTAAAGGCGACAGTTTATACTTGCATATGTGTATGTTTGTAACACCTTCACAACATACATACAGCAACAGCTAGTATACATAATTTGTATTTATGAGTATCACCTGATTCTCTTACAGATATTTTTATTTTTTATAAATATATACGGGACATTTTATATCTACATCGCAGTCTAGCCCCAAAGTAAGCGATAGCTTGTGTTATGGGTAGTTGATAATTGATAATTATACATACATACTAATATACTTTAATATAATATATTGAAAAACACCCAGACACTGGAAAACATTCATACCCATCACACAAACCAGGAGTTTAATTACCAGGAGTGGGAATCGAACCCACGTCCTCTGACGCAGACGGCAGGTTCGCTACCACGACGCCATTCGGTCGTTACTTTAGCTGAAGAAAATTACGGTTTACTTTTAAATAAGTAATAAATGAAAAAGCTATCATGTTTACTTTGTCCCTTTTGGTGCCATTTATTGAGAATCCGGGCGCCGATCCGCACCGGTAATTGGCCAAGTTTGTGTAAACCACCATTGTATGGAGTTGAAATCTCTCCTCGCCTCGAGGAATTCAATATGGCATTGACGTATATGTATAAGCAGACGATATTGAAATCAAAACATTTTTTGCGAACACTGAAAAATTAATCTTACTACTGTTGACATAGAGCGTATAATTGAATATAGTTCAAAATGTCATGTTGGTCGAGAATCCTGAGATTGAAATTACTTAAACGCGTCATAGTCGAGCAATGTATTTCCTATGATGAAATATTCAATTTTACACTCTGCCAATAGATATAAAGTCCATTTTTCAGTGAAAATTTTTTTCCTTTTTCTTGTTTTACATCACTCAGTGTGTGAAAACGTTACGAGAATGTCATAGCAGGCGTATTACAAACGAATTCAGGCACCGATACGAACCTAAGGATGAGCCCATCTGAACATTTCACCGTAAACCTTCTTCATACGAGAAAAAAGTAGCGCTATCTGACAAAATTAGCGTTAATACACCACAATGTGGAAAAAAACGTCCCTGTGGAAAAGCGCGTGCGGATTAATAACATAGTGAAGTTGATCTGTGGCATGGTGTTTCTCCCTGATACGTACCGCTAAGGTGTGGAAACACCCTTCCAGCTTCTGTGCTCCCAGCCAAGTACTACCTAGGTGCCTTCAAGAGAAGAGTGAATAGGCATTTTCTAGGCAAGCGCGCTCCATCCTAGGCCTCATCATATCTATCCATCAGACATTATTGTAGTCAAGCGCAAGCCTATCTCTAGTAAAAAAAAAGTCAGGGCCCATTAACGATACTGCGGTCGGCTTACTACTAACGCCGTTGGTGTCAAAACAATATTTTGGACAACGGTAAACTGGCGACATTTTTTCTCGCGGTCCCCCGGGTCCTGAGTCTATTACTCCAGGACATTTCCCGGATAGCAGTTCAATAGTAGACTCCCTTGCAATGGTCCTAGGAATAAATCTCGACAAAGTGCCATTTCGTAAAAGAATGCGCAGAATTTAAAAAGCCACTCGTGTGACATTGGAACTTTTCCAATTTTTTCGCAACGAAGCCTTTCTCTGTGTTCAGTTTCAAAACTGAAGTTAATTATTAGCTTCATAATATAGGCTAACGCACTACCTATACCCTTCTCCTTCCCGCATCCTTCTTCTTGAAATTATCTATCTCACCTACATTTCTATAAATCAACAAATTCTTCCCGCTTCAGTTAGTTACCGTCAGGTACTACCTACTTATCGTACGCATCTAATTTGTGTCGCATTCCTCTCCAACCCCTCAATAAATTCGCGAAAATCAATACGCCGAACAATTTGATATACTTCATATCATCGAACTGTATATATTCGTTATAAAAGCTGCAGGCCGGCTAATAAAAGTGTGTGTATATGTGCTGACTCAGTGGACACGCAGAAATTGAGATGTTACATCAAGTAAGTGAATTTACATCCTTATTGCCTAATCATTTTTCCTATATTTCTGTGTGGTTAGCCTATATAATAATAAAATATTGGAGGAATACATTGAACCAGTTGTCGAAGGTTAAATTTCGTTACGCTAACGGAATGTGGTGTGAGTAAAAACCTCCTTATTAAAAAATCTTTATCCACCACATTTTTTGGCCACTTCGAGCCGTATATATTATTAATTATTAATAACTCATGGTCCTTCTTACTATAAAATCATTAGTATTATATTGATCTGTGTGCATCATTACGATTATAGTAGGTGTTATTAACTTTCTAATACTTGTTGTTAGTGTCGAATTTTAGGTAATTGAAATAATAGATTTTTTATTATTACGTTTCCCGCACTGTTATTTCAATATTATTATAACCCGCAACCTAAGATTTAGCATTAACGACGATCGCAAATAACATTCTGCGCGCATAGATCTCATACTACCTGCATTTATAAAGGTGTAACTAAAAGTTACGTATCGCTGGTCACGTACGCCACTCTGTTCAAATTCACTTCGGCGCATTGTAAAGTACTTACGCAAAACAACCACTTATTTATCTACTATTTTACCACCCGCAAAAATAAAGAGGTTGTGTTTGCTCATACAGTTTTACAGCTGTTATCGCTTATTATTGTACGCAATCTACTGCAGTTAAATTAGACTCAGTATAACTTAAATTTATTAACCGCTCGCGAACAAAGAAGGGTTGTGTATGTTTCGTATAGGTAATTATCATCTCGCATTATTTTTATTATAACTTAGTTACACTACGCATTGCTTAAATGCAATTATATTATTATAAATTATACTTTAGTGTAACTTTGTGCTAACTAACCGCTTAAAAATAAAAAGGGATTGTGTGTTTTCTTATTATTATTTACGCATTATAAATCATATAATTATTGTTTTGTTTTACGCAAGTACTCTGTTTTGAATCTATCTCTATTTTTGTATTTTTTACCTACGCCAATTCGCTTTAAAAATGCATAGACCAGAGACTTCTCCCAAACCTTATAATAGGGACGAATGTCAAATATTATTATTAGAAAGCAAACGCGATGTGCAGTTTGCGCGCATGCAAAGATTGTATGACTTAGCTCAAGAGGTCGAAGAGGATTCTTCTAAACTTTCTTCTTTATTGTCTCAGGCTTCTAATATTGATACATTACGCAAAGAATTTGAACGTATTTTGGATTCTTATAATGAAGCCCAGTTTAGATTAAATCCTAAATACATAATTAACTATCAATCGTGGACATCCTTTGAGGAAATGTTTTGCTACGTAAAACAAATATTAGAAATAAATTCTAATAAAAATACAAGGTCGGAAGGTGACAATGCGCGATCTATTTCTAGTTTTCCTAAATTAAGTCTTCTTTTAGGGACGTAAATTATTTTAAATTATACCTAAAGGTATTACGTGCTATTATTTTAAATTATAACCTGGTTGACAGGATTGAGAAGGCGCTGGAAGACAAAGAAATCGCGCTCTCGGCTTTCCTGGATATTGCGGGAGCTTTCGACAACACCCCAATTCGCACACTGGTGGGCGGCCTAGCTAGTAAGCAGGCTGACAGAACGACCATCAGATGGGTGGAGGCGATGCTCTCAAATAGGAAAGCCAAGATTGAATTAAACAAGATCTCTATTGAAGTGCTCACTACGAGGGGCTGTCCGCAGGGGGGGGTACTGTCACCTCTTCTGTGGACACTGGCCGTTGATGAACTCCTGTATAAGATGGCTGACTTACGCATTGATACTCAGGGCTATGCAGACGACCTGGTCATCACTGTGCGGGGTAAATGTCAGGATACCCTTTCCCATCTTATGCAAAGAGCACTCAACACCGTTGAAAAATGGTGCACAGAGAACGAACTCACAGTCAATGCTGACAAAACTGTCTTGATACCATTCACTAGGAAGCGTAAGCTGGACAAACTACGTTCTCCAAAGTTGAACAATGTCAGTATTCCGTTCTCAACGGAGGTCAAATACCTGGGTGTAACCTTGGACCAGAAGCTGACCTGGAACGCTCACGTGGACGGAGTACTCAAGAAAGCAAAGACGGCTTTGGGCATTTGCAATCGGATGGCGGGCAATAGATGGGGCATAAAGCCCAGAATAAGCTACTGGCTTTATGTCACCATTGTAAGACCGATTATCTGCTACGCCTCTGTGGCATGGTGTAGCAAAACGATGCAAACAACAACCCAGAACAAACTAGGCAGCCTACAACGTACGGCCTGTCTACTTATAACGGGAGCTATGAGCACCTCTCCCGGTGCAGCACTGGAGGCTCTCCTAAACCTCACTCCTCTTCACCTGCACATGAGGAAGGAGGCGAGAGCCAGCATGTACAGGCTGATCAGTCAGGGGGAGGTTTACTGGCTCTCTCAAGCCATGAGGAACCTGCAAGACTCAATACTTGAAATTCCGGTTTTAGGGATGCCTACGGACACTATGCCTCTAAAACTGGACTTCCAAAAACATTACACTGTGGAAATTCCCAGCAGAAACGACTGGCTTGAGCACCGGGTCTCCTGGAAACCGGGAAGCCTGAAGTGGTATACGGATGGCTCAAAGTCAGGTAAAGAGGTAGGTTGCGGCATCTATGGAGAGACGGCCAAGGTAAAACTGTGTCGTAACCTTGGCATTTATGCCTCCATATTCCAGGCAGAGGTTTTCGCTATTATCGACTGTGCCGAAACCTGTCTGCAAAAGGACTACAAAAACAAAACAATTTATATCCATTCGGATAGCCAAGCGGCTCTATCGGCCCTGTCTTCTGAGAAACTTAACTCAAAGCTGGTCGAGAACTGCAGGAGAACACTGAATACCCTGGCCGCAAGCAACAAGGTAATTCTACGATGGGTTCCTGGTCACACAGGGATCATCGGCAACGAAAATGCCGATGAACTTGCAAGAACAGGTGCAATAGGCAAGCAGATAGGACCTGAACCTGTCTGCGGCATACCTAAAAGCCTGGCGCAATTAACCCTGACAATCTATTGTCGATTCGATCTAGCGATGCGTTGGAGGAAATTGACTGGAATGAACCATTCAAAGGCTCTCATAAAACCTTTCAATGGGAAAGCAGCTTCTGAGGCTCTGAACCTCAGTAAGAAAAACTTGTGTATACTAGTGCGGGCATTAACAGGGCACTGTGGACTAAATCGACACATGAACAACCTGAAACTGAGAGATACAGACATGTGCAGACTCTGCAACGAGGCGGCGGAAACGCCGATGCACATGATCTGCTCTTGCCCGGCACTAATGCACAAGCGCAGCAGTCTTCTGGGGAAATTCATACTGGACCCAATTGATGCTAAACTTCTTCCAGCCAAGATGCTGCTGCTGTTCCTGGCGGCAACGAGCATTGGCTGGGAACTGTAGATGGCGGCGTCACAATAGATCGGGGACGGTCAATGTGACACCAGGGACCATGGAGACCTGAAGCTGCAATCAAGAAAGAAGAAGAAGAAGATTACGTGCTTAGTTTCTTCTTTGTGTCCTATTTCTACCATCCAATTGGACCTAAGTATCAAACTAAACCTTTATTTAACGACGACTCGGATTCGAGTGAGAGGTCGCAGATTTGATTCATTAGTGCCAGGTCTGGGGCCGTACCACCATCTCTTATAGCAGTATTATTGTAATATTCTTTTCACATTTTCATACAATATCAGTATGAAAATTTTAAAACAATATTACTTACAACGGCCTCTGGTCTGGTAAGAGGCTTCGGTTGTCGCTATACTTAACGCTAAGCAATATATAGCGTCTCGGCGGCACGAGCGTATGTAGCGCAAGTGTAAGGAGGTACTAATTTGGAGGGGCTTACCCCTTCCAAATTAGTAAGATAACATTTTCAGCTGCATCATCTCGTACTATTAAGGCTCTTCCACACAGGCGCGTTATTATCGGTCGATAAAATCGCATGCGTTACTGCGATAATGCGTCCCGATTCCTTGCACACAGCTGCGTTTTTATCGTCCGATAATAACGCGCAGACGGACGCAGCGTCCTACTTCCATTGCGGCGTTATTATCGCAGCTACACACTACATGACCATCCTAATACAAAATGTACTGAAAACAGATATCGCAATAACGCTTGCGATATTATCGACATTATCGACCGATAATAACGCTCCTGTGTTTAGGGGGAGCCTTTAGGTGAGATCGCATTATTCGCAATCACGTACTTAGCTACTAACTTGTAAAGGTTTAACGAAAATCGGATGTCTATCGGATGAAAAAATCATCTTTGTTTCATCACATAAACATCCACACAAAGGCTACCTAAAGGAAGCTCCGACATGCTTGGTTCTGCGCTGCTTGGATCCAACGGATTCATTTGTTTACCTTCCCTTAGGTATAGCCCATTGTACAAATCATTGAAAATCGTACACCAATTACTAAGCGTTTAACTATTTCGTAAACTAATTACTAAACTAGTCGGGAAGATTCGGAGATAATTGGGACATGAGTTATCTAACAACAATAGGTGTTCCTTGTGCTAAATCATTATATTCTATTAACAAGATAGCTATTGCTGATTAATGGCACCAGCGTGCGTAAGCGATAAATAATAATTCCCATTTCGGCTATCCTGTTTCAGGGCGGCTATATTTATTATGAAAAAAATCTATTGCTTCCCCGAAATAACTGGTGTTTTGGAGTCTTCTAGCAGAATTCGTCCGGGTAGGTACTTACCACCGTAATGTCAGTTATAGTAGTAGAAGCATTTAAATTAAAATGCGTGCCTTGGAAGTGGAACACTCGGTTGGAACGAAGTTCATCCACCGACGCGATATATTATGGCGCTTTGAACTTTGCTTTCGAGTTAGCTCGCACGAACGAGTTTCTCTTATAAAATTATAATAGCTGATTGCATGTTTGTATAGACCTTTTTATATTATGTGGACACGATAAACGTGAGTTTAGATTATGGAATTTACGAGGATTTTATTCATGTCGCGATTTTTTCCCTTTTTTCCTTTCGCCTAAAACCCCTTCCGATGTACCGTCCGAAAAGTATCTTCGTTTCAAAAGAACAGAAAAACGAAAATAACGTGAGCAAAGCTGCGGGAAAACCCTGGTTGTCATAAAGAATTAACTACTGCAAGCCCCATCGCTGCCGTCTTAACTAATGGACGACAAGGGTTTCGTGTAGAAGTTCCTATAGGGTTACCATCATACCATAGTTTTTGTTCGCAAGTTATGCCCATTGTTTGCAAAGGGTATCTCTGACCCTCTGAATTCCATTTGACGGTTGATGTAGTAGCGTACATCTTTAGGGTAAGAATTTTAATAGCTTTGCCTTAATAGTATAGATAACAATTATTATAGAATACAGAAAACAAAAATTGTACTTATTTATTTCCCAGAGTTGCATCAAACGTGGCCATACCTGCAACAAAAATGTTCTTGTGTTACTAATTATCATTAAAAAATTTTTCATTAATCATTAGTTAATCATTAAAAATAAATAAAATTTAGATGTCCGCTTTTAAAACAAAGGTCTTAATCGCAATATTTTTAACCGACTTCGAAAAACAAAAGGAAGTTCTCAAATCGGCGCATACAACACGGGTTTTTTACTGAGAATGCGAGGGATTTGGCTAACTACGCTAACCAAGAATGGATTGGCAGGCTTTACACACTTACCTGGCGGAAGCACGGTAACACGACAGAGAATCCCGTACTTCCGCCAGCGAGTCCGTCGTGGAAACTGACAGTTTTTAGTAGACGCAAGCCCCACATAACCCTTCCGTTTCCCCTGACAGAGGGCTAGGCATATGTGTTAGGCATTTTCTGGCTATAAAAAAACGCTTCACATACTTTGAATAAAATGTATTGGATTTTCGTTATCTTATTTTGCTCATACATTTTAACGAAAACTCTATTATGTATATATAACGAAACGAAATGCCAGATTCCTTGTAGATATTTCACTCTGTGGAGTTTACACTATAAACACACAAGTGTTTCCCGAATCCTGTAAACTCTCAGTGGCGAATCCTCAATACGCCTGATTGTTTAGGGAGTGCGGGCGGGATAATTGAGCTGACCTACAAACACTCATCGCAAATGGACAAATGTTTTCATTAATTGCCGGTTGCCACCTGTTCCCGATCCATACACCAAATAGGCACCTTTGGTAATTATCGGAACTGTTAGGTATGCATAATACATTACAAGAATTCTGTAGTAGGTAAAGTGAGAATGTTGTGCCGCGTGGAAGTCCCGAGTTCGATTCCCAACACGAGCCAACTTGGGTCGTTACTAGCGACGACTCAAGACGACCTCCCTGGCGCAGTGGCGGCGCGGTCGGATTCGAGTGGGAGGTCGCGGGTTTGATTCCCGCCACAGGCCACTTTGGAATTTTATAATTTCTAAATTGGCTCAGTTCTGGTCTGGTGGGAGGCTTCGGCCGTGACTAGTTATCACCCTACCAACACAGACGCACCGCCAAGCGGTGTAGCGTTCCGGTGCGATGCTGTGTAGAAACCGTTGGAGTAAATTTACTTACCCTTCCAAGTTAGTACGATAACATCTCAGGCTGCATCATCACTTACCATCAGGTGAGATCGCAGTCAAGTACTAAGTTGGTTTGAATAATAATAAAAAAAACAATAGCCTTACGAATTTTATAACTATTGTAGAAAAAGAATTGATTACTATTTACTAATTACTTCAAAACATATTATTTTCTTTTGTAATTTTTTTTTAATAATGAAACAACCAAACAAGCAGGCGGCGGTCATCTTCAGTTAGGCAAACACCGCCGCCCATGGACATTTGCAGCACCAGGGGAATTGCAAATGCATTGCCTGCTCTTATGGAGTTTCTTTATCCTCCCCTTGAACAACCCTAGGTTGAAACTTTTAGGGGACACTGCTGCTGGTAACTGGTTCGATAAACTGGTGCGCGGAAAAAAGGATCTGGCAAACCGAGTGGTTGAGGATTGCCAGCCATCTAGATAGTACGGATGGAACGCATTTTTGCACGTAAGTGTATGCTCAGAGAAAGTGGAATTTACATCGCTACCAAATTAAATATCATTTGTCATCGATAAATCACGTGAATTGTGATTTAACCTATTAACTATTCTGTTTCTGCAACAGCGGGGCTAGACAAAAGTAACAGTCGTTCAGCATTGACGACAATAGACAAAAATGTATGGACAAACCACGTGACGAACGCAAACAAATGAAAGCAGAATCTACTTTATGCTTAGCGTTGTTCACTGTCGGCTGTCAATTGTCATGCGAAGTACGCTAAAGTTATCTACAACGTCCGCGAGAACGCCAGGGAGCGTTCAAATTGTCGTAGTCGATTTTCAAAAAAAGCGTGTTTTCCTATATTCGGTCACGTGGTTTTTCTACAGTCACTTAATGTTTTGTCCATACATTTTTATCTACTGTCGTCAACGCTAAACGACTGTTACTTTGTCTAGCCCCAGGTATAGAATCGATAAGATAAAATTGCTACAGCTACAGGATAACGTCAGTCTATCGTTTCAGCTAGTCTAGACCAGTAAGACAATTTACTTCTTTAAGGGACTTAAGTCGGTTAAAAAGATTAACTACATAATTTCTTGGCGGTTATATTATGAGTATTATTTCTTTTTTAATACCAACACACCTGTTGTTCGAAGCGATGCGAGCCGGGGTCGAGACAGGATGGGGGATGGGATGCGGAATATTTTAGCATAATCTTGTTACGCTGACACCTGACGCTTGCTACAAATTGCTGCATTTTGACGGCACTTCTAACAAGTTTCGAGGAAATAAAAATACCGTCGGGAAACTTTGACTCGGTAAAGTGCGCGTTTTGTGAAGTAACATCTCCAGGAGTTACTTATCACACGTTTTTCAACAGTTTATACAGAAATAAACAAATTCCATTTTTTTTTGTTTTTTGTAAATAAACCTATCATCTTCACATATTTATAAAGATGCTTATAATTGTCCACTTTTAAGAATTTGCTTCCGTATCGAGCTGGATTTTAGTAACTCACAAAACAGTCTATTTTCGGAATAACTTTCTGGAGTTTTAAGCAAAGATTTTTATATTTAATCCTGTCGAGATGATACTGCGATTGATTGCTTTAATCTCAGAGTTATAGTATACCTATAGTATAGATTGTTGGGTTAATTTGTTAAAATGTCTTTCGTGAGTATTTAACTCTGGTTTAATACCGTAAATATTTAACCCGCTGTTTAGCGCAAGTAGGCCGTAAGGGGCCGTTTTAGCCCAATAGCGCCACTATATTGATAAATTCAATCGCGAACCGGTGGTCGATGAAAACGATCGGCCATCGGCGTAGAGCCATTCCGTATTTATAGGTCGCCCCAATTAGCCTCCCTGAGCCCCTACGCAATCAGGCGGATACTGATCATATTTCATGGGACGGGCTTAGCTTTGGTCACATCAAATAAATACCTATATTACAGCAGCTGTGCTATTACATAGTACCTACTCTAGAATGCCCGAAGCTCGCAGTCGATCTAATGTGACTATTTTTACACGACAGCCTGCTGACTGTTTGCTCGTACGAAAAAGGTTTACGTAGCCCATATCCTGAGTTTTCTTATCAGAGATTCCAATATAACTTCTGAAGTCTGAACCACTTAAGAGACTTAGACATATCGTCGTCGGGGTATCGTTAGAATGCTTACATCATTCCGAGTAACATAGCCTCATTTTTTTTTAGAAAAGACGTTTGATAGTCGTGTTTATATTTTTTTCGTCATTATTCACTTATTACCCCACTGCCAGTGAAGGGTTATGTTTTTCTCGCGTTAAATCTTGTGTTCTTATGTTTGTTTGTAAAATTATTTTTAACTCTTATCTTAAAACAACTGTACCTTTCAAACAACTGTTTGTCGTATCGAATGGTTAGATTTGTCTCAACTCTCAAAAGTCAAAACCCAAATGTTCCCCAATATGTCTTTTTTTTAATAATGTGGCCGTTTTATGGTGCAATGTAAGTAACTAAACCTATCGAGTTGGGTAGCAAAATGAAGTTTTGAATTTATAGTTTTAAAGCGTGTAGGTTTTTTTTATTCTAAGTATACAAGTTAGTACATGACTGCGATCTCACCTGATGGTAAGTGATGATGCAGCCTAAGATGTTATCGTATAACTACTACCTAACTTGGAAAGGTAAGTAAATATACCCTAGGTCTCTACAAGCATCGCACCGGAACGCTAAATCACTTGGGGCTGCGTCTTTGCTGGGAAGTACCTACATGTTTTCCAGAAAATAAGAATTATTTGGAACAATTTAACCATTGAAGTGGACAAATAAGTTTTGATCCCTAGACGATCTTCGAAAACAATTCATAAAAGTTCGACTAACAATATCACCTTTCAGCAAAAGTTGTGACGCGTATGAATCATACTCCTATACACAGGACCCGGCGGTCGGCGGGCTACGCGAAAAAATGTCGCCTGTTTACCGGTGTCAAAAATGTTTGTTTTGACACCAACAGTTTCAGTTGTTAGCCGATCGCAGTATTCTCTATGGACAGCCGTTCACGCCACAGACACTGTACTTGTTATAAGTCCGCATGCGAGTTCCGCAGGGACGATTTCCGCCCTTAGAGCATTTAAAATACCGCCATGTTGCGTTTTAAAGGAGGAGGTTCTCAATTCGACTGTATGCCTTTTTTATTATTTTTGTTACCTCATAACATTTGACTGGGTGAATCTGGATACTGATTTTGATGATTCTTTTTTTATTAGAAAGCTGACGCGTCCCGTGTGATCCCATTTCAATTTAGTCCAGTTCTGGTAATCCATGAGAAAGCCATATAAGTCTTAAATTTTTAATTGTATTCAACAGTAGTTTGATAAGAGTATAAGTCGGTTAACGTAGGTATATAATGACAATTGACGCTACTATACATTTAAATACGAATCAAAATTTTCACTCGCAGCGGGATTTGAACCCGCGTCCCCCAGCTCTCGCGGCTGGGTGCTCTAACCACTGAGCTATACGAGCCATATCCCTCGGCGATGAAATTTCGATTAGAACTATTAGGTCCTTAGGCAGGAGTCAGGACTAGCCTAATTCATCGCAGAGGGATATGGCTCGTATAGCTCAGTGGTTAGAGCACCCAGCCGCGAAAGCTGGGGGACTTTTCGATTCGTATTTAAATTTATAGGAATTATTTCCTAAGTGTGTAAAACACTAATCAAAAAGATAATTAGTTAATTGACGCTACTCTTTTCTTGTATGAAGAAGGATGACGTAAAATGTTCCGATAGGCACATCCTCAGGTTAATATCGGTGCACGTATGTCTTTCTTTCTTTCTTCTTTTTGCACAGATACACGCACAAATATGGGAACGCACTACAGACTGTAGACAAGCAAGAACAGCTTAGATAAACACTTAACAGATAAACTTTACGGCTTAGTAAAGACAAACTAAGACTAGTCGTAGGCATGATTACAGGGCATTGCTCACTAAACAAACATTTTTCCACCCTAGGAATCACGGACAGCCCTCTGTGCAGAGCCTGCATGGAGGAGGACGAAACACCGGCACACGTGATCTACAACACACACATAGACCAACGCGAGATCTACTTGGGATCCTCAGCAACGCTCCAAGATATCCTGTGCGACCTGGGAGGCCTCTTCGGATTCTGGAGTGAGCTCGGCTGGCTGGAGTGATCCGGCGAGGACCCGCATCATCGACTTCACGCGCAGCGGGCGAATTATCGCCTAGTCGCGGAAAAGTCCCAGGAAAACAAGAAAGAAGCACGTATGTCTATAACAGGAATGTTTTTCAATGGACACGTGACATCTCCCCTCGGAGTCCGGGACACGTCGTCGGACCCTATTAAAAGTTTTGCTAAAGAAAACTGAACTGTCTGTATTCACTTTGAAACACTTGGAAAATATATCACAGACGAGTAGCTACGCAAGTAATGTATTATTGAAAGTTTTAGTTATATTTATGCAGCAACAGTGTTCTAATACCTAATTATCAACAGTTGCATGTGAAAGGCTTTATCTACACCCATACTGACTGACTGACTGACTGACTTGTTGGCTACTTACTGACTGACAGACTGGCTCAATAACTGGCTGGCTGGCTGACTGACTGAATCACGTTTGTTGTATAAAATCTCCCTTATCTCCCTTATTCAATTTTTTGTGTTTGTTGCAACAGATTAAGTACAAAGTCTTACAGTATTACTATCACGGTTGAAGAGATACAGCCTGGTGACAGACAGACATACGGACGGCGCGTCGGAGTCTTTAGTAATAAATAGGGTCCCGTTTTTGCTTTTTGGGTACGGCTACGAAACCTTATTACTCTCTCACTCTCTACTCTTTTCAAAGCGTTAAATAAAAACCCCACATACGTGACTCTCGAGTCACTCTACGATTTCGCATTGTGAAGTCAACATTTCCTGAGGATGTCCCGGTGTCGGGACGAAACGTACGTCGAAGAAAGTGTTGGAAAATTGTGTGTGGTGTTTCATGTGGGTAGTGTTCCTGCATTTTGTACCATACAGAATCTTTTCAAGAAGCGGATTATAGCTAAACAAATTAGTCTTTCCTACTAATTATGGATTTCCGCAAAATAACGCCTGCTTCCATTCAGTAAAACAAAGGTTTTTTTTTTCAAAAAAACGAGCATGTGCCTAGAACATTAAAATTTCGAAACTGGAAATTTTAGCCTGTAAATACATAAGAATGCATACTTGAAAAACATTGCAACCGTGTTCAGCCCAAATTTCAGTAATGTGAACTATACGCAGGTGTAAATTGCATCAATTTCAAAATTGCAATAATAATATGTAGGTACCTACCGCAAATATTATCGTTTCTTTACTGGCTAATTGAGTCAATGCGGTCAATTACAGTAGGTCAACACACAACACTAACAACCAATTACTTTTGATCGGGTCCCGTCACCCGTGCCAATTAGATATTTTGATGTAGCCAAAATTATTTTGTTCATAAAGGTTTTGCATACTAAAACAAATTTTGGGATTTCATCAAAAAACATCTTTCTAATATATAAAATTCTAGTGTCACAATGTTTGTAACAAAACTGCTCCGAAATGACTTGGCCGATTTTGATGAAATTTTTTGTCCACATTCGATAAGTACGAGAATAAGTCGTAAAGTAATTTATGGCAAAACAACGTTTGCTCGGTCAGCTAGTCTTTATTCAATATTTTGTGAGGTATCGTGGGATAAAAAGGGAATTATTTTTGATCTATTTGTTTTATGCTTACTTAATAATGATATTAGGATAAAAGGTCCTGCAAAAATCTCAACTCTTAAAAAAATGGAAAATACTTTCCAAAAAACCAACTTCAAATGCCACTACAAAGAGTGAAATAATTTTTAATGTAAGTACACCAATTCGAAGTCGGGCAATGTTTTGTTCAATCATTAATAGTCCTTCGTATTATAAAACTTGATGTGCAAAGAAACGACAAAATTATCGACAATATGAAGGACTATTAGTGAATGAACGAAACATTGCCCGACTTCGAATTGGTGTACTTACATTAAAAATTATTTCACTCTTTGTAGTGGCATTTGAAGTTGGTTTTTTGGAAAGTATTTTCCATTTTATTTTATACTTTTTAGTGGAAAACAACTAATGCGCAAGGCATTGGTAAAAATGCCCACACCACTTGAAGTATGCTTCTAAAATCTGAAGAGTTCCCTCAATTTCTCCAAGATCCCATCATCAGATCCTGACTTCATGAATACAGTCATTACTTGATGACTGCAAGGAAATGCAATAGTAACTATAAAAAATACCTAAATCGCTTCAAGTATACTAGCAAAATTTGAAGAGTTCCCTCGATTTTACCAAGATCCCATCATTAGATCCCGACCTGATGACCATTAGACTACCTGGAAAAAATTACTCTTTCAAACAATACCCAAATCACTTCAAGTGTGCTTATAAAATTTGAAGAGTTCCCTCGATTTCTCCAGGATCCCATCATCAGATCCTGACTTGATGACTATGGGACCATCTGTGAACTATACCCTTCCAAACAAAAAAATAATTTTGGAAATTGGTCCACGCATCTTCGAGTAATCGGGGAACATACATAAAAAAAAATAAAAAAAAAAAAAAAAAAAAAAAAAAAAGATTCCGACGAATTGAGAACCTCCTCCTTTTTTTGAAGTCGGTTAATTAGAGTTTGACGACCGAATGGCGTAGCGGCAGCGAACCTGCCGTCTGTGTCGGAGGTCGTGGGTTCGATTCCCACTACTGATAAATGTTTGTGTGATGGGCATGAATGTTTTCCAGTGCCTGGGTGTTTTACAATATATTATATTTAAGTATGTTAGTATGTAATGTATACATATTTATCATTATCTAGTACCCATTACACAAGCTGTCGCTTACTTTGGGGCTAGATTGCGATTTTTATTTTATTTTATTTTTTATTGGCTAGATTGCGATGTGTGTAATGTCCTGATAAAGTTAGAGCCGAGTTTCTTTACCGTTCTTCCTATCGAAAATGCCGATGAGGTACCTATATCTAAACTGGCGTCTCGGGACGATGAGCGCAGCGTCGTGTGGTAACATAGCAACGTAAAGCCGTGGGACGCACTGCATATTATGACAAAGGCAGGCGTATCACTGAACATCAAGTGAACGTCGCGCTCGTATCAAATGTCATACATAGCGGTTAACGCTAGATTTTGTGACTTTTAATAACAGACATTAAAAAACCTACAGATTATAAATTATTTTTGAATTTTTTTTAATATTAATCCGTGAAACGCCAACATGAGAGGTCCACTGTCTAGTCTAAGAGGTAGCACATTGAATTTGCAGCCTATTTAATTTTCAGTTATTTCTTTAGAAAGTGAACATGACCTTAACCTTTTCAGAAAATTACCTACACAGTAGGCAAGTGTATATAATGTAGGCAATATAGGTGAAGCACCGGTCATTAATCCGATAAAAGCATGCAGCTAAAAATAATCTGACATTTACAAATTATAATAGAAACAAAACTATAATAATTATAATATACCTTGATAAGTCTAATCAAATCCGCACACATGGTAACACTTTTGTATTAACAATTCACACAAACCTCACAACACACATTTTTAGTGTAATTTATCAAAACTTTACACCAAATCACATTTTAGAACGTAATTTTAGTGTAACAAGTAACAACACAAAGATAAACATTCAAACTTCAAAGTGCACTATCCAACACTGCACCACGCGGTCACTGAAGATGACAGCTGCTACTCACTCGCATGTAGCTCTCCAAAATGTATCTATCTCTGTTTAACAATACGCACATTTCTGTACTTTGTATACCTATCTCGTTTCTACATCACCATTTTAACTGGACCCTTTTTTGGATTACGTTAGTATGAAGACAAGGGCTTTGTTACAGTGGATTTCCGATTTGCTTTGTCGGAGAATACAATTGATTCTCTTTACGCTACCTAGTAATTCATAACAATGTGTAAATGAATAGGCTGATGCATTATGGTACAGATATTATTATCATTTTTAATTATTATTACGTAGCTACCTAACCTTCGTATTTCATTCGATCAACTCTATGCCTAACTACAAAAATATGATAGAAGTAGGTAAGTAGGTACCTACCTAGTGTGGCGAAGAGTATTTTTTTTAAAGCGAAGCTGGATTTTTTTTGTTAAAAGCCAGAAGTTTTTTGAAGCAGCTTTGAGTTTACTCTACATTAAATCAATCAAAAAAGTACCTATATGAAATAAATGAAAAAAAAATACGCGTAGCTCACTATGTAGGTGGGTATGTCTATGGCGTAATATGTGATAAATAGTAGTTGATTTCCTAAGATAAGCCGGCAAGGTACCTTACCTAGGTAAGTACTTACATTAAATTATTTTTAACACAGCGTAATATAATCAGTGAATGTAAATAAACTCCCCGCAAGGAAGGATTTACTTATTCACCTCAACCCTTTATAACAGCTTGGTCTCGGGTGACGGGTCATAAAACTTTTACATTTCATAAAAATCCAAGTAGAAAAGGTCACTAATATATTCAAACGCTATACCAGTATACCAGTACGTATACCAGTGGGTTGATTCCTCAGATCACTCAAACACGGTTCTGTTTCGTTAGTTAGCAACTCAAGCTGAGTTATTAACAAAGAAAAAGTTGGCAAAAATCCTATTTTTGCATTATTTTTGAACAAATTAGCAACTTGCATGAGTTGCCTGGTATATTGATGCTATACTATACCAACCTAAGTTAGTACCTTGTGCAAAAATAGGATTTTTTCCTCCGTTTTCTTAGTTAATAACCCAGTGCGAGTTGCTAACTAACGATACAGAATCAGGCCACTGAGCAAGCATTTCGCTATCTACCGAATGCTCTTACAATCTAGGAAATTGGAAAAGATCTTAGTTCAGCTTTGATAGCAAGTGGGCAAGAGCTCGAGTGTACTCCTCAATATTCAATTACTACCGACTGCTAAGTACCTAACTACTGAAAGTAGGCCAGCAATACTAACAGGACTATGTTCTTATTTATAGCAATTACTTTACTCCGACGTTTAATTCGATGCAGTAAAAAAAATTACAAATTTTAAAAACCCCCGACACAAAAAATAAAATATAAAAAGTAACAAATAATATTTTAAACCTATTATAATAATTATTATCGTCACAATATATTATTAAGAACGTTCAGATATTTTTTAATTCAAGCGTCGTCGCATCGTCGGGGGACATATTATGGACACGTTAAACTTATGACACCCCTTTTGCGTCTCTCTAACGGTCCCCCGACGATGCGACGACGCTTGAATTCAAAAATATCTGAACGTTCTTAATAATATATTGTGACGATAATAATTATTATAATAGGTTTAAAATATTATTTGTTACTTTTTATATTTTATTTTTTGTGTCGGGGGTTTTTAAAATTTGTAATTTTACTTTTATTTTGTCCTTTTTAAAGTAGGTAATAAGGTATTAAATATAGGGAAGGTATTAATAGTGATAAGTAAGTAACTTAGTTAGTTACTGGATATAATATTAGTTTTCAGTTTTACCTTCCTACTCGTAAGTTTAGGTTAAATATTAGGTAGGTATTTGTTTTTCGTATTAGTTTAAGCAATTTAGGTATGCCTATGGGAACGATAGGACATATGGAAGGTAGTCAGATCCCCTCATCAACTATTAAAGAGCTGATGATCATCAAACGGCAAATCAGGACATGCTTACCTTACCATATACTTTCAATATCATTGAAGTAACACAATACCAAATTTCGAATCGATAGGATATATGGAAGGTAGTCAGATCCCCTCATCAACTATTAAAGAGCTGATCTTCTTCAAACGGCTGATCAGGTCATGATTACCTTACCATATACTTTCAATATCATTGAAATAACACTGTACCAAGTTTCGAAACGATAGGACATATGGAAGGTAGTCAGATCCCCTCATCAACTATTAAAGAGCTGATCTTCTTCAAACAGCTGATCAGGTCATGATTATCTTACCATACGCTTTAAATACAATTGAAATAACACGGTACCAAGTTTCGAAACGATAGGACATAATATGGAAGGTAGTCAGATCCTCTCATCAACTATTAAAGAGCTGATCTTCTTTAAACGGCTGATCAGGTCATGATTAGCTTACCATACGCTTTTAATACCATTGAAATAACACGGTACCAAGTTTCGAAACGATAGGACATATGGAAGGTAGTCAGATCCCCTCATCAACTATTAAAGAGCTGATGATCTTCAAACGGCAAATCAGGTCATGGTTACCTTACCATATACTTTCAATGTCATTGAAGCTACACGGTACCAAATTTCGAATCGATCGGACATAAAGAAGTTAGTCAGATCCCCTCATCAACTAGAAAATAGCTGATAATCTTCAAACAGCTGAACAGATTTTCATGAAACATGGCTAAGAACACTCGGGTTAAAATTATCTATGACACAAAATAAACTTCATGAAAATCGGTCCATCCGTTTGGGCGCTACGCTACCACAGACAGATACACAGATACACAGACACGTTAAACTTATAACACCCCTTTTGCGTCGGGGGTTAATAACGTTTTTAACCCTCAGTTGGTAAATTAGGAGCTGATTTTTCAATGGCCAGATAACCGATAACTTTAGGAATAATTATATGACGTTTTGACACATTTTGTATGGCATATGTTTCTTCCGCAGATAGTTTATCTAACAAAATATAAAATGGAAAATACTTTCCAAAAAACCAACTTCAAATGCCACAACAAACAGTGAAATAATTTTTAATGTACACCAATTCGAAGTCGGGCAATGTTTTGTTCAATCATTAATAGTCCTTCGTATTATAAAACTTGATGTGCAAAGAAACGACAAAATTATCGACAATATGAAGGACTATTAGTGAATGAACGAAACATTGCCCGACTTCGAATTGGTGTACATTAAAAATTATTTCACTCTTTGTAGTGGCATTTGAAGTTGGTTTTTTGGAAAGTATTTTCCATTTTATTTTATACTTTTTAGTGGAAAACAACTAATGCGCAAGGCATTGGTAAAAATAACCACACCACTTGAAGTATGCTTCTAAAATCTGAAGAGTTCCCTCAATTTCTCCAAGATCCCATCATCAGATCCTGACTTCATGAATACAGTCATTACTTGATGACTGCAAGGAAATGCAATAGTAACTATAAAAAATACCTAAATCGCTTCAAGTATACTAGCAAAATTTGAAGAGTTCCCTCGATTTTACCAAGATCCCATCATCAGATCCCGACCTGATGACCATAAGACTACCTGGAAAAAATTACTCTTTCAAACAATACCCAAATCACTTCAAGTGTTCTTATAAAATTTGAAGAGTTCCCTCGATTTCTCCAGGATCCCATCATCAGATCCTGATTTGATGACTATGGGACCATCTGTGAACTATACCCTTTCAAACAAAAAAATAATTTTTGAAATTGGTCCACGCATCTTCGAGTAATCAGGGAACATACATAAAAAAAAAAAAAGATTCCGACGAATTGAGAACCTCCTCCTTTTTTTGAAGTCGGTTAAAAATAAGATTTTATTAACGTTTTTCACATAAATATTATTTTGCTTTGAAAGTCACTTCTCTCCAGGCAGTTAAAATATTTTAAGTTGTTTTGGTAAAATATAGGAGGATTTATGGAATTAAAGGGGCCGATTTTTCAATCGCCAGTTAACTAACGAATAAATATGACATTTTGACAGATTTTGTATGGAATATGTCTCCTTAGATAGTTTACCTGATGATTGAAAAATCAGCCCTTCGTAAGATAGAAAACGACATTTTACTGCATCGAATTAAAGGTCAGAGTATAGCTTGTATAGCTCGAAACTCAATCCTTTTCATCCCCTTATTCGCACTTGCTAGTCCTTAACTAGAGAGAGGCATAAAATTAAGTTATGCCAAGACTCTCTAGAGCCTAGAGCTACGACTAAATATGTTACCAATTAGGTACGATCGGTGCTATTCGAATTATATTGCTGTAGAGCCTGAGACATCCTTTTAAACATCAAGTTAAACCATGAATAGGTCTGAGACAAGACGTAACTCTACTATTTTTCATACTTATAATAATAACGTTTGGCGGGTCAGCTTTATAATTTAAAACATTTGAAATTATTATTATATTATATATTATTTAAAACAATTAAGTCATAGATTTATAATAGGTCGTCGCTCGCGCTCCGATAGGTAGGGCGCTAGATAGAGCCCTGCCTAACAACGACAGCTCCGTGAGTGCGGCAACTTTTTCTTGTAGTGTGAGTGTGTCAATTTGAAATTTGTATGGTGTGTGCTGAAAAATTGTGTAGCGAACGGCTCGGGTTTGCCAATTTCGGCAAAGTATTTTTTGCCGCACTATTGAAGTCAAGGGCTCCCTCTTGGACCTCTATGAATTAAATGTTAACCACTTCTTTAAAAAATACCTTATATAATAAACCCTTTCACCTACCTGTTTTATACTAAAGCCACAGTGTTAAAATATTAAGCATTGCAATATCCGACCTTTCACCTTCACCATTTCTACCTAGCATCGACCTTGAGTTGTTAGTTGCTACTGTTTTACAATTAGGTGCTTTCTAATAAAGATAAGGATTTAGCATTACGGCTAACAACTGCCTACGGTAAGTTAAAGATAAAGAAAATGCTCATTTTTTTCATTATATAATAATTAACTGGTATAAGATATGTTTTATGGTGGAGGGTTATTTTAAGTCAATACCTATCCATTAGGTCATAATATGGATAAAGAGTATGATCTAGAGTAGAAAATCATGTCATCAGAAACAAGGCTAAAATAATACTCTCTCTTCCCTTGCGGGTCAATGAATGGTTCATGGGACGTGATAAATTACTGCAACAGAGTAAATTTTGACTAATTTGCCACTTTATTCTATTAATGATAGTTGGAATCGAATGGCTGAAGAAAAAAACATATTTTGTAAAATTCAATGATCTATCAAACATTGGCACTCAATTTCAAAGCATTTTCAGCCTCACGGAATCGGTTTTATAGTGCTCAATGTAATAGGTATCTCGTAGGTGGGATCATTTATAGGATGCAGAGATAATAATGAACAAAACCACCGACTTATACTCTCATCAAACTACTGTTGAATACATCCTTTCCAATTACAAATTTAAGACTTATATGGTTTCTCATGGATACCATCATCAGAAATTGAAATGGAACCACACGGGAAGCGTCAGCTTTGTAATAAAAAAAGAATCATCGAAATCGATTCACCCAGTCAAAAGTTATGAAGGAACAAACATAATAAAACACCCAGTCGAATTGAGAACCTCCTTCTTTTTTGAAGTCGGTTGCAAGGAGCAATCGGTAGAAAAGGCTGCTGAATACTTTAGTGGGGATCCGTAAGAAACTCAACTGCATATTTTATCATTTCCAGCGGATTTATATTTTGAAATATATGAAGCTACTAACGGACGCCCGCGGCAACCATGGGGACCATGGATTTTTCCGTGATAAAAGTAGCCATGTTTTAATCCAGGATATAATCTACTTCCATTACAATAATTTTTAGCCAAGTCGGTTCAGTACTAGCGACCTGAAGGAGTACAAACATACACACACATTTACACACGCACACACTCACAAACATTCGTTATATTATAGTAGTTTTATTATCTCGCTGCAGACTCGGTCATAAATCATCCGAGTGTTTCGCTTTTGTATTTCACTGCTGCTTTTGTATTTTAGTGAACAACAAAAGCGAAACACTCGAATGATTTACTGCCGAGTCTGCAGCGAGATAATAACACTACTATAGTGTGATTCAAGGGGCGGATAAACAAACTTTGCAGTTGTTATTTGATAATGTGAAAACACAAAGGTAGATTTCATTCAGATTTTAAACAAACATTTTGAATACGCACGTATTGTGAACACTGTAGTTAAAACTACGGACCCCGTCAAAAGGGATTAAGCGGGCTTTTTTAACTGTGCCCTTTTTATCTCCGCATCCAGCGTAGCTACATAACCTCGACTATGTAGCTCTATCTAATCTACACGTACTATTTAGCGTACCTAGTACAACTACAGAGCTACGTTACAGAGTACGTTAGAACTACGTTAGCCAGATATCTGAATGGCCTTTGAAATTTAGGTCGTTACATGCCGACTGATTTGAAAAATTGCCTTTACGCTTGCAGTGATACCGGGATGTAAAATCTATATGCATATTTTTTGTTGTATTCTCTCTCTCTTCTGGAAGATTTAGAACCTTAAAACTAATCTACACCTTTTGTTCTGATACAGAGGGGGGAAGAAAATCACCATTTTCTTTCGAAGTAAGCACGCACTTTTAATTTGTATATGGTGTCATTTTGAAAAGAGCAGGTGCCGAATTTTTTGCCAGTTCTTCTCGGTGCAAACCTGCTTTCCGAACTTGGTAGAGTTTTGACTTCATAAGAACCTGTAAGTTAAGCTTATGTAAAAGTAAATATTTTCATTTTTTTGCATTTTCAAGGGTTAAAGTGTGCAACCCTCTAAAATAATTCTGAGTGTAACGGGCAAGGTTCAAAAGGCTTGCCGGTCTTGTTTTGGACACACGCCAAATCGAGTATTGACGTTTACGTGTGGAATGCCAACGAACTAGGTTTAAGAGCAGTTTAAAAATAGAAATTTTGACGATTTAACTTTCGAACTTGCATGGGCGTCCTTTTCGAGGTTGCGATTCGCGCTCTGAGGACATAGAGTTAATGTTTTTTTTTTTTTGTAACTCCATGTCTGGGGACTTCCTAGACCAAAAGGTTGCCACTACACTAGCCATAGATCGGGACAATGCAATGCCGCTATTCTGAAGGACACTTTTGGTCCAGGCCAGGAGCGGTTTTTTCTTGAAGTAGCGTACCTTAGCGGCTTTTTATATAATTTTAATTTCAATTATATTTAAATTACGTACAAAATCCTCTCAGTAGGTAATTGTGCAAATAGTAGTCTACCATTATCCGGTACATTTTTGACGTAATAAATAATAAATACTTTTGTTTTAGTTCCTATTCTATTTCATGATTCATCTTGGTAAGTAGATAATAGATATCACAGATAATTAAGTCTTATTGTTTGCCCATAACTAATATATTCTAGTAGGATACATTGTTTGCACACAGCCGCGTAGGTACCAGAAGTTATTACCACTAGACTTGGCGTGAGTCCAAATACGAGCAATTCAACCCCTACACTAGTACACTACTGGACTGAGATCTCCGAGTTTGTAATGGCTGCCAGACTCACGTCATTGCAGTGAACTTGAGTAAGTGCACGGAAAATGTATTTGCCGCCTCACAAATAAACAGTTACTATAAGAAAAGGTACTCTGTTTTGTCTTCTTCGTTTAAATTTCTAATAAATAGTGACAAAGAAGGTCAAAGCAGAGTATAACTATTCAAACGCTAGGTATATTATTATACGTTTAATATTAAGGCACAGAAGACCACGGTTTAGGTCAAAAATTTTATAGTGTTCGTACTTTCTATGAAAGGTCAAAACCAGAACTTCTAGTAGGTATCAAACAAACTGTTGTATTTATGTTAAACCTTACACATAGTAATAATGAAAAACGCCGAGTTCCAGTAAGAATGAGTTATTTTAATGTCGTCTTATTTGCCACTTGACCAACATATTGACAAACGACTTTATTCATACTTCCGTCGTTATTAGCTACCGTTCGAGTAGATGAAATTACCTGATCAAATTTCATATAATTTGAAAATATCAATCAACTCTGTAATTTATTTTAGGTCTGGCACACTGGGGTCTTAGTCAATATGTATAATAAACGGGAAGCTCTACCCGCGAAACTTAAATGCGGTGTTGCCATTTTATCGCGCTTTATCACTTCCATTCCAACCATTTACCCTCAATAAAGCTTCAAAGAAGCTTCAAAGCGTCCAAAGATGTCATCGATCAGGTGACGTTACAAGTCACAACACAGTCACTTAGAACTTAGAATCTATGATATAAGTATGAATTTTCGTCGAAACATTAGTGGTTTTGGCAAAGATAAAAATATAGTTATTATTTCTTTCTTCTTTCAAGCGTAAATAATAACTTTTCAGGTTCACAGAATATACTAAGGCCCGATTCAACCAAAGCGACGAAGAGACAAGAGGAGAGGAGATGTGTGTGCTACGAAGCTGCATCTGGTTATTTCTACTAATGCGGAGAGAGATTTGCTGTGCGTAGCGAAATGTGAGCGCTCTGAAATTTTCGGGTGTACGAAGTCGGGAGATTGCGGCGTGGAACGAAGCGAGCGAGCGCCGCTTGACCACTATAGTAGTGTTATTATCTCGCTGCAGACTCGGTCATAAATCATTCGAGTGTTTCGCTTTTGTTGTTCTTTGTTGAGTTGTGCAGTAAGGCAAAAAATCTACTGAAAAATGCGACATATCCGCTCCTCTCTCTCTGCTTGATCCATTTCCACCGAAGCTAAGCGGAGAAGAGATGTGGGAATAATGAAATCTATTTGGGTATTCTAACACATATTTTCTCGTATCTACTTTGGTGCATGTATGAACAAAAGATACCGCTTCATTTAATATTTCAATGATCAAACGAACTTGCATGAAGTGAAGTTCGATCTTGATTATCTTGACTTCGTCAAAGAGATTTAATATTGTAGTAACTACGTTATTATATGCTGCAAACTCCTTTTCTAATTAAAACTAGGAACAAAATAATAATAAATTGTGCCTAACTATATGAGTTCTGAAAAAAAAAACCTCTCCAATTAAAATTTTATTCCTCAAGCATAACTAACTCCTGAATAATTATGTTCCATTTCTTTTATGTTCTACCACTTGTGAAATAGATATGGTGTAAATAGAAAATAACAAACCTACAAGACGATGCAAAAAAAATTAAAATGAATAAGTGCGAGTCGGGTTTGCGTACTGAGGGATCCGTACCATCAAGACCAATCCTACCAAAACAAGTCTGCCCATGTTGAATTGATGATTAAATTCAAAGTTTAATATCTTTAATTTAATATTCATGCCGATAGACTGCCCTGATCAAAAAATCACGTTTGTTCTATTTGTTGTTATAGCGGCAGCATAAATACATCATCTGTGAAAATTTCAAGTCTGTAGTTATCACGGTTCACGAGATACAGCCCGGTGACAGACGGACGGACGGCGAAGTCTTAGTAATAGGGTCCCGTTTTTACCCTTTCGGTGCTAAACCCTAAAAAGGTAAATGTCGCTATATAGCCTATACCAACTACTGTAATGAAAATTTGCATCACGTTGGGTTATTTAATTAGGTACAATCACAATAATGAAAGCGACTGTACCTTTTAACATTGATAACGATATCAAAGATAGAAGACAAACCACTGCAGCGGTCAGAATTACTAATTTACTACTATTAGTTGATTACCTACATATTAAATCACTCATTATTATTGTATAAAGAATCCTAGAACAGGTTATTACACATTGATAGACATTGCGATTTGCGATAGAAAAATGAGTCAACCAATAACTCATAACCTGGAATGAGTGAATGATATTTTAATCATTTTACGTAAATAATTATGACGAAACTGTCACTCCTCACTTGCCAACTGAGTCATCATTGTCCCTTACTGGACAAAGAAAGCTAAAATTTTGCACAAGAGATCCTTAAAAAATGGAAACATGAAATAAGTAGCCTTAGCCTTATGAATTTTCTACGATCGTCATAGAAATCTGTTAAATGTATGAGAATGACAGTTGACTTTGTTAAATAACGTGATCAATTTGTCGATCTGATATGTCATTCCCATACATTTTTTAAAACTCCATTGTTTCATATTACATTACAGCAAACATCAAAATTGGTTTGTATTTAGTAAATTAGGAGTGGAATACAGAACATCACATACCTATCTACGTTACCTATGCTATACTTATCTTTAAAAACATAATTTGCAATAATTTTCGCTCTTAGTAGCTACCCATACAAATACACTAAAATTATTTTCTTTAGTATTTACTAAGAGCGAAACATATAGTGAATCTTTATTTTTTTGTATATCAACGGTCTCAAAGCATAGAAGTGATGACCTCATAGATACTTATAATATCGGAGTGATAAACGATAATATAGAAATAGGTACACCTCGTCTTCACCGCACTAGCACTACTTGTGCTGTGAATTACATTCATTCGAAGTCGGTGCGTCGAAGCGGACGCACGTGTTTCTCGCCAGTGTGTGTGATCCATGTAATGATGTGGTTAATTCTGTGCCTGTGTGCGCTTGCGTACGCGCAGGACGACGGGCCCCGAGTGAATACAACGCAAGGTGTCATTGTGGGGCAGCGTGTAGAAGATGGTGGTTATTTGGCCTTCTACGGAATCCATTACGGCGGTAGTACGGCCGGTGAAAATAGGTTCAAGGTAAAGTTTGTTGATTGTTTAACCTTAAGAGTCTGTACTCACTGAAACGACTGCTCTTCTCACTCTTAGGTAAATATCGTGCGCCTCAATTTCACGTTCTTTTTCCTTTTAAAGCGAAAATAACAGGAATTTCAGAAAAATACACTGCATTTTTCACTGCTGTGTTATTTCATCATATTCAGTTCAATAACAGTCTTAAAGCCCTACATTTTTCCAGTAAGATTTGGAGTCAAACTCAGGTAAATCTTTGGAGACAACTTTTAATTTTTTTTCGATCAAGGCTTTTTTATGGAATCGTGATTTCGGCACGTTTAGAGTTTAGGAATAGTGATCAACTATACCACATGAGTTATAGACTTAATCCTCCAGTACTTCTTAAATGATCTGAACAAGGATCTCACTAAGCAAGCTAAGGTAGCACGTTAAAGTGTCACTCAAGTAACTTAACTTATCTAAAAAAGGGCATATCACACAAAACGTGGATACATTCCAAATGCCCAAACTCTTCCTACAATTAGGTAACGTATTGAAAAAAACCAATTTCATCAACTTCATATCGGAAAAAACATAACAGACTCAGTATTTTAGACTGTGTACTTAATGATGCCTTATTTTAGTCAAAAACTACTTAGGGTTAATTATGTAAGTAATTTGCCTAATCAAAAGCTAATTCATTATTTATTATCGGTTACGTTTAGCTATCATACAAGTAGGTAGGTAAGAAGTAATTACTTAGTTCATTTCGTGTTTTATAATAATTTATCAGCGAATTTAAAGCAGTTGATAAGATACGTTCAAAATTGGGTGCATTATTTAAAATTTAGTGAAGAAAGTCACCAGAGACATAAAGAAACCTACATATTATAAGGTAAATAAATAATAGAAACCCTATTAATGCATGAAATAGAAACATGCAATAGACTGACACAATTGAGCAATTAGGTACTGCGGCTAAAGGAAAAATCGATTTTAAAATATAGACGACGTACCTATTACGTACTGCTGCCTATTCCTAAAGTATACCTAAAAGATTATAAAGTAAGAGTTCATATAGTGTAGTTGAGCCATTTGGTCTGCTTTCTACGATATTAAAGAGAGGAAGCGTTTAAAAAAGTAATGTGCAATGAAAATATAAACAAAATCCTAATTGTTACTTATTTCAAAAGGCAGAATTCAAAGGTAGAAACAAGAAAATCTTTTACAATTTCTTCCCCATCTTATCTTATTTTTCGGCTCTCTCGATTTGCTTTTTAAGTTTATATTTAAAAAACCATACCTCGATCACGTAGGTTATATTTTATTTAAGAGCGTAGCGTCTCCCAATCATTTGGAAAAGATTGGAATATTCTAAGGACTCTTGAGTTACTATTAAAACTCTTGTCTGCTTCTGTAAATCACATTTCAATAGTTTTTGTGTTCCTTTTAAATAGAGAATTGAAATCTTGTCTTTTGAAATGAAGTCTCTACTTAGCGTCGCGAATGGAATAATTATCCACGTGATTTTTCTTAATTAAATTACAGTTTAGAATCTATGAGAAGAGGCGTAGAGTTGAAAATGCTTTGATTTTGCTATACTGCATCAGTAACAAGTGCATAATGTTACGATGTATAGAAATATGCGATATTATATCATTACAACCTAACCTTCGAGAAGTTAATATTTTTCTTGTTACGATATAAAGAGAGAGAGCCTAAGATGATATTTAAATTGCTTGTATTGAAAATTAAAAAGAAATGCTGAAGAATTCTTTAGTCAAATAGATAGAAAAAAAATCTGAAGAAAAAACTATATACATAGACCAAAAAAATATGGTAACGGTCAAAATAAAATCACGTCAAGTAAATGTTTATAGATTTTAACACATCAAATGAAGACAAATAAAAACCAGAAGAGCAATGACTAAAGAAAATGCAATTTTATCGCAAACGTACTGCGTGGCATTTGTCCAAAACCAGTTTCAAGAAAAGAGTTTAAAATTTTAATCTTTAAGTTCTGTTGACTTTAAACTTAAAGTTCTGTTGTATAAGGTTCAAATTAAAATTAAAATAATCGTTGAACCCGATATAATTGCACGTAGTTTTTGCTTCGGTAATTTAAAAAGGTTTACTTGTGCATGGATCTTTCGAAGAAACTTATTAACTTTTCGAATGAAAAATTTCATGTTGGTGATAGAGGAATGACACATGCGTATTTAAAAAAAATTCTATTGATCGATTGATCATAAATGAGTCACCGTAGTGATTGGTCATCAAACAGGCAACGATGTATTATAAAAATACACTGTATTTCGATAAGACATCGTTCATCAAATATTTCAAGAAAATACTCGTCAAAGAGGAATATGTACATACAAACGTTTTCATGACTATGTAGGACTAAGTCCGATAACGTACCAGTATCTGATACGGGTATGTAATCTGTAGATGTTTACCTTTATGACATACTATCATGTTATCAGTAACTTGACTATCTAGGTACGGGTATTGGGCAGGTTCTAGGAATAGAATGTACTGAAGATCGCTATTTGTTTTATAAAACAAATCGCATCAACAGATCGCAATTTGTTTTGCTAAATGGTAACATTAAGAAAATGAAAATCATTATTATCTATCAACTTCTCTATGACCTAGCAAAGATGATACATTTGAGTTGGAACGCCTTGATACCTTTATAGACTCATCCACTCCTTAAACAGATTGTTTGTGTGAGGTTTAGCTATTAGTTTTGTCACACTTGAAGATCCTTAATAGTATTGGAAGGTCACATGACCAACCACACCTTGGTAAACATTTGCAAATAGTTCTAATTTTATTTGTGAAGAATGGCGTCAAGGTGAATATATTTATTTTTCATTTTTCCAGGCTCCCACCCCACCGCCAGTTTACCCTGGAGAATTCCACGCCGTGGACAATACGATATTATGCGCTCAACCAAGCTCTCGAGGGATCATTGGAACGGAGGACTGTCTCGTTCTCAACATCTATACAAAAAATCTGACAACACCCAAACCAGTGATTGTGTGGATTGAAGGAGAGGAATATGAGTCGACAGGAAAAGTGTTATACCCCTTCAAGAATGTAGTTAACCAAGATCTGCTGGTTGTATCGATTAACTACCGGCTATCGATCTTCGGGTTCCTTTGCCTTGGTGTCACCGATGCTCCTGGCAACGCCGGATTGAAAGACATCATCCAAGGCCTCAAATGGATCAAAGAAAATATAGCTGGTTTCGGAGGGGATCCCAACAATGTGGTACTACTCGGCCATGGATCTGGAGCAGCGATGGTTGATTTGATCACACTATCACCGATGTCTCAGAATTTAACTCACAAAGCTATAGTGTTGAGTGGGTCAAGTTTGGCTCCGTGGGCTGTGTCTTATGATCCAGTAGGCTACGCTCAACAAGTAGGACTAAAATTAGGATACACAGATAAATCAAGAGAAGATCTGGCGAAAAAGCTTGCATCTACCGACATCACCTTGCTTTCCAACGTGCTGACTGATTTCGAGTTCTTTAACGCATCCCTGCTATTTGCTCCTTGCGTTGAAAACGTTAATTTGAACCAGACTAATACGTTCCTTCCTGACGCACCAATTAACATCTTGAGATCAGGAAAATACTCTCATATCCCTTACATGGCTGGTTTCGTAGACAGAGAAGGGACAGTGCGAGCTGCGCAAGCGGCGTTTTACGGTTGGCTTGATAAAATGCAATCTAACTTTGGAGACTTCATACAGATTGACCTAGGTTTTGAATCTGAAGATAATAGAACAGCGGTGACGCGTAACATACGTCAGTTCTACTTCGCCGAAAGGACAGTTAATATGGGAACTATTGAAGACTATTTAGATTACCACGGAGATACTCTAATTCTTATTCCCGTTATAAGAGGGACCAAGGAAAGAGCTATGACGTCTACGGAAAAGGTCTGGCTGTTTAAATTTGCCTTCAGGGGTACACAGAACTCCGATTGGGCATATCCTCAAATTCCTCTGAACGGAGTGCGGCATGGAAGCATCCTGAATTATTTATTTAACTACGACTTAAGAGTATCTGACAGTACTGCGGCCTTTTCAGTCTCCCAACGCATCAAGGGATTTGCTGAATCTGGGTGAGACTTCTTATTATAATCATTTTTGCACAGAACTTGGAGCTGCTTTCATCCCCTATTCAAATCCTAGGGAAGATCAAAATCTTTCTTTATAGTCAGTAAAGAAAATATTTTACTAAACTTCAATTTTCCTTATAAGTCTTTAAACTTAGGAAGTCAAAATGTGAGATGTTCTTTAATGAGAAATCTAATCAGTGACTTAATATTGGCTATTAGTTTCAATTTTTTTTTTTCAGTTTTACACGATACCTGTCCACCATATTATAGATAGTACTACTCGCAATACGATTATGGCTGGGTTTAATTTTAATTTCTTCAGTTTTAATTTTTGGAATGATGACTTTCCGGTTGTAGAGCTTGATTTAATGCAGTAGTTTAATAATGGTGCTAATTGTGTTGTACAAAATCTCTAAACTAAACTAATTTAAAATGGTGCTACCCTTTTCAAATTGTTCCCTATGGAAAAGGATATGACTATTTTAAATTAGTTTTGTTTAGAGATTTTGCACAACAGAAACGACCTCATTGATTCACTGTAAAATCTATTTATTTGGCACAATAACCTGGAACCCGACAGGTTGAGTTAATTAAGTTCGTCAAAGAGAAAACTAAGCTAAAAACTTGTCTTTCGATTCCAGAAACCCTGCCCCACCGATGATCGCATCAGCTACAACATGGGATCCAATCACCAATCAGACCCAACCGATTTTACTTATGAGTGGCGGAGAAACTGCTGTCAACGTCTCCGTCTACGCGGAACAATTGCTCATGAACGTGAACAAAGAAGACACAGATTTCTGGGACCCGATCATCGCCACTCACTATAGACCACCGAAGTCAGTATCATCTGCAAACAGTTTGGTCTCTTTTGGAGTAATTATTGTGGCCGCTCAAACGTTACTCGGATTCCTTTTTTGAAACCAAAAGACATTAAAATCAGCTTTTACCGTGCAAATGAGGTGCTTATTCTTTTAAATGAAATTTCTAATCATTATCATTTCCTTCATAAAAGGAAAGGAACAATAATTTTAAGGCCGGTCCATGTCGAACATTTTTAAAACAGACGAAGAGTAGGCACCATGACAAATCATGTCAGGTATGGGTATGCTCCACCGACATGGTCAATACCTGGACTATTCAGTTTGCGCAGATCGCAAGACATCGATATGAAAATCATGCAATGTGCGTCATTAATTTTATTATTATGATCTAAGATTGTTCAGACATGATAATGACTGAGAAATTTTTAAATTACGCATTCAGAAGCAGGATGGAGCATGTGGATAGATCCTATAATTTTTTTTGTGATTTTTGCAAAAATCCAGAGTCATAAAAACAGGACTACGTTTAAATTTAATTTAATTACGTTATCAATCATAAATTATTATTAAAAGGTAACCGGCAGTCTAGTAAATTTAGAAAAAGAGCTTATGTAACCCGTCCTAATATTTAAGGTATTAAAATATTGTAAGTTTATGATTAAGAATTACGAGTTCGTAAAGAAACGAATGATTTTATTTACGAATGAAAATAAAAAAGTTGACTGACACAGTCTAATGGAAATGTTTTCAGGTGTGGCCTTATCGTGTAGACTTTTAGATAAGATCGAGTAGGTAGGTAAGTATTCGTCGATATCGAGTATTGGAAATGTTTTTTATGACTCAATTCACTTTGGTGGATTGTTATACGATTTTAATCAATCAGCCTTTAATTATTTATTTTTTACTGCTGTTACAATAAACGTAAACCTGTGTGACTTAGGAACATAATAAACCTCTTAAATTTTTTCAGAGAGTGGCGAGTAGGTTATTTGACCGTAAATTATAACAATATGCTGCAGAAAGAGGCTAATTTTAATATGTACCTAAATATAACTGTAACAAATAATGTTTTTAGCAGACAAAATTTAATATATATTTGTAGTTTTTTTCGTTGCATCAAATAGATTTACCTAATAATGCCACTTTCAAAGATTTCAACATGGATGGAACATGGAATTTCCAAATATTTAAATACACACTTACAGTAAAAAAAATTTAAGAATTAGAAATAAGGTTTTTATTAACTTCATTAAGAACTAGAAATTAAGTTTTAAATTTTCCGTTCCTGTTGTAATGTTATATTTTTATTTGAAAAAAGTATTGCTTAAACTTTTAAACCCACAATTTTATTGTTAAATATACCTTTACTTTGTAATTATTTGGTGGTTTTATTTTAAATCCTTTCAGTAGAAGGTAGCTTTTGCTCATCTTCCAATTGAAATGTTTTTTTTTGGAAGCTAGAATTAATTCCTACTAAAATTTATCGGAAAAATTAATAAACGGCCAAAATCCTGTCCAGATTTTCCCTGTCAATTTATGTCAAATTTTTATCTCGTAGGACAAATCTGGACTCACTTGGCTCAACATATGTTACTATGTACATTATGCATGTTATTATGTACCTATGCACATTTTTTAACTATTTATTGCTGTGCTCACTGCACCTGATGGAAAGTGATGATACAGCGCGCTGGAGGTGAAAATTCCTATTCATTCCTTATTTTAAGGTGTCCAAGTTATTGGTGATGGCAAAGTGCCAGGGAGGTTATTCCAGACCTTTGCAGTGCGTCTCAGGAACGATGGATCAAACAGCTTCTTACGCATATAATATAGTTACCTATTTAGCGAACTGGAGCACCACACCTCTATGACTTAATAAATAAATAAAATAAAAAAGCCTTTTATTTTTCCGACACAAATTGACATGGTAAACTTATGATCTAATAAATAATGTATTGATATTAAAAACAGTGGAGAAATTTGCATGTGACTTGTTTATCAACATATCATATATTTTAACATAAATGCTATAACTTTTCGGATTATTTTAATCTTCGGAAAACCCCTCGCGGGTCAAGGCCTCCCCCAGAGACTGCCAACGGTGTCTGTCTTTTGCTATCGTTATCCAATTGATTCCTGCTCCTTTTTTTATGTCGTCCTCCCACCGACTATAGGGCCTTCCCCTAGCCCGTGTGCCTCTTGGTCCTGGCCATTTGGTCAATCTTATGGTCCATCGGTCATCAGTTAGTCGGGCGACATGTCCGGCCCATTTCCATTTTGATTTAATTGCGTATGTCAGGGCGTCGGTTAATTTTGTCCGTTTTCTAATACAGGAGTGGCGAATCTTATGGATCTTTCTAATATTTGTTATACTTCGCTCCATTGCTCTCTGGCAAGATGTTATCAATCTCTTCGATTTATTTGTGAATTTCCAAGTTTGGCAGCCATAGGTCAATGTAGGAAGTATACAGGTGTTCATAATTTTGGTCTTTAATCTCATCGGCATTTTGCTTTTTAATATTTCTTTCATACTCCAAAAATTATTCCAAGCAGATTTGATTCTCCTCTCTATTTCTTCCTCGTTGTTATTGCTTTGAAATGAAATTTGTTTACCTAGGTATATGTATTTATTGACATATTCTATGTGTGTATTTTCTATTGTGATTGGATTTTCTATGTGGTTCGTCATTATTTTTGACTTTTCAAAGTTTATTTCGAGGCCTACGACTCTACTCGCTTTGCACAATGAGTCCATCATGGACTGCAATTGAGCGCTGCTTTCTGAGAAGACGGCTATGTCATCGGCGAACCTAAGATGATTGAAATATTTACCTTGTATGTAAATACCACATTTATCCCATTTCAAAGTTTTAAAGACTGATTCTAGTACTGATATGAAAATTTTTGGAGAGAGTGGATCGCCTTGTTTCACACCTCGTTTGATAGGAATTGGAGGGCCTAGTGATTCAAGTCGGATCCTGCTTGTACTATTTTCATAGAGATATTTCAGTGTTTTTATAATATCTCGCTCTATGTTTAAATTTTGTAGAGATTTCCATATCGCTTGGTATTTCAGGCTGTCAAAAGCTTTCTGGTAGTCAATGAAAGCGATGTAGAGAGGCTTTCTAAATTCTTGGAATTTTTCTATCAATAATTCGACAGCATGAATATTGTCAATCGTAGAAAATCCGCTCCTGAAGCCCGCTTGTTCAATTGGCTGTGTAGACTCAATTTTCTCCTTTATTCTTCTTTCTACAATCGAAGCAAAAAGCTTATAAAGGCATGGTAACAGGCTTATAGGGCGATAATTGCCAATAATATGAGGGTTTCCTTTTTTATACAAAAGTATGATTAAAGATTCTGTCCATTGCTTTGGTGTTATGCCTGATTGTATAATTTTGTTGAACAGTTTTGTTAAAGGGCCAGTTAAATAAAGTTTAGCCAATTTTATTGCTTCGTTTGTAACCTTATCAGGCCCTGGACTTTTATCATTTTTCAGCCGCTGTATGGCATTTAAAATTTCAATGTTGTCGAAAGGAACGGGTTCGTTTCTGCTCGAGTCTGCATGGCATGGTTCTATGACTTGGTACGACTCTACACTACAAGACTCTGAATCCTTAAGTGGCTCTACCAAGACATTGTCGGTTTGTTTTGTGGTGATATTTATTTCTTTTTCATTGTATAAATCTCTGTAGAAAGATGTTGCCACTTTGAGGATATCTTGTCGGTTATGTACTATTTTGGTAGAGTTCTGTACGCTACTTATCCAAGTATTGTGAGTCTTTAGTTCTTTGCGAGCTTTTTTCAAGCTGCCAGTACTGGTTAAGTGCTTTTCTATTGTCTTTTGTCTATGAGCTTCATAGTCCAATTTTAAATATTTGCTAGTGAGTTTATAAAGAGCACTTAATTCGTTTTTCATTGATCTCGTTTTGGGCTTTGTTTTTTGAAGCACGTATTTTCTTTTTAGCAAGTTCAGTGTGCGGTCTTGTATGATATCATTTTTTAGTTGGTTAGATGGTATATAAGCACGTTTCTGGCTTGATTCAATGGAAAAAATTATGTTATCGTACAATTCTTGAATAGTGCTGTCTTGACTATCTAGCACAGTGTTAGAGCAAGCATTTAGATGATCAAGGTATTTAGTCACCTCTTCTTTTCGTTTCAACAAACTTTTTGTTTGGTTACCAAAGCTTTTTCTTGATTTCTTCAGGTTTTCAAGGATTACCGTTGCTCTAACTAGCCTGTGATCTGTGGAAAATGGCAAATCAATAACTTCTATATTAGAAATATTATTTTTGAGGTTGGATAGAATGAAATCTATTTCGTTCTTGGTAGAGTCATCAGGTGATCTCCAAGTCCATTTCCGCTTTTCTTTTTTTTTGAAGAAAGTATTCATAATAGGCAGGTTATGTTCGTATGCAAATTCTATTAATATTTCGCCTCTGTTGTTCCGAGTTCCATAACCATATTTACTCATTATTAGGTTTTCTCCAGGTTTTGCTTTTCCAATTTTCGCATTAAAATCGCCTATTAGTAAAATATTTTTAGTTGCTAATGATAGAGCTGTGTTTACTATTTCGTAGAATTCCAGGATGTCATCTTTAGTTGCTGCCTCAGTTGGAGCGTAAACTTGTATTATTGATAGTTTGAAGTTTTCAATTTCCAGGTCCAGAATCGCTACTCTTTCTGATAATCCTTTAAAACTTATTATATACTTCTTTAAACTCTTTTTTACTATGAAGCCGACTCCATGCTGACCAGGTGTAGATCCTATGTAATATAATATAAATTTATCATATTCCTCTATTGAGTTACCTAGGCGTTTGATTTCGGATAGTCCAATGATGTCGTAGTTAATTTCCTTTAAGGCTACATCTAATTCTAGCAACCGTTCATACGAAGAAATGCTACGAACATTATATGTAGCTACGTAGAGTCTGTTGTATTTTGACTTTGTTTTATTTACATAATTTTTTGGAAGAAATTTCTCTGGGAGGTTATGGTCTGCAGACTCCCTCGATGACCAATCGTCTTGGGAGCGTTTTGACGTTATATTTATACTACATGTTGTATTACTTTCAATGACTGGGGGGGCCTCCACATATCATGCGTTGGTTTTATGAGTTACATAGCTGTGCATAGTGTTTTTAGATGTTATACCTCTATGACTTACCTGAAAACAAAAACACGAGCAAAATTAACAAAAAAGAATCTTATTAAACTAGCTACTGCGACTTTCGCCTGTATAATATTTCAGTTACTTATATGTGAAAGATGTTTGTTACACAATTACGCCGTAACTACTGAATCGATTTGGTTGGGATTTGGAATATAGATAGCTGGATTTGAATTGACTCATATTCGCTTCCAGCTCTATATTTCGAAAGTGTCAATTCTTCGTCGTTTTCTGGTGAGTATCGTTCATATTTCTAACCTGAATATTGGAAATATCAGAGCTTGTACCTATCCCGCTTTTTTGAATAGTTATGTTTATATTCTTCTAGTTGTTCGTCTTTTTATAGATATAGCTAACAATATAACCCAACCAAACAATATAACGCAACTTGCGTGGACACCCTTACGCCTTCTCATCTTCCTAGCACGATGGGTTGTGCGGGCGCTGCTGCTGCATCAGCAGAGACTCTCAAGCGGCGCAAATACAGTAATCTCGTTGGAGATTACGTATTTGAGCCGTTTGGGGTCGAGACGGTTTGGGTCCGTGGAGTCAAACTACTCGCTTCTTTTTCAGAGAAATCTCAAAGCGTCTAATTGACGCCTCACGTAACCAGAGGGCTGGCCTATTTTTAGGTCAGAGGATAAGCATTGCCATCCAACGTGGCAATGCTGCCAGCCTTATGGGCACTGTTCCAGTTGACACCGATTCGGAGGAATACTTTGACGCTTAAATTAAAATTCCTTCTTTTTTTCATCTCTTTTTTATAATTAGATTGTACCCAACCAAACAACTTTAGAAATTTAAAACAGAATTTCAGATTACACCGTTTGTTAAAGTTAAATTCGATACAGCGACATCCCGGCGCAATCCCGGGTGGCCGAAACATGCAACGTTTATAGAAAAAGTTTTTTCATTTCAACTCCTATAAAAAGTATTGCCTCTGAAGATTGCATCCGGGCGCCTTGTAAGAATTCCAAAGCTTTTGGAGTTTTATCCCAAACCTCAGATGTTTTTCATTGCATGGGCTCATGCATGCAATATTTTCAGCGGTATGATTCTCGTAAATAAGAGTGCATATCGCTTAAACATCGCCGGTAAACAATCCAACACAACCATCAGGGCCAATCGAAGTGCCTACTGTTCCATCTGTGAATCTGTGACGAAAACCAAGATGGCTTCTGAGGGCTTGTATTTAACATTAACATTAAACATAGGTAATTATCTAATAAGGACGTCATTTTATTTAGAACACGGTGTCAGGTGCAAACAGTGCCTACGCGCCTCGACCGATGTAGGTATAAACGAATATGTAACTTCAACGAGAAATTCCCATTCCCATAATTTTTTGAAATTTAGTTCGATTTTAGCGATCGACAGTATCTGCGATGATCTCAAATGTAACATGCGACTGTTGATTTAGTTAGTGATTTCGAGTTTGACTGATATAATATTGCCACTGAATGAAGTCGCGTCGGTACCAATTATTTTACGATTTTAGCCGTGTAAGTAAAGGCAGCGCAAACACGCTGTTATTAGAAATTATCTTTTGTCATAACTAAAATAGCACTATCTATTCACGTTCGGTGTTTGATGGGCAATGCGCGATATTTCAAGCTATAAGCCCCGTAGCGGCAATAACTCATCGCCTGATCATTGTATGTTATTCCAAAGCCGGTCATAGAGCTCTGCCCCCGCTCGGAGCGTGAGATTTAGCTTAAATTGGTACTTTCCAGGAGATGCTGCCTTAGCCAAATTACTTATATCTAGGATCATCTTAGAAATCTGTCGATCCCATAACTATATGAAACGAAGTCCAAAAAAAATGTATGAGCAATTCAGTTCCCTACAATAAGTAACGTACTTACGTAACGTAATTACGTTGACGTAAGGCTTGAAGAGATGGCAAACTGGCTATTTTTAATGATGCTTAAGTCAAATTGTTAAAATAACTGATCATCGAATCCTTACAAAAAAATATGTAACGGAAAATATGACAAGAAAATGAATTTTCTCAAACCCTCTTTAAGAAAAAAAATATTTCCCAAAAAGCATCTAATTTTGTCATACTTTCGAAATTGTCTGCAAAACGGTGCCAAGCTTTTTAGGTTAGATAGTCCAAGGCTTTTTGTAATGAATTGTTGCACACAAAAAAGTACCTACATAAAAATTACAATAACTTTGATTGAGAGTTTTATTTTTAGGTCTTCTAATAATCGTGTAAAGTAATAATTTCCCCGAATTTTAAGTATATCAGTGTGAAGGCGGCTGCTCCGTCCCCCTGTAAACTGTTTAGATAGTATTGGGATTTTAGAGTGATTGATAAGTTTCTATCACGATGGTACAAAATTCATTTGGCTAAAAAACAGAAGTGAATGGAGAGGCCTTAGTCCAGCAGTGGAATCAGCTGATGATGATTCTTTGCGTCTATTGATGTTTTGCAATAAACTTTCCTAGGTATTTACCTAAGTAGTCGTTCAGCATTCAGGTTGCGTGAATCATAACCAAATCGGATCTGTTTTCGATGGGATTTGGGTCATTCATCTTATTATAATAATGCTCAAACAGCTCTTCTATTTGTAACGTATTTTCTTTGGCGTACTTATCGACCATCTCACTGTGGTATTAAACTACTTTGTTAACTTTGTTTGTTGGTAATTTTGGAACTGGTACTAGAGATTTTCTAATCTGACAACTGGTACTTGTTGGTGGTAATTTTCTAATCTCAAACGCCACTGATTTTTGGGTCGTTCAGCCAGCTTTTACTGTCTTGTCTGGATGAAATCCTGTTGAAATTTAAAAACATTGTGCAAACTAATTCATAAATATTATGACTGCAGGAACAGATACAATATAATGCTTACAGTCAACGAAAGTGACACATTTTATAATCATTTAATTTTTCTTCCTTGTGAAATGCAATAGCGCTCTTTTCCGAACAAACACTCAGGAATTTATGCTTATAACAAAAATGTTACTATAGATAAGCAGAGAAATAAAACTTACAAATCAGTTAGCTGGTTAGTTAAGCAAAGATGACTATGTAACTGTGTTATAATATTCCGTAGATGCTAATTATTATGTTAAATCACGCCAGCCTTGTCTTTGTTAGCGTGTTCCATATTCCCCATACCTACCTATATAGCATGAAACATTAAATAAACGTTCTATAAACTTACAGTAGGTAGGTACTAATTTTTATACAACTCTAATATTTTTGTCATTTTTACTTGTTTTTTTTTTAAATCTCGCTAGAATCGAGACCTTTTCCGAAATGAAAGCCTAAATTAGATGTACGATAAAGAATGAAAATAGTCTGACTTTAAATTAAAAAGGTTTACGTAGAACTATTTGTTCTTCCTTGAAAAGGGTTTATAATTTATACTGGTCACAATATATCGCTGCCCGCGATGCAATAAAATATGTAAACAAGACGGCAGGCCTGCCTCAAAGCACGTAAGTGCGACAGAGAGAGAGCAAGAGCCGTCTGTTTCATTTCATTGCCCCACCTGTAGGTATTGCGACGTGTAGAAAAAAAAGAATAACTTTTCTTAAAAAAAGCAGTGTTTAGCAGAATGAAGAAAGAAATAAGAATACTTAGAATAGGCGACATTATTTGAAATTAAAGGTTAATGAAAAAACTTCGACCTCATCTAGAAGTGTTTACGAGAACATACCGCGTACCTATCCCATCTTGAAATAATATCATTGCCTTGGAAGAAAATTGCGAATTTCCCAAGTCTTTATAAAAGGCCGACGAAGATTCAGGCTCGAAATTAGGGGATATCTCACTTATTACTTTTCACAAGTACTATATACTAGCAGTAGGTAATTCTTGGCTGCAACTTTTTCCATAGAATATACTTTTTAAATTTTAGGGTTCCGTAGCCAAATGGCAAAAAACGGAACCTTTATGGACTCGTCATGTCTGTCTGTCCGTCCGTATGTCACAGACACTTTTTTCCCAAAGTATAAGAACTATACTGTTGAAGCTTGGTAAGTAGATGTATTTTGTAAACCGCATTTTTGTGTCAAAATCATATTTCACACAAAAATAGAAAAAAAAAATTTGGGGGCAGGGCATACTTCGAACTGAAACTCAAATATTTTTTTTAATGCCATAAGCCTACGATTAGTCCACTTTTTGCGAAAAATTAAGTAAATGTGAATTTTTGCGTCCGGATGATAACCACCATCTCAAAAATTAAAAAGTTAAAAAGTTTTTAATTAGATATTGATACTCCGTGGGGAAACCTTAGTTAGCTTAGGTATTGGAGAAAACAGAAGTTCCGCCTTTCAAAATAGTTTTCGTGTTTTCCTCGGTAAATAGACTGCTTGAAGGCTTGATTACTTTCTGCAGAATTCCCACGAGACACCTGTCTACTGAGGTAGACAGAGTCGGTAGTAAATAATGCTATTTCAGACAGACAGCTGTCTTAAAGAGACTTGAAGTAGTGCTTTATTTACCTTCAAACAAACAAATATATAGTCAGACTGACACGGATGTACCTACTCGTAGGTACCTAATTGGTAGATTTACTTGAATGTAAATTACTACAACGAATTAAGGGGATTTATTGAATTTATTTTTGTCTTTCTCACTCTCACGGAGATTTGGTAAGTGCGACATGCAGCGTCGCGGAAGAATATAGCAGAAAAACGACGTTTTACCTAATTACTCAAAAACTAAGCCAGTTATCAAAAATCTGTTCTAAGCGTTTTAGGATATTATTATTACCGACACATTAAAACAAAAATTACAATTACTTCCATTGTAGTTTCCGATAAAACATAGAAAAACTGAGATTGTGGAGCAACTTTTGGGAGAACTTTCTATCGAGAAATTTTTATCCAATCGTGTTTCTGCTTCTAAGCGATTTTAGATTAAAGACCCAAAATACATGACGTGTAAATTTGAAAGTAACTGTCTTTATAGTTTTTGCATAAAACTTCATTCAAAATCACCTAAATACGGCTTGTTTAAGGCTAACTTACGCCAAACACTCAGTACCTAGGTACCTATACCTGGTGACTAAAATGAAAATCGTCATTTTTTACGCCTTGACAATGGGCTTTAATAAAAAGCAAAAGTCTACCGCCAGGTTCGGAATGCAGGTTTACAGGTGTATTCCTCCATCTGTATTTTCTGTATGTGTATGCAATAAAGTCATATAAATTAATAATAAATAAATAGGTACCAAAAATAATACTTTCTCTCTCTAGTACTCGAAAACATTAACATTATCTTTACTGCAAACTTCCTCGCTTCGTTAAAACAGAATGCAATGAGATAACGAACGAAGACATTTTCTTTTACTCCTCTACAAAAATGGAAAGCAGCCAAAGTACATAAATTCAAAGGAAAAGTTCCTGCATTTAAATAAGTAAATATCTTAACAAATAAGCAAGGATACTCGAAGTGCTTTTTGAAAGCTTAAGATGGTTCGAAAATATAATAACGTAAACATTTTTTTCATAGCTATAATTATTAAAAGAACGTCTGCAACACATTATAACTAGATTTCTAAAAAAAAAAGTATTTGAAAATAAACGAAAATGGCTTCTTTTCAGCGAAACACGTTAAAATACTTAGGTACGAGTGATACATTCTATTTTTAAATACATACATCAAATATTTATTTACGCACGCCATAGGAGTGTGTTTTCCCAAAATAAAACAACCTTGTACCTATATGTTTTTTTGGATAACATTTTTTTACGTGTGTCCCATAGACTTATTTAATGCAGAGAACTTTTCAACCGACTTATAAAGAAGAAGGTTCTCAATTCGACTGTATGTTTTTTATGTTTGTTACCTCATAACTTTGAGTGGGTGTATCGATTTTGATGATTCTTTCTTTTATTAGAAAGCTGACGCTTCCCGTGTGGCCCATTTCAATTTACTCCAGTTCTGATAAAGGTATCTACGATAAAACCATATAAGTCTTAAATTTTTGATTGGAAAGGACGTATTCAACGGTAATTTCATGAGTGGAAATAATACAACTTGCTTTAAATATTTCCATAGTAGAGCGATGTTATTATGAATAACTTTTTAATAATTATAGAAGTCTGTGAATAAAGTAGGACATTACGTGACACATTTTGATTTTATGATTCGAACTTTAAGCAATGAGCGTAGATAAAGTATATTATTTACTTTACGAGTATGTCTTAATAGCATTTTTAAGGAGGTTCAAACTTCAGAGTCATACAGCGAGCGATGAAGAGAGTATCTTTGTCATATCGAATCAGAAATTTGGAGATCCGCAAAAGAACCAAAGTGATCACTCAACGTGTCGCAAAATTTAAGTAGTAGTAGTTGATATGAATCGAAGGATGAGCACAGCCGAACATATTACATTATACATTAATTTAAATTTTACTCATGATCTACTAAAAAGCGTGGTATGTTCAAAACGCTTCATCTTTTAATATACTCTACAAGCCGTGCCCTTAAATAAATTTTATTACTCCACAGGCGCCTACAAATTCATCCAGATGTGTAAGACGTTACTATCACTACCAAATTATATTTGTAAGTGCTCTTCTCTCCCGACTATCAGGGGGTTAAAAAATTGGTCAAGTGCGAGTCGGGCTCACGCACAGAGGGTTCCGTACCATCAAGACCAATTCCAACCAACTCTCACTCTGCCCACCAAATTCAAAAAAAGAACAAAACATCACGTTTGTTGTAGGTATTGGAGCCCCCTTAAATATCTTTTTTATTCTAATTTTTAGTATTTGTTGTTATAACGAAATAGGTACATCATCTGTAAAAATTTAGTGTTTTACTATCACGGTTCTAGAGATACAGCCTGGTGACAGCCGGACGGACGACGTTTTTACCCTCTGGGTATACGGAATCCTAAAAAAACATAGTAAGTAGGTACTCGTAGTTCAAACTCCATAGCATTATCACTTAAGTTTGATTTCCGACAAATGCTCGTATGGTTTTTAAGAATACATTGCAAACACGGAATATGAGATAGCTAGTTAATCTCTATAAATTTTTATGAATCAAAATTTCAACTCGCAGCGGGATTCGAACCCGCGTCTCCTGGATTTCGGTCCCAGGTGCCTTTACCGCTTGGCCATACGAGTCTTGTCCCACTGCGATGAAATTCAGATTCGTAATATTGAGGTCTTTTAGGCAGACCAGAGGTCTTTTAGACTGGGCGCGAAATCCAGGAGACGCGGGTTCGAATCCCGCTGCGAGTTGAAATTTTGATTCGTAAAAATTTATAGGAATTTTAATCCTAAAGTGTGTGAACACTAATCAAGGAAAATAATTAGCTAGTTAATCTGTTAAATATTGATACACTTAATGTCGTAACTCGTATCGTTTATAGTTAAGGGGTTGTTTGCAGACTTAATAAAGGATCCACTAGAGGGAACGAAGTCGCAACACTAATTTGATTCCATTGTTCCCAATCACCACAACCATTGTCCCGATATTACAATGCGGTGTGTTGTCTCTACTCTAACAATTAGAGTGGCCGTTTTAAATCCAAATTAAATTCTGGAAAGTGATTTTGTATTACAAAGTATAAGTAGGTACAATGTTTGTATAACAGGCACCTCGATATCTGTGAGGCACCTACTTCATATAATGAGAAAACGATTAGGCTGAAACTTGAAATGAAAATCTTTAAAAGGTAAGGTTGGAGTTTCAACGGTATTTGTGAAAAACCTAAATTATTCATGATATCCTAATATCCTTTTCTCAATTTGGAAAAAGATATAATGATAAAAAACTACAGAGAAGGACAAAAATAAATTCAGTAGGTATATCATCTCCGACACACCCAGTGCATAAAATTCAAAGTATGCCAGCGGGGCTAGACAAAGTAACAGTCGTTTAGCGTTCACGTCAGTAGATAAAAATGTATGGACAAACCACGTGACGAATGAAAACAAATGAAAGCAGAATCTACTTTCTGCTTAGCGTTGATCACTGTCGGCTGTCAATTGTCATACAAAGTACGCTAAAGTTATCTACGACGTCTGCGAGAACGCCATGGAGCAAAAGCGTGTTTTCACGCGGTTACGTGATACGGTCACGTGGTTTTTGTACAGTCACTACCAGGACAGACACTACCAGGCCATGGAATATAATTCACAAGACAAAGTAACTACAGATTTCTATGGCAGTATCGCGTGTAACGAAAACTGTCTAGAAACGTTTGCACAACGCTTCTGGAAATTGGGCATTTCGTACAGAAGGTGAAATTAAAACAGTAATTCAAACGGAATTTCCAAAGCAACATCAACTATGCATTAACTACTCGCAGTTCGTTCCTGTTAGCGAAACTGGCAGTTCAGTTTACAGTGGCGTGTGCTATGCAATTCATATTTACCTTTTGCCCGCAAGATTTAAAAGTTTCCGGGGACGTAGAAGTGATTACTTAGCTACGTTGACGAAACGATCAGAAATTAACTAATTGGGTGTTTGCACAGATTACTGGTAAGTACTTGACTCCAATTTTTTTATAAGTTTGTTATAAACTGGGAGAAAAATAATGATGTACACTGAAAAAACTAATCAAATCGATCAATCTATATATATAAAAGAATGAGGCATTTTGGTGATTTTGGTTGTTCCAAGGATTCCGCCAAAACTATAGGTCGTAGAGATCTGAAATTTGGTACCTAGGTAGATATTAGGTCATGAATTCGTACTAAGACGGGGATTCCAGAAATTCAGATTGTAAGGGGTAAAAACCGTTGGTTTTTTGGATTTCCCCATACAAAAGTGAAATTTTTTTCGTTGTTCCAGGAATTCCCGAAAAGCTACAAGTCGTAGGGATCTGAAATTTGGTACCTAGGTAGATATTAGGTCATGAATTCGTACTAAGACGGGGATTCCAGAAATTCAAATTGTAAGGGGTAAAAACCGTTGGTTTTTTGGATTTCCCCATACAAAAGTGAAATTTTTTTCGTTGTTCCAGGAATTCCCGAAAAGCTACAAGTCGTAGGGATCTGAAATTTGGTACCTAGGTAGATATTAGGTCATGAATTCGTACTAAGACGGGGATTCCAGAAATTCAAATTGTAAGGGGTAAAAACCGTTGGTTTTTTGGATTTCCCCATACAAAAGTAAAATTTTTTTCGTTGTTCCAGGAATTCCCGAAAAGCTACAAGTCGTAGAGATCTGAAATTTGGTACCTAGGTTGATATTAGGTCATGAATTCGTACTAAGACGGGGATTTCAGAAATTCAAATTGTAAGGGGTAAAAACCGTTGGTTTTTTGGATTTCCCCATACAAAAGTGAAATATTTTTCGTTGTTCCAGGAATTCCCGAAAAGCTACAAGTCGTAGGGATCTGAAAATTGGTAACTAAGTAGATATTAGGTCATGAATTCGTACTAAGACGGGGATTCCAGAAATTCAAATTTTAAGGGGAAAAAACCGTTGGTTTTAGGGATTTCTCCATACAAAAGTGTAATTTTTTTCGTTGTTCCAGGGATTCCCGAAAAACTAAAAGTCGTAGAGATCTGAAATTTGGTACCTAGGTTTATATTATTTCAAGAATTCGTACTAAGACGGGGATTCCAGAAATTCAAATTTTAAGGGGAAAAAACCGTTGGTTTTAGGGATTTCTCCATACAAAAGTGTAATTTTTTTCGTTGTTCCAGGGATTCCCGAAAAACTAAAAGTCGTAGAGATCTGAAATTTGGTACCTAGGTTGATATTAGGTCATGAATTCGTACTAAGACGGGGATTCCAGAAATTCAAATTGGAAGGGATAAAAATCCTACTTTTAAGGGATTTTCCCATACAAAAGTGTAATTTTTGCGTTGTTCCAGGGATTCCAGCGAAATTAAAAGTCGTAGAGATCTGAAATTTGGTACCTAGGTTGGTATTAGGTATATCATGAATTCGTATTCAGAAAGGGATTTTCGAGATTCAAATTTTGAGGACGAAAAATTTTGAATTTTTTGGCCGCCATTTTGAACTTTTTTGTTACTGGGCCGATTGCTTTGAAAATCGATATTTGACTATGGCAGAAAGCATAGAGACGGAATTTGTGGTCAAAATTTAAAAAATAGGCCGCCATTTTGAACTTTTTTGTAACTGGGCCGATTGCTTTGAAAATCGATATTTGACTATGGCAGCAAGCATAAAGAAGGAATTTGTGGTCAATATTTAAAAAAGTGGCCGCCATTTTGAACTTTTTAGTTACTGGGCTGATTGCTTTGAAAATCGATATTTGACTATGGCAGCAAGCATAGAGAAGGAATTTGTGGTCAAAATATAAAAAAGTGGCCGCCATTTTGAACTTTTTTGTTACTGGGCCGATTGCTTTGAAAATCGATATTTGACTATGGCAGCAAGCATAGAGAAGGAATTTGTGGTCAAAATTTAAAAAAGTGGCCGCCATTTTGAACTTTTTTGTTACTGGGCCGATTGCTTTGAAAATCGATATTTTACAGTGGCAGCAAGCATAGAGAAAGAGTTTGTGGTCAAAATTTAAAAAATAGGCCGCCATTTTGAACTTTTTTGTTACTGAGCCGATTGCTTTGAAAATCGATATTTTACAGTGGCAGCAAGCATAGAGAAAGAGTTTGTGGTCAAAATTTAAAAAATAGGCCGCCATTTTGAACTTTTTTGTTACTGGGCCGATTGCTTTGAAAATCGATATTTGACTATGGCAGCAAGCATAAAGAAGGAATTTGTGGTCAAAATTTAAAAAAGTGGCCGCCATTTTGAACTTTTTTGTTACTGGGCCGATTGCTTTGAAAATCGATATTTGACTATGGCAGCAAGCATAGAGAAGGAATTTGTGGTCAAAATTTAAAAAAAGTGGCCGCCATTTTGAACTTTTTTGTTACTGGGCCGATTGCTTTGAAAATCGATATTTGACTATGGCAGCAAGCATAGAGAAGGAATTTGTGGTCAAAATTTAAAAAAGTGGCCGCCATTTTGAACTTTTTTGTTACTGGGCCGATTGCTTTGAAAATGGATATTTGACTATGGCAGCAAGCATAGAGAAGGAATTTGTGGTCAAAATTTAAAAAAGTGGCCGCCATTTTGAAATTTTTTGTTACTGGGCAGATTGCTTTGAAAATCGATATTTGACTATGGCAGCAAGCATAGAGAAGGAATTTGTGGTCAAAATTTAAAAAAGTGGCCGCCATTTTGAACTTTTTTGTTACTGGGCCGATTGCTTTGAAAATCGATATTTGACTATGGCAGCAAGCATAGAGAAGGAATTTGTGGTCAATATTTAAAAAAGTGTCCGCCATTTTGAACTTTTTTGTTACTGGGCAGATTGCTTTGAAAATCGATATTTGACTATGGCAGCAAGCATAGAGAAGGAATTTGTGGTCAAAATTTAAAAAAGTGGCCGCCATTTTGAACTTTTTTGTTACTGGGCCGATTGCTTTGAAAATCGATATTTGACTATAGCAGCAAGCATAGAGAAGGAATTTGTGGTCAAAATTTAAAAAAGTGGCCGCCATTTTGAACTTTTTTGTTACTGGGCCGATTGCTTTGAAAATCGATATTTGACTATGGCGGCAAGCATAGAGAAGGAATTTGTGGTCAAAATTTAAAAAAGTGGCCGCCATTTTGAACTTTTTTGTAACTGGGCAGATTGCTTTTAAAATCGATATTTGACTATGGCAGCAAGCATAGAGAAGGAATTTGTGGTCAAAATTTAAAAAAGTGGCCGCCATTTTGAAATTTTTTGTTACTGGGCCGATTGCTTTGAAAATCGATATTTGATTAAGGCAGCAAGCATAGAGAAGGAATTTGTGGTCAAAATTTAAAAAAGTGGCCGCCATTTTGAACTTTTTTGTTACTGGGCCGATTGCTTTGAAAATCGATATTTGACTATGGCAGCAAGCGTAGAGAAGGAATTTGTGGTCAAAATTTAAAAAAGGTGGCCGCCATTTTGAACTTTTTTGTTACTGGGCCGATTGCTTTGAAAATCGATATTTGACTATGGCGGCAAGCATAGAGAAGGAATTTGTGGTCAAAATTTAAAAAAGTGGCCGCCATTTTGAACTTTTTTGTTACTGGGCAGATTGCTTTTAAAATCGATATTTGACTATGGCAGCAAGCATAGAGAAGGAATTTGTGGTCAAAATTTAAAAAAGTGGCCGCCATTTTGAAATTTTTTGTTACTGGGCCGATTGCTTTGAAAATCGATATTTGATTAAGGCAGCAAGCATAGAGAAGGAATTTGTGGTCAAAATTTAAAAAAGTGGCCGCCATTTTGAACTTTTTTGTTACTGGGCCGATTGCTTTGAAAATCGATATTTGACTATGGCAGCAAGCGTAGAGAAGGAATTTGTGGTCAAAATTTAAAAAAGGTGGCCGCCATTTTGAACTTTTTTGTTACTGGGCCGATTGCTTTGAAAATCGATATTTGACTATGGCGGCAAGCATAGAGAAGGAATTTGTGGTCAAAATTTAAAAAAGTGGCCGCCATTTTGAACTTTTTTGTTACTGGGCAGATTGCTTTTAAAATCGATATTTGACTATGGCAGCAAGCATAGAGAAGGAATTTGTGGTCAAAATTTAAAAAAGTGGCCGCCATTTTGAACTTTTTTGTTACTGGGCCGATTGCTTTGAAAATCGATATTTGACTATGGCGGCAAGCATAGAGAAGGAATTTGTGGTCAAAATTTAAAAAAGTGGCCGCCATTTTGAACTTTTTTGTTACTGGGCAGATTGCTTTTAAAATCGATATTTGACTATGGCAGCAAGCATAGAGAAGGAATTTGTGGTCAAAATTTAAAAAAGTGGCCGCCATTTTGAAATTTTTTGTTACTGGGCCGATTGCTTTGAAAATCGATATTTGATTAAGGCAGCAAGCATAGAGAAGGAATTTGTGGTCAAAATTTAAAAAAGTGGCCGCCATTTTGAACTTTTTTGTTACTGGGCCGATTGCTTTGAAAATCGATATTTGACTATGGCAGCAAGCGTAGAGAAGGAATTTGTGGTCAAAATTTAAAAAAGGTGGCCGCCATTTTGAACTTTTTTGTTACTGGGCCGATTGCTTTGAAAATCGATATTTGACTATGGCAGCAAGCATAGAGAAGGAATTTGTGGTCAAAATTTAAAAAAGGTGGCCGCCATTTTGAACTTTTTTGTTACTGGGCCGATTGCTTTGAAAATCGACGTCTGACTATGGCAGCAAGCATAGAGAAGGAATTTGTAGTCAAAATTAAAAAATGATGAACTTTTTGGCCACCATTTTGAACTTTTTTGTTACTGGGCCGATTGCTTTGAAAATCGATATTTGACAATGGCAGCAAGCATAGAGAAAGAATTTGTAGTCAACATTTTAAAAAGTGGCCGCCATTTTGAACTTTTTTGTTACTGGGCCGATTGTTTTCAAAATTGATATCTGATTATCGCAGCGAGCATAGAAAAGGAATTTTTGGTAAAAATTTAAAAGAATTGGCCACAATTTTGTACTTATATGTCTTACCATGGTAGCAAGCAACCACGGCCGGATGGACGAACGGACGGTGGAGTCTTAGTAAGAGCTTTTACCCTTTGGGTACGGAACCCTAAAAATGGCCACCATATTTAACTTTTTTGTGACGATCGAATTTTTCAAAATCAATATGTGACTATTACCAGGAAGCAAGAGAAAATTTTGTGGGCAAAATGGTGTGTAGTGCAGGAATTTTGGAAATTAAACCACCATAGTAAAGCATAACTCAGAAGTTAACGTGAGCGAAGCCGCGGGCGTTTGCTAGTTATCAATAAAGTTATAAGCATTAAAATGTTTCTGTCTAGACAGAGATAGCGACATTATATTATGACGTCACACCTCACGAATGCCATAGTAGCTTCGTGAGGCTTCATACAAATTTTCGTTTTGCGAGAAAGGGATGGAAGATCCTCCCATTCCAAAATTAAAATGCCTGTAACTTTGTAAATATTTGTTGGATTTCTTTCAGTAATACTTACGTTATTATTTTTATCCTAGTTTATAATAAAGTAATATTTTTTATCAAATTCAAAAGTAGTGTAAATGTGTAATACCCAATTATAGAAGACTAAGACTGTAAACCTGCGTGAGTTTATGTTTACCACAATTTCATCGATTTTACCGGGAAATGAAAAATGTTATGAGGAGGCTAACATACGTGGCGTCACATAAGGAACCATTCCTAACCTTCCAGGACCCTGGAAGGAGGGCTGACCCTGCGTAATGGGATAAGGCAAGAAAAAACAAGAAGAAGAAGATAAGCTATAGTCTACATTGGACAGAGCGGACCGAGCGAAAAAATGTCGCCAGTTTATCGGTGCCAATAAAACTAACAGTACTAGGTCATCCTGTAGTTCGCTCAGCGGCCACAGCAGTACTAGGTCATCCTGTAGTTCGCTCAGCGGCCACAGAATTTTGACATATGGCTCCACTGTTTGCTTGTATGAAAAAGGTTTACGTAAATTTTTCGGATGCCCATATCCTGAAGTTAGTAATCGGTGGTCTACATTCTAAATTTCAGCCAAATCGGTTCAGTTCTTGTGGCGTGATTACGAAACAAGCATCAAAACTCACATTTATAATGTTAAAAGGACTATTATAGTAAGTCAGGTAAATATTAGCGACAGTAATTGTTTGCACGTTGCAATTACAACCCCAATAGTTCAACAGGTGCTATGAGGAATCCGAAAGGGCCGCCATTAAAACTGAACATTAAACGAACTTTACTAAAATATTAGACATCATAAATTTTATGGTCACAACAATTTAACTATTATAGTAGGCTATATCGGTAGCATAGTGGATTATATTATACATGGAAAACAGTAATATCAACAAGTTTTTAAAGAATTATGCGTAAGTAATGGGAAAAATGCTGTACCCAACACTAAAGTATTTAGATATACTACATAGTATTGTTTAGTGCATATAACAGCTGCTGGGAAAAATTAAATCTATCAAACTATACCCTCTCTGAAACAGATCACATTTAGCATTTAAATCTAGGCAAGCAAAATTAACTAGTTGCTGATAACAATCATTCAATGTTAGTGCATATTGGTTTTGTAACAGATTTTATCCATTAACAGTTCTATTATTTTGAAAACAGTACAAACGAAATCCATCTCTATATCGATACTCATAAAACCAGTATTCTAACAAGGCTGTGCTTTGTTTACGTTAGTAAAAAAATATTAGTCATTACACATTTGTACAGAATAATAAATTATGCTTTCCCTACTTTATAACATTTATAAATTAAACAAAATTGTTTTTTAAATACTTATTGATACATTAACGTTGCAAGGAAAATTCTACACTAATTTTCACATTGTAAAGCTCTTTTTTGCATGTAACTGCTCGTTTCAGCGTTACATAAGGTAATTGAAATAGTACTACAAAGAAAATAAGGTTATTTTTTGCTAAACAACGTTTTCTTTACTTATTTTTCTCAACTCATGCATCAGGGGCCACTATGCGTACGTACTGGAAAATTTTGACATGATCGATTTAACTGCAATCGTAAAATCAAGCAATAAAAATCGTACTTGGAAAAAATTACATTCGTTCAAAACGATACAGCGTTCTGTAGGTAGTAGCCAGTTGGTAGTTGGTACCCACCTCTAGTAAGTACTATGAATGTTTCATGCTTTTATGCGATAACGTGAATGCGTAACTGTTTCTATACATATAAACGTGGCCTCGGACCTGAGCGATATGACATATATTTCGAATTGATCTAGTTGAAATGAAACTAAATTCCAAAAATTTATGAGAGGACACTTGCGGATGTCTGCGCGGAACTCACGTGATCAATTTAGTGATCATTCTTGTACATTTTATGAATTTCCTTTCATTACGATCCATCCATTGAAGGAGTTTTAAAGGCTACAAATCACTGGTAAGAAACCTCAGGATATGGGGATCCGAACGATTTACTTAAACCTTTTTCGTACAAGCAAACAGTAGCGCCATCTGTCAAAATTCTATAGGTAGCTGTTGAGCGGACCTTACCGTTGGTGGCTAAACAAGCATTTTTCTCACCGATTAACTGGCGATATTTTTTTCACGCCGTCCTCCCTGTCCAGGGTATATTTTATGATTTTCGTTTCATTCCGATCCATCTATTGAAGGGATTTCAAAGGCTATAAGTACATATACAGCCAACCACCCAGCGGTTTCATAAAGATCCACAGAGTCGCTATAGAAGAAGCCCTCGCAACATTCGAAAGGAAGGTGTTGCGGACTATATTTGGTGCGGTAGAAGTGGACGGTCTGTGGCGTATCAGATACAACCACGAACTTTACGATATCTTTGGTGAGCCAAACATTGTCCAGCACATAAAGTTCACTAGACTGCAGTGGGCGGGACATGTTCAATTGTACAGCGCATGAGTGATCATAGGCCACCAAAAAAATTACTGACCTCACACCCAGGCCGCCGTAGAAATGTTGGTTGGCCAAAGATTTGTTGGCTGGATGGGGTGAAGGCTATAGTAATTTTCAATTCAATTTCAATTTATTACAATTTATTTATTATATTGAACCAGGAAAATGTTGCACAGAAATAAAAAATCTATTAACGAACGCAATGGACAGAGCGATGGAGGGCTCTTTTGGAGCAGGCCCAGGCCCACAAAGGGCTGTAGAGCCTTTAATGATGGTGATAGAGTCACTATTTATTTAAATAATTTTGCGGACTGAATCTTCTGTATACACCTGTTACATTAGGAACCACCCACTGATATCATATACCTGTGAACTGTTTCTATTCCTCTAGTCTAAACTAAGCCACGCGAATAAAATATTCTTTACAGTTGAGGTTTGTTCAAGGATAAAGTAACAGTCGTTTAGCGTTCACGACAGTAGATAAAAATGTATGGACAAACCACAACAACAAACCGTGACGTATGAAAACAAATGAAAGCAGAATCTACTTTATGCTTAGCGTTGTTCACTGTCAGCTGCCAATTGTCATGCGAAGTACGCTAAAGTTATCTACAACGTCTGCGACAACGCCAGGGAGCGTTCAAATAGTCGTAGTCGATTTTCAAACACAGCATGTTTTCCTCTATTCGGTCACGTCGTTTTCTACAGTCACTTGTTTTGTCCATACATTTTTGTCTACTGTCATTAAAGCCAAATGACTGTTACTTTGTCTACTTGTTTAGCCCGGCAGGTGTGTCAGGATGTAACGATAAGGCTGGCTAATCTTGATAAAATAGGGACGCACAGTCACGCTTTACGCCGACCTTAGGTTCTCATTTGCTTTATGATATCGCGAATGGGTGTAGGATCAAAATAAAATTAGAGTTAGATGATGATCACACGAATCAAGTCTTTGCAAATGTATGATGGTAATGCCGATACATAAATTAACAATGCAATGGCTCTATACATATCTGTTCTGATGATGGAACCAGAAGGTAGATACTGGAGCTCTTCAATTGTCTCTGGTTAAAATCTTAAGATTGGATTTATTTGGTTTTGTTTTATAAATCGCACTGCATCATCAGACTTTGGTCGTCCAATGCATTTGCATTTTGAGGAGATGCATATTTGGAAATCTACAAAATTACTAGTTAACCTATCGGGTTTAGCTCATTATACATTTGATTTAACAATTTCCATACGTACATCACATTGCTGAAGAGTTTCCTAATTTTTCATGCCAAGGGGATAGAGGAACTCTTCAAATTGATTTGGCTGAAATTTAGAATATGGATAGATTAGATAAATGACTCTGAAATATAGAATAAGCTTTTTTCTATAAAAAACCATGGTTGCCGTGGAAATAGTAAAAAACCGAATTCAGGCGGATCGAGCAGCAGGTAAAAGCTAGTAATATAACTCTACAAGATGTAACCAGCCAGCGAAAGATATGCAAGTTAAAGTGATAGTAGGTAGATTTGGACATGGAAAAATTAACGAAATGAGCCACAAAGTGCAACTTTATATGGCGAATCGATTGATACTAAAATCGGCCGATTGTTAACGTCTGGCATTGAATTAGTTTTGGACGCGGCTGCTAATTTATATGACCATTGTTTTGGAATGGGAATAATACCAAAAAGAATCGTTGTTACTAACCAGTGACAAACGACAGCCTTTAGAATTTCATTTGGTCCTTGCCTTGCGTCTAATTAGACATGTTAGCGATTTGGTTCTATAATAAATCAAGTCTCAATGGAAAATGCTTAAAATCAAGTGGAATAGTTTCACGACTAATAAGAAGGTACTAGAACTAGTATGAAAAGATTAACATTTCCACTGTTACGTAGAATACGAGCTTCCCTTGGTCATCCACGAAATGAGACTACAGTCCCTTTTTAAGACTCATACTGAAGGAATAATTGGTGGGAAGAGATCTCTTACGGCCTGGCCACGGGGATCGGCGGTGCGAACGTCGAAGCGAGGGGCGAGGCGACCATTCGCGCGGCACCGTTTGCAAGCCACGGGTAGTCACGTTCGCCGCCGCGACCAGTAAGGAAGTCCGACAGCAAAATGTCTTTATCGAAAATATCTCAATATTTCAAGACCTAATATTTGGAAGAGATTGTGAAATACATGATTTGAATAAGAATCGGAGTATAGATGAAGAGTTCCACAAGAAGTATGAGAAATACAGAATATATCCAGAAAAATTTGTTGAGTATACCAGAATGAGTATTGAAACCCTCGATTATATACTTATGAATATTCTTCCCACATACTCTTCACTACATGTTTAAACTTGTGCTGTGGATGGCCAGACTTCCAAATAGCTGGTCTAGCTAGTATTTCAGCAATAAAAGTCTCGGCGTTCATTTTTCGCGGCGAAAACAACTAAACAAGTTTGTTCACTGCACTATTCGCCGCGACTACCGCTCAACTCCGTGGCTCGCGCCGTACTTATTCATGCCTTTGTTTCGTTCGCCCGCCGCGCCGCAAGTCGCCGGCGCGGTTCGCTCGGTACATTTCGCCGGTCGCTTCGCCGGTCGCCGTTGCGCGTGGCTTGATTAGTACATTGCTATGCGTTTATTTCAGTCGCTAGACGCTTCGCCGTTCGCACCGCGCGAATATTCGCATCGGCGAATTTCCCGTGGCCAGGCTGTTAGGCGTCAGTGATGCAAATGGTTCGATGATATAAAGGTGTGTGTACCGGACTTATCCCAATTTGCAGAAAGCTTTTTGAATGTTGACCGCCAAACTTTAAAGAAGATTTTGACGGTTGGATTGGGAAAGCTTTATTTTTAAGCTTTGCTTTTTATGTTTGGCGTATATTCAAGCGTTTTGTCTGTAAGAGAAAATCTGTACTCTGCAAGAGTCCTACCACCTAATGGCCGAAATTAATAACCTTTCCTATACTGATTTGCCCTATATCCGAGGTAGAAATTTAACATAACTTGTATGGAGCTTGGATTTGGATTATCTGATAAAACTTACAGCTAATTCTTACTGACTAGTCTTACATCTAATTATCTTAAAACTAATGAAAAATAAAGAAGAAATTTGGTTAATAAATGGTAGCAGATAATGGAAGTTTAGTATAAGAAGTTACTGGTAGTGGTAGAAGTTTAGGAATCAAGAAGGGACTTAAGTAATACCTATATTTGATTTTTAGCCATAAATTGGCGTGCACTATTTATATCGCCGGGAAAAATATCTACAGTAGGTTCCCTGTACAATGTGGTGTATCATTTTAAGCACGCAAGATGAAATTGTTGCTTCTAAAATTTTTGGTTACTGGGATGCGTAAAACTTTATCTTCCTGGGAACACTTGACCGTATACCCGTGAAGGTCCAATTATGTGCGACTTCGACAACAATTCTGAATATAAAGGATAAAACCTCTGCCTCAATGATTGCTCACCTTTATAATCGTCTTAATAGTTTTCTGCAGGTACGCCGACGTGTAGAGGATGGTATGTATCGGAGCTTCCGTCGGGATTCCTAGTGACGTCATCGTCCAGTCCTTCACTTAACGGCACTATCACTAAAACTATATAATCTTCTTCTTTATCATCGACTCACTTTTTTACATGAAATTGTTTAAAATCTTGACTACTCGGTACACGCCTTAAAATTTTGAAATGAAATTTGTAGTTTCTACCCCTTTTCAACTACACTTCGACTTTAAAAAAGGAGGTTTTCAATTTGACTGTTTTTTTAATATTTGTTTTATCTTCGATCTTTGGACTGGATGAACCTATTTTCATGATTCTTTTTTTATTTGAAAGCTGGTGCTTCCCGTGTGGTTTAATTTCAATTTAGTCCAGTTCTAATAATGGCATCCAGACAAATGGACGACTAACTAACTCAATATCACGTCAACCGGTTTCGATTATTCTTTTTTTATGTAAAGGATGTATTGTTATGTATTAAACTACCCTTAGTAGTTTGATGATAGTTGAAGTCTGTTTTTTTTGTCAGAATTTTGTATTAGTTTCAACATGGATAGTAAAAGGACGGTAGTATTATTTTTATTAGAAGTTAAAAACTTCCTATTTTACTTTTTACATCTGAAAACACTGAAGCCTTCAACCGTAATGCTATATTCATAACAATAGCCGCGGGGTCTTTCGAATGCAAATAGATAGGTACGTCCCGTTCAAAGTTACCCCTTCGGGCTTCAATTATGCATAACTAATTAGAACTCAAACCGAGTAAACCAAACGCTTTAATAAGGGTCCTCTTCATGAATAAGAACTTTTTGAAAACAATATATACCCAATCTGATGTTTTCAGTTTAAACGACTTCTGATCAAGTTGGGTTTATTTGAAATGTTTTATTCCCTAATTGACAAGGTGCTTTATTTATATTTTAGTATTTATTCCCAAAATTGAAAAAAAATCGAAAGGAACCAAGTTTTTATTATTCACTGTAGTAAAAGTAACGACGATTTATGCAAATAGATAAACGTGAGATAAACCATACAACTGTCATCAATTTTTATGGTTTTAAAGGAAACATTATATCATTGCTTCTGCCTTATTTATTTAATTCAATATTGTAGATATTATGTATAACTACCTATTCGCAATACGAGTATGTATTTACCTATTTTAAAGCATAAGTTTTATATTTATGAACCGAAGTTTGGCAGTTTTATGTTTAAAAAACTTTTAAAACTTGAAATATTTGAACAGCCCAATCTATAACCCAACGATGTTTAATTTATGGTGGTTTCCAATATTCAATCTTTCCATGGTTTGCCTTACTAACGAAATTTGACATAACTTGTAGTGAGTTTATGTCATATTTATATCTCTAGTAGGGAATTGGAAGATAGAATTTTGGAAACCGGTATTGAAGAACTGACAGACTGGCTGACTGGATGAATTTAAAAACTTCAGTTTTTCAACGAAACACTAATTATTATTTCTCACAATAGATCACACACACGGTCTGTTTTGTTTAGGAGAAATTTTCCAGACACGTTCACTCCGTCAACTAAAACTAATTGCGCAGGAGCATTGAATCGTGTCTTTATTAAATAAACACGATAACGCGAGACGAGGTAACCTTGTAGTTTAGTACTCGACGATTATATTACTTTAAATCATAAGTTAAGTATATATTTTTTTGTATATTTAAAGTTTTTTTTTTTAAATCAATGATTGTTTCCAGTTCTAACATCGTGCTCAATCGCGGGAATTGCCGTATAAAAAAAAAATATTTTACCTAAACTTGAAATGCCGAGAATTCGACCTCATTGCATAAATCGTGGTATCGTATATTAGTTGTATGCACCAGAAAACGTGCATTTGTTTAAACCACGTAGTAAGCCTAAAACAGAAACCATAGTTTTTGCGGTAAGTAGACTTACGAATATTTTCCATACTCTAAAAAGATTTAATAATGTATTTGAATGTTAATAATAACGTTTGTAATAATATTAATAATAATGTTAGTGATAACGTTTCAGAATGATATTGTATTAAGCTTATAATATTATCCAAAACTTACCCATTTAAAGGATGACCTAAAAATTCTATTGAAACATTGAATCAATCATGCATTATTCTACATTATACCTTCTTATCCCCAGATTACGCGCCGTTTTGTCAGAAAAAATCCAAAACAAACAAAAATCAAAGACTGGTGAACGAAGATTGATGACTACCGGCGTTGCAAAGAAGAATCTGAAAAAGCTCTACCTAATAATTGAAACACAATGGATAAATATTCGACATACAAAAGAAAGGTTGTTGAATAAAATATTATCATACAGTTGGATACACTATTATGCATAACGGACAAAACTATCATACAGTTCGATATAATATTATGTATAACGGACAAAATTAATACCTGAGATGGAAATGAGACAAAAGCTCCATGAAATTTATGTCTAACTAGGCTTTGCCCGCAATTTCCCTTTCCAACTCCCTCTCCCAACCTTTTTAAGACTACTTACAATGAAAGACTAATTAAAGAAAATACTGTTTACAATGAATTACAATGACTTTAGCAATTATACTGCTGTAGCTCTAAACATTGTTATCTATACTTATAATAAATCTGTAACAGGTCAAATTCTGTACATTAAAGATATTTTAAAAATTTTTTTTCGAGGGCACTCTATAATCGGTTCTGAACCCAAAACTGTATTTTTTTTCATTTTTGTCTGTCTGTCTGTCTGTCTTTCTGTATAACATATGGCATTGCTTCAATGCCATATGTTTAGCTTCTCTGATCTTCAGTGCGTCAATTCTTCTGACCATTTTTTAACGATTGTAGACGATGGAGAAATTCTACTTTATTAATTTGTTTCATTGATACTGGGGGCCGTTGAGATAGCTGAAATCATAGGTATATCATATCAAAAAACTCGAAATATTATTATATATAATTGTCACAATGAATTGGTTCTTCGCAGAAAGCTTAATAAGTGAGACATAATTAATAAGGCAAAACAACGTTTGCCGGGTCAGCTAGTAGCAAATAAATTAGTTTTTCAGAGTTCTCTAGGACCTGACAATTTTTCAGGGATAGTTTATTATTGTTAATTCAGTTCAGCTATATCTACGAGTATGTTCCAACTTTCAGCCAAAGCGGTAGAGGCGTCATTGAATAACAAATATATAAACTCACAAACGTTCACATTTATAATATTAATAATAGGATTAATATAGGATTTCTGTTTCTTGTAAGAAAATTCTGGCTAGGATAAGTAATTAATTTTGGCCGTAAGACGTCAGTACAAAGTCAGTTCGTCAGACCACGCGATAAGTTAAGTCCTGACTAAACATACGATCCGTACAATCGTACGATCTGTTTGATCAACAGGCCGCGACGTATTCAATGTTTACACGAATAGTAGGGTGCCCATAAAAATTATAATAGTGATTATTATGGTATGGTTTGAATGGTAGAGGTAAGTACTTATATTCTTTCACTCCTCATGACCTAGTCCTATAGTTGTACCCTATAGGTAAACCGCTATAAACTTGACTCTCCTGATGGTCTGCGGGACGCGGGGCGGGTGATGCGATTGGCTGTAACGATACGTCAGCGCTGCAGGCGGACAGCGACAGACTTGCTGATTGGTTGAGCGGCTCCCGCCCCGCGTCCCGCAGACCATCAGGATGGTCAAGTTTATAGCGGTTTACCTATAGGATAACGGCTTTGGCGTAAATGTCGTCCACCATATTATGGCGTATTAATGACAATTAATTTGATAGATGACGCTACTGTTTTCTTCTATGGAGACAGTTTCCTTAAAATGTTTGGATGGACTTATCTTGAGCTTGATATCTTTATGCAGATTTTTTTTAAAACTGTACAGGCTAGCGTTTGACTGTGATCACACCTGATGGAAAGTGATGGTATACAGTCTAAGGTGGAAAGCGCTTGCCTAGAAGATGCCTATTCACTCTTGATTTGAAGGCGCCCGGATTGATAAGTGGCAGGAAAGACACTGCCTGGGAGGGTATTCCAGGCCTTTGCAGTGCGTATCAAGAACAAGGAATCAAACTGCTTAGTACGCGTCTTTGGTACGTCGACTATGTACGGGCGGAAGCCTTTTCGATTCCTTGCCGTTCTATGGTAGAAAGGTAGACCGTAGAATACAATACCTTTGAAACGAGGTCATTAAAAAGGCTGAGTGAAAGGTGAGACCACATTGTTGCCAGAACCGCGGGCGGGCTATCGGTGCTATAATAACTAAAAATAAACGTTATGCATAATAATAATTAGAATATAATATGCGTTTAAACGTAATATCATATACGAGTAGTGTGTCAGAAGTTGAGGCGTCGCTGTTTCTCAGGCGAAAGACGAAACTGTTGCTATATGGAATACTTCGGCCAGGAGACCGGCGGGTACATAAGCTGAGCGGGAAAATAGAAATAAAGGCGCCAAGAGTTGAATAAATGACAATGCGACGGCTTAGGCCGAAAAAAGAATAGTATCTATTTTACTTTACTTTTTACTTACTTTGCTTATTTCTACTTTACCTCTGTTTTTTAAATACTGTAACACTGGCACTCGCCACAATCACAAAACGCTGCACTGGCATTTTTCCTGTAGTTTTCATACATTTTGTATGGAAGCCACATGCTGCATATCGCTGCTGCTTACTTCTTATGACCCGCACCGGTCACTAAACGCCGATACAAAACGAATAATCATCAGTAAGTATGTAAAAACTTTGTGACCTCGCCAAATAAAGAACTTAACATAACATTCATATTTCACTTAAGTAAAAACACTACTTATTATAATAACCGAAATCATTTTCAAACCATCCACTTGCCATAATTTGACAATGATCTTAAGCCCACAATAGTTGCATACGGTGAGCTATTATGTAATAATTAATGTCGGTTTCTGAAGTGGAACCATAAACTAAACCGCTAGTTCCGTAGCCCCATCGTGCTGAGGTAATCGCGAGAGATAGTCTCGCACGATAGAAATAAATAGTAAGTACCTACTCCTCAGTCGTTACTAAACGCCAGGTTTATGCAGATCAAGTGTAATTATGCGCTTTTCCTTCGAAATCAAGATTCAAATAAATAGGCAGAAGTCCGAATCACTCAAAAAGCACTGCACTGTTTTAATAAATGCAAAACCTTATAACTACTTATTTTAGTTATTTGATCAGAATTGATTTAAACCTCAGATCACTCGAATGATCACGTTCGCTAAATAGCTCACATGACTTTCGCTGTCATTCTCATAGTTTTTTGAATTTGGTTCCATAAGCGTACTCAAAGCAACCTTAGAAATGTAATTTTTAAGTCCTATAGCTTAAACTGCTGAATAGCTTCCATAATGACGCTATAAAATACCCATAATTTGAAGCAAAAATTAAAACACCTCCCCACAAACCACGGTAGGTACGTAGATTCTTATCACTGAGCAATTAAGAGATAATTTATTCCCCAGCAGTTAAATTACCACTCGACCCAGTTAACGACGATGAGGCTACCAACTAATTGCTTTATAACCTCACTAAAACTCGTGGCATAACAAAAATCAATACGTCATTTCCATTCCATGATGACTCTACATGATTAGAAATTACAATATCCATGGACCGTGGTGAAATGGAACTGGTCTTAACTTAAAATTTCTAACAATGACTTCAAAGTACCTAGAAGTCATTGATTTCTTATGCACAATATTCAAAATTTTAGACTCTCAAAGATTCTAAAGTTTTAAGAGTTATTTACATTACCCCAATCGGTTGCTCTCTTCACTCAAAAGAACACGTTGTGTGGGTGCGTCGGGGATGCCCATCAATATTACGAAAAACCACGCTTTTCCTAACAACAATGTGAGCCTGACGGTTATTTATAGGATATATTTGGAGGAGGGTGCCAGATTACACATAAGAAAAGCGCCTGCATGATATGTGTCTGGTCGAGAGTGGCGAGTGCTTCTGCGGACTGGCGGAGGAGAACCTCCACCATGTTTTGTGGGAGTGCTCCTTACAGGAGGACCTCCAGTGCTTGCTGCTGGATGGGATCGTTCGCGAAGTTTCTGGCCCAGTTTATTATCAGGATCTCGTGGGTTCGGCGGCCAACTTCGGAAAGCTACGGGAGTTCGCGCACGCGTGGCATAAGAGGCGAAGTGGCTTGGAGTGACACAAAGAATTTGTGCTGCGCACAGCGACGGCGCGGCGAGTCCGTCTTTTGTATCGTCCTGCCCCAGAATGGGGGAAAGTGAGCCCATAGGGACAAGGAGCGAGAGGAAACAACTTGTAGGGAGTCATGAAGGCGCCCCGGGAACACGCCAAGACCAAGTACCGAACGGGCGCCCTCCCGCGTTTCGGCCCCCATAACCGCGAGGTTGATTGGGCCACGGGTGGTGGAGGGTTGTCTCTACACATAAGACATTCGACAGACAGACAACACGCGTGTTGTCTATGCAAGCCATAGTGAACGCAATAGGGCTCAATGTGCCTTGCCGCCCGGGTGCCCAAAAATTGTATTTTTGCCACTATTTTCGTCGTGTGTCGCGCAAAAAAGTAGGAATAATACGCAAACATCACAGTACGCCATTTTTCTCTGAAATGGCGTACGTTTTTCACGTTACTTACACTGTATACACTGTATAATTTACAGAGTAACTAAATTTGCATGTCGCATGCATTTAACACGTCCCTTTATGCCACCCGCTTCCACGCGCCGCCACTGCAGAGATTATAATTTTTTAAATTAAAACATAATGTAGATAAATGTAGCATTTTTACAAGGTTTTGCTCTCACGTGAAATCAGGTAAGTACATACCTGGAGTTTTATTGTGATTTTTTTTTCTTTTAAACTACAAGTTAGTAGCTCAGAACACAAGGTTAATAGTCGCTCAATACTAACTTACTGCTCAATAAAATAGGTGCATACAGGTAAAATAGGACACACTTGATGGAAAGTGAAGATGAAGTCGAAGTTAGTCGATACGCCCACCTAAGTAAGTAGTCGATGTTATCGTACTAAAGAGGGGGTAAGAAACGGTTTTAACACAGCATCGCGCCGGAACGCTCGTCGGTGCATCTTTGTTGATAAGGTGGTAACTAGCCACGGCCGAAGCCTACCATCAGACGAGTTCTGAGCTAATTTAAGAATTATAAAGTTCTAAATTATTCTCCATCTCAAATCCGAGAGCATGCAACTGCGTCAAAAAAAATAGCTCAGGATAGAGAAAATGGAAATAGCATTCAGAATACTCCAGCCAGATAAACATAGACTACGTTTTATTCATAGAAAACCCTTGCTTTGAGATTTCGTATTATTTTTCAAAAATCGAATTCCACGCGAGCGAAGCGAGCTTAAAAGTACTTAATACATTAAAAGTAATTGCCGTAAGTAACTAAGTTAAATGGCCTTGAAACACCGCATTTTATTCAATTAATTTGATACCAAGGGTAGTTGCTTCGTTACCGTCTGGTCCTTTGAACCGGATAAATCGGTAATAACTAATAAGGGTTCAGAGTACCTCTTCTTTAAATAGAGTTATCGAATATTTCTATCTTCTACCATTTTAAAGTTCAATGAACTGAAAATTTCTTTTTGGGGTTAAAAATTAAAAAAATACTTTTTTGCAACTTATAAATAAACTTGCTTCGCTTAGGTATTTTTGTGCTTCACTTAGGTAATCCTAATTTAATCTACTGCCTACATCACAAACGAAAGCTTGGTGAGAAATTTTAACTTTTCATTCTACCTATCGAAAGGATAAATCCTGACAGTTGAAGTTGGTCACGTCTTATTTGGTAATTCCTTAACTGCGACCTCACCTGATGGTAAGTGATGAATGACGATGAAGGAGTGAAGATGACGCAGAAGTTATCGCACCAACTTGGAAGGGGTAACAAACTCACCCTTAATGGTTTCTACATAGCATCGCACCGGAAGGCTAAATCGCTTAGCGGTGCGTCTTTGCAGGTAGCCTATCTAGCCACGGCCGAAGCCACCCAGACCGGGCCTTGGCCAATTTAGAAATAATAAAATTTGAAAGAAGCTGTAGATCGCCATTTCTGCATTCAAATTTCAAACACACTCAGAACTAAACTAAAATAAGCTCTATGCACAAACAAAAATAAATAGCATTAGGTATGTTCAATTTCTCAACTGAAATAAAGTTTATATCAAACAAACTAAAACAAGCAGAGAGTTAGTATGAGAGTTTAAATAACACTTTTATATTAAAAAAATGAAAACTGCAAATATGAAATACAATAAACTTTGATATTCTATTCTTAGATATAAATCCGATTAAAATGAAAATACCAAACAACATATTATTATGTTTGAAATATTTCAATCCATTATTCAAAACAGCATATTGCAAATGACAACCGCGATCGTAGCAAAAACAATGATCACAAAATCGGCCAAGTGCGAGTCGGACTCGCGCACGAAGGGCTCCGTACCATTCATCTATATATAACGTAGCAAGATTATGATGCAGAAGTCAGAACTCCCATTATTAGCCTAAGTACTGCTGCTATGGTCTACTAGAGTAGAATTGAGAGTTCTGGACCATCGACCAAAAACGAGTGTAAAATCACGTTTGCTGTATGGGAGCCCGCTTTAATCTTCATTTTTTATATTTTTAAGTATTTGTTTTTATAGCGGCAACAGAAACATCTGAAAATTTCGGGTCGTGTTTACAAGGGTCGTGAGAGACAGACAGACGGACAACAAAGTGATCTTATTTTTTTTTTTCTTTTGACGTACGGAACCAGCAAACTTTTCGTGATTCGTAGATCAAAAAATTACACACCATGCCTTGAGTTATATTTAAAAAAAAAAGAACCAATCCACAAACTTAAAATAAAATCCAAATGTTAGATGCATCATCAAATGATGCCGACTCGAGCTACTGACTTTGTGCTTGATATCCATTGGCAATGACAGTGACAGCACCGCTAGGCCCACTTTTTTGAGGCCCTGTTGCACTCCCTGTTGAAAAAACAAATAAAAAATGTTTTAGTGTATTATGAACTTCTTCCATGCCAGAAATAAAAAATAGAATTGTTCCTTAAATTGCTCTTGCAAGAAAACAATTAAAAAAACTTAATTTCTTTAGTAAAACAAAAAAAAACCCTAGCTGAGTTGTTCTAAGCTCTTCTCAAAACAACTAAAGTGATCAACAAGTTTTATCCATAGCAAACAAATTTATTACGAAACTTTCAATATACAGATAAAACTATTTATTTCGTTTCTCCTTTACTTATTTACCATAATACCTCGGTTTTGGGATTTCCAACACCCAGCTTTTCATAGACCCGAATTATAAATTCAGCCGATAAAAGCAACGGTCCCAATCATCGAGTACTCCAACAAGAGGGATCCCTTATTTCCTCGCAAAAATGCCTGCAAATTTTTACTGTGGACGCGTTCCAGCCTTTTCATAAGAAGAGTATGATTACCAAACATTTCTATTGACTGTTTAGCTGCTGTTTGAGAGAACTCAATGCCCAGCCTATCGATAACCTCAGGATATCACCCGACCGATTTCCGTAAACCTTTTTTATACAAGCAAATAGTAAGTAAAATCTGTCAAAATTCTATAGGAAGCTGTTGAGTGAACTACAGCGTGGCCTTACTGTTGGTGGCTAAACAAGCACTTTTGGCACCGATAAAACCGGTATTTTTTCACGCCGTCTGCTCTTTCCAGGCTAAATGTCTATCCCAAGCCCCTGTAATCCCTTATCCCAGTATAGTGGAGCTGCTGATCCCAGCGTATACCCGTTCAAAGGGACGCCAGTTACAGACTCTTATTGGATTACACACGTTACCGCAACCGGGTCGAATTCAGCCTTTATCGCGTTACTGTGCCTTACGTGTGTGAATTTAAACCACTATTCATTGTTGGACGAAGGGTAGAGATTATAATCTCCATTGTAGCCTGTTTACGGATGGAATAATTAAACCGCATTTCTCTTTGAATTCTCATTTATTAATCACTTAGTAGAATACAATACAATACACATAGCTCGTAGAACCGACGGACGTTGGGGAACCAAAATGCTGGAATGGCGACCCCGAACGGGAAAGCGCAGTGTTGGCAGACCTGCGACCAGATGGACTGACGACATTAAGAGGGTCGCGGGAAGACAAGCTGCACAACTGTGTCGGTTGGAAGTCATTGCACTAGGCCTTTGTCCAGCAGTGGACGTCCGTCGGCTGAAAGGAAAATCACTAGGTTTGCCCGCGCGAATTTAGCTTTTGCGGTATTTAACAAATAGCAAGGAAATCACGGATTTTTTGGGATACAAAGTAGCCTCATTATTATTTCATGGTATAATCTATCTCCAATACTAATTTCAGGCAAATTGGTCAAATAGTTTTGGTTTCAAATATATAAAAACTATTCGTTGATATTTGATAATATTTATCTACCATTTCGCATAGTGAAGCCAACATCTCCTAAGGATGTCCCGCTATCATGTCGGGACGAAACGTGCATCAAAGAAAGCGTTGGAAGAATTGTCTGTGGTGTTTCACTTTCATGTGGGTGGTGTTCCTGCATATTGGACCATACCTTTTCAAAAAGCGGATTATAGCAAAACAAATTAATATTTCCTGACAAATTATCTTTTTTTCCGTCCAGTTACTCTTCAAATTTTGTATTGATACATCTACAAATGTAATTTAAAGATCATAGATTTATAATAGGTCATCGCTTGCGTTATGTTAAAAATGATTTAATATCATCCATAGGGGATGAACGTTTACAAATTTAAAACGTAGGTATTTGTGCAACATCAACTAGACTTATTTCGTAGCTCTACAACGATGTTTTTACGTTTACGATGTTTTTATATTTTAATACCCGATTATATAAATCGTGGTCACGAAGATTTTCATGTCCGGGGTCCCGTCTTTAGCATGCATCGTTGTCGGATTCTATTTAGGTAGTACAATTCATGCGGAATGCATAATCAGTATGACATCTGAACTAATTTATTGCAACATGCATCTGAAAGCGTTCATTCAACCACAAACATCTGTTCTGAGTGACCTGGAATTGACCTATTAACGTAAATTAAATAGTCAACCAACATGAGCGGTAAATTTTTTTTTTTTTTTTTTTTAATAATTGATAGGCTTGCGCTTGACTACAATCAAGTCTGATGAACAGAAATGATGAGGTCTAGGATGGAGCGCGCTTGCCTAGAAAATGCCTATTCACTCTTCTTTTGAAGGCACCCAGATTGTATTTGGCTGGGAACACGGAAGCTGGAAGGGTGTTCCACACCTTAGCGGTTCGTATCAGAAACGTAGAAGAAAAGCGTTTCGTACGAGTACGCTGGACATCGACCACATAAGGATGCCACTTCTCTCGACGTCTCGCGGTTCTATGGTAGAAAGGTGAAGGAGGCACAAGGTTGTGGAGTTCTTGAGCACACTCTCCAAAATATATCCTGTAAAAAACCGCTAAACAGGCAATACTACTTCTCTGTCATCATTATGTCACTGTCATTCACACTCGTCATACCCGTGACGGGTTGACTGTAGGTATAGGTACTCCCTGATATATCGACTGAAAACAAAATTATTGGTGATGATTTTGTCATGCAAAATATCTCAAAGAAACTAATTTGACGCGTCTAACCTTGGATAGCACTTTGAAAGAGCAAGCAATAATTTTAGTCGGGTCAAATTAGTTTAGCTTAGATTATGCACAGCAGAATTGGCACCGTTGAAAACTCAATGTAAAATATGCAACATAAACTTACTTCTCTGATATGTGTGTGCAACGCTCCCAAAAACCCACCGGAGACAGTTTTGCATAGAAATACCTAACTTGGTTAATTCTACTCCAGTTTAGTTCGCTATGAATACTCAATGGTCAGTGCTAACTTCAACCACAAGTCCACATCATGTATTGTGTTTCTGATTTAACCTCGCCTCGCTGATTTGAATCGTATGAAGATTAAAATCGGCGGGGCAAGGTTACACAGATTAGATGCACCAGCGACGTTGCCACGGTTCCGAGTGCATGTATTTGCATACAATAAGAATGCTGAGCTGGCGGAAGATTGGCACAAATCATTCAAATTGACGCCAACAATAGTCGTCCTGTCCAGGCTAAATGTAACAAAAATGCTTGTTTTGCCACCAACAGTAAAGCCACGCTGTATAGTTCGCTCAGCAGACACCTATAGAATTTTGACAGATGGCGCTACTGTTTGCTTATACGAAAGAGGTTAAATACGTAAATCGTTCGGATGCCCATATCCAGAGTTTTCTTATCAGAGCTTTGCATACAATATGAACGCTGAGCTGGCGGAAGATTGGCACAAATAATTCAAATTGACGCCAATTTTATATTATACCTATGTAGTATTGACGGTAAATGTATAGGGTAAAAATACCACAATACTTTTGAATCTTAATTTTTGATATATAGCTTATCTTTAGAAGGCTAGACCGATTTCATTTTTGTCCTTCTCACTTTTACGAATATGGAAAAACTACATTTTACCTAGATACTAAAAAACTAAGCCAATTATCAAAAAATTATATTGTAGCGTTTATGGAAATTATTATCTACAAAAAAAAAATTGTGCATAAAAATCCATTGTTTAGTCACGGAATGAAAAGGTTCGTCGATTTTCATATTAATTCGTTTGCACTGGTCGGTTGCACTGGTATGTTGGCATAATGGACTCTTGCACCTACTAGTGCAAGCGGAAACCAACTCTAAGGTGACGAACCTTTTCATTTCGTGACTATTATATAGTTTCCGATAAGAATTTGAGTAATGGAGATTTTAGAGCAACTTTTCGGAAAATTTTTTCATTGATTTTGCACTAGTGTTTGTGCCTCTGCACCTCCAATTTAATAATGAGGTTCTACTACTTATGTGGTCATATCGTATCATTTATCGGTTATCATTAATCCCGACAGAACTACCGACACGTATCATACGCCATTTAGATATGAATAAATAGTAGTTTCAACCGGATAAAGACTTACCAACTTACGATTGACCAAACACCTTTACAAATATTTGTGTTCTTAAATATAGGGCGATGGGGTACCTACACGGAAATCGGTAATCCCTAGAATGACATCAAACTATCTTAAAACCACAGATAATAAAACTCAGGATAATTAATTAATGGACATCTGAAAGATTTACGTAAAACTTCTCCCGAAAGATTTACGTAAACCTTTTTCGTACAAGCAAACAGTAGCGCCATCTGTCAAGATTCTAACAATAGGTGGCCGCTAGCGAACTACAGCGTGGCCTTACTGCTGGCGGCAAAACAAGCAGTTTTGGCACCGATAAACGACATTTTTTCGCAGCGTCCGTTCTGTCGGATGTAATTCTAAATATCCAAAAACGCTTAGAAACAGATTTTTGATAACTGGCTTAGTTTTTGAGTAATTAGGTAAAAGGTCGTTTTTCTGTTATATTCTTCCGCGACGCTGTATGTCGCACCTACCAACCTATCTGTGAGAGTGAGAAAGACAAAAATAAATTCAATAAATCCTCTTAATCCGCAATAAATATTATTGTAGAAAGATACGCTTTGCATTCTTTTCGTGTGTGACATTGGTTTTTTCTATACGCGGCAAAATGTATGGTGTTCACTGTTCATTCATAGTACGAACAGGTGGACGAGGCACGGGTCGAGCCGGCGTTATCGGTGTTTATAGTAACAGCCGATAGCGTTTTATAAACAATGCCCTGGGTGGTCCCTTGGCCAGTACCACAGAACACTAAATAGTACCAGAAGGTCCACTCCGCACGATTATTTAAAGAAATAGCGACTCTAGCGCTGACACAAAAAGTGCAATTCGCCTGGCCCCGCCCTCAAAATCGACACGCAACAAACGCAATGTCGTGGTCTCTTTCTATCGCCTAACTTTATCTCTTACAACGTAATAGGGCTGCCGTAGTCAGACGGCGCGTAAAATAGACCGTACAGAACTAGCGCGTGCAACTCGGCCCGCGAGCGGCAACCATCTGAAATATTGAGGTCCGGACCCGTACTTGTAGCCGGGACGGTCACGTGATAAGTGAGACTGGCCTGCCAGTACTCAATTGTCACTACGTTAGTCTGATTGGTTTGTGGCTGTGAGTTGTGTTGTGTTTTCTAGGGGTTAGACGTCACAACTCACAACTCACAGCCAAAACTGTACAGTACACCGCAAACTTCTTGAGTTTATGACCTTGATTGCACACAAGCGAATTTTAAATCCTTTTGGTGGTAAGTGCAGGGCGCGTAGACGGAGAATCGCGTGCGCTAGCTTGCCCCCACTATACGTCATTTCATGCTCAAAAAGTTTGCCGGCACCTGTAGTACTCGGGTTAAAATCTGTCCCCTAGCATGGGCAGGAAAAAAATAATATTCCTCTATTATATTCCTCTGACAGGGGATACCAATCCTCCATTGCATAAAGCACAGCAAAAGGCGAAAGTTGATGTCCTTTTTAACCCCCGACGCAAAAGGGGTGTTATAAGTTTAACGTGTCTGTGTATCTGTGTATCTGTCTGTGGTATCGTAGCTCCCTAACGGATGGACCGATTTTCATGAAGTTTATTTTGTGTCATAGATAATTTTATCCCAAGTGTTCTTAGCCATGTTTCATGAAAATCTGTTCAGCCGTTTGAAGATTATCAGCTATTTTCTAGTTGATGAGGGGATCTGACTAACTTCTTTATGCCCGATCGATTCGAAATTTGGTACCGTGTAGCTTCAATAACATTGAAAGTATATGGTATGGTAACCATGACTTGATTTGCCGTTTGAATATCATCAGCTCTTTAATAGTTGATGAGGGGATCTGACTACCTTCCTTATGTCCTATCGTTTCGAAACTTGGTACCGTGTTATTTCAATGATATTTAAAGCGCATGGTAAGGTAATCATGACCTGATCAGCCGTTTGAAGAAGATCAGCTCTTTAATAGTTGATGAAGGGATCTGACTACCTTCCATATATTATGTGGGGCTTATTCGAGCGATAATTATTTCGGACGTAGCAAAACATTTATGCTGACAATACCTATGAGGAAAATTAGCAATATTTTCTTAAGTATATTTTTTCAGATGTTAGTAAATATACAAAGTGGATACACGTGATTTCCTTAGCGCGTTAAAGTCGCCTCGTGTCGCTGATAAATATTAATTAGTTTTCTGATGCGACGAATCGGGGCTTCTCGTGTCTCTACGTAATTATTCTGTACCCAGTAGTGTAAAACGTGCCTTTAATATACGATAGCCGTACGTCTGATGGGTTTACCCATATGCATCTACAATCTACATGTACCGGGTCATATAAAAATAACAAAGGGCTCATCATCATGTTTGAAGACCAGCGCTATAACCTTGGGGCAAATCCAGGCTCCACGGTCGTAGCAAACGCAGAGTGGACTCCATTTTGGAATCACGCAATTTCACACAATATAATTATAATGTATTCTGGCGGACTATAATTGTGTTGTGATTCCGAATAAACGTTTTTTCTTTCTTTCTTTCTTTCAAGACATATCCATAAATACCCCATTTATGTATTATAGGTCTTCAAAAGTGATATTGAGGTTTCTAATATCATTTTTTTAAACTGAATACTTAGTTTGTGCGAGAGACACTTCCAAAGTGGAAAAATGTGTGCTCCCTCTGTAACTTCTAAAATAAGAGAATGATATAACTAAAAAAAATATATGATGTAGGTACATTAATTACCCTGCAAACTTCCACCGAAAATTGGTTTGAACGAGATCTAGTAAATAGTATTTTTACAATTAACTTTTAATTAACTTCAAAAAACAAAGCTAATTTTGCGGTGGGGTAAGAAAAGTGATTCTTATTTATTAATTACTTTTTTTAATTTGAGGTGTTTTGGTTGAACTGGTCTTGATGGTACGGAACCCTCATTGAGCGAGCCCGACTCGCACTTGACCAATTTTTGACTAAGAAGTAGGTACGTTCTGACTAAATAGGGTAAAGGCAGGGGGTGGGTGTGTATAGGTAGTGGGTAACAACATAGGGTCTGTTCACTGTTGGTTTAGGGTAATGTGTGTGTACAGGTGTTTTTCGGCAACCGTGCGTGGAAAGTGTCGGGAAAACTTTGTAAACAATGCTTTGAATATTGCGTTCCATCTATCAATCATCTTGAGGGAACACTGTCGCTGTTTACACTGATAAAACTTTTTTATGGATCCGTACCTCAAAAAATAAACCGTCCAAGTACAAATCACATTCACAGAGGGTTCTGTAATGTATAGAAAATATAATACGCGCTACTCACGACGGATATTTGTAGATATACTCAAAGGATATAGTAAACAAGATCAATAAATACAAAATTTTAACAAAAAAAAACCGACTCAGACTCTCATCAAGCTACTCTTGAAGAAAATTAAAGGAGAAAAAAGGATCATAGTAATCAAACAATTAGGTAAAAAAAGAATAGTTAAAATCGGTTCATCTATTCGAAAATTCAGGGATAACAAAAATAAAATAATACAGTCCTTTTTTTTGCAGCCGATTAAAAACGAAAGACACCTGTAATTTTATGTTTTAACTAGGATAATTAGAGGATAATGTGATAAAGGGCAAGAAAAAGGTAAATGAATAATGTAACCAACAGTTAATAGCGGATGTGGATGTAGACACAACACAACCTCCGCCCTCGTCAGCGGACGTGCATTGGGCGGAATTATTGTATTGACGCAATGCGACATTTCAGTATTGCGTTTGGAAAGAAATTTAAATAACTTCCAAAAACAAAAGAAAGAGGAGCTTAACGAATTCTACTCTATTTTTTCGGTTATTGTGGACAAAAATGGCGTTATTTCGCTGTGAAATAAATAAAGCGGCACACATCAGGATTTTTTTATTTATTCTATATAGGGTTACGCTTGACCACAATCTGATGGAAATTGGCGTAGTGGTCTTTTTTTTCAAGTTAGTACTTGACTGCGATCTCACCTGATGGTAAGTGATGATGCAGCCTAAGATGTAATCGTACTAACTTGGAAGGGTAAGTAAACTTACCCCAACGGTTTCTACAAGCATCGCACCGGAACGCTAAATCGCTTGGCAGTACGTTTTTGCTGGTAGGGTGGTAACTAGCCACGGCTAAAGCCTGCCACCAGACCAGACCTGAGCCAATTTAGAAATTATAAAATTTAAGATAATATTATGATGAATAATTTATCTGAGCCGATTTGTCTACCTTTACATTACTTCTGAGCAAAATGGTACCTTACTTCAATTGACATCTTCCTTGGACAGGGCGCACCGCTAGAAAGGGCGGACCGCGCAAAAATTGGCACCAGTTTATCGGTGCCAATAATACCAACAGTCTGGCCACGCTGTAGTTCGCTCAGCGTCCACTTATAGAATTTTCACAGTTGGCGCTACTGTCTTGAAGTTACTAATCGGTGCTTACTTTTGGCTCTATGCCATTCTAGCTCAAACAAGTAACACTAAGATATAACGTGAACTTTAAGTCAATATTGAACACATCCTGCAGGGAACATTGTAGGCGAATTGTCGCAGTAATTCCTCCCTATGTTAACAGGGAATACAGCACCTTTCGAGCTATTCAAATACGGGAAGCGCTGGGACCTTGCGACTATAATCTATTCCATCATCATCATTTCAGCTAATTATCTTTTTGATTTGTGTTTAACACACCTATGGATATAATTCCTATAAATTTAAATACGGATCAAAATTAGCGGGATTTGAACCCGCGTCCCCCAGCTATCGCGGCTGGGTGCTCTAACCACTGAGCTATACGAGCCATACCCCTATGCGATGAAATTTAGATTCGTAATTTTGAGGTCCTTGGGCAGAACCAGCGCCATCTATTTGTGAAACGTTACAGTTTCAATATAATTTTCTAAATGTTTTTTTTTTCAGCCGCGATAACTGGGGGACGCGAGTTCAAATCCCGCTGCGAGTGAAATTTTGATTCGTATTTATATTTATAGGAATCATCATTTCAGCCTGCGGACGTCCACTTTTGGACATAGGCCTTCCCAAGCACGCGCCACCATACCCTGTCCTCAGCCTTCCTCATCCGTTCTTGCCACCCGCTTTATATCGTCAATCCAACGAGCTGTTGCTTGTCCCACACTACGCTTACTTGTACGCGGTCTCCACTCAAGGACTTTCCGGCTCCGACGGCCATCGCCCCTGACCATGGCAAGCGTGACCTGCCCACTGCCACTTCAGCTTGCTAATGGCTACTAATAATCTATAGTCCTATATTAATTCAGCATTACTCCTGCCTACCGATATGCTACACTTCACACAGTACATATTATAACGCTCATGGAACTGTGGCTAAAGCAAATTACTACCTACGTGTAGCGTCGCCAGGTTTCCGGATAAAGCCGGACATAGTTGAACTTTTAGATTGCGTGTCCGGCCAAAACAAACGATGTTTTTCGATTTTTACAGTATTTTGCAAAAAACCGAGCACCGAGCGTATCCGAAACTTTTTTTTTCTATTAACACAAAGACCCAAAATTCTCAATAATGTAGAATCTCCGGTCTTTTTTACTCAAATGTCCGGCAAAACTGGTTAGTTTGCCCGGCTATTCGTCGAGCTGGCAACCATACGTGGCTGCATGAACTTAGGATAACGCGGCGCGAGATCGTTTCAGCCTCTTTTATGGACTATTAGTAGGTCTACTCTCAGAATGAGGAGATGGCCAATGGCCACTGGCCTTAGACCACATTGCTGGTCAAATGTTGGCTGGAGCTGGCATGCTTCACATACGTACTAAGAAACTTTCACGCATCTTATACCAAGCCTTCTTGCTTACTTCGCAAGTCACCTGGGCCAAAATGAGTAAGAAACTAATAGCGCACGGCAGGACATTATTATGTTTTGACTGACGCAGTAAGAAATTAAGGTGTCAGTTACGGTAGCAGTGTCGTTTGTTCAATGTTTTTTTTCCAATTAAAAACAAAAGGTATCGGTTAAAATAACAGTGTTCAGGTGTTGGTTAAGACAACGAGTTCAATGGCTTTTTCCATGCTTTTTCCAATCTCAAAGATGCCTTATGTGCCTAAAGAAGTTCAACAAACACTCGACTTGTATATCTAATAAGTATACATACTACCTACCTTTAAAAGTGGTTCTGGATAAAGATTATACATATACTCATACCTTGTTAAACCAGCCCCAACGGTTATGAGAAACGTGCTTATGAGATTCCTGCTCCTAAAATGTAGGAGAAAGGCTTATATTATATAACCAGCCTAGCTAGGCAACTTTATAAACTCAACTAAGTAATTTTATTTCTACTCCTGTTTAACGTGAAACGATCCTAACGAAACCAAAACCCTGTGCAAAAACCAAAGTGTGACCAAAATATAAAGTACTTTAAAATCTCCAATTTCACCGTGCAAAACACTTCTCCGGTTCCTGTATTTCCTACCATTTACAATTTTAAATAAGCCTTCAAGAGAAGAGCGAATGCACTTTCTCTTAACAAGCGCTCTAATCTAGACCTCATCGTTGTTATCCACCAGGCACAAAAATTTCATCTTAATTAATATCTACTGGTTACTGATTACGTAAAAAGAGAGCAAAGTTGCCTATTATTATCGCATCAAAACGCGGAAGTACATCGTGAAAATTTCTCAAGATATTTCCAAGCGCAAACTACTAGAGAGCATATCCAACCATTTCACCCCCATCCTTTTTATGTCCCACTTATTTCCTCACCTCGACTCTCGCGAGTGCCTTCACGGCCCCCTTACCACATTAGAGGGCTTGAGATGTTACTCCAATTTGTTGCTTAAGCCGCCCTTATAGTATACCTACTCTACTAAAAGTATAATATGAAACAAACATGGTCTTGATCATGTAAGAAAATGTTAAATGTATCCACCATCAGCAAGACGGATTAATTTGTTATATTCCGCTACTTGAAAAGAATCTGTGTCATGTGTGGTACAATTTGCAAGAACATCCACATGAAACCATCCACTTTCTACGACGCACATTTCGTCCCGACACCACGACATCCTCAGGAGATGTTGACTTCACAATGCGAAATCGTAGAACTCTATGATTATAAGACTCTACAAACTTAGGATTATAGCAAAACAAAATCAGTCCTGCTAATGGATTTGCGCAAAATTTCAATGCTTCCATCGTCATCATTATCAACAAATTCTGCCTTTAGATGGACAAAATGTGAAGAAATGTTGACGTATGCTTGTAATCGGTTTTAAGGAGCTCCTTTGTTTGAATAGGCTCCAGTTTTGATTTCTTGGTTTCTAAAATTTGGTTTGACATTTGAGTTTGGTTTGGGCGCTAAATTACCTTTCCTTATTTTCTGAGATTTTCATTATTTTTTCGAATTTATTGAAGCTTTTTCAGCGATGCTTTGTAAATTAATGTGAACAGTTTTTTAGTTAATTCTAATGAGATGCAATGGCTAATGCTGTCAGTAAGTACGAAGAAAAAAAGAAAGCAAACAGTTTCATAAAACGCAACGAACTGAATGCTCTTCTTATACATATTTACGTAGGAAATAGCTGCGCATTATTTTATTTAGCCCAGAAACTAGAACAACAATTACAATAGCTATAACGCTGTAGCCGTCAGCAACAATTTGTACTACCAGCAAGCTTTGCGGGCTTAAATGAATTTCAACTCCACAAGTTACAGTAGGGTTAGTACAAGTTTTAGTACAAACTTCGACTCGACTCGCTTCGAATAAACGGAACGGATAGCCCCTTACCGGGGCTAAAAGAACAACACCGAGGGAGCGCGGCTCTACCCGCGACACATCGCCCGGGTAAGGAGGCAAGCCTCGAGGCCCGTACCCCCGTGGGAACTTGCTCCCCTTGGAGAAGACCACGCAGCTGAGCCGCTATCTGTTGTTTGGATTAATCCGTTCCGTTTATTCGAAGCGAGTTGACTCGAAAGTGCAAAAACCTAGGGTCAGTACAGCTTTTAGTACGAATTTCGAGTTGACTCGCATCGCACAAATGAATCGAATTCCTTTTACGTTTACAGCCATCTATTGACAGCGGCATATCAGCGACGGTCCATAGATGGCGCTGGCTGTTAATGTATGGAGGAATTCGATTCGTTTATGCGATGCGAGTTAACTCGAAATTCGTACAAAAACCTGTACTAACCCTACAGAACCGTGGAAGGCGTAGCAGCGCTCAGCTGGCTAAATAATAAATTAAACGGCCACGTCCGAGCCTGTTATGGCCGTAGTTGGGTGTACACGGTACAGCCTACGCAAATATTTATACGCCTCTGAGGCTGGAGCCCATGCCTGAACTTGCAACCGGCTGAACATCAACGGCACCTGCTTTATCAAACACTGTATACAATATATTATACTAAAGACTGTATACTTACTAAAAACATTTTCCAACAAATAGAAATAACAAGCATAGAGGTCCAAGGGAGAGCCCACGACTTCAATAGTGCGTCAAAAAATACTTTGCCCAAATTGGTAAACCCGAGCCGTCGCTACACAATTTTTCACGCACACCATACAAATTTCAAATTAACACATAATATAAAACTTGATGTGCAAAGAAACGACAAAATTATCGACAATACGAAGGACTTTTAGTGATTGAGCGAAACATTGCCCGACTTCGAATTGGTGTACATTAAAATTATTTCACTCTTTGTAGTGGCATTTGAAGTTGGTTTTTTGGAAAGAATTTTCCATTTTATTTTTTACTTTTTAGTGGAAAACAACTAATGCGCAAGGCATTGGAAAAATGCCCAAATCGCTTGAAGAATAATTCTAAAATCTGAAGAGTTCCCTCAATTTCTCCAAGATCCCATCATCAGATCCTGACTTGATGAATACAGTCATTACTTGATGACTGCAAGGAAATGCAATAGTAACTATAAAAAATACCCAAATCGCCTCAAGCATACTAGCAAAATTTGAAGAGTTCCCTCGATTTTACCATGATCCCAGCATCAGATCCCGACCTGATAACCATAAGACAACCTGGAAAAAATATTCTTTCAAACAATACCCAAATCACTTCAAGTTTGCTTATAAAATTTGAAGAGTTCCCTCGATTTCTCCAGGATCCCATCATCAGATCCTAACTTGATGACTATGGGACCATCTTTGAACTTTCCCCAATCATCAGGACCTGGATTCCATCAATTTCAATTACCTACTTCATTATATAAATCCACGTCAATTACTTTCACCAAAAGAAACATTGTTTGGAACTGTGAAGGGTAGGTATAGCTCAGGGCAGTTGCTATTTTCTATACCTTTTGGTATTAATATGATAGATATTTAACCTTTTTTTTAGTCAGGTATAATACAATTTAAAAAAAAAAGATCATAGTAACTTATTTAAGATAGTTATAGGTCTTAAACGTTAGGAATCTTCACAGGTGGAATTCATTTGAACTTTTACTCCATATAACACTTAGGTATAGTACATTAAACGCCTCTTGACTTTGCCCTTTGCCCTTCCCCTGGATCGTAGGAACTATTCTTTTGACCTTAAACCCACACAAGTTAACCTATTATTATTTTCTATATTATGTTCATTGGATGTTTACGTATATTTGTCTGTATACATGCTTCTATACGTAAATAGAAAAAATCCCGTCCCATAGATTTATCGACTCACCTAGCATGGGCGCCGGGTGGAAATAATATGGTATCATTTAAGCTATCACCAATTTAATTAGTTTTGTGTTTATTAAATAATAGGGTTTGTCCTCAAAATAGTAGATCTGTCACCAAAATGTAGTCACCAAACAATGCAAAATCAGTTCCACAATAAATCACCTAAAATCCTGAGATATAACGTCTAGTACCAAATAAATGTTTTTGTATGTATTATAATAGGTGTGTCCTAATAAGTATTTAAGCAAACTAATTTAAAGAGATCACCAATAAATCATATTATGTTTATTATTTTTTTTATTTTTTGAGGTTATGTGTTAACTTTATTTAAGAATTTACGACTATAGCCTAAGAAAAAGTGGGGGATTTAGGAAAACTCCTTAACCGTCACCCTCTTCCCCTCCAAGAGCATGTCGACGGAGCCCCGCTTCGCGGGGCTCCTATTTCTGGGTGGTCAAAAAAGGAAAATAACCTTAACCTATTTACCTATAGGTGCACATGGGACCTAGGAAAACTCCTTAGCCGTCACCCTCTTCCCCTCCAAGAGCATGTCGACGGAGTCGCAGTCAGGGATCGATAATCGATTTATTTGGTGACAGATCTACCATTCTGAGCACAGAGCTATTATTTAAGTACAAAACTGTTATTATAAGAACGAAGTTTATATTCATGTAATGCAATATAATTTTATTGGTTATCGATCTCTTATATTTTACACATATATTAACATTAATTTAATAATTCATACCTGGGAACAATTTTTGTTTATCTGAGAACGAAAATATTTCGTGGCGATAGATCTATTTATTAGGTGATACAACTTGATGACAAATATAAATTTTGGCGATAGAAAATATAGTTCCCAAATAATATCCCCCGAGGACGAAAAGAAAGAAAAGTTTCTCACCGTAACATGTCAACTCCACGTCTCTTTGAACTTCTATACGTTTTTAATCTACGAGAGAAATAACAGTCATATTCAACAGCAAAGAAGATAAAATAATGTCTACGTGTTAAGTTAAACGAAGGTAATATATTTCTCCTTTACCCTTTTGCCGCAATTTAACCAGTGGATAATTTTATCACCTGTTAGAGGACGAAATCGAAGGATAGAATTTTTTCTGCACATGCCAGGGGGGGATGGTAGGACTTTTGTTCTGAGTCCATATGGATCCGACCCAGATATTCTACCGCAAGTTAGTCATTGGAAAGGATTATCGTCTCAGGTGATTTTGAATCTTCATAATTAGGTACAGGGCATGGTACTAGCTAAAGAACTCATGTATCAAGATGATAATATAAGTGAGCGTCGTATAACCTGGGAAGCACTGCATCTGACATTGGCAGTCATATATGAAAGAAAGAAAGAAAGAAAAAACGTTTATTTAGTCGGAAAAGACACACACACACACACACACATATAAGATACAATCAGACAACAAAATAATATAGAACAAAAATAAGAGATGCGCCTGTGTGTCAAAACACTAAAATGGCCCCGGCTCAGCATGATGCTACGGGTGTATTAAGTGTACACCCGCAGCGGATTTTCAGCCGTAGCCCGGGGTAGTTGGAACGTCTTGAGAAAATGAGAGTCTATATTCTTGATATATAGGTGTGAGAGAAGAAATGGGTGAGAGAAAATGGCAAATTTACAGATGAAGGGACTGAATGTTCTGAAATACTGAGACTGAATGGCTGGAAAATTGTTCCAATTATTTTTGTTGAGTTAATAAATAAGTTTTGAAATTTTTCTTAAACGCATGTGGATGCATCACATATCAGAGATTCATACAAAAATTCTACTTGAACTAGAACTACAGAATAAACCCTCCATGACGACAAATGATATATTACCTGGTAATATTAATTGAAATTAAAATGGTGAGTTATGGATATACGGGCAATGATATTCATAACAAACAATCTATTTAACATAAAATCAAGGTTCAATTATTTATTAAATTGAATAGAAAACTCGGATCAAGTAAGCGTTAAATGAGTAGCTAGGCCGTAACATGTATCACATCGCTAACTCATATTACACTTCGTTAGATCTGAGATTGATTGTTTACCGTGAGACTCGTGTAATCTAAATCTTAATTAAAATCTTAACAGACCGATTAAGATACCGGGTAATCCCCCAGGAGTTTGCTATAGTTAAAAATATCAGACTTTCTCAAGGTTCATATATTTAATTGTAAACCTTAAGAGAAGTAATCTTCGCTGTGCTTGAGAGAGTCTAAACTCTAAGTAAAAGGAGAACGGTCACGACTTACGCCCCATAAAAAATAAAACCCAGGCCCGACAGAAACGGGACTTATTTCAGTTTTTTTCGTTATCATTTATATAGTTGACTTTTATATTCGAAATCAATAGCTAACAACAAAATATTGCCTTATGTTTTGTTCAGGCGCTTCACAAAAAATGCCTAGATATTCACAAAGTTCGTAAATGAACGATAACATCCAAATCTTTGGAAGCGTTTTGCAGAGCCGCAAAATAAATATTATATTGAGTTGCCAATTCAAATATAAAAAATATATATACCTACTTATGGGTATAAAATAAATTGGAAGAATATTCTGACCCCTGATAGGATAAAAATTTGAACTGCGCATTTAGCCAATCGGCGGCCAGAATTTACTGCCGATTAAAGTTGCACTAAAAATGTTTTTCTTGCTATGTGCTGTGTACCTAAGTAAAACGAGGTCGAAATTATATATTTGGCTAAGACGATATACCTACTTAGGTCTACAAGATAGCGATCAAAGGAAAAGCCATATTATTATGAGCTCATCTGTTTATCAAACCACTATCTACAAACAAAGTAGATATATAATTAGTATAATACACTCTTTACATACTTGTAAGCTACGATTGCGCTGTGCATAAAACAAAATTATCCTATACTTACCTTTAAACGAGCAATTCTTGTATATATATATATATATATATGTATATGTATTTCTATATAATCTGAATCTCGGAAACGGCTCGAACGATTTTCATGAAATTTAGTATACAAGGGGTTTTGGGGACGATAAATTGATCTAGCTAGGATTCGTTTCAAGAAAATGTCGTATTTACCAAAAAAATATATATAAATCTATACCTGACATCTATTAGAGCTAAAGTAAAACTATTACAGTAAACTCCTGCTGCCATCTATTGGTAAGTAGCTATAATACTACCGAGCAAAGCTCGGTCACTCAACTAGTGATTATAATATAGTATGTACATATTTGTATTTGGGTTGGGTATAAAATTGGATCTTAAACGAATAAGAGCTAAAAAGCCTTCCTTTCCTTATTTCTTTATTGGTAAAAATACCTGTTTCACAAAAATCTAACGAAATTATTTTAATCTCACTTAATCACTAGCTGTGACCTGCGGCTTCGTCTGCATGAATTTCGGTTTCAACATATCCCGTCATAATGATTCAGATGTCTTTTGTTTAGAACTTTTACATAACTTCCGCGTATATAACTTTAACCATTTACGCAGCACACGGAACGATAACTTCCCAAAAGGAAAAATTTACCGCGTTTTTGTACATTTTTTTTTCATTGATATCCACTCCTATTGGTCATAGTGTGATGTTATATAGGCTATAGACTTCCTCGATAAATGGAATGGACTATCCAACACAGAATAATTTTTAATTGGACCATTAGGTAGTTCCTTTAGATTAGCGCATTCAAACAAAGAAACAAACTCTTTAGCTTTATAATAATTAATATAAAAGTACAAGATTCGACGAAGATGGAAGCACAGGTTAAATTCCTCAATGGCCGACCTCTTTACAAACAAGCGAGCGGCCCGGGCACCCTAGCTCGAATGCAACAACAATACGTTTCATTATAATAACTTTTTTATAATATAAAGTAGGTCAGATGCGTGCTAGCGAGTCAAAGTCATGGAAACTTAATGGATAAACAGAAGGTTTATTTTATTTATTTACATCGCTGTATGTACTAACCTAGTTACATTACGATGTACAATCAATACAAGGAAACCCATTCTGGTAAAGTATTCACAGTTTTGAGTAAACTTTTCCATCCATCATTCCATATTATCTGTCTCTGGCAAGCTTTTTACGTTAAATAAATAAGGTGTCGAAACGAACCCTACGGCTTTTTATTAGGTATATAGATTATGACATGATAGATTTGATTCCAGCACATTCGGAGTTGGACAGATTCTAAAGCAATCCCAATTTAATCAGTGAAACTCGATTATTTACGAGATTTAGGATTTTACGTTAGTTCAGTTATGAGGTCAATAACAATCTACATAATGAATAATCTACAGATTATAATCCTTTATTCGATATTGGAAAGATTGGATCAAGCATATTCAGTTTTAGATACAACCTTTCTACTCTTTAGAGTAATTTAATTTAAAGGGTCTTTTAGAGTACCTAGATACTTTAATTTAAAGAGTCCAATAAGAATTTGCATATTCTTTTGTCCTTTATTCCGTATTGGATAGATTTCTAGATTCGGGATGAGAAAACTGATTATTATCAATGTTAGGTGAAACCTTGTGTCTCGTTGAGTGTTCATGTAAATTTAAAGGATCCAATAAGAATCTGCATACTCTTTAGCCCTTGATTTGGTACTGGACACATTCTTAATTCGGCAGATTCAGTATTAAAAATATTCTAAAGAATTTTCAGTCTTGGGTAGACGAAACCTTATCACTGTGTCCAAGTTTGTAGTTTTTGGAGTTTCCAAAATCTATACTCTCTACATCTACAAGCCTTTATTCGGTATTTATAACACATTCTGGATTCCGAATATTCATGATTTAGGATTAAATAGATTCCAGAACATTCCCAAAACAAACACAGTCATGTAAACATAATATACGGTATGTTCCCATTTTTATAGGAAATTCACCAATCCCTATCGTGTTCCTGTAAAAATAACGGTTATAGATTACCCATGTATACCGCAAAATCATGGCATTATGCGTGACAGGTGATCTATCATTTCGTCGTTATATTACCTACATTTGGCTATATTAGATCACTAACCAGGTAACAGTGATTCATTGTGTACACTGCACATAGGTACATTGGAAGCACATAAGCAAATTCAAAGCATAGTTAAGGCGACTATATCCCAGCACTTTAGGCATTTATCGCTCGCTCAGACCCCGCGCTACGATACCTACCGATCATTGCCGTAAGTCGCGCAGTTCTAATGAACTCCGTGACCCTATATCATAAATATTTGCGTCACAGTTGAATTGTTACAGTTGGACTATTTACATTATAATTCGCTTCACGAAATATATGTTGGAAGTTGCGTTTTTACCTATATTTTGAGTTTTTTATGGTAATCGATATCTCAACAGAGGTATATTTTATATAAATCAGTTATTGCTGTATGTTTGTCTCGCTAAAAGTCAAAAACGGCTGGACCGATTTAGCTGATTTTGTTTTTTAAATACTAGTCGTAGTCTAGGAATGATTTGAACGGTGAGTACCTATATAGCTGCTTGTGCTGATTCACTGACTAACTCACTGATTGATCCACCTCTCCTGAACAATTTTGTATAAAAAAATTTTTTTTTTCAAGTACTGTTTCGTATTTAAGGGAAAAATTCATTCAGAGGGAATACGGAGAGAGCTGATGATTGAGAATTTCGAAGACGGGTAAAGAGCACAGCCAAGAGTATTGCAGATAGGTGGGGGGTGCTAGACCAAATGTCATTTGAAACGTCATTCAGTTGGCAGTGAGCTGAAAAAAATTAAAAATGGCACGATTCAAAATGCCCGCCATATGAATTTCGTCGGTATCTCGGAAAGTATAAAAGATGGAAGAACGGTTTCTTGACAAGAAGTGATCAGGACTTGAAGGTCTATTCGATGGATAGAAAAAAATTTAAAATTGCGGAATTTATTTTTTCATAGAAAATGTCTAAGGAATATTGAAGAGACTATTGAAAAGTTGTGCAACATGTAGTACTTTGATGCGGTTTTTTGGAGGATTCTCACAGAAAACATATGAAATGAGATGATGATTCAGGGTTCTGAAGACTGTCGAGGCGATCAATCAGTCAGTCAGTGAATCAGCACAAGCAGCTATATATATATATACTAGTTGGATGCGTGGGGGCGCGGGCCACATGTGGCCCGCGTGCTGTCTTCCCACCCATAAAAAATCCCTTCAAAATTCTCCACACATTTTCTATGAAAAAAAATAATTCCGCCATTTTGAATTTTTTTCCTATCCATCCAATACACCTTTGGCTCCTGATCGCTTCTTTCCAAGAAACCGTTCTTCCATCTTTTATACTTTCCGAGATATCGACAAAATTCGAACGGCGGCCATTTTGAATCCGCCATTTTGAAATTTTTTCCAGCTCACTGCCAATTGGATGACGTTTCAAATGACATTTGGTCGAGCACCCCCCACCTACCTTTGATACCCTGGCTGTGCTCTTCACCTGTCTTCGAAATCCTCACTCATCATCTCTCTCCGTATTTTTTCTCCGAATGAATTTTTCCCTTATATACGAAATGGATATTAAAAATTTTTTTTTTCATACAAAATTGTTCAGGAGAGGTGATCAATGAGTGAGTCAGTCAGTGAATCAGCCCGAGTAACTATATATTATATATATATATATATATATTAACTAGTAGGGCGCGTGGAGGCGCGGGCCACATGTGGCCCGCGTGCTCTCTTCCCCCTATTTGCCTTTCAACCTTTAGTCTCTTCAACATTCGTCATACATTTTCTTTGAAAAAAATAAAGTCCGCCATTTTGAATTTTTTTTCTATCCATCGTATAGACCTTCGGATCATAATAAACTCTTGTCACGAAACCGTTCTTCGATCTTTTATACTTTCCGAAATATCGACGAAATTCAAATGGCGGCCATTTTGATTTTTTTTGACGACGTTTGATGACGTTTCGAATGACATTTGGTCGAGCACCCCCCACCTATCTTCGATACCTTGGCCGTGCTCTTCACCCGCTTCCGAAATCCTCAATCATCAGCTCTCTCCATATTTTTGTTCTTAATGAATTTTTCCATTGTATATGACAGTATACGTCAAAAATTTTTTTTTCATACAAAATTGTTCAGGAGAGGTGATCAATGAGTCAGTGAATCAGCACGACCAGCTATATAAATATTAATAGTTATAGTAATTGACTAGTAGGGCGCATGGGGGCGCGGGCCACATGTGGCCCGCGTGCTGTCTTCCCCCGCTATTTGCCTTACAACGTAAGTCTCAACATTCCCCATACATTTTTTATGAAAAAAATAAATTCCGCCATTTTGAATTTTTTTCTGTTCTTTGAATAGACCTTTGGGTCCTGATCACTTCTTGTCAAGAAATCGTTCTTCCATCTTTTATACTCTTCGAGATATTGGCGAGATTCGTTTGGCGGCCATTTTGAATCCGCAATTTTGAAAATTTTTCAGCTCATTGCCAATTGGATGACGTTTCAAATGACATTTGGCTTGTACTTGACAGTATACGTCAAAAAATTTTGTTTCATACAAAATTGCTCAGGAGAGGTGATCAATGAGTCAGTGAATATATAAATGTACTAGTAGGCCGCGGGTTGTCTTCCAGCCTATAAAAGAATCATCGCTGACCTCTTAAATATTCCCATACTTATCTATGGAAAAAACAAATTCCGCCATTTTGAAATTTTTTTCTATCCATCAAATAGACCTTCGGGTCTTGATCACCTCTTGTCAAGAAACCGTTCTTCCATCTTTTATACTTTCCGAGATACCGACGAAATTCGTTTGGCGGCCATTTTGAATCCGCCATTTTGAAATTTTGAAAGGTCTCGGGTTCCGCGGGTTTGTGCTCCTTAATATTATTATATTTGTATTTTTCTAAAAACTTATTAGTAGGTTGGTGAGGTATTTCTATTTAGTAGGAACCAATCTAGGGGTTGCAAATTCAGAAATATCTCCCACGCAGTTTTTAAATTTCTATTGACTGCCATGTCCAAAATAAAGTCGAGAGGATATTATAATATCATGTATTCATGAGAAACTCAGTTTAGCCAAACAAAAAAAATCCCGTCTCCTTTACTGACTGTATATAGGTATAAACTGTGGTTACGCGTGATGGTATTTGCACGTGGTGGAATTTACTCTACCTACCTAATTTTCTTAGTTCGTATCAGATTTTCTTTGGAGCTTTTGAGGGCTAGGTATTTTGAAAAACTCAAGAAACACTTACCATATTTTAATTTTATTACTAAATGTAGTAAGAGAATTTATTTACAAATAATTAAAAAATAAATAATTTTAGCGCGAAAGGAGCGTGAGTCGTGAAAACTTGCGCAGGTCCTTCTCGTATAGAGGCTCGTGAGCCACTGAAGTACATCGCTTATTCGATGCGTTAGATCATTTTATGACTTCTGTTAGGCGAAATTTTGCAGCAATTTTTTCATTTAAAATCTGTCTTTCCAATAAATAGGTAATACAATGAGCTTACTTTACGTATAATTTTTATGAAATTTGGTCTGAAGCTTTGGAAATGCCATTAGAAAAATGAACAAAAACGACCTGTTTTCAAAAATTTTTATGATCGAGGCAAGTTTAACTTATCGTGTTTTCATGAGTACATTAAAGAGATAAGGCATGTATCTTTAATATTTATTTTTAACAGTGAAAAAAAACTATTTTTTCATGATTTTGAATTGGTTTGAAAAGTGGCGTAGTCGCTAAAAACCGGGATAATGGGCCGTTAAATAAACCAAAACATCATTTGAAATTTTAACAGCAATATCTCATGGGTAGGTTTTCTTCATTTATTATGAGAAGTATAACTAAGGATATAATATCAAAATCGCTATGCTGCACTGTTAATAAAAATCTAATACTTTATTGGCATGATAAAAATGAAAATGTCACAGGAAAAACGTATTTTCGAATGCAGGATCCTCGAGCTTGGAAACGTCATTTCAGAAACAACTTCATGTGGAATACAAAATAATAAACCGCTCACAAGAATAGCATAAATAATTGCATCGACAAATGTAATTAAAGATAAATTAACCGTAAAACAACTTAATGAACGCACCAACAAATGATTAACTTACTCTATTTTTAACCATAAACGCGAACGTAATGTTGGAGATAACCTATAAGTTGGATCGTTTTGCGCCTTTGTTCTTCAGGTTTACAGTTAACTTGTCTCGTCACTTACCGTTTTCACTTCTGCGTTAGACGATTTCGCAGTGGACATCGCCTTGATCATCCTGCTGGAGTTATCCAGAAAACACTTTTGGATGCTCATTATTGCTTTATTTCTGACACTTATTTACATCTTTGATGTTACACAAACACTTTGGATTCAATACTAAAAGCACGATACACTTCAGTGGCCCATGTTACTTGTTAGGGTGCACTAGAAAACATTATTTTCGTTAGTAAACACCAAACTCCTGTTAGGTTATATCCATTTGACGTAAGAAAGTTTTGGGTGCGTGCGGTTCGAAAACACGTGCACACGAGATCGCGGTCAGAGCTCAACTGACGGCTGGCCTGGCCTAGCCAGCTACTAGCTGCCAGCTGGTGACCGGTCCGGACTCCGCTCAGCTGTGCCGTGCGCGCTCCCTACGGCCGGATTTTCAAACAAAGAACCATGGCATAGACGCTAGACCTAGGAGTAATAATGTTCTGTACGCTAGACCCTTGCCGTGCCGCGCGAATCGAGATATCCCTGTAACTGAAACATGCTCAAGTGATCGGATTAAAGAGGTCGACAGGCTCAATGTCTTAGCAAATAGAAAGCATAAAATGAGAACAAGCAAAGCCACAAATTTGAAAATCATACGGCACAATGATAGACCTTCCTACATCTTGCACGTTGGAACTGGATGCAGGATCTCTGGATGATGGATCGGCAGCACGTATACCATCCAACTTTGACACAGCTAGGTGATGCTGATAAGTAACGGAGTCATGCAACCTACATACCTACATGTCAGCCGGCTTGGAGTGGTTCACAAATCTTTTCAAGTCGTAGGTAGTTATTGGACGGTTTAACTTCTGTAAGGCTTAATTAAAAGCTGTATTCTATACAAAATAACAATGAAACAACGATTTTATAGACAACATTGTAAAATAGCTAATTGGTCGCGTGATTAATACCTAATAAAATTAATCATTAACTTTGAGAAAGGTTTATTCTCATTTCTTACACGGAATAATCACTTAACCGCATTATTATTAAATAAATTAACACAATAAATAAAACAACTCACTGCAATTTAAATAATTATGCAAGCAAAATGAAATGTGAATACCTACCTACTGATACTTCTACTTTATTTGTAATTTATTCAAGTTTTACTTATTTATTCTGTTATTTTTGTAACAACAAAATATTTTTAAAAGTTTAACGTGCTGGCTGAGTGCTGACTGTAGGCGGCCATATTTTTTCACGAGTGACGTTTGTCGTTGTGTTGTCGTTTATACGCTGGTCGCCGCATTTGGCGCCAAATTCCCAAATTCAATGTTGCGCTCAGAAATTTCAAAGTTTCCTAGGCCTAGGCCTTTGATTAATGACGTAACAAAATAATGACGCTTTCCAAGTTAATGTTACTTTGTACAGCCAAAATAAAAAAATAAGTAACTTTTATATTTAATTGTAAAATAAAGGAGGTCATCTCTCATCCACAGTTGAATAATGGTACCATGTATATGCATGTTTTCGGTAAAGCACGCGTTTTTTACCTCTGGGCTCAGAATACAGAATCCTCTGGGATAGATAATAATAAAAACTACGATATGTTCCGAAGGAAAATTTTCTATAAGTAGAGCATGTTCAAAGCTTTGAAAAGTTGCGCAAAGTTGAATGTCAAAGACACCTGTTTTTATTTCATCCTTTGCGAGTAGAAATAGGAAAAAAAAAACTGGCCAAGTGCGTGTCGGGTCATGCATGGTCATGCATTATTGCGGTTCCGTTATTCGAAGACGTACCTACCTACTTTCATAGTGAAATAATAATTTAGTAAGAATACAACTACCATTGAATATCTATTTATGTTTTTCGTCCCCATTCATCTTATAAACCTAGTTAGTTATTAATGGCGGCTCCCAATAAACTATCTATCTACGATTTGCCATACCACAGATATTAATATGACATAAGCTCCATACTCCGGTATGTCAAATTTCTATCACTAGTAAAAACCAAACCATGGTAGGTACATAGGATATTGGGAACAGCCATTAGTAGGGCTCGTCCTAACTAGTTATCACATTACCACGCAACATTTTTCTGTCTTATTTTTTAAGAAAACATGTAATTTACGTAAAAGTAATCAGCAGAAAATACTGCCCTGTGATTGGCGGGCAAAAATTTGAACAGCGAATTTAACCACCCACGAGGCAGAATTTGCTGCTGAATACGATAACGACCAATAAGCTCCTTTTACAGAATCAAATATTATGTACCTAATTATAATAAAATCAATGATCATGCAGTTGAAGATGTTATAGTACTTGAACGAGCTAAAACTTACGTAGGTACAACCCCTATCGATTGCTGCATGGATCGTTGAAACGCTTAGCGGTAGGTCTCGGCTCTTAAGCTAACAAAGCACTGCCAAAGTTCATACCTATCTGAGGCAGTTTATAGATTTTTCAATCCACGATGACGCGCCCCACTCTGTCAAACTCCATACTAATAATACATAAGCAATTTTGTCAGAGTGGGGCGCGTCTTCGTGGATTGAAATATCTATAAACGTTTTAGAATCCCAAACTAGTCTATAATCTACCGGTAATCGGACGTTGGACCCCCGACTTGCCCTGACTGCGCGCCAACTACCTACCTATATACTTGTCAGTCGTTTCCCAGACGCTTCAACGCCGCGCCATATCGACGGATGGTTGGCAGTTATTTACCTAGGGAACCCTAAAAAACCGGTTGAACAATAAATAATCTTTACCCAGCACGAATCTCGCTGAAGCACTTATATCAAATGAAAAATCCTGTATTGTATAATGTATACCCATTTGTACCGAACGAAAACAAATAGACACGGGTGGGAGATGTTTCGACAAATCACACCGTGAGTTCCTTTTTAGGGTTCCGTAGCCGAATGGCAAAAAACGGAACCCTTATAAATTCGTCATGTCTGTCTGTCCGTCTGTCCGTCTGTCCGTCTGTCCGTCCGTATGTCACAGCCACTTTTTTCCGAAACTATAAGAGCTATACTGTTGAAACTTGGTAAGTAGATGTATTCTGTGAACCGCATTAAGGTTTTTACACAAAATTTTAAAAAAGTAATAAATTTTGGGGGTGCCCCATACTTAGAACTGAAACTCAAAAATTTTTTTTTCATCAAACCCATATGTGTGGGGTATCTATGGATAGGTCTTCAAAAATGATACTAAGGTTTCTAATATCATTTTTTTTTTAAATGAGTAGCTTGCGCGAGAGACACTTCCAAAGTGGTAAAATGTGTGTGTCCCCCCCTGTAACTTCTAAAATAAGAGTATGATAAAACTAAAAAAAATATAATATGATGTACATTACCATGCAAACTTCCACCGAAAATTGGTTTGAATGAGATCTAGTGAGTAGTTTTTTTTAATACGTGTTGAATTGATATTCAACAAGTCTAATATTTTGTTTAACTTTGATGACGACAGATGGCGTTGCACGTATTTAACTCGCGGTGAAGTTGTTTAATGTTGAAATCTTATATCAAAACTGTCCGAGGCGTTATTTTTTTATATTTACATTACCTAAGAAAACTAAGTTGGTTATGCGGTTCAAGAATAGTGGTTTTTATGGTTTTATTCCTCCGGTAGTAGTAGGTACGGAACCCTCAGTGCGCGAGTCCGACTCGCACTTGTCCGGTTTTTTTTACTATCCTCTTTGTTTTATCTAAGTTTTCATGTTTAATAGGTTCCTAGATTCCAAAAGCTTGTTGTAGTTGTAGGTGCAATACACCTACATTTTATCACTGGTTTAACGGTGTGTAGCTGCTAAACCAGTAGTTGACTTTTGAATTTGGTACTTTGTTTTAACTAGGCTTTATCGACGATTTCATCCTTAAAAAATTATGATAATTGTTCCGTTAATAGTAACTAAAATCTCTCTTTTGTTTAAGCAAGTCTTATTGATCTCCTTTTCAGGCTCGGTTTCCACAAAGCGGAGCGGAGCGGAGCTCTCTCAGCTCTTTTTGAGTAATCAATCACATTTCGTCATTTCGACATCTCCGAAACTGAGGGGAGAGAAGATGTCGAAATGAGGAAATCTGATTGGTTACTCCCGATGCTAGTACATGTAGGTACAGGCTGTTTTCTTTTTTTTTTAAATTTTCTAAACCGTTTTACCCCAATTAGCTGAGAGTCGTCAAGTGTTGTAATGAATTTGTGTAAATTTTCAGCTCCTCGGCTAATCGAAGTTTAGACACGTCGATGTATGTTATTGTTCTAGGTTACTATGCGATCAATGTTATACTTACACTAAGTTAGGCAGTGGCAACATTTGAACAAAGGCCAGCGATATAAAAATTAGATACTTAACCTAATTTTCCGAAACTGCATTTCGTCGTTATCTCCTCATAGCGTTATCTTGTGAGTTTGTAATTAGCGTCTTATCTTCGTTAAATAAAAGGTTCTGCATACAACCAGCCTCAAAGTCTGAGTCAAACACGGTGAAGGCGACGAGGGGTTTCTGGGCTCACTGATTGGTATAATACAACCGTGGCTATTACCACATTTATTCAATTTCAGATACTTAGTTAAAATACTTCTTGCTTTAGCTTTTAGGGCGTATGCTTTATCATACCCAACGCCAGGATCAGCCTTTGCACGGTCTAAGGCATTCTCCTTACGCAGTCCGTTGGCACCACACGAGCATCTGCTTGTACGGTGTCAATCCACCGCTTCTTGGGCGTTGGGACCCAAATTTAGCTCTGCGGGCGGCGCAATAGCCATCCATGGACAGCCGCTGATACAAAAACCTGTTTTAAGTGCCACTGGGAGCGAAGAAGCTCGTCATACTCATCTCATAACCGCGACATCAAGAATATACGACTGTAGCGTACTACGACATAGTGCGACATCTTTGTAGTAGATGGCGCTGTTTAATAAACAAGCATGAAAGCACGTTTTCAATAACATTTGTAAATTGTTGTGACTTGTTCTTGTGAGCACAGAGTACATTTTGTGAGCTGTATTTACAATGATAATTGATAACATCGACTGCGTCATCTTTAGTATAGTTTTATCGTTCTGTGAGTGAATGTGGGTGCGGAATCTCATTCATTGTTATTGGTAAGACGTTGCTGTTTCTAAAAAAGTACCTAACTAAAACGTGGATTACTTAGTAGGTACTTCGTTTTTATGCAAAACCTAAATAACAATAATTTTATTCAGAAATCTAGTTTAAAAATGATTTCATAAAATTTAATACATACTTAGTTACAAAACAACTATTTTTCCGTTTTATGATAAACTAGCAAACGCCCGCGGCTTCGCTCACGTTAACTTCTGAGTTATGCTTTACTATGGTGGTTTAATTTCCAAAATTACTGCATTACACACCATTTTGCCCACAAAATTTTCTCTTGCTTCCTGGTAATAGTCACATATTGATTTTGAAAAATTCGATCGTCACAAAAAAGTTAAATATGGTGGCCATTTTTAGGGTTCCGTACCCAAAGGGTAAAAGCTCTTACTAAGACTCCACCGTCCGTTCGTCCATCAGGCAGTGGTTGCTTGCTACCATGGTAAGACATATAAGTACAAAATTGTGGACAATTCTTTAAAATTTTTACCAAAAATTCCTTTTCTATGCTCGCTGCGATAATCAGATATCAATTTTGAAAACAATCGGCCCAGTAACAAAAAAGTTCAAAATGGCGGCCACTTTTTAAAATGTTGACTACAAATTCTTTCTCTATGGTTGCTGCCATTGTCAAATATCGATTTTCAAAGCAATCGGCCCAGTAACAAAAAAGTTCAAAATGGCGGCCAATTTTTTTAAATTTGACTACAAATTCCTTCTCGATGCTTGGTGAAATAATCAGATGTCGATTTTCAAAGCAATCAACCCAGTAACAAAAAATTTCAAAATAGCGGACACTTTTTTTAAATTTTGACCACAAATTCCTTCTCTATGCTTGCTGCCATAGTCAAATATCGATTTTCAAAGCAATCGGCCCGGTAACAAAAAAGTTCAAAATGGCGGCCACTTTTTTAAATTTTGACCACAAATTCCTTCTTTATGCTTGCTGTCATAGTCAAATATCGATTTTCAAAGCAATCGGCTCAGTAACAAAAAAGTTCAAAATGGCGGCCACTTTTTTAAATTTTGACCACAAATTCCGTCTCTATGCTTGCTGCCATACTCAAATATCGATTTTCAAAGCAATCGGCCCAGTAACAAAAAAGTTCAAAATGGCGGCCACTTTTTCAAATTTTGACCACAAATTCCTTCTCTATGCTTGCTGCCATAGTCAAATATCGATTTTCAAAGCAATCGGCCCAGTAACAAAAAAGTTCAAAATGGCGGCCACTTTTTTAAATTTTGACCACAAATTCCTTCTTTATGCTTGCTGCCATAGTCAAATGTCGATTTTCAAAGCAATCGGCCCAGTAACAAAAAAGTTCAAAATGGCGGCCTATTTTTTAAATTTTGACCGCAAACTCTTTCTCTATGCTTGCTGCCACTGTAAAATATCGATTTTCAAAGCAATCGGCCCAGTAACAAAAAAGTTCAAAATGGTGGCCACTTTTTTAAATTTTGACCACAAATTCCTTCTCTATGCTTGCTGCCATAGTCAAATATCGATTTTCAAAGCAATCGGCTCAGTAACAAAAAAGTTCAAAATGGCGGCCACTTTTTTAAATTTTGACGCCAAATTCCTTCTCTATGCTTGCTGCCATAGTCAAATATTGATTTTCAAAGCAATCGGCCCAGTAACAAAAAAGTTCAAAATGGCGGCCAATTTTTAAAATTGACTACAAATTCCTTCTCGATGCTTGGTGAAATAATCAGATGTCGATTTTCAAAGCAATCGACCCAGTAACAAAAAATTTCAAAATGGCGGACACTTTTTTTAAATTTTGACCACAAATTCCTTCTCTATGCTTGCTGCCATAGTCAAATATCGATTTTCAAAGCAATCGGCCCAGTAACAAAAAAGTTCAAAATGGCGGCCACTTTTTTAAATTTTGACCACAAATTCCTTCTCTATGCTTGCTGCCATAGTCAAATATCGATTTTCAAAGCAATCGGCTCAGTAACAAAAAAGTTCAAAATGGCGGCAACTTTTTTTAATTTTGACCACAAATTCCGTCTCTATGCTTGCTGCCATACTCAAATATCGATTTTCAAAGCAATCGGCCCAGTTACAAAAAAGTTGAAAATGGCGGCCACTTTTTCAAATTTTGACCACAAATTCCTTCTCTATGCTTGCTGCCATAGTCAAATATCGATTTTCAAAGCAATCGGCCCAGTAACAAAAAAGTTCAAAATGGCGGCCACTTTTTTAAATTTTGACCACAAATTCCTTCTTTATGCTTGCTGCCATAGTCAAATGTCGATTTTCAAAGCAATCGGCCCAGTAACAAAAAAGTTCAAAATGGCGGCCTATTTTTTAAATTTTGACCGCAAACTCTTTCTCTATGCTTGCTGCCACTGTAAAATATCGATTTTCAAAGCAATCGGCCCAGTAACAAAAAAGTTCAAAATGGCGGCCACTTTTTTAAATTTTGACCACAAATTCCTTCTCTATGCTTGCTGCCATAGTCAAATATCTATTTTCAAAGCAATCGGCCCAGTAACAAAAAAGTTCAAAATGGCGGCCACTTTTTTAAATTTTGACGCCAAATTCCTTCTCTACGCTTGCTGCCATAGTCAAATATTGATTTTCAAAGCAATCGGCCCAGTAACAAAAAAGTTCAAAATGGCGGCCACTTTTTTAAATTTTGACGCCAAATTCCTTCTCTATGCTTGCTGCCATAGTCAAATATTGATTTTCAAAGCAATCGGCCCAGTAACTAAAAAGTTCAAAATGGCGGCCACTTTTTTAAATATTGACCACAAATTCCTTCTCTATGCTTGCTGCCATAGTCAAATATCGATTTTCAAAGCAATCGGCCCAGTAACAAAAAAGTTCAAAATGGCGGCCTATTTTTTAAATTTTGACCACAAATTCCGTCTCTATGCTTGCTGCCATAGTCAAATATCGATTTTCAAAGCAATCGGCCCAGTAACAAAAAAGTTCAAAATGGCGGCCAAAAAATTCAAAATTTTTCCTCCTCAAAATTTGAATCTCGAAAATCCCTTTCTGAATACGAATTCATGATATACCTAATACCAACCTAGGTACCAAATTTCAGATCTCTACGACTTTTAATTTCGCTGGAATCCCTGGAACAACGCAAAAATTACACTTTTGTATGGGAAAATCCCTTAAAAGTAGGATTTTTATCCCTTCCAATTTGAATTTCTGGAATCCCCGTCTTAGTACGAATTCATGACCTAATGTCAATGTAGGTACCAAATTTCAGATCTCTACGACTTGTAATTTTTCGGGAATTCCTGGAACAACGAAAAAATTTTACTTTTGTATGGGAAATACCCTTAAATGTATGATTTTTACCCCTTAAACATGGAATTTCTGGAATCCCCGTCTTAGTACGAATTCATGACCTAATATCTACCTAGATACCAAATTTCAGATCTCTACGACTTTTAGTTTTTCTGGAATGCCTGGAACAACGAAAAAATTACAATTTTGTATGGAGAAATCCCTTTAATGTACTATTTCTACCCCTTAAACATGGAATTTCTGGAATCCCCGTCTTAGTACGAATTCATGACCTAATATCTTCCTAGGTACCAAATTTGAGATCTCTACGACTTTTAGTTTTTCTGGAATGCCTGGAACAACGAAAAAAATTACAATTTTGTATGGAGAAATCCCTTTAATGTACTATTTCTACCCCTTAAACATGGAATTTCTGGAATCCCCGTCTTAGTACGAATTCATGACCTAATATCTTCCTAGGTACCAAATTTAAGATCTCTACGACTTTTAGTTTATCGGGAATTCCTGGAACAACGAAAAAATTTTACTTTTGTATGGGAAATACCCTTAAATATATGATTTTTACCCCTTAAACATGGAATTTCTGGAATCCCCGTCTTAGTACGAATTCATGACCTAATATCTACCTAAGTACCAAATTTCAGATCTCTACGACCTATAGTTTTGGCGGAATCCGTGGAACAACCAAAATACCTCATTCTTTTATATATATAGATTAGGTTGACAAGGTTATTTGATTATGAAATAACGCCATCTATCGTGAGTACAACACGAGTAGGTAGTACATAAACACAAGAACTACAGATTAAAAATTCTCAATTCGAAGATTGGCAAAAACATTTTTGATAATATTTAATTAGGACTTCTCCGTCCGGATTCATATTTTATTCTTGTGACGATAAGTCTAGTTACCTAAAAATTGAAATTACCTACATAAATAGCCACGCCTGAATTACTTCTACTCTACTTTCATCACCACAGTCGTAAGTTGTCACTGCAGCATACCTTCCTTCACTTTTTGACGTTCTTCCAGCACTTCGGTTAAAATGAGTCGAACACCGGATCCCGCGAAGTTGCTCCTGAGGGAAAAAGTGGCAACACTCATCGCGCAAATGTCGCCAGAGGAAAAGAAACGGCAATCAGAAATCGTATATAATAAGGTAGGTCTAGGTACCTGGTTATTTATCTACTAACAGGTAGACACTTAATCATTCTCAAGTTTGTAACCAAACTCCTTCGAAACGGCTTGACCGATTTGGAATAATGGAACTTTTTGACTACACCGTTTGCCGTCGCGGTTATTTTTTAGATAGGTAACCTAATACTATTTCTTCATAAGGCTGTTTGGGGGTACCTTAAGTCACAATTTATACCGTGGCGGAATGGAATGGAAGATACTTTTTTTACATAGCATAATTAACTTTATGTAAATTGTATAAGGTATAAACTAAATAGAAGCCAAAAAAGGTCGCGCGTCTTCCGGAGAACCCTCGCGTATTCTCAAGAATTATTTGTTTCGCTTCCATTCCATTCCGCCTCGGCGTAGGTAAATTGGCCCAAAATGGCAAACAACAGTCACGTTACTTGTAGTGACTGGGTGCAAATCCCGATTATTTCTGTGTTAGTTATTTTTTCTGTGTTCTAAAACCTAAAACCCTATTTACTCTCGGTTTTTGAGGTATTATTATTTTATGGATTCGTTTATATTTTTAAGGTTTTTTCAATCGCCAGATCAACTATCTGAGGAATAAATTTGAAACATATGCCAAAATCTGTCAAAACGTCATATTTATTCGATAGTTAACGTTTCTCTCGCGATTGAAAAATCGGCCCTAAATCATGTACCAAAAGATATACCTACCTAAAGGGCAAACTTTATCATTAAACTTCTGATAACATAATTAATATCAAATAAAGGCAGTATTTCATAGTAACGGCAGTCTTGTGATAAGCTTACGAGAGAATGTGTATAGATATGATACTCACATACACACAATGAACAAACATACACACAAATACAGACACGCACACTTATAATATTTAGTACACTTCCAGATCATCAATCATCCGTTCTACAAGTCAGCGCAAAGGATAGCCATATTCATGAGCACGGACCAAGAGGTAAACACCATGCCCATCATAGCCCACATCCAGGGTCGTGGCGCGGCTGCCTTCGTGCCGCAATACGCTGGTGGCAAGATGAAGATGCTGCGTCTAGAGCCTGATGATGAGAAGGCCATGCCGCTGACGAGGCACGGGATACAGCAGCACTCCAAGGAAATGCAGAGAGAAGACGCTTTGGAGCGAGGTGAGAATTAGGCTCAATTTACACCGCGGCGAAACGGAATGGAGACGTCAATTTCACCTCATGAAAAATATATTATTATTGGGAATTACATTCGTTAGCGATAAAATTTAACTTCTATATCTGGGTAGACCTTTCGTCAAAAATAACTTATCTACGATCGTCAAAGAAAGCTATCAATCACTCAGTCACATAACATATCGAAGACAACTAAGTATTAATCTCATATATATTTTTTAAATTTCGTTCCAGTTTTGGAATGGAGCGAGCGACAAGCAAGTTTCTGTGACTATCGAAGATAGCTCATATTATAGGCTAAGGCTGCTGCTTTAAACCAGTAGCATGATGTCGTCGGTTCCAGGTCTGGACCTGATCATCGCTCCAGGAGTGGCGTTCTCGCGCAGCGGCGGCAGAGTCGGCCACGGAGGGGGGTACTACGACAAATACATCACACACCTACGGGCGAATCCAAACCCACCCAAGGTAACGTCTCAACATCTTTTTATGACCCAAACAATTGATTTGTGAACTCTCAGAAAACTCAGGTATGCAGGTTGTTACGGCCCCTTGCCTGTCCAGATGAGGGCTCAGTTCCCGGGCCCATAGAGGAACGAGCCCGGACAGGTCGAGGGGGGACCGACTAGTGAGACTACGCGGGATCACTAGTGTACGATCAGTCTCGGGTCAGATGACGGCATCCAATCCGAGTCGGATAGCAATCGAGTCTCACTAGTCGATCAGTGGAAATAGTAATCAGCGACTTTTACTAGACAACAGGTCGGCCACTACGGCTGATACAGTACGCCACCGGACGCGGCCAACAATAAAAATAGTTTAAAATTAGTAGGTGCTTATTGACTGACCTTGATCCCGAAGCGTCGGCCTTGATACGGAGTCCTCTGTAGTAGATGTGTGACAGTGTGTGACGTGAAAGTGTTAAGGGTATGTGCAAGGGTGCGTGTGTGTATGGGACTGGCAGAGCCGTCTGACCTCCGCTTCAAATCAGCCTCCAAACACGAAGACCACACGCGCAGGAACCCACTTTCCGTCGGCTACCGGTTCGAAGTGCGAAAGGGACCGCACCAGCGCCCCAGCGCGCGAGAGAGGGGGCGCGGCAACAGACAAAAAACGCAGTGCGAAAAACAAGTCAGGCGCATCAAAAAACGGACGTCCCGTTGCGATGTTATTCGATGACTAAACACCCGCGCAAATAGAAACGTGGCTACTCAAACGTAGTAATTTGCGTCTCGCGACTACGCGTTTCAAGGACGACACGCGATCAAAATTACGTCAGCCACGCGCGGGGGACCGCTAAGTTCGTCGGTCGACAGCAGACTGAATGGTGCTTAATACTGGCGCGCACCGAAGTCGCCGCGTCATTGCAGGCATAAAAAAAATCTCGGCGACCGATGCGCGAGCGGGATAGGAAGATTGGCGTTTCCGCGAGTTGGAGCGGGAGCGCACGATTCGATACAAAACGCATGCAGCAAAAAACTCGCCGTAACCAAAGCGTGAGCGAGACGCGCCGATGAGGGCTTCCGCGGGTTAGAGAGAGAGAACACGATTCAACACAATACAATAGGCTCGGCGCTCGCGCCAGCTACTCTCGCGTAAACAATCCCCCGCTCCGAATCTAAGAATGTAGATTCGCTAATCAATAGGCAGTCGGGACAACGTGGCCACGGCACGTTGCAATACTGAGTCCCCCACAAATACCTCGGCCACCCGGGGAACGCCATCCGATCCAAATAGCAGTTTAACAATGCGTCCACGACGCCAAAATAGTGGGAGTAGATTAGGTTCTTTAAGCAGAACAAGATCTCCCACCTGGGGAGGGTTAGTTTTGTCAGTCCACTTGACGCGCTGCTGCAGCAAGTGCAAATACTCAAGAGACCAACGGTGCCAAAAATTTTGAGTCATTTGCTGCAACATTTCAAACCGAGACAACCGTGAGGTCTTGACCTCCCGATAGGGATACTCGGGCAGCGCGTTAAGAGGCTGACCAATCAAGAAGTGACCCGGCGTTAAAGCCTCCAAATCATTTGGATCGGAGGAGACGGGACCGAGAGGCCGAGAGTTAAGAACCGCCTCAATCTTGCAAAATACCGTGGACAGTTCCTCGAAGGTTAAGATGGTTTCCCCAATAACGCGACGCAAATGCGTTTTAGCGACCTTAACAACAGCTTCGAAGATTCCGCCCCAGTGAGGACACGCCGGAGGGTCAAATTTCCAAGTAACTCCCATTCTAGACATGGCGGTGCCTACACAGTGCCTGTTCTTAACAAGGAAGTCAACGACCTCCTTCAAATAACGATCGGTTCCCTTATAATTGGTCCCGCAGTCTGTCCGAACCAAGTCGGGTAGGCCGCGACGGCTCACGAAGCGGCCCAGAGTGGCCACGAACGCCTCCGTGCTGAGGGCACTGACAAGCTCCAAGTGAACTGCCTTGGTTGCGAGGCAAACAAAGACGCACAAGTAGGCCTTAAAAGACCGAGCATTCTTAAGGTTAGAGCTCTTAACTAGAAAAGGACCGGCAAAATCGGTTCCAACACCGGCGAAAGGTCGAGCAGCCCTTACGCGGTCCGCAGGCAGGTCACCCATCACAGGCTGTGCAATGGATGCCTTCAAACGATAGCAAGGAATACATTTGAAGATCACGCTTCGAATGGTTCGTCGGCCTGCCAAAATCCAAAACTCACGCTGCAAAATGGCTGAGAGGGTATTGCAACCCGCATGAGCATTTTTAATATGATAATGAGTTATCAACAGATTGACAAAGGTGCCATCCTTTGGGAGCAGCAAAGGATGTCGCGCTCCATAAGGGAGGTTGGAGTTTTTAAGGCGTCCCCCAACACGTAGTAATCCGGAACTGTCCAAGAATAGACTCAGGCGAGCAAGGTGGCCCTTCAGTGGCGAGCCTCGTTTCAAAGACTCAATCGCTGACTCAAAGTGTTCCACTTGGATCACACGTATCCAGTACATCAACGCCTCTCGCCGTTCCAAGGGCGAGAGCGCCGAGTCTAAGTTTTTATTGAGGGGATCCCTGACATTATGCATGAATCGACGCAGCCAAGCGGTTACGCCGATCAGCTTGTCAAACGAGCTATACCGCTCCAAGAGGGCGCGGTCATAAATGGGCCTATCGTTGACCACGCCAACCCTCAATCGCAAGCCGGGTAATTCGGCTGGAGCCTCAAATTTGTCCGGGGGCCAGGAGGATTCTGGGCCAGATAGCCAGCCCGGTCCCCACCAGAGTGGGTGGTAGACTAGCAAAGAAGCCTCGCAACCGCGAGAAGCGCAGTCAGCTGGGTTTAGTTCCCCGGGTACATGTCTCCATTTCAAGGGTGTGACAGAACTTTGTATTTGTGACACTCTATTCGCCACGAAAACTTCAAGATTATGGACCGAAGCCCGAAGCCAACACAGGACAATCTCGCTGTCCGACCATGCAAAAACGTCCAAAATGTTTACGAAGGGCTTCAAAGAAGCGTGGACGTGGTTTAATAACCGGTTCAATAGTGCGGCTCCCGAAAGTTCTAACTTAGGAATTGTTAGACGAGACCTAATAGGTGCAACCTTGCTCTTAGCTAGGACAAGGTGCAACGAGACTTGCCCAGAAGCACTCACGGTTCGCAGATATACCACAGCTGCATATCCCTTCTCAGAGGCATCGCAGAACCCGTGTAAGCTTGCACGACATTTGCCCGGAGGCAAGAAGCATCTGGGTAAAGAGATTTGGTTGATGTCGGGAAGGGAGGACACCAAAGAGAGCCACTCTCTTAAGAGAGCACCAAGAAGAGGCTCATCCCAGCCTAACCCAGACACCCAAAGCTTTTGAAGAAAGCACTTGGCCAGAAAAACAACCGGAGTTATCCAACCGTTTGGATCAAAGGTGCGCGCCACAGTGGACAGGACCAGTCGTTTGGTCCAAGACTTCGGAGGATCATCTAACTTGACCCGGTACGTAAAAGAATCCTGAACGGGCTGATACTGGATACCAAGCACCGTCAGCAAATTGGGATTCTCCGGGTGTTCAAACAGGTGAGGATCCTGTTGATCCTCTCCAGGTAAGTCCTGCAAAACCTGAGGTGAGTTGGATAGCCATTTACGTAACTCGTACCCTCCGGATTTCAAGATGGCGATCAACTCGTCCCTCAGGATGCGAGCTTCCTCAACACTGGATGCTCCGGCGCAGATGTCGTCCATATAGACAGAAGTTTCTAGGACATCCGCTGCTCGCAAATAATTCAGTCGTTCCCGGTTGGCCAGCTCCAAGAGCGTCCTCATTGCAATATAAGGACTAGACCTAAGGCCATAAGTTGTAGTGTTCAGCTCGAACACGCGCACAGGATCACTGGGATTCTCGCGCCACAAAATCAGCTGGTAACGACGATCATCGCGATGCACTACCGATTGCCTGAACATCATTCGTATGTCGGCCACAAAAACCACCTGGTGCCTACGGAAGTTGGTGAGGATGTCAGATAGATCCTTAAGAAGTTTGGGGCCAGTGTGGAGACACTGGTTCAAGGAAACCCCATTAGACGTGGCCGCTGACCCGTCGAAGACCACACGAATTTTACCGCCTGGAGACTTCAAGACCGCGTGGTGAGGGAGAAAATAGTGCTCGTGAGAGCGCCAGTCAAATGAGGAAGGGGACATGTGCCCCAACGCCTCGTACTCCCTCATGAACTCAATATATTTCTCTCGAAATGCAGGGTCTCGCTTCATGCGGCGTTCCATGGACAGAAGTCTTTTTTCAGCTAACGCCCTTGAATGACCAAGGGGGGGGCGTGAGGCAAGGAAGGGTAGCCGAGTTACAAACCTGCCATCGACGCGACGACCTGTGTTATTCTGGTAGAATAACTCGCATTCCTGATGGAGGGGGTCTACCCGAGCCGCTTGAGGGGGCTCTTCAATTTCCCAAAATTTTTGGACTACATCGGAAAGTGCCACTCCAATAGTTTGGAGATGGTCCACGTCAGGAGGCAGGTTGGTCCATAAAACCGGACCGAAAAAACTAAACCCAAAGATAGTGGGCATGGCCGACAAACCATTTTTCTGCAATGTCCTAATCTCTCCTGACTTATGACAACTATAGACTTATGACTAACTGAGATTATGACAACTATAGAAAAACAGTAATAGAAAGAAATATGTCAACATTTCGAAGTTCAAAAAGAGCATATAAAGAACTGGCAACTCATAAAAACTGGATACACTGTCTCAATTATGGGAAGAACGAAACCAGAGATAGGGAAGATATAATAAAATGTGCAACTGCCTTCTACTCAGCTCTGTACAAAAATCCACCACAAGAAATAGCACAAGATGAACAAATGAATACTCATAGTAATGTAGAATCAGCAAAAAGACCTATAGACCGAATAAACGAAATGGAAATATGGAAATGCATCAGGAAATTAAAAACAGAAAAGAGCCCAGGACCAGACAAACTCATAAATGAAGCCCTAAAAATAGGAGCACCTATTCTTTCTACTCATCTAGCAAAACTTTTCAACCTAGTCTTAGAAAAAGAACAAGTTCCTACACAATGGTGCAAATCAAACATAATACTACTCTACAAGAAAGGAAATCCGCTAGATATTGGCAATTATAGGCCAATCAGCCTACTATCCTCAATTTACAAACTATTTTCCACAATCATTCTGAATAGAATAGCACCAGATATCGATAAGAACCAATCACTAGAACAGGCAGGTTTCCGACCACAATATTCCACAATTGACCATATACATGTTATTGAGCAGATCATTGAAAAATTCAACGAGTTCAACACACCACTTTATATAGCATTCGTCGATTATTCGAAAGCGTTTGATAGTATAACACATTCACATATATGGAAAGCTCTAAAAAACAACAACATAAATGAAAAGTACATAAATATTATAAAGAACATATATTCTAAGAGTGTCAGTAGAGTAAAACTAGAAAGACTAGGGGAAGAGTTCAAAATTGGACGAGGCGTGAGACAGGGAGACCCACTCTCCCCTAAACTATTTATAGCTGTACTAGAAGACATCTTCAAAAACATTAATTGGAAAAATAAGGGAGTATGGATATCAAACAAAAGGCTAACACATTTAAGGTTTGCGGACGACATAGCTCTCTTCAGCGAATCTGCTAAAGACTTGGAAAAAATGCTACAAGAGTTAGACGCAGAAAGTCAAAAAGTTGGTCTTTACATGAACACCTCCAAAACTAAAATAATGACAAACAGCCACAAGAGGTCAATAACAATAGAAGGCAATTCGATAGAATACGTGGACAATTATGTGTACTTAGGCAAACTAGTATCTTTTGATGCAAATAGGAACGAAAATGAAGTAGACAGAAGAATTAACATAGCGTGGAAAAAATACTGGGCACAAAAAGAAATTCTAAAAGGAAACTATAACTTAAAATTGAAAAAGATAATAATGGATTCCTGCATTCTCCCTAGCCTAACTTACGCAAGTCAAACATGGATATTTACCGAAAAAGTGAAAAACAAAATCCTGTCCTGCCAACATGCCATGGAAAGGAGTATACTGAAGCTGAGAAGAATTCAGAAAATAAGAAACATAGATATTCGAAAGAAAACAAACATAACAGATGCTCTTCAGTATGCTCTTCAACAAAAGTGGAAATGGGCGGGACATATAGCTCGATACAAAGACAAAAGATGGACGTATGTAATATCAAAATGGCAAGGGCCCGTAGGCAAAAGGAAAAAAGGAAGACAGAGAAAAAAATGGGCTGATGACATCATAGTCGTTGCAGGACGAGATTGGTTGAGTAAGGCTACCGACAGGAAAAACTGGCAAAGAATGGAGGAGGCTTTTACCCACAGGGGACCATACAAAAAAAACCAAGAAAACAAAATTTCTTAATTCTTGTACATAAAGCTAATATTTTATAAATTGTAATTTGTATGGGAAATAAAGCTATAATAATAATAATAATCTCTCCTGACATGATCAAGCCCAGCACATCGGCGCCCAAGAGCAAATCAGTGGGGCCAGGTTCAGACCATGAAGGGTCCGCCGGGGTTAAACCCGACGCGCAATGAACCGCCGAGTTATGGATAGGAACGTTCGGGAGGTGTCCCACAATATCGTCAAGAACGTTCACATCGACTAGGATACGAAGGGGACCTTCGGCTGGACCAAACATAAGTTCTGCCCGACCCCTGGGAGTCGGAGGAACCGATCCTCCTATTCCTAACATTGGACGATTGTCCGGACTCCAGGGGAGCCCCAGCGTCCTCACCAACCACGACGATGCAATGCAGCGCTGTGAACCGAGATCTAGCAGCGCGCGTACCATTAGCCACTCACCGTTCGGGTTAAACACCCTGACCAAAGCCGTGGGCAAAAGTACGGTCTGGCAGACCGTCTTATGCTCGCTCAAATTGTCGGGTGAGGTGGCGGTGGTGGGAGCCAGGGCAGCAACTAGTCAACGGGAGTTGCCCCTTTCGGGCGACTCCTCCAGCCTCGGGCGCTCGTAGGGGCCAGCTTGCGGAACTTCTACCACACCAATAGGTGGGGTTCCCCCAGGGTACACCCAAGCGTCCCTCATGGGCTGAGGGGGTCTGGTCACGTACGACAGCCGCGGGACGACGTAGTGCGGAGGGGGGTGTCCAGACCATCGAGGGGGGTATTGCTCCAGCCTGGGGTATTCAGCCAGAGGAGGGGAGTACCTCCTTGGTTCAGACTGAGCGACGGCAAAACCTCCCTCAGGGTTGACAGAGGGCGGAACGCCCCCGCCCCTGGAGGGCTGCACCCCCGCCCGAGGGGGGGGGTGAAGCCCTATCAAAACCAGGGGCCGGACGAACAGTGTTCGCCCCACGCCGTCCATCGGCTGGGCACGTGACCGAGGAGGAGCCTCCACTCCTGCCGGGTGTCTGTTCAACCACCTCCTGCCTGCCGGCACCATTGCGGTCGAGACAAAGAATAGGAAGGTGGTTGCCCTGACAGTGTGTGCAAGGCCGTTGGTGCTGGCAATTGCGTTGCAAGTGCCGACCTAAGCAAGAGTAGCACCAACGGCGCTCCCTCGCAATGGCCCTACGGTACTTGGGCGGTCTCTCCAAAAATTTAGGGCAATCGGCCGTTGTGTGCGTGGAAGCACGGCAATAGTTGCAGGGGGTTGCCTCGGTCGCAGCAAGGCCACTAAAGTTGGGGATTGTGCGGCGACCAGTCTGCTGCGCCACTACTGGCTGCTTGAAACCCCTGGTGGAAGTCGTGGGTTTAGAAGCGGGCGTCGGTCGCGCCGGCTCCTTTGCCGGTGTTCCCGAGGCCACGGCATTCTCAACCTGGCGGCTCTGTTCCTCAAGGAACTTTAAGAGGTCACTGAACGGGGGTATATAATTAGCCCCGTCCCCGCCGTACCTCTCTTCAAATCGGATCCGCAGATCGAGAGGCAGGCGGGACAGAACCAGGTGAAGAAGCCAGAAGGACCACTGATCCACCGGTAAGTCAAGTTGTCGAAGGGCGTTGCAAGCAACCACGACTGGGTCAATGATCACCTCCCGGAGACGCGCTAGGTCTTTCAAAACCGGGAGGGATATTAACTCCATCATGTGCGCGTCAGCAAGGCGGCGCACATTGGCGTAGCGCCTCTCGAGGAGTTCTCTGGCCGTGGAGTAGCTGGCGTCAGACAACTTCAAATGGCAGACTACCCCAAGTGCCGCCCCTTGAAGGGAGGTCCGCAAATAGGCCATTTTTTGGCCTGGGGATAGGTCGCGGCGGGTATGGACTAGACTGTCGAAGATGGAGATGAACCCCATCCAGTCTTGAAGCCGCCCACCAAAGTGTGGAAGGTCCAAAGTAGGCAGCCGACCCAATAGGGCGGGCTGCTGCTGCGGGCGAGGCGACTCGCACAGAATGCTCTTTCGAGCCTCACGATTCATTTTGGCCCCAGCCTCGAGCACATCGTCTGTGAACTCGAAGAACTGCTCGTAGTCCTTCTGGGCCGATTCTCGCGCCTCGTCGTCCTCCACTGTAGCAAGGAATTCCGAATAGGCCTCTTCAAAATGGGCTCGTCTGGCTGGGAGCTGCTCAAGGCGGTGGAGCAAGCTAGCCGTCCTGTCTGGACGAGTAATAAGCGCATGCGCGCTAGCTGCCCACCGCAGCTCATCCTGCATACGGCGCACCGGAGGCTTATGCGAAGGCATGGCGAGACTGCGCGAAGATAATTACAAGGAAGCACGAAACCGAAAAATAAAACAACAAGGACGTGGAACAAGCACAGATGCAAACACCAACACGTGCAGAACGCTAATCAAGGTCGCGGTTAACAAACGCGCGGCACGCGGTAAATAACGCGGCGTTGCTACAAAAACGCGTGGTGTAGCGGTACAATAATCTGTGGCCGTTAACGCGGCGTATCGGTCCGACACGTGGCGTACCGCGCCTACAAACGTGTGACCGACAGAGATACGCGACGAATTAAATACGCGCAACAAATATCGATATCGACGCGCCGAACGTGTAAAAGCCGCTTAACCAAAGGGCGCGAAACCACGCTCTGCTACCAATTGTTACGGCCCCTTGCCTGTCCAGATGAGGGCTCAGTTCCCGGGCCCATAGAGGAACGAGCCCGGACAGGTCGAGGGGGGACCGACTAGTGAGACTACGCGGGATCACTAGTGTACGATCAGTCTCGGGTCAGATGACGGCATCCAATCCGAGTCGGATAGCAATCGGGTCTCACTAGTCGATCAGTGGAAATAGTAATCAGCGACTTTTACTAGACAACAGGTCGGCCACTACGGCTGATACAGTACGCCACCGGACGCGGCCAACAATAAAAATAGTTTAAAATTAGTAGGTGCTTATTGACTGACCTTGATCCCGAAGCGTCGGCCTTGATACGGAGTCCTCTGTAGTAGATGTGTGACAGTGTGTGACGTGAAAGTGTTAAGGGTATGTACAAGGGTGCGTGTGTGTATGGGACTGGCAGAGCCGTCTGACCTCCGCTTCAAATCAGCCTCCAAACACGAAGACCACACGCGCAGGAACCCACTTTCCGTCGGCTACCGGTTCGAAGTGCGAAAGGGACCGCACCAGCGCCCCAGCGCGCGAGAGAGGGGGCGCGGCAACAGACAAAAAACGCAGTGCGAAAAACAAGTCAGGCGCATCAAAAAACGGACGTCCCGTTGCGATGTTATTCGATGACTAAACACCCGCGCAAATAGAAACGTGGCTACTCAAACGTAGTAATTTGCGTCTCGCGACTACGCGTTTCAAGGACGACACGCGATCAAAATTACGTCAGCCACGCGCGGGGGACCGCTAAGTTCGTCGGTCGACAGCAGACTGAATGGTGCTTAATACTGGCGCGCACCGAAGTCGCCGCGTCATTGCAGGCATAAAAAAAATCTCGGCGACCGATGCGCGAGCGGGATAGGAAGATTGGCGTTTCCGCGAGTTGGAGCGGGAGCGCACGATTCGATACAAAACGCATGCAGCAAAAAACTCGCCGTAACCAAAGCGTGAGCGAGACGCGCCGATGAGGGCTTCCGCGGGTTAGAGAGAGAGAACACGATTCAACACAATACAATAGGCTCGGCGCTCGCGCCAGCTACTCTCGCGTAAACACAGGTTATCTCACAATATTTTATTCACCGCCTGATCGCCGCTGCCGCTCCACCGCTTGACTATTAGGTTCAATTTACACCGCGGCGAAATGGAATGGAATGGAAGCGTCGATTTCGCCTGATGACGCGAGTAGGCGCGCGAATTGACTGGAATGCTTGAGATCCACTTCCCGTGGATTCTATAGGTGGAACCAACAGTAGCTAGGGGAATTCACAAGCATATACGAGGATTCCCCGGAAGACGCGCGACTTTTATTTTGCCGATATTTAATTCGTATGTTATTTAAGAGACATAAAGTTCACTAAGCTATATGCAATTTCGTTGCAAAAAGTCGCTTCCATTCCATTCTAGGCATTTCCACCGATCGATGTGGAAATAACGAAATCTGATTGATAATTCGAAACATATCTCTTCTCGTTTCCTCACCACTTTGGTGAAAACCGGGCTTTATACTATAATCGTGCGAGAAGCACGTGTTTGATAATGCATAACCAAATCTTCTCTAATCTCTAATATATGAAATTCTCGTGGCAATTTTTGTCACCAAACTCCTCCGAAACGACTCGACTGATTGTTATGAAAATTTCTGTATATATTCGATAAGTGTTAGAGTAGGTTGTAAGCTTATTTGTATACCCCTGTATGGTGAATTACGTTTGCCGGACAAGCTGGTATTTACTATAATATGTTTGCAGATACTCGCCGTGGCTTTTAACTGTCAATTGATGGAACAAGTCCCCATGAACGAGCTGGACCAAAGAATAGACGACGTCATCTGTGCCGACGATTGAAAATTGTTATAATTATGTACATTCAGTTTTTTTATAGTAGCACGTAGCAGTATTCATCGAAATACTAAAGCATGAACTAGATATACCTACGTATCTCCCACTAAAAGCGGGCCCCATTAATATTCAACCTAGGGGTCATTTACGATACTATTACGATAACGATGAATACGTTTTTCTTACGCAATCAGACAGTTAAAAGACTACGTGAATAAGAAGTACGAGATGGCGGCTTCCATAGTTCAATATTTCGATGAGCTGTGCTAATTTTAGTATTGTCACAGAACACTAAATAGGTATTGTCCATATAAACGGGTATGTGCAAAGTTACTATGTGAACAAATAAAAATTTTGAATTTGCTCTATAGGTACAACCAAAGCTAATTAAAAATGTGATGTAAATTTAGATATGGATATAATATATTGTGCAAGATGTTAAAATAAAATAAATACAACATACTATTTCTAATTTATATCTTTATTATCTACACAATCTACAAAGCACTTAGTGCAAAATGAAATAAAGGAAATATTTTACATAATTATAGGTACACATAAGTAAGGACCTTTAATTTTAAACTAAACCTGCATAGAATATTACATTAATTTCATACAACCTGACTATAAAAATTACATAATTGTAAAGTAAGAAGGTATACAAGTGGTATACAATCATATTACACGTTTCACGATTATTATTTTAAAATCCATCAAAGCCAAAAAATCTAATGTAATCGATATCTACATAAAAATCAGAGATAATTAATAGTTATAATTTTTTTTAGCCGTCGCTTTGCCATTATTATACATAATATAGTATTGTACAAACTACATTTATTTGAGAGTACCTATTTAAGAAAATATTTTCTTGAGTTTGTAAAAATTGCATGGGTCTTTTGTCTGGACCATCTATATTGTAATCTTAATAATTAAAACTTTACATAGGTAATCATTAAAGTTAAAAAAAAATTGTGAATTTCACTATTGAACGGGGAAAGTATGAAATTATTAAAGAAAAATACATATTAGCGATGCATAAGTAAAATTAATATATTTCCAAAGCTCTATACGTATCACAATTTATCTCGAATTACTAAATTTCATGTCCTTAAATGTTGTGTGCAAAATGTTCGTAAAAATCAATTTATTTTAGACTATTAAGTGAGATTATTCTATGTATATCTACACACTATATTGTAGGAAGATAGTAATTAGATAAAATAATCTATACACAAAAGATTTAGTAGGTAGTGTAGTAGGTACATTACCATAAGGCACTTCTTTATATTGCTAAGGATTAAATACAGAAAAAGACCGATATATTGATTTAGGTAACTTTTTGGCGGTGGTTCTAATTTACCTAATTTTTATAAAATTCGAAAAATTCTTAAATTATAACCCTACAAATTTTATAGGTTTATTGGTTCTTTTTCTGTTTTAGTTTTGTTTAAGGCACTAATAACATAATAATATATACTTAGTATGCTAAAAATTACACTAATACTTACACTGAGTTTTGATTCGTTTATCAAACTTAATTTATCACACATGGCCGTTGATTAAACATAACTATATACCACATTAAAATATCCTAAGAAGGTACCTACTTTTAATTTGTAAGGGTCAATTTACACCGCCGCAGAATGGAATGGAGGCGGCATTATTAACTTTATGTCGATTGTATAACATACACATTTAATAAGAGCAAAAAAGGTCATGCGTCTTCCGGGGAATCCTCGCGCATTCGCGAGAAATCCCCTAGCTACTGTTGACGCCATCTGTGGAATCCGCGGGAAGTGGCTCGAATCGGGAGTCGGTCGGGTCAGTCACAGCAGTGCGGTGCCAAGCGTTTACGAAACAATTCGCTGGAATACTCGAGCATTCCAGCGAATTCTCGCGTCATGAGGCGAAATTGACGCTTCCATTCCATTCCATTCCGCCGCGGTGTAAATTGACCGTTAAACACATTTGCATTGGTAACTTGTGTCATTAGTTTTCACTGACAGCCAAAATATCACAAACAAGTTACAAGATCAAATTAAAAAAAAAAAGAAAATATTAAGTATTCTTTTTAATTTTGAAAAAAAAAAATAGTTTAAAAAATCTTTAGCTAACATTAGCGTTCAAAACACTCTGAAATACCAAAATAAAGATGAAAGCATACTTTTAGAAATAATCCAATCAAGAAAGATAAAGAAAATATTATTCTTTTTACTTTTGAATTATGAGAAAAATAGTTTAAGATTTTAGGTAACTTCAGTATTCAGAAAACTATGAAATAGCGGTGATATAAATAAATACGTAAGCATACTTTTAAAAATACCAATAAAATTTTAGATGTCTTTTGAAATACTTACTCGTAAATTCAGAGAAAGTGTTTATATTGAATGATGTAATTAGGTAACAGAAGTCAAAAATGACAAATGTAATATAAGTTTATGTAACTTTAAAATAACTTACAAACTAAACTGAAGTATGAAGAAAACGTTCTAATTTATGTTTATATAAATAATGGCATTTTTAAGTCGATATCCGAATCGACGTCTCGAGTCGTAAAACAACCCGAAGTTATACATTTGGTTACTATAATCTTGCGTAATATATTTTGATACCGTCATAAAATATAATCGAAGATCCAGTAATAAACATTCTTATGGAAAATCCAGTGAGATCAGTATGTCAGGAGAGACTAAAGCATGTAGTTTCCAAATTGATCCAATTCTTCGAAAGAGGTTTCTGAAACTGAAAATATGGTATTTGAATACGTAAATAATAAATAGCATAATCCCTCGACTAAATAGTTTCCCCGTCTCAACTATTTTTTGTGACCCACTGTTGGGCATGGGTCTCCTCTCACCTCACTTCTCAGTATGAAAGAGAGGTTTTACCTTAGCTCACCACGCTGCGCTGGCCAACTAGTACATTGAAAAGTTACATTTGGGGTTGCGTTTTTTAGAGGACGCAATTTTATTTTTTTGATGTGTAGGGGGGGTCAGTGTAAAGCTAAAACCAGTTTGTGGGGTCGCCACCCTTGTCCCACGGCCGCCATCTTGAAAATAGGGATTGAAATGGTTTATACGATATATCTCTTAAACTATTTATTTGATAAAAAAAGTTTTCATTTTTTGTTGCAAATTAAATTTTCTACAACTTTAATCCAGTAACTTTTTGTCGTAGAACTATTTATTGTGAAATGTTAAGAAATTCGAGAAAAAATTATTGATGTAACTTTTTTTAAATCATTTTTCGAAAAAATTATATCAGACCATTTTTGTAGATCATTTTTTGAGGAACAACTTTTATTCACAACAATTTTTCATTAAGTCAATAGCTAAGGTTTTACAGTTCAGTTTTACAGAACAGTTCCATAGCACAGATGGCAGCCAACAGGAATGTCTTACAGCGCAAGACTGCTCCACATCTTCCCATTCTCCATACCTTCTCACTTAATAGCCCTTTACTCTATCCCTTGCTCATTTTATGCGTATGGTTGCGAAGCGAAGTGGACGTACAGTGGAGTTCTCAGTGACGGAAGTCACTAGTAAATTATAGAAGTACACTGACAAAAACATCATCACACGCACACACATACACACACAGCCCCAAACACACGTTTACCCCTCGACATTAGCAGTTCCACAGCACAGATGGTAGCCAGCAGGATTGTCAAACAGCGCAAGACGGCTCCACATTTTTCTCATTATCTCTACCTTCTCACTTTAGTTTATGGACCTTTTACGCTTTTCCTGGCTCACTTTACGGATGGCTGCGAAGCGTAGCGAACGTACAGTGGAACCCTTAGTGACGCTTGGAGTCACTCGTAAGTATTATAGAAGTATACTAACCAAAACATCAAGATCTATAGCGCAGCAAATCCCCAATTACACGCTGTCCCCTCGACATGAGCAGTTCCACAGCACAGGTGGCAGCCATCAGGAGTGTCTAAAAGTGTAAGGCTCCACATCTTCCTCATTATTTCCCGTACCTTCATACTTATAGTGACCTACTTACAGTGGTGATCATTAAACATGAAGCCCGATTGCTTGGAAACAAGAACTACTAACGACGGTACATTGTCTTGAGTGGCCTTCCACAGGAGTATGATATCATCGTATCCAGTCTCGAAGCTGTCACCTGCACAGGTACAATTTCAAGTGATAACCAAACCATCAAACTCTACGGTAGCACAACCCATAAACGTGAGTGTCAATGGCTAGCGCAAGACGGCTGTCATCTTCTTTCATATTCTTCTCACTTTACTGACTTACATTCTATCCCTTGCTCACTTTATTTATGACTGCGAACTTGCGTGGACGTGCGGTTGACCTATACTTGTAGTCGTAAGCATTAGATACAGAAGTAAACTAACCAAAACATCAAGATCTAGCGCAGCACAGCCCCAAATACACGCTGTCCCCTCGACATGAGCAGTTCCACAGCACAGATAGCCGCCAGCAGGAGAGTCTAACAGCGCAAGACGGCTCCACATTCTCCTCATTCTCCTTACCTTCTCACTTTATGGACCTTTTACTCTTTCCCTTGCTCAATTTACGGATGGCTGCGAAGGGAAGCGGACGTACAGTGGTGCTCTCAGTTACGCTTGAAGTTACTATTAAAAATTATAGAAGTACACTAACCAAATCATCAAGATTTAGCGCAGCACAGCCCCAAATACACGCTGTCCCCTCGACATGAGCAGTTCCACAGCACAGATGGCAGCCAGCAACAGCAGAAGGGCAATGACCGCGAGGATGGCTCGGCATCTTCTTCTTCTCCGCTCGCCTCGCGCTAGTCTCCTCGTTAATTCTTCTCCACGATGGCCGTCGAGAGTAAAGAGGGCGCTGGCTGCCTGGAAATGGAGAAATGTCACTTTTAGAAGGATGGTAACGTCTGAAATAAACGTTTATTTATTTATTATTTATTTATTTAGAGTTGCTCAATCCAAGATCATTTTGGAAAAGAAACACTAGTAGGAAACACTATTTGGAAACACTAGTAGGGTGCGTGGAGGCGCAGGCCACATGTGGCCCGCGTGTTGTCTTCCCGCCTATAAAAAATCCCTTTAAAATTCCCATACATTATTCTATGGATAAATTCCGCCATTTTGATTTTTTTTCTATCCATCGGATAGACCTCCGGGTCCTGATCACTTCTTGTCAAGAAACCGTTCTTTTCAGTCTCAGAAAGTTTGGCAAGGAATGCCTTGAGGGCACCCACTTGATGTTGGACTGGCACCCACTGAATCTATTTGTATTTTGGAACGATAACAACGTTGGCAGGAGTACGGGAGTGATTTTCACCGGTCTCCCGCGAGGATAGAGACAAAGCCACATGACTTATCTATGATCGTCACAGAAACATGTCGAGCCACTGATAAGAAAGTTCGCTCGTTCGTCGAGCGCTCGTTGTCTTCGATAAGTCACGTGATCAATCTGTTGATCAAATACGTCTGACAGTTTCGATGACGATCGTAAATAAATCATATGGCTAAGGGTAAAGTTTTTAAAGTTATTTACGGATATGTGGATCTCATAATCCTTTTCTTTCAGTTAAGTTATTATACAGTTATCTTGTTTTAATCCAGTCATCCCTGACCTACTAGGGAATAAGAACATCATTTGGCCGCCCTTCTCTCATACTTATAGTTATTGAGGCATCACAATAATTGATTTCTAATAGGAATTTAATGTCCGCCCGATCATTATTACGACAAGGGAACTATTATTACACAGTTAACCGATAATCCAAGGTTTAACGATCGCACAGTAGCATCCAATTTAGACCTGCACGATAGAACGTGATTTTGATAATCAAAAAGGGCTTTATTACAATAAGTATTTTATACAGCCCCAGCATCTGAAAGCCTGATTAAATTAATGGCGATATTTCAGATCAGAAAGTGATTTATCAGATTACTTTATTTATTTATTAACCAGAGTTTATTTACTAACCAGTTTTATTTATTAACCAGAGTTTCAGAAAATTGAGGTTTAGTTCATCAAAGTTACGAAAATTGTGAATAAATAATTATGATATTTTAAGATCACTAGTCACTACAAGTGTAAAGTCATAAAAGTGTAATTGACACATTTGTAGGATATAATAAATATTAATTGTGCCGTCAGAGTTATTGAATTTGGTTTAAAGTGATTAATGACGTATTGAAAGACACAAAAGAGGGGTGTTCCTAATTAGGGTTCCGTACCAAATTATAGTAAGTATTAAATTATTTTTGTGAACCCCATATCTGTCCTTGTGGCAGTCGCGTGGATCAACTTGGTTACACCATGGCCTTAGCTGCAACAGGCCGCCTTTATCGCCTGATTTGGTCGGCCGTGCTCTGGCCACTGCTTCTTTCCTTGCGCGATTAGAGCTATCCGGTTTGTTCAGGGATGATGGCAAGTATGAGGCAAGAGGCCGGACGGGATGACCATAATACAGTGGTCTATAGGACGTGCCTTGGCGTGGCATGCGACCTGCGTCGATACGTTGGCTGCATCTCATTTACCAGGTACCTATAGGTATACGTGCCAAAAGGCGAGTGCAGCTGCAGAGACTGCCGCAAATACTCGGTAATCAGCATTTGTTTTTGCGGCGCTTGTATTTGAAACTTTAGGTCCATGGTCATCAGACACAAAAAATTTGTCAATGTCGTGTCCAAAAAGTTGGTTCACGCGTCAGGTGACCAAAGAGCTGGTAAATTGGCGCTTACTTAGCCCAGCGGCTAAACCTGGCTATACCTACAGCGAGGCAATAGCGCCAGTGTTTTGGGCACCATGCCATTTAACACTAAGTAATGGACATCACACTAATGTGTCTACTTGCCTGCCATCCCCATTTAGGGCAGTTCCTTTAAGTAGAAAATTATTATTATTTTAATTTTTTTACAATGCATTTTTGTTTCTTTTTTGTTAATTTCGTAAATATTTGTGTTGAAAGCCGCTAAAAATATTATTTGTGGCAATAAGTCGGCATCATAAAAGGGCGCTTACGCAAGATCCTGCGCAGAATTATGTCATTAATAAACAATAAAAAAGTATTTATTAAAAACCAATAAAACAGACATAGCCTTAATGTGGGCAAATTCGAATTATCGTATCGAATTGGTAATGAGTCTCTTAAATAATTAACATAATCAGGTAAGCGAAGTCAACAAATTATTTTATTACCCAGTGTTTTTGATAAAACTTTAATGTAGGGACAAACTTGCGTAATTTACAACGCCGAAAGTTTGGCTAAATATACACTCCGCTCGCTATGTTTTACAAATAAAACGGTCTTTGCATATCTCCTTCTTGAAAATTACATACTATGTAATCTGCCAGAAAGCAGCTGAAATCATTGTAATGATGTCGATCATTATGTATGTACAAATACAATGATTAATTAAACGACGGTTAGTCGAACTCGAGTCTAAAACCGATGTATTTCACCAAGTTTAGAAAAACATTTCATGATTCTGTGAAACAATCTTTGTATCTCATGTTATTGACAAATCTTTGGTTATTGAAAATCGCGTATAGGTCATTTCATTTGTCATATAAGAGGCAGCATCTACCTGCTGCCTCTTATATGACAAATGAAATACTGACTGAAATAATGACTTAGGAGCGCAGATTACTCTGCTTAGGAGTAACAGTAGTGTATGTTACACAGACACTTATACACTTGCGCTTTAATAATATTAGTGTGATAACTGATAGTAATTAATTGCACTTTGTCAGTGTTGGAACAAACCGGCTTATAGCTTTCAGTCTCAGAAAGCTTGACGGCTGAATTGGGTGCGGCTCACAAAAAATGTACCATAACACACTGGAAATTGTAACACACGATAACACACTGGAAATGCGTAACACACTGGAATTAATGTAAAGGTTAGTATCTATAATGGTAAACCCTTCGTGCGCGAGTCCCATTCGCACTTGGCTGGTTTCTCGACAAATTATATATTACTATTTTTTATTTCTAAATATATAAAGTTAGAATAAGCATTCTTGTAATGAATACTAAGCTTTATATTTTTCACGTGTGTTACGTCACACAACTTTGTAACACACATAACGCACGTGAAAACACACACATGAAAAAGTAACCTCAAAGTCATGTAGCAACTTCAAATGCAATATAATTTACTAAACAACTACATTATTCAGTCGTATCAAGTATTAACTTTATGTCTCTAGACTCCCAACAAACTATATCATTATTTACCATGAAAAATTAATTCCAAAAAGTCAAGAAAATCCAATGACGGACTCGTGACACACACTGAGTAGCATTTTTAAAGCAAACTAAGATGGCTGTCAGATTACTGACTTTACTATTTGATGGATGAAATGTTACCAGACCAAAAAAAATAAGTGAAGTGTTTCTATTCATAATAAAAAAAAACTTACATGTATCAAACTGACTAATAACACACGTGAAATAAAATAGGGACATTTTTTAAATCCAACGTTTTTATTATTTTATCTGTATTAATATCGGTTTTTTGACGCATTATATGTAGATTCATTCCAATGCCATTGTTTAATAATGCGATGGGCCTCTAACTACAGGTTATATGATGAAAAATAATTTTTAATGATTTTTAGTCGGGGCTGGGACATTTGTTTTTTCTATGGAACTAAAAATTATTCCTACTGATTGCAAATGTTTTTGTTGTTATTATTAATGTTTTAACTGCTACATTGGCCTGATACTATTACAAGTGAATTGGAGCGTGTACAGATAACAGAAAATCTTTTCCTTGAATGAAAAAAAATACTTATTTCTTTTTTCAAAGTTAGGGTCACGAAAAATTTGGAAAAGGTACATTTTTTGTGAGCCGCACCCAATTATCGAGTAGCATTCAGTTGGCACAATTATTGCCAACACATCACTAACGCCAGACTTGGCCAGACTGAGGCGAATAAGTTGCCGAACTCTAGACAACTGGGTATAACGTAGGTGTGTCCCATACCTACTAGTACATAGTTACCATGTATACCTTAAAAGTACAGGCGTTTAGAATTTAAGACGAAATTCATTAACCCACTTATTTTTTCGGCAATCATGTATTAAACGCCGGAAAGAGACTAGACACAAAACGCAAGACATGTATGTAAACTGTATTGCTTACGTTCCTTCCCTTCCAAGCATACGAAGACACATCGCTTAAAACAATGTCAACTACTTATTATTTATAACAAAAGCCGTCACAGTTGCATAACAAAATAATTGCATGTCTCTACGATGTACATACAATATGGGTCAAGAACGGCGCACGAAGAAAATCATTATAACGTAATAAGCGTCCATGTTTATGAAGATTGCTTATTACTGCACGGGCTATAAAATTAACCGTTTTATTAGATTAGAAACAATCACTCCGAAACATTACAGGGGAATTCTGTGATACATATAATATGATGTTTACTTATTAGACGGTAGACCCAGTGTTAAAGTAACGTGTATGTTTAAGTTAGTTGAACAACTAACTTAAACAGCCACGTACCTAACTGGTAGACTGTTAAAGTTAGTTGAATTGACTGGGATTTAGAATTGGATGTTGATGTGAATTTACTTAACCCGTCCGACGTTGAATTATGATTTGACTCCAACAAGCAATTACGATTTTGTTAGATACAAAATGACCCGACCCGACCCGATCAAGGTACTTCAAGAGTTTTGATACTAATGCACGACAGTCGATTTTGATATCATATTGAAAAGATAAAGGCCAGCGAGGAGTATGAAAATGAAAGGATTTATAACAAAAGAAGCGATCAAGAAACAATTTCAATTTGTAACTGCATCAAAGTAAGTAGTCAGTAGTCACTTAAAATTAAGTTCTAGTTAGTGAATATTAGTATTTGTTGTATAAAGCCATTTAAAGGCACTGTCTCAGAATGAGAAGCGTTAGACTTTAGCCATAGCCCATGAGTCCCGCTGATATGCGCAACGGCAAAATGACCCCTGCCTGTCTAACAGCTGTTCCAGATTTTTTTATGGGTTGGTTTATTAATAAAAAATATGCTCAAACTTTCTATTTTAATTACAAATCCTTCACCTTTTACAGTCACAAAAGACTGAGTGTAGATCAAATATTAATTGTAGTAATATATTTGTAACAATGCAATCACTTAAGAACGTCAAATGGGCCCTCCGGTCACACGATAATTGCCGTTCCCCGCAGCAGGATTGATGCCTCCAACAAATCAATACGAGACACCAAGGCTGGTGTTACGTTAGTTAAAATAACTTGTAATGTACACAAAGATTCATTGTTTTAGCGATTTATTGCACTGCAATATAGTGTATGAGTTAATTTAACCCTTGGACAGGACCTTTGTGTTTCTGCCTCAATTACTCTATTTTAAGAAAAGTTTAACTTTATTTCAAAACCCTAAAACTTACGTACTAAAACGATGCCTGAAGATTCCCCCATTCAGGCAACAAAAACCAATAAAGTTCCCAAGTGACGAAAGCACCAGACACCTTAAGCGGCTGCTAAACCCCAATTACTGCAAGTATTTAACTTTAAGCTCCGTTTAGTTAAACATTGTAGCATTGTAGGTAACATTGTACTTTTTGGCAGATAACATATTATGATGCGATTTAATAAAAGGAGACATACAAACAAGAGAACGAGATCCGTACCTATTGATTACCTACTTCTCTAAATTGAAAAATGAAAATCTTTATTTCTCAATAAAAGCCCATTCTGAACAGCAAACTTGCTTTTCATAATGGGCTTTTATTGAGCTTTTATTGAAATTTTGCATCGGAAAGAACTGGCAAGAAACTCAGCACTTACTCTTTTAAAGAACGACATTATATACAACTTTTCTTACCTAGGTAGTATGAACGTTTATTACATGCAGATTTTTATGATATCTCGCGAAAAGATGAAAGCATATCCCTACCATTCCAAGAATCCTTGACTTTAAGAAATTTTTCAATCTGAAAATTCCTATAATCTTTTATAAAATACCTATATACCTATATACCTATATATACATATTGATTATCATCATCAACTGCGCTACAGCCTTTTGTGGGCCCGGGCCTGCTCCAAAATATTTCTAAATCGATCTCTGTACATTGCGTCCGCACTTTCCATTTGTTGGAAACTTTGGCCGACCAAGATTTCATACTAAATGTACCTTTATTATATATACGGGACATTTGACACATACCGGACATTTTACACATCGCAATCTAGCCCCAAAGTAAGCGATAGCTTGTGTTATGGGTACTAGATAACTGATAAATAATATACATAAATACAATATATTGAAAAACACCCAGACACTGGAAAACATTCATGCTTCACACAAACATTTACCAGTACTGGGAATTGATCCCACGACGTCTGGCGCACTGCGCAGGCAGCAGGTTCACTACCACTACGCCATTCGGTCGTCAACTAAATAAATAAAGGTATAATGTATATTGTTTACAACAAAACCCATAAACTTCGTTATTATTTAAACCTCGTATATCAATAACAAATAAATAATTGAATTACTAAAATTAAAATAATAGCAGTTTAAGTATGTCAAAATCACTTTACGATTTAAGTCATAAAAATTATTTAACTTTTATAAATGGGCCCTAAAGATTGAATTATGTATTATTAAAGATATTAAGTATAAAATTTACGAAATGCCTACGTAATTTTTAAGCCTACACGACTTATTTATCCAAGACCAACAGTCCTACGCATTAATTATTTTATAATCATTTCTTTTTAATATCAATTTATTTATTTATTGGTGGTCATGGAAAAATTAGTTTTTTTCCAATTTTTATAGAACAAAGGGAATAAATACCCTTTGTTCCCTTGTTCTATTATAACATAATATATCAGTGATGAGTGACCCATCAATTTCTCCTGAATGAGTTCAGAGTTTCGATGGTTGATACCGAGTTGGCATCAAAGAGTTAAGTAATATTTGGTTGGCATTTCATTCCCGCTGTCCATCCATCGCAGCCTTGGACGCCGCGTTATAAATTTAATAATGCATTTTTGGCAAGCGTAAGACAGGCGTGTTTTATGGATGGTGAAGATTTCATTTATTAATTTAAAATGACGCACTGGCAGACAGGCTCCTCACATTCTACTAGTATTTAGTGTGTATTTAGTCTTGACTAGTCTTCAGTGCTATTTTTTAACGGTTTGAGCTGTTTGAGGCGTGAGGCGCCAGGGAAGGCCGTGAGCAGTCGCAACAATATTGAAATGTTAACTATGATTGGCATTACTTACTCAAATATATTACGTTTAGTTTTTCGCAAATACTAAGTAATATTTTATTAATTAACACCGCCGCGATATAGAATGAAAGCGACTTTTGGCTAAAAAAGTTGTACATAGGATAATGAACTTTATGTCAATTGCATATCATACAAATTAAATGAGAGCAAAGAAAAAATCGCGCGTTTTTCAGGGAATCCTCGCGCACTCTCGAGAATACCCACCGTTGCGTCGGCACTATCTGTGGAAGTGGTGCGAACGGGGAGTAGGCTGGATCCGGTCCCAGCAGTGCGGTGCCAAGCGTTTACGAAACCATTCGCTGGAACACTCGAGCAGATTCCAGCGGATTCGCGCGCTTTCTCGCGTCATGAGGCGAAATTGATGCTTCCATTCCTTTCCACCCCAAATGCTTTGTAAGTATTTCAAATACGGAACCAATAGTCGAACATAACGTCTCAGTTATTCCTCGTGTTTTAGCATGAATATATTATTTTACAAACAACGCCATGGCCCGAGATCAAATGTTATTCATTTGCAATCGTAATACAAGCTTGTCGGTATTTTACATGAATTTCTGTTGCGGCTCCGTTGCAGTTTAGCAATCATACAGCACGGAGTATGAGAGGAAGTGATCGCGTAATTTTAGCCCAATCGGTTGTGTATAAGATTTTTGAAAACAAATAACTTGTTAGTGTTTATTTATTTTTAATTATGCGCAAGAATTGTGGTTCACTCGGTTCAAACTAAATTTCTTTCGTTGTATTTTAATATTATAAAAGTGACAGTTAAAAAGTCAGTTTGGTGTAGTCAAAAATCCAGCGCTCAGTCTATGCCGGCAGGCCTCCATTGCTGAGGCTGAGACACCACCATTTCGATTCCTTAGGAATAGGGTTTTTGTTTTTGTTATTTAATTACTTTTTTTTACAGTTTACTCTTTTAGGTCTTTAATTATTTTTTTTTAACCGACTTCAAAAAAGGAGGAGGTCCTCAATTCGTCAGAATCTTTTTTTTTCCAGTATACTGCTACTGTTACACTAACGGTATAGCAGTTCGAGCGCCATTTAAAATCTTGGTTCAAACCTAACCGCGCAACAAAATATATTTCTATGAAATTTTAATGTCTTAAAAATGTGCAAATTTTCAAATTAAATGTGCTGGTTACACATGAAAAAAGTGCATTATATCGTAATACATTATTTCGTATGCAGTCATAACGCTGTGTTCCGATCTACGGGCCTCATAATACATCAAGTTAGAGCGAAAAGTTACTAAGTGTATTACGAACTGTACGACCGCTACACCGTGGCAAAAAATTACGAAACCGTTGGCATAAACAAAATTTCAATGTTCCCCGCGAAGCTAGCAACATTAATTAGAACCTGTATCCATTTATAATGGAAAAAGAAACATTTTTAATGAATTCCAGCTCCTAATGTCATAAATCACGCGTGGCATTAACGAGTAGAAGCCCGACTCTGACAGATAAACCCAAAAATTTACAGGTATTTTAAAGGTAGGTACAAAGTACGAGTGATTGCTTGAACGGTTGGGCGACTGGAACACAGGACTGGAAGGAGTCACTAGTCTTTATAAGTACAATCCCTCACCAACCAAGGGATAACAAAGGCTCTCACCAACAAAGGCTCTTTATTTAGATACGCTAGATTTAGGGCCTTTAAAACAGAATTAATATAATCGTAAGGTGTGTGTGTGTGTGTGTGCAAAGCTAAATTAGTCACACGATTCTAAATAAATATCTAAATTCGTCGAAACACGATTGGAAAAAAATTACGATAGCTAGTTTCCTCAAATAATTTGTTTCCGATTTTACATTTTTTATTGTTTTTGGAAATCCCGCTTTTTATTTGTGTCATTTATTTAAATTTCCAAATAAGCTAAGATCGAATTTTTGATGACTGCATTAGTTTTCGTAAGAGTGAAGAGAGCAACTATTTATAAACCAGAGACCCAAAATGACAACATTAAAGTCCCAATATAATTTAACGATCAATATAAGTGTTATTTACGACACAGTTTAAGCTGTTAAAGGGAATCCAGAAGGATAAACCGTTCACTGTATTTTATTGTACGAGTCGAGAGGCGCCATAAATTGCGAGGCAGTATTCATACGTCAGTTTCATGAACGCTTCACGGACAGACACGGTCGGTAGGTAGCTCGCTGTCCACGGTGCTATAAAATGGGGGCATTACAGACCGCCTTTTGTGCTCTCTTTCACTCTTAGGTATGGTTTGTACGGCAAGCTTGTCGAGCAAGTGACCGTTTTGTTTCCCCATTTTACTGTACCACGGGGCATGGCAGTGAGATATTGGGAGTTGGGTCCTATAGTAGTGTTATTATCTCGCTGCAGACTCGGTCATAAATCACTCGAGTGTTTCGCTTTTGTTGTTCTTTGTTGAGTTGTGTATTACTGCAGAACAACAAAAGCGAAACACTCGAATGATTTATGACCTAGTCTGCAGCGAGATAATAACACTACTATAGTACCTCAGAAGCCATAATATTGTCCACCGAGTCTTTATTTTTGTCCTTCTCACTCTTACAAATACGTTGGTGGGTGCGACATGCAGCATTGCGGAAGAATAGAACAAATAAACAAAGTTTTATCTTATTACTAAAAAACTAAGCCAGTTATGAAAAATCCGTTTAGAGCGTTTTAAAATCATTATTCTAATTTACTGAGTATGGAAGTGGATGGTTGGAAGATCTTCCAACCATCGACTTCCACTTTACTGGCAATCGAAATATCTAGGGCGTCAAAGACGTAAATGCCAACCATTTGCGTCTGTCAACCTGCAGACAAGAACCAAGAGCCTGCAGTTTTTCCTTCCACCCTTAGCTAGGAATAGCCATTGGGCCAAGAAAAGAAAGCCACGTTTTTGATTTCTGTGCATAAAGGTGGAGTAAATTTTCTGTGTTTTTGTGCTAATTATTGTACTTTTTTAGTGAATATCTCTCGGATATGGCTTCCATTCTCCCCAACGGCCTTGGTTTTGTCACAATCGCGGCTGCTCAGGCGCACGTTACGATCGGCCTGCATGTGGCCTGCATGCACCCATCGGCATTGTGTCCCAACCGAAGCACGATTTGTGTGACAATGCAGACTGCAGCGTGCTCTGATGAATTTATAGATGCCTAATGAGCCTTGACTTGGTCACTGTAGCATAATATTTAAATATAGAAAGGCGCATCTTAGGGTTGTCCACCAGATATGTGCAAATGGGATAAATGGCACCATTTTTCATTTGATTTCATAGGTCATGCAAATTTAGCCCATCGGAAAATTTTACGTCGACCGTCTTCAAGCAAGAAAAAAATAGAGCCATTTGTCAAAATTTCCGCTAATAGGCCGCAACATGGCGGAAATTGTTCCTGTGGAAACTCGCGTACGGGCTGTTGTCAGCTTACAAGTTACAACTGACGATGTTGGTGCCAAAACTACCATTTTTGACACACGGTGCGACATTTTTTTGCACGGTCCACCGGGTCCTGTGCTCTTGATGCTTGTCTTGATGCTATTGATGCTATTGGTGCATTTGACCCAAGATGTAGTATAGCAATTACCTACACGTATCTCTAAACAAGCTCCCGTATTTTGGTGTGCTAGCTGACGCCGCAATGTTTTGCCATTCAGGGGTATGAATTCAGCTTAGGACTTATTTTAAGACCCACCGAATGTAGACAAAACATTCCATAAAGAGTTTGGTTATAAACACTGTGACACAAGATTTTTATATAGGTTTGCGGTTCTTTAAAAAAAAGTGATTTTTACTTCTTTTGTACAGTCGCGGAATTAAAAGGTTCGTCACCTTAGTGTCGATTTTCCCTTGCACTAATACTGCACCATAATGTCAACATACTAAAACAATCGACTAGTGCAAACGAATCTCTTTGAAAATTGACGAACCTTTTCATTCCGCTACTGTATGGGAGCCTCGGTGCACAAAATTCCTACTTGTCCGGTTTTTTGAGCTTATTTCCATTTTCGCGATCGCAGATAAATCACATGGCTAAGGCTGCTGTTTCGGTTCAGTATTTGGCTAGTAACAGTGCTGTTACGTAGCAGTCGTACCGCGCGACCGCCAGGCTGCCTTGCCGCGGGCAATGTTGCGAAGCCTCCGTCCTGTTTGTGTGGAACTGTTCACCAAACGTACGAGTAGAAAGGCGTTTCGTTAGGTCGTCAACTTCTTAGCTCTTAGGGGCAGCTGTTAGGTGGATGTCGCGTATCCACTATCCAGGGCAAAGATAATACAAGCCTTTATTACACTGCTTTATTCGTATATTGGTGGTAGGACTCTTCTTTATGAGTAGAAAGGTGTTTCGTTAGGTCATCAACTTCTTAGCTCTTAGGGGCAGCTGTTAGGTGGATGTCGCGTATCCACTATCCAGGGCAAAGATAATACAAGCCTTTATTACACTGCTTTATTCGTATACTGGTGGAAGGACTCTTCTTTACGAGTAGAAAGGCGTTTCGTTTGGGCATCAACTTCTTAGCTCTTAGGGGCAGGTGTTAGGAGGATGCCGCGCATGCACTATCCAGGGCAAAGATAATACAAGCCTTTATTACACTATACATGATTCATATACTGGTGGTAGGACTCTTCTTTACGAGTAGAAATGCCGCGGCGTGCTGGGCCGAGAGGGCGTCACTCTACGTCGTTCGGACTGCTCTGATTAGAACGCAGAGGTCCGCCTTGGTCCTTCTGACCAAGGCGTATAGATCAAATAGTGCTGCCTCTCTCGCCGTGCTGGCGGTAGTGTTGCCGGCCGACCTGGAGGTAATCCGTGCTGCCAGGATTGATGCGGCGCGTAAGACCGCGGTCAAAGGTGAGTTGAGCAGACGCAAGCGTGAAATCGGGGCAGACATCGTCGCGGAATGGCAAGCGAAATGGGCCAGCGAAACGAAGGGCGGTGAGCTTCGTCGATTCTTTCCAGACGTGGCCGGGCGACTCGAGGCGACTTGGGTCGTCCCGGATTATCAGACCTCGCAGATGCTGACGGGGCACGGTCGCTTTCGGAAGCGCCTGCATGACATGTGTCTGGTCGAGAGTGGTGAGTGCTTCTGCGGACTGGCGGAGGAGAACCACCACCATGTCTTGTGGGAGTGCTCCTTATACGAGGACCTCCGGTGCTTGCTGCTGGACGGGATCGTTCGTGAAGTTTCTGGCCCAGTTTATTATCAGGATCTCGTGGGTTCGGCGGCCAACTTCAGAAAGCTACGGGAGTTCGCGCACGCGTGGCATAAGAGGCGAAGCGGCTTGGAGTGACACAGAGAACTTATGCTGTGGACAGCGACGGCGCGGCGAGTCCATATTTTGTATCGTCCTGCCCCAGAATGGGGAGAGTGTGTTCATAGGGACAAGGAGCGAGAGGAAACAACTTGTAGGGAGTCAAGAAGGCGCCCCGGGAACACGCCAAGAGCAAGTACCGAACGGGCGCCCTCCCGCGTTTAGGCCCCCATAACCGCGAGGTTGATTGGGCCATGGGTGGTCGAGGGTTGTCCCTACTTTACGAGTAGAAAGGCGTTTCGTTAGGTCGTCAACTTCTTAGCTCTTAGGGGCAGCTAATAGGTGGATGCCGCGTATCCACAATCCAGGACAAAGATAATACATGTCTTTATTACACTGCTTTATTCGTATATTGGTGGTAGGACTCTTCTTTACGAGTAGAAAGGCGTTTCGTTAGGTCATCAACTTCTTAGCTCTTAGGGGCAGCTGTTAGGTGGATGCCGCGTATCCACTATCCAGGGCAAAGATAATACATGCCTTTATTACACTGCTTTATTTGTATATTGGTGGTAGGACTCTTCTTTACGAGTAGAAAGGCGTTTCGTTAGGTCATCAACTTCTTAGCCCTTAGGGGCAGCTGTTAGGTGGATGCCGCGTATCCACTATCCAGGGCAAAGATAATACACGCCTTTATTATACTGCGTTATTCGTACATTGGTGGTAGGACTCTTCTTTACGAGTAGAAAGGCGTTTCGTTAGATCGTCAACTTCTTAGCTCTTAGGGGCAGCAGTTAGGTGAATGCCGCGTATCCAGGGCAAAGATAATACAAGCCTTAATTGTACTGCGTTATTCGGATTCCCTATATAAGTACAGGAGTCTTCTTTCATAGTTCGGCCGGGTAAGTTCCACTTTAGTGTCTGTTAATTGTACCGTGAAACAAATGTTTATGGCACTGTACGTTGACGTAATTACTGGACAAATGAGACCCATGAACGTTTGCAAATGCTTTGCCGGATCTTAAAGAGTTTGACTACTATCCACCCCTTAAATAAGCACTGCTGACCAGAATTCAGTTCTTCTGTACTCCGCAGTGTAGGATGTAATAGTCACAGTTTTCTAAAATATTATTAGAGAAAAAAAATGGCTTGGACTAACGCGCATTTTGTCAGGTTGACCAGCTTCGCACTCATTAGCTGCTGTGATTCCACAGATAATCTGAACATTCCAAATTCAAAATTTTCACCTTTGATGATATACTCTATATCATCAAAGATTTTCACATTCCAAATGTAAATATCAAGCGGGGCCATGTTGGATGGCTAACGAACTGCCTTGCCCGCGGCGGAGTTGTGAAGTGGCTAGTTTTTTTTACACGGCAAGTTAGTACTTAGCTGCAATCTCACCTGATTGTAAATTCTAAAGTGGCCCGTGGCGGGAATCAAACCCGCGACTTAAATTCAAAAATCGCTTAAAACGACCGCTTACGCCGTTTCGATAACAAAAGACGAACGTTTTAATCACTGCACCAACGGGCAGTTAAATTATTTATTAATGTGTTAATGTATGTGTAATCACTTAAGTAACATAAGTAATTATTTTTTCTCATAGCATTGAAAAAAGAAAGTTATTGTCTTAAAAAGTTTATTGAAGGTTAGATTGCCTAACATTAGCACTATCTAGTAGTTGTGCTCATTGCTCGAAATTCGAACTTAATTCGCTAATTATTAGGTTGGTACAGCATCCTGCACATTGACTTATTCAAAATAAAAAGGATAAAAGTTTTGTTTTCATGTATCAAAATACAGACTTTAATAATATTGGTATTACAACAGGGCCAAAGCTCTAGTAAGAGTTGCAGTGAAAGATTCGTTTTCGAATATCGAAACTCTACAGTCTACGAGCAGCAGTGGCCTTTACGATTTAATTGAATAGCCCTTCAGGATAATATTTACCCGCCAAATTATTGACGTTCAGAAATGAGGTTTGTTCTTATATTTAGTTGCGATAAGTGATCTTGGGCTTTACCACCATCTCTAAGCAATATTATTGTAATATTGTTTTAATATTTTCAGTATGAAAATTTTAAAACAATATTACAATAGGAATACTGCTTTAAGAGATGGTGGTAAGGCCCTTGGTTGGTTTTAATACCATAGGAACAATAAAACTTCGATTTTAGTTAAAAAAAAGTATAAATGAAATTAATCACTCAGTACAGTAGAGCATAAAAATATAATTCCAGTGAATAATTTTTCTAACTTAAAACATAAAAATAAAATAATGAATATCAGCTAAACGCCTGATAATACTTGTATTTCAATTGCTTTTCTTGCATTAATGATTTCCCAATTTTCCTCGTTGTAGTGAGATCAAAAGTTGAGTATTGCGCACGACCGCAATTTGTTGTTCTTTTCTTTGAACTATTCGCTGCGCTCATCGTGCATTTAATATGACAAATGGCCTAAAAACTTATTTTACGCGGCCTTGAATAATAAATAACTCTTTTCACTATTTTAACTATTTTCTCAGGGATGGAACACAGGGATGTTATACGGCGTTTATCGGGTACGTTTTGTAAAGCTGACGGATGACGGATTCTAGATTTCGATATTCGAGTATTTCGCGTGCGTACAACTAGTACTAGGGTCTCAGGCGCCAGCGCTGTAATGGCCGGCTACATAATGCCCCGCCATCAATTAATATCAATCGGCGACGCGACACCGGGATGCTGATAGCATCTACGGGCACAGATAAAATATTGCTTTCGACACATTTGAACTTGCTCTGTTGCTTGCGATTTTGTGAGCTTGATTAGTGGGGTTAGTATAAGTTTTTCGAAAAGTTTTGATTCGAACTTCATTCGATTTCGCCACGTACGTTCCTAATCTATATTCCGGGACTAAGTAGGTAACCGAAATCGTTTTATCCGGGTTTGATGACCGATTAGCTCAATAGCGCCATTGCGTGGTATTGATTCCCACAGCCGGATGTTTTTAGCCCAAAAGAAGAAAGCTCTAATTTTGCACAGAGGTTGCTAAGAAAGATTTTTTTTTAATTCATGGGATCTTCGAGCGAGACAAGATCATGTATTTCGTAGAATCGTAAGATTTTGTAACTTTCAGCAGCTACAGAATATTTTTTCGGAGCGCGCCACGAATTGTCATCGTCGCAGAATCCAGTCGGTGGCTCAGATGGAACTAAATTCAAAAATATGTATGACAATGGCAGTTGTCTGTAGGAAAGTCACGTGATCTATTTAACCGAAGATGTTAGCATTCGGATATGCTCTCTTAAATTTGAATTTCGTTCCATTTGGGCGATCGACTGGTTCCTGCGATGATCGCTAAGTCATACGACAAGTTTACATTTATGCTTGCATCGGTCGAGTCACGTAGGCATTCATCGATGCAGCCAATGCACCGATTGGCTGTTGATAGTTGCGATGCTTATAGTTACCGGCGATGTTTGGGTGATGTGTAATTTTATTTACTAGAAGCACTCCGCATGCGTATTTGTTAGCATCACCATTCTTTATTTTTTTAAAGTTACATCCAGCCATTATCTTGTCCCCGCAACACGTCCAATCTATCAGGGTGTAAAGTCTTATTTGTCTTTCTTGACAGCTGATCGCTATCCGCAACTCGTACGAACGTCAGGTGGTTCAGATACCGCGTAAAGCATAAAAAACTGGTCCTCGCTTGGCTGTCAAATATAGGTGCTTGAACGTTTAATTGCACAGACCCGTACTATTTTGTTGACAGGTATTGAGAGTTAAGACAGAGGGAATTGACAGGTTGTTTTGAGAACTTATTTTTTATACACTACAATTTAGTAGGCTGCGATCTCACCTGATGATAAGTGATGATAAGTGATGATGCAGCTTAAGATGTTATCGTACTAACCTAAGTGACTCACAACTAACAGTATCTACACAGCATCGCGCCGGAACGCTAAATAGCTAATAGCTGATGGCATGCTTTATTTAGTTGAGACTTTTTATACGTGGATACAATAAACACTGAGAGAGGAGTGTAACTAATGACTATGGGATTTTCGTAGATTTTCTTCGTGACGAAAAAAACATTTTCTTTCGCCTAGCTCCCTGCCTCTCTAGCATGGACTGGGGATAAAATCGTATTCCCCCGATTTTATCTTCTGACAGGAGAGAAAATGACTGCACGATCAAAAGGCAAAGGAAAAAATTATCCCTGTTTGACATTAATTCACGTAGATATACAGGTAGATACAGAAATACATCATTCTTCACGTTGCTATCACGGTTCAAGAGATAAGCCTGTTAAGAGACGACCGGACGGACAGCGAAGTCTCAGTAATAGGGTCCCGTTTTTACCCTTTGGGTGCGGAACCCTAAAAAATTGAAAAATAAACGCAGAAAATAGAGCTCTGGCCATGCTGCGCTGTATCGTTCGAAAATAAACTTGTATAAAATCCGTAAAGCCTATATAAATTCTACATAGAGCGCAGCTTTTAATTTCCTCATTTAATTAGCTTACTATAGTATTAAGGATTATTTACATGAATCAAATCTTTGGGAGTGAATGAACTGCTGTATTATAATTACTAGCTCAACTAGTTTTTAAGAGCATTTGTGAAGTGGTGATAACCGAAAACAAAATCCGGCTGAGTTTGTTGTGGGCTTCTTCTCAGTGCAGGGCGCGTTGGAACCCTCGTAAACTTAGTTTTAAGTCGACTTGTAGTTATCACCGTACATAATAATATTATGTAACAAATATTGTTGACGTTTTACAAGTGCCTTGTAAGTTAGGCCTATGTGAAATAAATATATTTTGACTTTGACTTTGACTAATTGCACCGTGGGCAGCAAGATATTACACCAGTAAAGTTACACATTTACTTAACAAACACGCTACTGTTTATCCCGGAAAACCCATGTTCCCGCGGGATTCGTGAAAAGCCGAAATCCACGCGGGCAATATTTCAAAGACCGACATTTCAACCCCTATTAGTTGTGACAATAGAAAAAGAGCTTAAATGAATATTTAGATAAAGATCAAAATTGTCTAACACTCCAAATTGCTCAACTATCTCCACTAAAAATGTTTCCACTACATTTGCGAGTGAATGTAGTTCAAGAGCGGAATGTGGCAACACCGAGTTGTGTTTTGCATATCAACGAACAAACATACCAACTGTCACTTATTTAGCACTTAACACCAGGCAGTAAAGTTCAAAGTCACTTGTATTCACGGCAAAATAAATATACAAGAGACCATTTCGCGAAAAAAAAGACAAATTTGTATTTTGCTATCGCATAGTGCTTTAAGTTAATTAAGATAAGGTCGGGATTGTTTTGTATGGCTAATATTGTTGTTTGTTTTTTCATTCCAAGTGATAGTACAGTGTTAGTACAAGATGTCATAATTATTAATTACTATATCGTATGATTAAAACATATAGATAATATGTATACATAAAACATATAGATAAAAATGATCTAGATAATGAAAATCACTAATATAAAATAAAAAGAAAAGGTCTAGTTTGTGTATTAAGAGGTGTTAGCACCAACTTACGTAGGTAGTAGGTAGGTACTTAATATTTTAATATTTTTTTGGAAAATAATTATTCTTAACCCCTCTTTTTAAGAAGGGTTAAGAATAATTATTAACCGACTTCAAAAAAAAGGAGGAGGTTCTCAATTCGTCGGAATCTTTTTTTTTTTTTTTATTTTTTTTTTTTTTTTTTATGTATGTTCCCCGATTACTCGAAGTTGCGTGGACCAATTTAGAAAATTCTTTTTTTGTTTGAAAGGGAATAGTTCACAGATGGTCCCATTGTCACCAAGTCAGGATCTGATGATGGGATCCTGGAGAAATCGAGGGAACTCTTCAAATTTTATAAGCACACTTGAAGTAATTTGGGTATTGTTTAAAAGAGTAATTTTTTCCAGGTTGTATTATGGTCATCAGGTCGGGATCTGATGATGGGATCTTGGTAAAATCGAGGGAACTCTTCAAATTTTGCTAGTATACTTGAAGCGATTTAGGTATTTTTTATAGTTACTATTGCATTTCCTAGCAGTCATCAAGTAATGACTGTATTCATCAAGTCAGAATCTGATGATGGGATCTTGGAGAAATTGAGGGAACTCTTCAGATTTTAGAAGCATACTTCCAGCGATTTGGGCATTTTTTCCAATACCTTGCGCATTACTTGTTTTCCACTAAAAAGTAAAAAATAAAATTGAAAATTCTTTCCAAAAAACCAACTTCAAATGCCACTACAAAGAGTGAAATAATTTTTATTGTACACCAATTCGAAGTCGGGCAATGTTTCGTTCATTCACTAATAGTCCTCCGTATTGACGATAATTTTGTCGTTTCTTTGCACATTAAGTTTAATAATAGGAAAGACTATTAATGATTGAACAAAACATTGCCCGACTTCGAATTGGTGTACAATAAAAATTATTTTCCAAAAAAATATTAAAATCTTTATTTGTTGTTAATTGTTATATTCATTATCTTCATTTTATTGTTAATTGATAAAGAGTCTACCAATAATTAAAGTTTATGAGATACAAGTGATACACCCTACTGATAGACAGACAGACGGTCTGACGGAGAAGCGTTAGCCTTAGTTAGCCCTTTGGATATCTCATAGTTTTCTCCTCTAGTCTGATTCTTTATCGTTCAGTTTGCTAGATAGCAACGCTCACTGGGTTGTCCGTTGTTAACTAACAAAATGGAGCAAAAATATAGGTTGGTATTGTTTCATGTCAACATACCATGCTATTTGCTAACTTGTGCAAAATAATACCTAATTGTAGCCGGCATTTTAATAAAAATTTCGTGTCAAAATAGTAAACATTATTACATTGTTTCCTTTTTCATTTCTTTCTACATTTTTAGCCAAGGGCCTGCAGTGCACTTAAGTTTAGCCGGCTAATCTTAAGTTTATGTTCACACCCACCCTTAGCCGTAACATAATATGCAGTAGGTCTAAGAATCCGACGTAAACGACGTAAACTGTTTTTAACCGACTTCAAAAAAGGAGGATGTTCTCAATTCGTCGGAATCTTTTTCATACCCCTAGTTTCCTAAGTGAGATATTTTTTTTTACTGACGAATAGATTTATTTTAATTTTAGTCAGCTGTTATTATATTTCATTATTTTTTTAATTTCAAAATAATTAAGTTAATTAACATTTTTTTCTTGCATAGAGTAAAGTATAATTTTGACCTCAAACTGACCTCCCATTAATGATGCTTCAGAAGACGATTACACCATTTAGGTACTCTTAAAAGTTTCATGTCAAGCGCTTGTCTAATCGTGTTATTTTAATTTAGATAAACCACTTAGTCATACAAGTAGTACTCAACTACTCGAGCACTCAGTGCCAATCGTGAATCGACAAAAGACCTATATAAGACTCCTACAAAAATCTTTTAAGAGCTTCATTTTAGGATTCCGTACATTCCGTACGAAATCAAAATACTCAACTTCGTACCTAAATGGAAATGAATATCTTTATTTTTCACATAGGTCAAAATATAAGCTCTTATGAAAAGTTGAAACTCTAAAAGAAAGTCAAAAAGAAAAGAAAGCCGGAATGGAAATACCACCTAAACTTTTATTTTTCAGCTCACTTGATAGTCTAAAACTATCGTACCGACGTACTAACTTGGAAAGTAGCCTCTGAAGATTTCTACGGAGCATCGCAACAGAATTTTAAATCGCTTAAGGTGCGTCTATTGTCGGTAGGGTGGTAACTTGCCAGGACTAAAGCATTCCACCATAGCAGCTGTCGTGCCGTTTTGCGGTTCGCAAACTTGAAACCGAACAAGTATTTCCCACAGACATAAAGTCAGGAAAAACAAGAAGCAAACAGGACAGATTCATTTGTTTTGCTATAATCCGCTACTTGAAAAGATTCTGTATGGTACAAAATGCAGGAACTCTGCCCAAATGAAACACCACACACAATTCTCCAACACTTTCTCCGACGCTCGTTTCGTCCCGACACCGGGACATCCGTAGGAGATGTTGACTTCACAATGCGAAATCGTAGAGACTCTCTACTTATCCTGTCTGAATCTGTCCTGCTAATTATTATGGATTTCCGCAAAATAACGCCTGCTTCCATTCAATAACAAGGAGCAAAGTTTCAAAAAGAAAAGAAAAAAATGTTCATCAGTCAGATTTATTTTTCGCAGCTAGAATTTTCACAGAATAGCTAATATTACCTAGCTACGAGCGTGGCCGGCGCGGCGTATACCTACCTATCAATAATATTAGTTTCTAACTTTCTACTTAATGTTTTGGTGATACGAAACCCTCAGTGAGTTAGTCCGACTCGCACTTGACTGAATTTTTTTACGTATTATTACATGTTACACCTACTCATGGATCTAAAAAGGAGTGCGGCCTCGTTAAAACGATTTTTGAGATGTCAAAACATATATATATTTGTACGCGAATCTTACGTAATTTTATTCACTTTTATTCTTTTTTTAAGAGCTTTTATTTATATTTATAAAAATCACTGATAGCCCAGTATAGTTCAAATCCCTACTGTTCAGTAGGTGGTCGGGAATTTGAATCATCCTAGATACGTACTATCTGGCTGGATTGAGATAACAATTTTATGGATAGATTCCTCTACTTTTATTAATAGCCTCCTTTGTTAAATGGACTATAACACAAAAAGAATTTTCTAATTCAGACCAGTAGTTAGACTGAGATAAGCGCGTTCAAATAAACAAACAAATAGTATTTTTTGTTATAGCGGCAACTGAAAATGCATCATTTGTGAAAATTTCAAGTCAAGAGATACAGCCTGGTGACAGACGGACAGACGGACGCAGGGTTCCGTATTACCCTTTGGCTACGGAACTCTAAAAATGAGTCAGAACCTCCATGAAAGAATACTAAAACAAATCGTGATTCAACTTCAAATACCAAATATGCATTATTCGTCCCCACATATCAGTATTGCCATTATCTTCACGTATCGACTTTACATTGACCCAGTTGGCAGCTAATTGAAAACACTAAAAATGTAGGTATGCTCCTGCAATTTTCCGATCATGAAATACAAAATATCTAGAGTAGATTTGCGACATTGTTCTTAATATCTTCATATTCCTGCTAGATTTTCACTGTAGCAAAGTATGACGGGATAAACAATACCAGCACATCTAGCCATAATTATGGTATTTTGCAATACGCTAAAATGATAGAAATTGAACAAAGTTCAAATATTAATTGAATGAAGTTTTATTTAAAATTTAAAAACTATAATTTAAAATTTAATTTAAAAACTATAAAGACAATCATTTTCAAATTTAAACGTCATGTATTTATTTACTTAATCTAAAATCGCAAAGCACAGGATTGCAGAAATTCTCTCAAAAGTTGCTCCAAAATCTGAGTTTTTCTCATTTTTATCGGAAACTTCAATGGATCTAATTGTGATTTTATTTTCTGAATTTCAGTGACGCACATAAGTCAAGGTACATAATATTATGGCTAAAGATGCAGATAAATTCGATACGATATATTATTATAATTTTGTAAGACTTCCTTGGTAGAGCTAGTTTTAATTTAGAACTATAAACCAAAACTGAAAACCTGTAATTAGAAGTTGTAAAGCAACGATAAAAATCACCTTATTCCGCAGTTCTTCTAACAACCTCAGATGCTATCACCGTGTAAAACAGATTTCGTAACCAACTCTATTGTTTACATTATTATCAGTATAAAGTAAGGGCATTTGGTAAATTGGCCGTGTCGTTACGTAGCTACCACGTGATTCTGATACGGAAATTTGATTATGGAAATATACGATATAAATTAATGTTTATTGTATTTATAGTTTGACTTGTGAATGGCTTTTACTTTCCTACGATTGTGTCTACGCTATGGAGCTAAAACCAACCGAAACGTAAGTTTTACCCGGTTAACAAAAGTTAGTTTCAGCTTTACTTAATGTTTGATAGCGCCCTAGTCTACCCATGAATAGGGTCTATTTTTGTAAGTAAACAACTTTTAAATTAAATCTTAGTAATTGTTCCGGCCAACGCCTTCACAACACTAATTTGGAAGTTGTTATTAATTGCTTTTCAATCGTAACAGGCGTATTCCAATAATGTAAAATGACATAGCATTTTGACTAGTCACTCGACAACCATGCTCGGGTGAACACAATAAACAGACTAACGGCTAAAGTTAGAGTTTCATTTCTTGCCCCAATTATATGCCTAAACATATAAATTGGTGGCCCATGAGGGGAACCCGCAAAAAAGAAGAAGCGTGAGACTGTGATTCACGAGATATCACACCACGACGAAGAATCTGCAAGAAGCGCGCGTGAGACTTCGATACACTGCGATATCGTACCACAGCGAAGATTTGCCAGATAAGTGTCCTTCCTTCTTTGTTCTTTCTTATCCTTCCTAGAATAGTGGCTAAAGCTATTAGGAATTGCATTGATTTGTGTAAACAAAGTATTTCTTTGCAGATATTTTGGTCCAAATCAAATCTGTTGTAAACTTTCTAAATCCCATAGAATAGCAGCTAAAGCTATTGGGAATATTATTTCTTTTTGTAAATAAAATAATTATGTATCATTGTTAGTGTAAATTAGTCCAAATTACTATAATATCACATTGAAATCATAAATTTAAATCATTGCGCAATACATTTTTATTTTACTACCTCCGTTGTATGACGTAAAAATATTTTGTTTTTGTTTAATTCAACTGAAATTTCGTTAAATTTGTCATAAATCATTAAAACTAACGATATTCTAATCTTTGTAACAATATTTTCATGTTTTATATCTGTTTTCAACAAATAATTAATAAAAATTGTAAACTAACCTACCTACCTACGCTTGCGTGACAACACTCGATTTATATTTATGAATTTGGTTAGTAGTTAAAATCTAAACATCTTACAATAATAATTTACATCTTACAATAATAATTTCGACAAAATAATTGAATAAATATTAATTTGTCATTATAAAGTTGATCGCACACTAATTGTCAGCAATTCGTAGACTCGATCGTGAATTTGTCTTGTTATTAAATACTTAATTGTTTGCCGAACATTTCAGGGGTTGCGCGACTGCTGTGCGATTGCAGCTGTATAGTCAGCGTGCAGCAGGCAATAATTGCAGTAGATGCTTGGCGGATTTCTGACCGCTGCCGCGTCGCGCGCCGCGCACTCGTGCGAACAGGTGGAGTCGCGACAGAAACGAGGAGCGTGAGCATTTAACAATTTATTAATAGCATCATTAATTATAATTCACCATGTCTGATAAAACCAATACTTTAAAAGATTTACTTATGAAACGATCGTCTATTAAAGCTCAGATTGCAATGTTTAAAAATTATTTAAACAGCCTTTCCAAAGAATCAGAATTAGATAATTTTCAATTAAATGTATTAACTGTTAAACTGGCAAGGTTTGAATCATTGTCAGGTCGGTTTGATGATTTGCAGGATAAAATAGAGGTATTGATTACTCCAGAGAATTTAGTTCATGAAATTGATGAGCGCGATATTATTGACCGCGATTTCACCAGAAGTATTGCAATTGCGAAGGTATTAGTAGATAAATTCTCAAACACAATTGTGAATTCTGATTTTAAAAAAGTTGATGTCGAAAATACTGGAATAGTAGAAAATAAATTAATTGAACTATATGTCAGTCCTTCGAATTTACAAAATAGTATAAATAATTCTTTAAACACAGGAATGGAAACAATCTGTAATTTGCAAGTGAATTCTTTCAATAAAAATTTGGATGACAATAACACCTGTGTTGAAACGGAAATGCCTAAGTACGTCCCTGTCAACATAATGCATTCATTAAATTCTAAAAATTTTGTATTTTCTGATTTGAACAAACCGTCAACTAATATTTTGGTAGGGACTAATATGTTTAATGGCATGAAAGAAAATGTGAAAATCCATTTAAAAACTTGGAAGACGAATCTTAAAAACTCTCGTTCACACTGTCCTATACAAAGTCTGATAGGCAGATCAGCGACATTTGTTAATCGCAGTTTCATGTCTAAATTAGCCAGGGGAACTAAGATTGAAGATTTTGGATTTGCCATTCATGTTTTAAGGTGGGTTCTAAGCTATAAGTCCCAGTATTTTGATTCGAGCGGGGTATTATAAATTAATACTCACTGGTGGTGCTGAATTGAAGTACCTAGTTAGTACATAATTAAATTTAATATTGGTTCACATTATTAATTAATTTTAGAACATACAAATTTTATTAAATTTATGAGATCGGTTAAGAAGAGGTTTATCAAGCCATAGTCTTCAATCATTCAATCATATCTTAGGTTTAGGTCAAGTGGTAGTCTATCAAGCCACGCCTAAATAACCCTATAGGTCAGTTTAGTAAAAACCCTTATTATCAGTTTAGTTTACTTTACTTTACGGTTTATACGTTTAATGTTAAGGTTTAGTGGTTTATTATGTTAAGTTAACTTTTGAGCCATGTCCGTTTATAATTGTAGGTAAGTATATATTTTCTAATCTATCAAGCTAAATTATTAAGTTTTTTTTAGCCAGTCAATTTTCATAGATTAAAACAAAAAACAAGCGCAATTTAAAAATACATATATATCTACACTTAAAAATATAGATAGAATATACACAATAAATTATATAGATATAAATAATGTGGTCTTAGCTCATTAAATGGGTGGTAGTGGTCTATCATACCTCTATTTGGTTCTGCAATCGTCAAGATATTATCGACTTTATTTTTACCAACTTACGCTCCTCATTTCGGCTTAAGTAAGCCCATTATGAAATCCGCTAAGTACCACATAAAGGCGTATTATTATTAGTAAGTGATAGTCTTATTGTTCCAAGTAGCCGTCTAAGTTATTTAACGCTGAATTTAAATTCAACAATGTAACAAGTCATAGAATTTAACAACCTTTTCTAACTTATACCTACTTACTTGCTTACCAAATCGATGCAATTCTCAGTAGTTATTTCTTCCTTTCTCCTGTTTGTCATTATATCCTGATTACCTACATCCTTCGCTCCCGGACACTTCATCATTGGAAGATCCTGAGCTGCGCTGCCTTCGTCAGCATTTGATATAGAAGAAAACGATATGAGTACCTCGAAACCATGAGACATCATATGAAAGGAAGTATATGCCTGGAGGAACTACAAACCTAAAACCTTCATACCTATATGGATTCGACGTCTTTGATGTATGCACAATGCTCTTGGAACCATATGGAGTATCCAGAATACCTACCCGAAGTTTTGCATCCAGAGGCTGCGTTCAGCTTGCACTTTGCACACTGCAGAAGAATTTAATTGTTGAAATTTGTTATTTCAACGCGGCGGAAGATGTTCCGGCCAACGCCTTCACAACACTAATTTGGAAGTTGTTATTAATTGCTTTTCAATCGTAACAGGCGTATTCCAATAATGTAAAATGACATAGCATTTTGACTAGTCACTCGACAACCATGCTCGGGTGAACAGAATAAACAGACTAACGGCTAAAGTTAGAGTTTCATTTCTTGCCCCAATTATATGCCTAAACAGTAATATACCTACTCATAAGTATCTAAGTGACCGACATAGCTCAACGTGTTCCAAAACTGAGGTGGCAATGCAGGGGGCACATATTTCGCATGTTCGATGGACGTTGGGGACCCAAAGAGCTGGAATTGCGGCCATGCACCAGGAAGCGCAGTGTCGGCAGACCCCCCAAAAGGTGGACGGATGACATAAAGAAAGTCGCGGGAAGCCGCTGGCGCCAGGAGGTGCAAGATCGTGGTGTTTGGCGGTCATTTCAGAAGGCCTATGTCCAGCAGTGGATGTCCATCGGCTTAGAGGACGAAGATAGCGATGACGATCTATACTCACCTATATTCATCTCCGTTTCCGTTAAAACAAGAAGTCTTAAAACTAATAAAACTTTTGTAGAACTGTATTTGGAATAGTTTGGGTAGACTAGGGCATAAAATACTGGGTATAATACAACGAATTACAAGATACAATTAAATCAACTCACCAATAAAGACATCTCCGTCTTCGGCATCATAGTAACATCCCCGGGCCTGACCCCCGGCCCGCAGTAGGGTAGACTAGGGCCCCTGTTCGGCGGGGGCTCGTGCAGGGCCAGCAGGGCCGCGTGGAGACGAGCTCGGGCCGCGCAGATCCCTCCAGCGCCCCTGACTGCCGCCTCGACGACGTCGCCGATATCCCTCTCCCACCGTATAGGTTTCACTGGGTACTCATCCCTGCATTAAAAAAACCGAATCTCGTTAAAATTCTGACGACCTCCCAGGAATATTGGAGCGCGCTCGAATTCGTGTCCTTCGATTCCCACGTTTTCCACGTTTCACCATTGTCCACGGGCCACTTTAGAATTTTCCAATTTCTAAATGGCTCAGCTTTTGTATTTTTGGGATCTTCGGCCGTAGCTAGTCACCATCCATACAGCAAAGACGTACAGGAAAAACCTTCTTCCGCGGAAAAACCTTTAGGTTGAGTTACTTACCCCTTCTTCGTTAGTATATATAACATCCTCTTTGCTGTCGACCAAGCAACAACGTTATTTTGCATGCTATATGTTAGTTGCAACTTAACTTTATTGTAACATGCATAATAGCTACCAAGGTTGAAATTCTTATTTGCAGTTATTAGCACTTGTCATTTAAACCTACGTGTCAATTTCCCCAATCAAGTGAACCCCATAACCACGCTTCATTAAAAAACCTTAAAATAGAGACAAGACATATGACTCTAGCGTACCTGCATCCTCCTAAACATGCGCGGATGTCCTCCTTGAGGCTCCTGGAGAGGGTACACGCAGGGCTGCCTTCGGAGCCCGACGTGGACCTCACGGAGCCTTCGGTCTTGTCTGACGAGACCCGCCGCGCGGGCTGGGGCTCATACTGCTCGTTCTTTGGTATGTTTGGTGAGACCCGGCCGTGGCTGCCGCCTGCGCTGCCGTAGCCTGCACACATAGGAAATGCTGTGACGAATATGGGTATCAGGAATGGGTTCCGTACCCAAAGCGTAAAAAACGGTACCCTATTATATTACTGAGACTTCGCCGTCCGTCTATCACCAGGCTGTAGGAAAATAACCTTAACCTAACTACCTATAAATATTTTATATTATCGATTTATAATAGAAAAAATGTAGGTACTGCACTAGCAATTATCGTATACATGGTGTGGAAAAATCAGTGGTGTGACAAAAGAGAAAAAAATCCTGTTTGTAACACCGGTGTGATAATCTGGTGTGACTACGAGTCGGTCACTCTGTATTTCTTGAACCGTGATATTGAAATTGACACTTGAAATTTTCATAAATGATGTTTTCGTTGCCGGTATAATATCAAATACTGAAAAATACAATACAAAAAGATTAAAGGGGGCCCCGTACAACAAACGTGATTTTTCACAAGAGTTTTAGATGCGAGTTCCAGGGCAGAAAAGTGAACCGTAAAGAAATAAGCGACAACATAAAATTACAAATGGCTTCGTGGTAAAGTGCCAAAACCATGTTAAACCATGTGTCACCTTAAATGTGAAGCTGAAGCGCAAGTGAGTTGTGATAGCGCTGGGTCGCAACCACAAAATGACCTCTATTACTTAATTATGAAACTTCTGGTAAAATACTTACAGTCAAATATTACTGGCGATTATAAATAACCTAAAACATTAAATGAGCTAAAGTTTATTTTTAATTCCCAGCTTTAACCTTGGGGACATTTGACAAAAAGCTAATTCGAGCCTTGATAAACTACTTTTGATTAAAAGCTCCTTCTATAATTCATCTTCCACCGTATCGCCTACCCTCGGTACATCCTGCTTACTCTCCAAACCTAAACCAACTCGTTGTCCTCCTTGTCCACGATCATAAATACGTTCTTCTTGCCCTTTTTCGACCTAAACTTTGTAAGTAACTCAACAGACCCAAAGATGTCGTTTGTCGATGGGGCCTTGTGCGGCACACTCAGCGTCGCCTTCGGGCACCTTCTCGTCCACAACCATAACTACCTTCTTATCCCTTTCTTTAGACCTAAACTTTGTAAGTAATTAAACAGACCCGAAGCTGTCGATGGCGCAATGGGCGGCACACGGGGTGGTTCCACAGCGTTGCCTTCAGGGACCTCCTCATACACGTCCTTCTTCTCATTCCTTTTGAATGTGAACTTTGTAAGCAATTAATTCAACAGACCCGAAGATTTTGATGGTGCCTCTCGTGGCACACGGGGTGGTTCCACCGCGTCGCCTTCGGAGACTCCTCCATCCTCCACAATCACCACTATCTTCTACTCGCTCTCTTACTATCAAAACTATGTAAGTAATTCAACAGACCCGAAGATGTCGAGGGTGCCCTGCGCGGCACACGGGGTGGTTCCACAGCGTCGCCCTCGGGGACCTCCTCGTCCACTATGATCACTACCTCCTGCTCCTCTTCTTCCGTATAAAGAGGGTTTGATCTGCAAAAGATATGGATAATTTTACTTCTATTTTTTCCAAATAAAAAAACATTGTATCCTAAGTGGCTTGTATTGTGTTTCTGAAGGGCTATCATCGGATACACATTTATCTATACTAATATTATAAAGAGGTAACGTTTGTGAGTTTGTGACGTTGTACGGGGTAATCTCTGGATCTACTGAACCGATTATCAAAATTCTTCCACCAATAGAAAGCTACGTTATTGTGGAGTGCATAGGCTATAATAATTATCAGAATTAATTACACATATTTACTTAAATTTGAATAATGTAATCAAATTTCTAAAAAAAATTGCTTTTAATAAAAATAATGTAATTAAAGTTATAAAAAAAATTGTTTTTATAATTGGGTAACCTAAGCTTAAGGCAAAATTTGGGCTGCTATACAAATTCTCGTAAATAAAAGTACAAATTGGATATTGCAACTCTCAAGGAGGTATCAATAAAAGTCGAGAATGCCGCCGGCAGTTGTTATAGTTACTGATAAGTTAGTTATACTCCAGTCATATTAAAGTAGACCTAGCTATAAAATAGTAATTTAGCTTAATTACCAGCAGCAAAAATCAATCCATCATCAGTTCATGCTACAGTTGGTAGGCACGTCTGCAAATTACTTGCTCGGAATTAGCGTATCTATTGAACTTTAATATTTATCTAGCGAATAGTAGCATAATGCAATAACGTGACGATCGATAGTTTAAGAGCTACGTCTTAAAAATGTAATATGTTTTAGATTTTACATTTATTTATTTATTTGTTTTGAACACAGTTACATGCATGTATCCAGCCATTTCTATAGCGTTAATAACTAACAAGTTAATACAATTTCTAGAATTTTACGAAATTATACAGAATCACTAGACAACCATACGTAATAACAAACTGCTATTAATTTTTGAATCCGTTATGCAGAGTATCCATCTCTGTCTAATCATAAATATTAAAATGCTTAAGCATATTTTTTTTGGCATTTGGTGGACTTAATCAGTTTTTCCACCATTTATGTTTTAAATTCTAGTTTCAAAAATATAGCACTTATTCAGACTTTCTAAGACGATTACATTTGGTACTTAGGCTATTTTTAAAAAAAAACCTTGTCTCAGTTTTTTGAGGTTACACGCACAAAGCTTTATTTATAGTTATTTTTGCAATATGGAAGCTGCATTGCTTTTTTTACAAAATTAATTTGCCACACTTTCGAGATGCATCTGTACCTACTAGGTACCTACTCAAAACTTGCAGAACTTTTCCTATATAAGTTTTTCTCTAACACAGCCTACGTCATAAGGAAAATGCTGACTCCAAATTGATGAAAATTCTGTTTCTTTTCTGTATGTATGTGTTATCTCGGCAGTACCTTCCAAACGGTCTTCGAATTGTTTCGTGTATTCAATAATAATTCTTAATAAATAATTATTATTGGTAGGTAACGAATATTCTTGCCTCCCTCAACAATGTTTTATTTGCTCTTAAACTATTTTTCACGTCTGTAAATTATGCATGTGGCAATTCGCTATAAGAGGCCCATGCTACATTGGGAATTCAGATCTGATCTGACGATTAAACGATTTTCTCACTCGAAAATGCAAGACAATTACAATGCACTCGTACGTACCTTGAACTGCCTGAAGCTGCACACGATGATCTCCACCTGGTGCTGCAGGGAATTATGGGTTTTTATCGTTGAAAAAGGAGTTTTTTGGTGTTTTTTCACACACGGCGCGCGCGCGTTGTCCGTTTTCTCGAGCGTTACACGAATTGAAGGTGGCGGTAAGTCGTTTTGTCATCGGTGACGTTGACACTTCTTCGAGGTTTGTACAGTACGAAATGCATGACAGCTGGTTAAGCTGCGTGTTGTCTATGCATTATGCCAGTTCGAAAATCGCCTTGGATGGCGGGAGTTTTGATCTGAATCCCTTTCCGTGCCGTAACGGAACATACCGCCCACCAAAATGCCTATGGTATTTTCTGGTTAAAAAATAAGAATATGAGTTAGAAGACAAACAAAAAAAAAAAAATTGAACAAAATGTGGAAGTATGATTTATGGTAACGTGCTGATTAGTGAATAATGAATTACTTAAACTAAAGTTAATCTAATGTACTACTGAACTATGGTGATAAGTTAGGACGATGTTGACTATTCATCAATTGGTAGAGGACACAGTTTAACAAGGGGCCGTTGAATGCGATTGCTCGTGGCCGTTCTTAGTTCTGCGATCCGAACCACTCCATCAGGGCCAGGAATTAGATTTGTGACTCGAGCGAGTGGCCAGTGTAATGGGGTGCGATTTTCGTCTTTAATAATAACCATGGACCCAATCGTTAACGGTTTGGAATCTTTGGTCCATTTTGCGCGTTGTGTTAAAGAATTAAGGTATTCGTGTTTCCATCTGGACCAAAAATTCTGATGAAACGCTTGTAACAACTGCCACCGAGTAAGTCGGTTAGTATTTACATTAGTGAGATCTTCATCCGGGACAGCTGTCAAAGGTTCTAGTGTAAGGAAGTGTCCAGGTGTCAGAACGGAAAAGTCGTTGGGATCAGAGCTGACAGGATATAAAGGTCTTGAATTCAAGATGGCTTCGATTTGAGTAAAAAGTGTGGTAAGTTCTTCGAAGGTTAAGACCTGGTCACCCACTACACGATACAGGTGCGCTTTAGCAGCCTTTATTTGTATTTCCCATACCCCTCCGAAATGAGCAGCCGCTGGTGGATTAAATTTGAAGTCAATTCGTTCGGTGCTAGAAGCTTGGTTCATAAGCGCCAGTAGTTGATTTCGAGCACCGATGAAATTCGTCCCTTGATCAGAATGGATTACGTTGCATCGCCCACGCCTACTAATGAAGCGCCGCAGAGCAGCAATGAAGCCATCTGTTGATAATGTTGAAACGACTTCAAGATGTACCGCTTTAGTAGCTAAGCATATGAATAAGCATAAATATGCCTTATCAATTTTTGCACCGCGATGGAGACCAAGTTTAATGCGGAATGGCCCCCCAAAGTCTACACCGACTTCAGAGAATGCTTTCGCTTGATTGACGCGGTAGGATGGCAGATCGCTCATAAACGGTTGCAAAGGCTGAGGATTAGTTCGATAGCATTTTACGCATTTTGAAAGACAACTACGAATTGTGCGTTTCGATGAAATAACCCAAAATTGCTGTAGCAGCAGAAAATGAGTTGTGTTAATGCCGGGATGACAGTAATTACGATGAATAGAATTGATGATTAATGTTGTAAGGGGATGATCAGAAGGTAATAGTGCAGGATGTTTTTGCTCGTAACCTAATCCTGATCTCGATATTCTACCGCCCACCCTGATAACATCATGGTCATCTAGAAAAAGGTTAAGTTTCCGATACGGCTTAAGCAACGGTTTGTTAATTTTTAAGCTTGAAATCAGTTCTGAAAATACCTGACCTTGGACGTGTTTTACGATTTGTTTTAATGAATTACGTCGTTCAATATTATTAAGGGCATTGTTACGATTTAAATTTGACGGATTTCGTGAGTTGTGGATAAACCGATTGATGTACGTTACAACATTAACGAGTTTCTGCAGGGAAGAGTGTCGTTTGAGAAGATCATCAAACATCGACAATTCGTTTTGGTTATTATCCTGTTTTTGGTTGGATACTAAAGCCACAGCCTTACGTGATTCCGTGTTGATGATTGTTTCCTCATCTGTGGAAATCTGACCTACGCTGGAAGGCCACATATCGTGATTTTCAGACAACCATTTAGGCCCCGCCCACCATAAGGAGTTATTGACGATTTCTTGTGGAAATTGGCCACGCGAACAAATGTCTGCAGGATTGTCATCTGATGAGATGTGATGCCAGCATTCTATAGGCGTAATGTCTTGTATGTGACTGACGCGGTTTGCAACGAATGTTGTCCATCGAGAAGATGGGGAATGTAGCCACGATAGAGCGACAGTGGAGTCTGACCAAAAATAAATGGCGTCAAACGAAATGCGACTGCAGTAAGTGTCTCGAACAAATTGGTAAAGGTCTGCTAAGAGAACCGCTGCGCATAATTCTAATCGAGGAAGCGAGATCCGTTTTAAGGGCACTACTCTGGCCTTTGAACAAACTAGAAATATTTGCACTTTACCTTCTTTGTCGGTTACGCGCAAATAAATCACAGCCCCGTACGCGATTTCAGAACTGTCAGCGAAGCCATGCAATTCGTATGATTGGGCATGTTTACTTGCGAGTCTACGCGGAATCCGAAGTGTGGATAGTTGAGTAAGCTGATTTCGATGCGTATTCCATGCTCGGACCACATCATCAGGTGGAGTTTGGTCCCAACCAACACCCAGTATCCATAATTTTTGAATAAGAGATTTCGCTTGAATAGTTATTGGAGACAAAAATCCAAGAGGGTCAAAAATTCTAGCAAGTTCACTCAAGATTGTTCGTTTCGTACAAATTTGGTCTGTTGGTTTTATCTCGAAGAGAAATGAATCAGATGAGGGGTCCCATTTAAGACCAAGAACCTTCAAAATTGGTGGGTCGGAATCGTCAAGTGATACAGAACCGGTAAGACATTCTTCCGCAGGAAGATCAGTTAAAAGTGTTGACTCATTGCTAACCCATTTTCTTAGTTGAAAACAACCCCGATTGAATAAAGCGATAAGTTGCGATTTTGCTTCTTGTGCGTTCTCTAAGGAATCACATCCAGTTATGACGTCATCAATGTAGATGTCTGATAATATTATCTTTTTTGCGACTGGATATAAATCTCCTTCGTCTTCAGCCAGTTGTTGCACCGAGCGACAAGCAAGGAAAGGAGACGAAGCCACACCATACGTCACCGTATTCAGGCGGTATTCTTTAAGGGGTTCGTCAGGTGTAGCTCTCCAAAATATACGCTGATAGTCACGGTGCTCAGGTGAAATTAAAATCTGTCGGTACATCTGCCGTACATCAGCCATAAAGACAATCTTGTGTTCACGAAAGTGCAGGAGTAATTCAATGATGTTAGATTGCAGTTTTGGACCAATAAGTTGTGTATTGTTAAGGGACCGGGAATTGGAATCTCCAGCTGAGGCATCAAATACGACACGCAAGCGTGTAGTTGCTGAATCAGGGCGTAAGACGCAATGGTGAGGGATGTAGTATTTCCCTTTCCCCGTTTCTTCGGTAGGGACTAACGACATATGCCCGGTTTCAATGTAATCAGACATGAAGTCTGCATACTGATTATGTAAACATGGATTTCGAGATAATCTACGTTCTATCGCATGAAATCTTCGTAGAGCAACGTCACGTGATCCAACGAAAGTGACTTCTGAATCTTCTTTAAACGGTAACTGAACAATAAATCGCCCGCTTTTGTCACGCCGATGCTCAGCAACAAATTTTTTCTCACATAGCAACTCCTCGGGTGTTAAAACTGGTGCCTTCGGTAATGTTTCCAGTTCCCAAAACCGTTGAACTAATGAATTTAATTCAATCTCCGTTTCAAATGTTGACGTTTGCAACAGAGTAGTCGAAGTTAGGCGTGTTTTACCTAACAGAAGCCAGCCGAACAAAGAATTAAGTGCTGTAGGTTGATTTATGTTTCCCTTAATTTTCTGATTGAGTAAAGATTCAGCAAACACGTCAGCTGCGAACAAAAGATCGATGGGACCCGGAATATCAAACCCAGGATCCGCTAATTTTAATTCCTTAATATGTGACCATCCTGTTGTGTTAATATTTGCGATCGGTTGCTCGCCACATATCTTAGGTAGAATGTGGAATTCCAAAGTGAATAAAGCCTTGTCATTAGTCCCCACATGACAGGTCACATTTCCTAAAATAGAAGCTGCCGTTTCTCCAAGTCCACTTACACAAGCACCGGTGTGTGATCGTTTTAAGTGCAATGATTTCACAGCAGACTCAGTAATAAAATTACTTTGGCTGCCTGTGTCAAACAAAGCGCGAAAAGATTGCATTTTACCCGACGCGTCTTCAACTTGGACGATAGCAGTTGCTAACAACACAGTTGTATTAGTGTGTGAGCGTGAAACTAATGATGATGTAGTTTGGCTCGACTCAGGCGATGCTTCCCTGTGGAGTAAAGAATGGTGTTTGCGTCGGCACGTGCGGCAAGAAAAGATGCTGTTACAATTTCTTAATTGATGTGAATTTTTCAGACAGTTAAAGCACCATTTCTTGTCTGTTGCGATTTGCATACGCTCGTCAATTGTTTTTTTGAGAAATTCTGGGCATGCTGAAATGGTATGTGGCTCATGGCAATATGAGCAATTTGTAGGTCGGGACAATACAACAGCCTTATCCAGTTGCCTTTCATCCGATGCTATCAATGTATGTGACACTTGCTTATTTTTAACTGGTAATGAAGGTGACTTCTGCGTGGGTTTATTTTGTTTCGATTGTTCGGTAAAATGCGTGTCACGTAATAATGCTTCACACTTAGAATGTAAGAATTCCTTGAGTTGTACGTAAGAGGGTAGTTCGGTATTCGAATATTTTTCTTCAAAGTCACGGCGTATCGTTGTATCTAATTTCGATAAGATATGGTACACTAATATGAAATCCCAGTGACTGACCGGTAGATTAACTGATTTGAGAATGCAAAGATTCTCTTCAAATAAGTCAAGTGATTTCCGGAATTCATGAGCATTTTTGACATTAAAATTAATTTCTAAAAGATCTCTCCAACTGGTAAAAGCTAAGTCGCGTTTACATTTGTAACGTGCGATGAGAGCGTTATAAGCCTCACGATAGTACTCGCTGGTCAGAGGAAACGTTCTCACTACCGATAACGCGTCACCACTGAGAGAAGATATTAAATAATGAAACTTCTCAGTGTCGCTCAGAGACTTTGAATTATTAATTAACGAGTTGAACGTATCTAGATATTCTGGAAATTGTTTAATGTCCCCGGAAAATGATTTCAGTACTATTTTTGGCAAGCGGACGTTTGACGATGAAGTACATTGTGAGTTACAAGAAGTCGTGGGTGGTTCACTATTATTTAAGCTACGATAGATTGAATTTATTTTGTAGAACATTTCGTCAAAGCGTTCTTGAACTTCCGTGTCATCTTCCGGGTCGTCCAAAAGTTCTAAGATGGCCAAGTGTGTGGTTTCAAACTGAGAAGCGATTTTTTTAATATCCTGATGATATGAAAAAAACATATCCCGTTGAGAGTCGTCCGTTACGCATGTGAGACCAACCTCTAAGGCCTTTTTTGCCCGGTTATAAGCGATCGTACGTTGCCTACGCAATGAAGGCAAATCCTTAACCGTGTATTCAATGTCCACGGATCTTGATTGAGATTTCTTAAGAAGGCCTGCCTTCCGCGCTGAATGCCGTCTTAAGAGAGACATTATTGCAAGTTAATATTTGCCAGATATATAAAAGCAACGATAGAATAGCCTTCAATTCGAATTAGGGAATAAAAACACAAATAAAGTTACAGAGTTATAAATTGTTCGTATATACACAGTACCACACAAGTTATGCAACGATGTATATGAAATGTGTATACTTGTACTCAACAAAACTTGTGCGGTGAACTGTATTCAGCTATTCCTCAGACAAGTTCTTATCTATGTACAGTACACCACTCAAGTTGTACACTACTTTATAAGTAATCTAGTTCACGTCGCTAACAAAACTTTGTGGTGAACCGTACGCTAATGGAATAGACTTGCGAATATAGAATTATAAACTTTATTCGTACAAACAAAAGGTTGATGTGTGACGCGGACGGCTCGGCGCGGTCGGAATAAATGCACGCGGAATGTGGGTACCCGACTACTTGCATGTATTTGGTTATATTTAGTTCGATAAGTGTTAAAATTACGTTTTTAAAGTTAGGAACAATAAGATGAATACGATATTAGATGTTAATTATGTAGAATGATGTGGAATACGATTTAAAAGATTGAATTATTGCAAGCCGACTTTGAAATAAACACCGATAATTTGATGTGATTGTTTATTTGATCTTTCAATAATTCAATACTTTTACGAGGTAATTATTTGTTCTGTTTTACGTGTACTTCCCTGCCCGATGTGTTTAATCTATGAAGGTATTAACGATGGATGGTCTTAACACGGAGTAATTCAGATCGCAATTCGCGAGAACAAAAGGTCGTGAGTTGAATAATCTAAATTACGTTTAACCAGATATACCATACACAAATTATACGTTAAAAAGGCGGAAAATCCCGGGTTCGGCACCATTAAATGTAGCAATTCGCTATAAGAGGCCCATGCTACATTGGGAATTCAGATCTGATCTGACGATTAAACGATTTTCTCACTCGAAAATGCAAGACAATTACAATGCACTCGTACGTACCTTGAACTGCCTGAAGCTGCACACGATGATCTCCACCTGGTGCTGCAGGGAATTATGGGTTTTTATCGTTGAAAAAGGAGTTTTTTGGTGTTTTTTCACACACGGCGCGCGCGCGTTGACCGTTTTCTCGAGCGTTACACGAATTGAAGGTGGCGGTAAGTCGTTTTGTCATCGGTGACGTTGACACTTCTTCGAGGTTTGTACAGTACGAAATGCATGACAGCTGGTTAAGCTGCGTGTTGTCTATGCATTATGCCAGTTCGAAAATCGCCTTGGATGGCGGGAGTTTTGATCTGAATCCCTTTCCGTGCCGTAACGGAACAATGCACATTAATAATATGCGTGCTTTTGTATAGTTGAACGCTAAATAATATAATATAAATATAGGTTCTCTTTTCTTAGCGCCTGTCTAATACAATCATTTGCTTTGTCTCTAATGTTGTAACTATGTTGAAAGGAACATACACGACCACCTTAAATTATAATAACCGACAAAGCGTGAGTCGGGTTTGCACACCGAGGGTTCCGCAACCCACTATTTTGCCGCTACTTTGCCCGGCACAACGTCGGATTTTAAGCTATTGCATATTATAGCTTCTATCGCGGGCCTTGAGCGTGGAGACCGAATCCAGGAATTCCGTAACGGAAATAACCTAACACTTTTTAGTTTTGCCATCTATCGATGAATAGCAGAGCTTTTAATGAATTTTTGAAATATCACGCTTGTCTCTTTAGTTCAGCAACTCGTCTCTAGGTGGCATTGGTTGTATAATTATAATTGCGTTGATAAAAACAGCTATGCAATAGCTTTACCGCGGCAGTCTCCGAGTGCCACAGTTCTTTTTTTTTTGAGTTTTACTTTTTGATCCATATTGCTTACGGTATAGCTTCCTATGATCGAAATAAATAACCTATCTTGTTCTTCTTATTTAAGATAGATATTGGTTATTAAGCTCTATACAAGTTACGTCAGATTTCTATCTCTGGTAGGAAAAATCAGGATAAGAGAGGTTATATTGATTTCACCTGTTAAAAAAAAATATTCAACACAGTTCACAGGAAGTTGCACCTCCACACTGGAGCATCATAAGCAGTTGCTGACTTGACAGCATGTGTCATACCTATCTACAGATAAATCCTATTTAGCGAACCAGATATAGCACAAATTCCACGGGAACTGGGTGTTTGACTCCAAATTTTTTTATCACTTTAGTATAAAGTAGGATATAAATAATGACGAACACTGAAAAAACTAATTAAATCGATCAAATAACAATTAAGTTAAACATTTCTGATTAGATAGAGATAGCGATATTAAATTGTGACGTCACACCTCACGAATGCCATAGTAACTTCGTGCGGCTTCATACAAATTTTCGTTTTGCGAGAATGAAATGAATTTTTGAAAATGGATAGTTACAAAATTCAAATTAAAATCCCACTCCAGTATTGAAATGCCTGTAACTTTGCAAATCTTTTGAATATTTTTTTCAGTGTACGTCATTATTTTGTCCTAGTTTATAATAAAGTAATAAATATATTCTTTATCAAATTCAAAAGTAGTGTGAAAATCCTAATTGTGAATTTTTCCGGAATAAAAAATAGCCTATGTTTTAAGCCAGGGTATAATCTATCTCCAATCCAAGTTATAGTAGTTTTAGTGAAAGAGTAACAAACACACAAACTTTCACCTTTATAATATCAAATTGTGAGTATTGATTGATTATTATTTATTTATTAGATATGGACTTCCGCCAAACAACACACATTCTATATTAGAACATAAAACGCCAACTCTTTACGCATTGTAACAAACAATCACATACTAAAATCTAGATACGCACACTGCATGCGAAATTGCCGAGGAGTCATCAAGTCGTCGACCTCATAACTGGTTTTCATCGACAATCTTAAGTTCATCCTATTTATGCATTATAGTCCTTAAGACAAGGACTGAGAGTTGTGACAACTGCATTGTGGAATTTGTCAGTAAAATTACTGTAAATTGTTGTCGGAATTATCGACGTTGATATTGAAAACGACAAGCTATACCGCCTACTCGCATGCAGCGGTAAGCTACAAAGTTAACTCTTCTTCAGGATAGATTTCAGTGCCTCTTTTTTAAATAATAATAATAACAATATCATTTATTTGCATAAAACACGTACAGGGTTATTACACTCGTACTTGATGTCTCAGTAGAATTTTTGTTAGTGAGGTAATCTTTTGAAAATATTTTGTTTTTGAAATGTACTGATATACATACCGAGCACATTTTCTTTTTAAATTATATTACTGGTATTGTATTTCCCAGTTTGGTATGTATTTTTTTAAAATATACAATCCTATTTCCTTTAATTTAATTCGCCTTAATAGTTTATTAAATCCAATGTAAACAGATTTATTTTTTTAGATTTATGGGAGTATGAGTATGCTACATAGGAATTCTTTCTTTTGTGATGCAACATAGATTAGGGGCTTAGGGTAGGAAGGAATAGGTTGGTAGAGTTTTGGTTTGCGTGTATATCTTTGTAAGTTTCGTATATCAATGGTCGACAATGAGTAAGTTTTCTGAGTGTTCCGCGGTCGAGGAATCGGTTATTGTTTGAACATAACCTACCCACTTACGGGTACTATTTAGTATTTACTGTCTAGGGCCCTTTCTCTTTTGTTCTGTAGTTTGTAAATACTTCCTGGATTCCTAAGACAAAAACAATGATACCTACCTTATACAAATTGCTCGATACAAGAACTTCTTTTGTTGATACATTATACAATTATTGTGGAAAGGGCTATGTTAAGTGTCACTGGCATAGGGTAAAGTATTTGCAAGCAGCCTCTCTAGCATGGGCAGAGGCTAAACGTTTTGACCACCACTTAGGTTTCTACAGTGAACAAAACCAAGGACATCATGATTTTCAACTGAGTATCCAGGAGTACCATTAAACCGAGGCAGTATGGGTACAAGTGACTATATTAACAAATTGGTTATAATATGTTATACTCTTACAACTAATTCATCATATAGATGCTTTATATTGGGAAGTTTTAAAACGCGATGTCGTACAAGTATCATTCATACTGCGTTTTCGTTTATGATGCAGTTTGGTAATAAAAAGTCGCTTTACAAACGTGTGTTTGACATAGTAATAAAGACATTGAATCATAGATGATACATAGTCATATTAAAATTATAGCTGGCACATTTTAGCAATTACTGCAATACCAATATGACATCTTACATCCATTTGATCATACAAAAGGTTTTATGTTGACTGCTGTAAGATTAGTCATAATTTTGGTATCTTATGACCGATAACGAATAATAAAGCTATGCAACAGTAATAGTCGAAACCTTAATACGGCTAATAAGTGAGGCTTATGACTTTTTCTTCAATACATCTGAGTTCTGACAGTACAATTAATACATCTAGTCAAAATGTTTAAACTTAATATTAAAAAGTGGAAACAATATAAAAGGAGTGGCACTTATAGGCGCAAACTTAATCAAAAATATTCGTCTTTACTTGCTACTGTAGACAATAATTGTTTACAAGCACAGACAAACAGGCCAGCAGTGCAAGTAGTTTCGTGTAGTGGTACCTACTGATACCGACCCGCAGCCAAGCGACTTAAACGCGGCAGATAGCGATGGTTCCGCACAAAATTTTTTGACTGAAAATCAATATGAAGAGGATTTATATGAAAAACAGAGTATTGTAAGCGACGATAGCAATGATGACATAGAAAGTGATTTACAAAACATTGTAAAAGATTCAGTATTTCACGCACATGTGGCAAAATGGGCTTTAGAACACAATAATACACATATTGCATTAAACGATTTATTTGCTATTTGATTACTTTTTGATTACTCATTACAGGTACATTCATCGCTTGTATAATGATCATAAATAGCGAAAATCTTGCAGTATTGGCACCAAAAAAAAGGGTACTGAAGAAGCATTACTGTTTTGTAAATGTTTCGGCGCAGCGGATAATGTTAGAAAACCGCAACTAACACATTTTGCAGCTTTGGCAAAATGTGTTACTTCCCAGGGCCATTTTAATTCTCTCAGTAACTCTAAATCCCCTCTTTGAAGAAAAGTGTCCACATCCAGAAAGGCCACCATATTTGAGAAATCTAAAAAGAATTGATGCACATTTAGAATTACCTAAAATATTAATTAAGAGAATGAGAATTCTTTTTTCAATTATAAATAATTATTTAAAAGAAACGTAAAAGGTAAGTTATAGAATAGATATAAAGTACGAATAGGTAGGTTTTGTTTGAAATGGGTAACTGAAATATTTGAGGAACTCTGAAAATGTAGAGTAATGGCGTTCTTTTAAGACTCTTTAGTCATAAGCAACAAGTATTTATCAGTATCAAGTTTTATGGCAGACATATTTATCATGGAGATAAATATTAATGTATTTAAATTATATATTTATAATTAAATTTAAAAGAAAAGAAAGGGGCGTTTAGAATTTATTAAGAAACCTAGAAGTTTGATCGTCAAAGTATTATTCGCACTAAGTTTTCCTTTCTAAACTTTATTCTTTACGTGGATGTGTGTTATGATCCTATTATAATTTATGAATGTCAGGATAAATATCTTGTACTTTCTGTCTTTTTTAATATTATAATAATTATTATATCCAAGAGTACCACGCACAAACAGCTTTACGATGTATTTATCTTATAATGCGTTTTTCGGTACCGCATCACGACTTATTTGTCGTACAAATATCTACGTTATGATAACTATACAACTAATTTGTCATACAAAACGAATATTTATGATATTTCTATAACCAAATAGTCATTTAATACCTTACCTTATAACAGCTATGAGACTAAACGTTTTTGCTTCTGACTTTTGAATGATAGATGTACGACTGTAAAGCAATAGTAACTGCGCCAAATTCGCGTTGTATAAACGCTTGTATGACCGAAATTGCTTTGATTTAAGCTTTATCAAAAATGTTTGTATAACTGTTGTACGATACATTTTTGCTAGTTGATACACTGTAATGGCGGTTGGGGGGCATTTTGGACTAATAACATAAAGAGGGTGTTTTTTAATGTATCGCACTCAGTTGTTCTCTGCTATAGGCAGAGACCTTTATGAAGTGCCAACTCACGATGGTCGTGACCTGGTTGGTTACTGCAAAATTGCTGCAGTAGCTTTCGCGCCTGACGTTTCTGAGCAACACTCATCAGAGACCCGTTGGGGTAAATTTACTTACCCTTCCAAGTTAGTACTATGACATCTTAGGCTGCATCATCACTTACCATCAGGTGAGATCGCAGTCAAGTTCTAACTTATATACAGTAAAAAAAGCATCTGAGTGCTCCGTCAAGGCACAGAACACTAAATAGTACCAGAAGGTCCACTCCGCACGATTATTTAAAGAAATAGCGACTCCAGCGCTGACACAAAAAGTGCAATTCAGTTCGCAATAGCGCCTTGCCTCGCCCTCAAAATCGACACGCAACAAACGCAATGTTGTGGTCTCTTTCTATCGCCTCACTTTATCTCTTACGACGTACTAGGGCTGCCGTAGTCAGACGGCGCGTAAAATAGACCGTACAGATCTAGCGCGTGCAACTCGGCCCGCGTGCGGCAACCATCTGAAATATTGAGGTCTGGACCCGTACTTGTAGCCGGGACGGCCACGTGATAAGTGAGAGTGGCCTGCGGGGCTAGACAAAGTCACAATTTCTGTGGTCACAAGCGTTTGGCGTTAACGCTAGTCGACAAAAATGTATGGACAAAACAAATGGCTGTAGAAAAACCACGATAATACTAATAATAATGTTTGATACTGTCGGCTATCAATAATTGTCAAGCGAAGTACGCTAAAGTTATCTACAAGGTCCGCGAGAACGCCAGCGAGCGTTCAAGTTAGCGTAGTTAATTATTCAAACACAGCGTGTTTAGTAATTATTATCGTGGTTTTTCTACAGTCATTTGTTTTGTCCAAACATTTTTGTCGACTAGCGTTAACGCCAAACGCTTGTGACTTTGTCTAGCCCCGCTGGTCAAGGTTAGAATAGAAAGAGGGTGGTAGGAAGCTGAAGATACCATGCAAAAGATACAGTTAACAGTTTATACCTGAGCACCGGCGGCATGTCCCCGAGGGCCTGCAGGGGGTGTGTGGGCGCGGGCGGCGCGAGGGGGGCGCGTGGACCCGCGCCGCGCGCGCAGCCCCCCGCCTCGCTCTCGTGTGAGTATGTGTGTGTGTGTGCATCTGTGTGTTTGTACCTGAGCACCGGCGGCATGTCCCCGAGGGCCTGCAGGGGGTGTGTGGGCGCGGGCGGCGCGAGGGGGGCGCGTGGACCCGCGCCGCGCGCGCAGCCCCCCGCCTCGCTCTCGCGGCGCCCTCCACCCTGGAACAACACCACAATATTAGAGCTAAGAAAGAAAGAAAGAAAGAAAAAAAACTTTATTTCATGAAAATGCCACATGCCTAGTTGACACGGGCTTCGTAGCTAAGCGCTTAGTACTTGTCACTAATACTAAGTCCTCATGTGTAAACACGCTGATTAGTGCTTAGTATTAGTATTTGTGAACATTGCAAGTGAATAGAAAACGATCCTATTTACTAAGCGACAATTCGATACCCTCACCACGATTTACTAAACACTTGTCGCTTGCTGACCGTGTGTAAACAGCTCGACAAGTTAGTTAGCTCTTCGATCATGCTTGAAATAATAATGTTTGAATATTGCTTAAACACACTGCGCAAAATCAGACGGCGTCGCTCCATTTCGAATGTCTGGTCACTAATAACTTTTACCTACTGGCTCCAACGTGTAAACGGTTACTTTTCACTTGTCATATTGAGGCTTAGTATAGTGACAAGTACCTAGCGCTTAGCTACGAAGCCCGTGTAAACCAGGCAACATGTAACAAAAACATACATCTTTCGTAATAAAACGATGCCTGGAGGTTCCCCCACTCGGGCAACAGAAACCAATAATTGCCCAAGTGAGGGAGGCACCAGACACCGCCTGTCACATGTGGCACAACCCGGAAAAAGGCCCCAACTCAGCATGGTGCTGTGTGCCCCATATAAGCATGGGAGCACACAGCGCTGATTTTCAGTCGGAGCCTTGGACTGGGTGACGCCACGAAGTAAAAGAGAAAAAGTGACGCATATGAGAATTTAATTATAATTTACATAATTATCAAGTCAAGTCAAAATATATTTATTTCACATAGGCCTAACTTACAAGGCACTTGTAAAACGTCAATAATATTTGTTACATATTATTATGTACGGTGATAACTACAAGTCGACTTAAAACTAAGTTTACGAGGGTTCCAACGCGCCCTGCACTGAGAAGAAGCCCACAACAAACTCACCCGGGTTTTGTTTTCGGTTATCACCACTTTACAAAAGCTCTTAAAAACTAGTTGAGCTAGTAATTATAATACAGCAATTCATTTACTCCCAAAGATTTGATTCATGTAAATAATCCTTAATACTATAGTAAGCTTTATTAACGAGCTTTTGTGTTACAGCGACTTTGAACTTATTGAGGGATAAGTTTAACATTTCAATAGGAAGTTTGTTGTAAAAGCGTATCCCATTGCCTTTAAATGATTTATTTATTTTCTCTAGTCTTGTTTTATTCACTACTAGTTTGTTTTTACTTCTAAGGTTAATAGCATGGAGATCGCTTTTTTTAACAAAATTATTAATATTTTTATGCACATATATCAAGTTATCAAATATATACTGTGCATGCACCGTCATTATATTAAATTCTTTGAATTTTTCTCTTAAAGATTCTCTTGGGCCCATTTTGTAAATGGCACGAACAGCCTTCTTCTGCAGCACGAAAATTGTATTAATGTTAGCAGCATTACCCCATAGCAAGAGACCATAGGACATAATGCTGTGAAAATAACTAAAATATACGAGTCGAGCAGTCTGGACGTCTGTCAGCTGCCTAATTTTCTTAACCGCGTACGCAGCAGAACTAAGCCTGTTCGATAGATTATTTATATGAGGGTCCCACTGTAGTGTAGCATCTAACGCTATTCCTAAAAATACGGTTGTATCTACGAGATCCAATTCCTCAACACCTAGTTTTACATTCGTTTGAACTTGTCTAACATTAGGTAAAGTGAATTTAATACATTTTGTTTTTTTGCTATTAAGAAGCAAATTATTAGCTTCAAACCAATGTACAACTTCTTTGAGACAACTGTTTACGTCGTCAAAATTGTTTTTTTGTCGATTAATTTTGAACAATAGTGATGTATCATCAGCAAACAGTACTATCTCATGCTTGTCCTTAGTAAGGTAAGGAAGGTAATTGATGTAAATAAGGAATAGGAATGGACCCAAAATAGACCCTTGAGGAACTCCCATCTTCACAGTCGAACCAGAAGATCGTTTTCCATTGACCTCTACTTTTTGAATCCGACAGCTCAGATAGGAGCTCATCAAATCCAGAGCTGCACCTTTAATTCCGTAGTGGTGTAATTTCCTGACTAATGTATCATGCTTAACACAGTCGAACGCCTTGGATAAGTCACAGAAAATGCCCAGCGCATCGCGTGACTCCTCCCAGGCTTCAAATATATGTCGTATTAGCTCGACCCCGGCATCGGTAGTCGAGCGACCCCGCGTAAATCCGAATTGTTTATTATGTAATAAATCATTCTTTTGAAAGTAATTAAGCAATTGAATCAGTATAAGTTTTTCGAATATTTTACTGAAAGTCGGTAGTACAGATATTGGTCTAAAGTTAGTAGGGTCACTGGTACTACCTGATTTAAACAGTGGAATTACTTTACTATGTTTCATTAAGTCAGGGAAAACACCACAATCTACACAATTATTAAATATTACTGCTAAATCTGGTGCAACAATATCAATCAACGATTTTACAACATTGACAGAAATGCCCCACAAGTCATTAGTTTTTTTTATATTTATCATTTTAAAGGCTTTAATTACGTCAGAGCTACTAACATGGCTGAATGCAAAGATGCTATTACATTCAGGCACATTATTTTCTAACATTGAGAGAGCAATATCTGGTGAAGAGTTCAATGATTTTGTTGTGGAAACTGGAATGTCCGTAAAGAACCCTTCAAAAGCAGTAGCAACCTCAGTATCTGACGTGATAGATTTATTGCCAATGTCAAGTTTAATGGTACTAGTACGCGGTGTTGCTCTTCCAGTTTCCTGATAAATTATGTTCCACGTCATTTTTGTGACGCTATTTTTTATTTTATTTTGTATAAACTTTGACTTTAATGATATACATTCATTTTTAAACTTCTTTGAAAATAATTTAACACGCTCTCTGAACTCATCACTAGTATTGTATGTACGTTCGGCATATAGGTCATATAGCTTTTGCCTATCCAAATGCAGTTCACTTGATGCCCACTCACTAAATACTAATGCGTCAGTAGCCAAGACCGTTTTACTAGTAAATACTGAATTGAAAATTGAACTAAATGTATTAAAAAATGCATTATACATCTCGTTTGCATTCAAAGTTTCGGGAAGGAATGGCAGTTCCTTCACTAACCTTGATCTCGTTTTTTCTATTCGGTCCGATGTTACTGGCACAAAAGTAATTTTTCGTTTTTCTACAGTTCTCTTCCTGGCTTCTAATTGAATGAATTGGCCACAATGATCCGAGTCTAATTTGTTTATTATTTCACAACTTACTGGTTTCACATTTGTAAAAATGTTATCTAAACATGTGGCACTATGGGAAGTTATCCTAGTTGGCTCCATAAAGACCTTCATTAAATTATAAGCTTTAAATAAATTTAATAGTCTGACGGTTGCAGGGCAGCGTTCCAATATATTAATATTAAAATCACCGCAAACAATAAGCTTTTTATTACATTTTGATATTTTGAATAAAACTTCATCCATTAATTTTTCAAAAAGTTCAAAGTTTGATAAGGGAGGTCTATATACACAGACGATAATGAACTGCTTTAATTCAACACAGGCTAGCTCAATTGTCCGTTCTACAGAGAGGCTCACTAAGTCGTTACGATTTTTAAATTTTAAATTTTTATTTAACAAAATTAATGAGCCACCATGTATGGAATTAGTCCTGTTGAACGAACTACCAACTTGGTGATTACCAAAATTGAACATATATTCATGAGATTTGAGCCAGTGCTCGGTTAAGCATAGAATATTAATATTACAGCTATTTAAAAATAAATCAATTTCTATTTCCTTATTCTTAATACATTGAATATTTTGGTGCACCAAGTTGATATACTTATTGTTTATTTTATCATTGTAAACAAAGAATGTTTTTTCCTGATTATTTTTATTTAAATGTGAACAAGAGAAAACCGCTGTTGACTCTTGGTCTATGCAAGAGAAAAGCTCTTTTGTCTTCTTAACTAGTTTAAAGTAAAAATACTTGGAATTTCTTCCAAGGTCTTATAATCAAAATTGCTACTCTGCTCAATAGAAGCAGCTTTGTCACCCAAATTTTTGGTTGAAATGTTTATTAAGTATGATAGTGATCTGTCGCTTAGAATAAATAGAATTGTAATACCTATCTCGGTAACCGTTATAGTAAATATTAGTTCCCTTATTGGTGTCAATAAGGGAACTAATATTTACGAGGGGGGAGGGGGGGAGGGGGTGAATCCCCCCTCCAAGTGAAAAAGTGCGAAACTCAATAGTTTTCGAGAAATTAATTTTTAAAGTTTGAAATTTTGAGGTTAGTTTGAGGTAATAATGACTACTATACACAGCGGAGGGGGTTGGGGGCTGGGTGAAGGGACGCGGGAGGGTAAAGGGGAAGACGGGGGCAACTTTCCATCCCCCCTAAGGGAAATTTTAAGTTATTTTTTACAGATTTCTAATTAAGTATACTTACAACCTTTGTGTCCAAATCAGATGTATGACAGCTCTAAAATAGGGACCAATTCAGATCTGTGACGTCTCCGGCATAAAAAAAAACACTCTAGGGGTAGGACAAACAAGACTGCTTGGTGTCGGGGTAACGCAGTTCGGTTCTGTGACTAATTCGACCTAAATCAATCCATCAATCTAAAATAGTTGAATTACTGATTTTAAAAAGGTACAATAAACGAAATATTATATTTCGTATATTTACGTAATGTATTTCCAAAAAATATTAATAAATTATTAACTTTTTTAATAACTTAAACACTTAACATAGAATTCAATACGAAAAACGAAACGTTTTTTGACAAGTATACGTCAAAACAGTCTGTAGTTTATGGTCATTGATCAATTTTGTATGAAATTTCATATAGAAAATCGTAATTTTTAAAAATTTATTTCTCGTAAATTACTGAGATTCGCGCTAAAACATTTCAGTGCTAGGTTTAATATATTATGAGCCATCTGTAAAAAAAAAATGAACTGCCAACTAATAGCCAGCCAAAGGAAACCTGAGCCCATTTATAAACTATCACAAAGTCAGACTTCACGCTTGCCTACTTATTTTCTACATAAATTTATGATAAATATTAGCGATTTAGTTGGAATTAGGGCACAAATACACACTATTTTATACTTAAAATTAAAATTAAAATACGGAGCAAAAATAAGAACAGCTGTTGCCTTGGTGTTGCCACACCAAAAAAACTTATTTAATATATATGGTAATACAAATGTAAATAAAAATAAAATATATAAAATAAACATATTAAATATAATAAGAAAATTAGGCCAACAGGCCCCATATCAGGACTAGGCTTCTTGACCCCTTGTCATAGGTTAAAAAAACATCATAGGGGGGCCAACCTCGAGGCCCGCATCCTACCGACCTTATAGTCTCCTGAAAGAACCTCAATACTTATTAAAAACTTGCCGTTGCTTGTATTGCCGGTGAATTTCATGGTTTTACGAACCCCGTAGTCACCATGGATATCACTACATAGTATAAAACAAAGTCGCCTTTTCTGTCACTATATCCCTATGAGCGCTTAAATCTTTAAAACTACGCAACGGATTTTGATGCGGTTTTTTCCAATAGATAGAGTGATTCAAGAGAAAGGTTTATATGTATAATACATGCATCATATACTAAGGCAACATTGCTAATTTTAGAGGTTTCTAACGTGATGTCGTAAATTAACCTATTTTTTGGGCTTACCTATTTAGCAATTTAGCAAAATCGCTGCCTAAACCCTACGAGTTAGATCAAATTGATGTACTACAGTATTGTACACCATAAAAAGGTCTACAAAAAAGTCCGCGATGGTATATGTTTATATTTTAGGAAAGTAAACAGTAAAAATGGTTAATGTGGGTTACATTAACCATTTTTACTGTTTACTTTTTACGTGAAAAAATGGCTTATTTACGAAGCTATTTTAAGCAATACGGCATTAATCCTTATCGAATTAAGTACCTTAAATACAGTGTGCAATTAATATAGATCAATATGGTTCCTTACGGCATGTAAATTAAACAAATATTTTCGGAGATATTACAAATTTAAAATTTGCGTTTGCGGCGGGCGGTACCGGTCGGACGGACGTTGCAGGCTTATATTTGAGCGTTGACTGTTTTTCACATGGCCAACTGTATGTCGCTCTTTCAAGAGTAACCTCAAGAGAAAACATGTTTGTATTGTCTAATGACAAGAAAGCTGTGAACGTTGTGTATAAAGACATCCTGTAATATATTAATTGTTGTAAAAATAAAATAAATACCTAGGTAAAAATGTAAAAAGTAAATAAGTAAAAATGTGTAATGTAATAAAAAATTTATGAATTTAGATATTCCAAAGATAGCAGGAAATCTTCATAGTAAGTATAGGGAAAGAGGAATTGTTTTACTCCAAATTTAATGCGTGCAGGCCAAGGGCAGTAATGAATGAATCAAAAATACTGGATCGATTTTAATCATGTTTTCATTGAGTGACATAGGCATATATATTTTATGCCCGTGCAAAGTCGGAGCGGGCCGCTATGTTTTTATATACAACGTTCATAGTTTTTCTGTAGTGTATTTAATTTAGTATCAGCATTGCACCCGTGCGAAGCCGGGGCGGGTCGCTAGTTTATTATAAAAAACTAGAACTGTATACTTAGTCTATCTCCAATAGCAGCTAAATACGTTCAGTAGTTTTAGCGTGAAGGAGTAACTAATATACAAATACTTATTATCTCGGAAAAACCCGTGGTTCCCAGATTCCCAGATCCCACAGAATTTTTGAAACACCGAAACACAGGCGGACGAAGAATCTGCAGCTGTCAAAGCCTAGTAAACGATAAATAATAAAGAACGTACGTAATAATATACGTAGTGTAAGTAGGTACGTAATTAATTGAGTGAGCAATAAAAATAATTACTCTAAAGTTTTATCTGATTTCCTTGGATTTAATCAGCTTAAAATATCTTGCATATAAATAAACAGTAAAGTGGCGAATTTAAAATTATAACAAATTCAAGTCACTCGATAAGATCTGCGCACAAACACAAACAAAGCGCTCTCGGATGGGCATGCGCAGGGTTATGTAACACTGCCAATTATTTATATTGCTTCGAAAATTGTAATCTGACTGAACAAGCTACGAAGATGGAATATCCTAGATATTCCAATACAATCTGATGTACAAGTCTGATGTACGCTCCTCCACTTCATTATTCTCTCAATGTCTATGCGTTTTATCACGTGGAGAAGCTTCATTCTTAAATCTGTGCGCAAACTCAGATGTACTCTCTATATTTCATCATTGTCTTATTCCGGTGGGTCGGTAGCTCTACACAATCGGAGAGAGATTAGGCTCAGGATTCACGTACAAACATGCTCTGCGAGGCATATGGGGGCTTCTCCAGCAACTTTCAAACTCCGGGCTGGGGCGGGCAGAATATCTTAACACTTATATGTATAGGGTCATTAAAAAAGAACTAAATTACTCTCGGCTTGTAATTTACACTAAAACTAACAACTACCTGACTCAGCAAACGTTCTTTTGCCATATACATTTTTACTCACTGCATGAAAAATTGTTTACGACCTTAATCATATAAATCGGTTAAGGAATTTCAGAGGTGTTTGTTACAAACATTGTGACAAGAGAATTTCATATACCTACTAGCTGACCCGGCAAACTTTGTTTTGCCTTTAGGGATATTAAAAAAAATTGCCTATTACTTACTTTCCGACCCACCGAACATACACAGACAATTTCACAACAATCGATCGAGCCGCTTTGGAGGAGTTTGGTAACAAAAATTGGCACGATAATTTTATATATTAAAAAAGAATTACAAATACAACATGTAGGTGTATGATTGGGTTATACAAAATAGGTGCACTTTTGGTTTTGCGTAACCCGGTGTAGCATAATACATAATATAGCCATTAGCTTGTATCGATCCATCATTTTATCGCAAGAGGCGCGATAACGATCTACCGTTGCCCAACATAACACCTTTTAGGCTAATGCAATTACCTGCGCCCGCGCCGATGCTGATGGATCGATTGGAGATTAATGCTTGTACAGGTGTCTATTATAATTCTCACACAACAAGATAACAGTAGGGTTAGGACAGGTTTTTGTACGGCGTCGACTCGTTTCGAATAAACGGGACGGATTTCTCCATACGTCTATGGCTAGAGCCCCAAGCGGACAGCAGTGGTCTTCTTTGTTGGGTTAAATGTTCCCCAAGCGGAAACATTGTGAACTGAGCTTTCGGCGGTATGCTTGGGGTGCTTTCGACTCTAAAGTTGTACAAAAACTTGTACTAACCGGGTGTTCGACTCACTCATATAATAAGACGATATTACACGCCAAATTTCATAGTTCTAAGTCAATGGAAAAGTACCCTTGTTTCTCTTGAGAGTTTAGTATGTTTTTTTCATTCACACCTGCAAGAAACTGTATTATATACATGAGTATATGGTTTAAATTTGAACTTGAAACCTCCACGCGTTCGCGACACCAAGGGTTTTACAGACAGACAAACAACAGACGGTAATATTGTTCATGTCGTGACTTCGATACACCTTACAGTGCACAGGTAAGTTATATGTACTGATAAAATTCGATATAAAATTATTTTTACTATCAATAAAAATACAATCTATGCCCGTGGATTATATTTGAAATTTGACAGCCGGTGTCAGCCCTGACCTAACTTTGCATTGTAATGTAATACATGACCTGACAAGGTTTTCTTTTACGACCCAATTGTTAACCTATGTAGCTCCTAGGGCTCCTTCACATTTTATAAATAGTTTTGAATCACTGTCAATAAATTTCGATTAAGACTAACAAACGCTGTGGATAGTGGATTCGTGGTCTTCTAATTTAATACGAGAGACAAAGGAGTTAGACAGAAGGCGTTGCTGGGGAAAACAAGAAAATAAAGAAAATGCAGACGTATTAAAAATAATAATCTAAAACAGCCTCAACGACGAACAAACTCAGTTAGCCAAAGTCTAAACACAGCTATGTTAAGTCTAGATATAAAATTCCTCAGCTTAATAAATGTCTAAATATAAAATTCTTGTGTTACAGTGTTTGTAAAAAACGCCTCCGACATGTGTTTTTTAGGAAGGTCTGAGAATAGGATGTAAACTTTCTTTCTAAGTGATAAATAATTTATATAGCAATACAACGTTTGCTGGGTCAGCTAGTGCTAGTAGTTGGTACCTACCTAACTTCTTAAAATCTATACCTATATATACCAGCGCTATTTTATTCTTTAGACAAACTTTAAACTTAATGTAAAGCTCAAACACGCACTATTAATTTATTCAATTAATTAGAATGTTTACTCAATCAATTAGTCGAATACCGCGCCAGCTCTATGTAGGTATGTAGGTAGGTACGTGCAATAATAATTATTATCAAGGCTTCCCAAATTATGATACGATGGAGTAAAGTATGTAAACAGCGGTGGAGTAATATCGGGGTCGTCGTATATATTTAACGCCATCATTAAATTTATTGAAGCATCATTCTAGTGGTGGCATTTAATCGCTAAATCCTGGCGGTTTGAGTTACAAACGATTGGCATTGCTGTTGCAAAACAGCGCCAATCGTCGAGTCTGACGCGTCTGTATGGATATTTCAATCCACGATGACGCGCCCCACTCTGACAAACTCCATACGAATCGAATGAAACATAGCGATTTGGACAGAGTTGGGCGCGTCTTCGTGGATTGAAATATCTATAACCAAAGCTAGCTTGGCATGACAATTAGGCTTAAAGACATTTATTCTCAAAAGAAATACATAATTGTAAGCATGTGCATAAAGCAATTGTAATAAATAAAGAAATAAAGAAATAAAGAAGAAATAATATTCATTTATATGAAAAATAAACAACTACATAAATTGTGTGAAAAAAAAAGTGACAAGGTTACCTAAACATTGAAACAATGCTTCTTCGTTATATTTTGAAAGACGCAAATAACTTGTCACAAATAATATCCCATGGTAGTGACTTCTTAGAGAGGTTTTTAGGCTTATATCTGCTTCTAGTACCTATTTAAGTATCACAGTTAGCGCTAGTTACCTGGCGAATGTCCATAGAACACGATCCTCGCCTGCTTACCTCAGGAAATCGAATACCATAATATCTCATAGTAAGCGTAACTTTTTTCGTTTTAAAATTTCAGCAAAAAAATATGACAATGACAGTTGTCATCGTTAATTATCACTTGATCAATTTGTCGACTGGATACATCATTCCCATAGATTATTTAAATTTTGTTTAAACAGCAATTGTAGTGATAGAATATAGAAAGGGTAAGATGGATATCGTTTTAATTAATTTATCGCCATTATTTTCAAACTTGTACCTCAAACTTTTCGGTTACTTTGTCATATCATTAGCTTCTTGCCGAAGGAAGTGGGGTCCATGCGGCGTCGAGTTTCGTAAGTACCGTAATATATTACATAGTAAACGACAACCGATTGTATAAATACGCAATAAACATATTGAAGTTTGCAATCACATACTGATACAGGCAAATGAGTAAATAACTCATCTCTACCTAATTCATTAGTGGATTACACAAGTAATTTGAGAGTGCGAAATTCTTCGATCAATAAAGAATTGATTGGTGATGAGATGAAGGCAAAAAATAGCAAACATGACCTTCTTTAGTTTATAGGTTAAGGAAGATATTTTGGACGCAGATACTTTACAAAACTAAAAGATAAGAAGATCCCTACTGTAAAAAATTATTTACTATATTACATGTTAGAAGAAGATACAGTTTTAAATGAACTAACTTTAGGACCCCCGAAAACATTGTAAAACGACGATATCTATAGGTGACTACTCGTACCTACTTATGAGCAAAGTCAATTGCTTGTAATTTTTTAAAATTCCTCGTCAGATTTTAACTTTATTTTCAGTATATGTATGTCATCCTTTTACTCCTTGTTTATTCAAAATAATCTTTTGATATTTGATTGGTGCTAGATGACCAAAACTCGCGGTTTCACATTTTTGTTAGGTATATGTACCTACCTAAGCAATAGACATCTACCGGACAGGGAGGGCGGCGTGAAAAAATGTCGCCAGTTTTTCTGTGCCAATAACAACAGTAAGGCCACGCTGTAGTTCGCTCAGCGGCAATTTATAGAATTTGGACAGATGGCGCTACTGTTTGCTTGTACGAAAAAATTGGTTGTCTGTAAAGTCGGTTTACGGACGATAGATTTACGTAATAACGTCATAATGGGCCTCTCTATCGTTTGTTTTATCGTGCCTCTCTATCGCTTGTTGCGCGCTCTCGCTTGCACGCACAGGCTTAGGTGGAACCACAGAGCACATAATTCTTTTTTCTGTGGGTGGAACGTTACGCGGAACGACTATTTTTCATGTGTGTTGCTGGTGTTCATCAATTTATTAAACGTTATCACGTCAAAAGGTTTACGTTAATCGTTCGGATGCCTATATCCTGAGATTACTAATCGGTGACCTCTTCTTCCGAGTAGTTGAACGAATCCTGTCTATTTATCAGCCGATCAGAGATATGGGAAATAAATTCAAAAATTTGTAGTTTTAATTACAACTTTATTTAATTAAAACTCTTATAAATATTATAATTTTAACTTTCTTGTTTGAAATTAATTAAAAAAAGTGTTTATTATTTATTAAACAATGAGTAATCTTGGAATTACTGTTACAAGTTTTTCTTATTCCCAAGAAACTAACTAGTCGTTGTGAGATAGTCAGTTAATATACAAAGCGATTTGCGAATTTTTGGTCGGTCTCCTATAGCCTCTTACGTGACTGAAGATAAAATCTCGCATTTTAACAGTGTAGAGCTAAATGCTGGAAAATTTATCACAACATTATAATTATGTTGAGATATGATCAAACGATTAACATACAAGTTAAAAAACAAAGCGAAAAGTAGGTGGGTACCTAGTACCTATCTGCAATAGAAATATTTGTGTAATTGTATAAGTACCAAAGTAGAATCTGAGAGTGGTTGGATTGTTCAATTGCAGAATACGTTCTGCCGTGAAGCAGTGATTTTATTGTTTCATTATTATGAACTTAATTTTATAACATACTAAAATAACATTGTATTTACTAGTGCTTTCAAGAAAACGTTTTTTTTTTACTTTTTTCTTAATTCGCTTTTCGCTTTAAAAGTAAAAAACTTTGTTTTTTGTGAAATTGGCTCGCTGCACATCCCCGTCGCAACCACACAGTGTTCGTAAGAGTGAGTAATCCAATCGATTCAGGAAACCTAAGCTTTAAGCCCGTAAGTGTGACAGAGAGTTCGACAATCTGTTTCCCCCATTTATAACACCGCGGGTAGCGAGATTATGCGCCGACGAAAAGAACCCACCAAATCTCATACCACCACAACACAGTGAAATGACTCAGCACAACAAACTGTGAGAATAAACTCGATAATAAAACGTTGTCATAATTTCAAGACACACAAAAAGGGGAAAGTGTTCGACAGGCTGACCGCAAAGAGGGTCGCCTTTATGCAACTAGTTGTACTAGTTGTACATACATATAATAATTTTAAGTTACTTGAATTAAATAGCAAATAATGGTGTCAAATCTGTTGTGTGAAATCTCTAAAGTAATATAATTTGACGAATTTATAAAATAGAACTATCCATGGGGATAACGTTGCCAGGCGTCCGGATAAAGCTGGACAAAGTTAGGCTTTTTGATTGCGTGTCCGGCCAAAACAAACGGTGACACAAAATCCTCAGTGATAAATGTGTCTGGCCTTTTTTTCCCAAATGCCCTGGCTGGGCTGGCTGGTGTGTCTGACAATTAGATTACTGACCTGGAATTGGTACTAATTTGTGTGCAGTGTACAAGTTAGTTGTAATCGAATTATTGCATTGTCATCGGTATTTGACGGGTGTGCAAAGTTTGAAATAAATCTAATCGTTCAAAGTAGGACAAAATCGAGCTCAAAGTAGTCGGTTATAAATATAAACATACAGGTGAAGCTAATAAAAGCGTGTTAATAAAAAAGACAGGCAATATCAACCGGCGTTAGTCGCTCCTGCATAATGCATTCCAGTTAGTCGGTACGTCGGTAAGTTTACTTTTCTCTTACCGCACATTGTATAACCGACATTGAGGTTTGAGCCCCACTGACCGCGTTCCGGCGGTGACCGCTAACATAAGGGCTTATCTTTTACATATTTACATGAAATAGTGGTTCAAATAGTGAAACCCCACATCAATTAATATGTTAGTCTTGTCCTAATTACCAACCTACTCTATGGTCTTCTCTCTCTGCGTTGGACGTTGTGGATTCGATTCCCACAACTGGAAGATGTTTGTGTGATCATGAATGATTTGCAGTGTCTGGATGTTTTTCTAGTATGTACCCGTAACCTATATTGCATTGTATGTATATTGATTGATCTAATATATATAAATTTTGTCACAGTATCTGTATTAACCTAAACACGTTATTGTTTTGTCTACGTTCGGTAGGTCTGAGAATAGGTCGTAAACTACCAGTATTTTTCGTACGTTCGTTTAGTGTGAAATAATTTATATGGCAAAACAACGTTTGCCGAGTCAGCTAGTATTATGTATGTCTTCATCAGTACATTGCAATCAGTTGTCTAGTACCTTACACAAGCTATCGCTACTTTGGGGTTAGATTGCGATGTGTGTAGAATTGTGATCCTTTTGTACTCGAATACTAGGCAATTTTCATAAAAAAATGTATTCGTCACCCTAACTATTTTCTGCAAGTAATTATTAGTTAATTATAAAGCAATATTTAAGTAAATTCACGATTACTTTCAATTTCTAGAGGTTAATGTCGAAACTTAAGATGAAGTGGCTTAGCAATCCGCTTACACGCAGCCTACTACTAGCAAAGTTACTAGACGCGGTGTTTGCGATGCAGATTATGAAATGGCCTCATTTTACTGCGATGTCACCTTTACACTTATGTGTGAAGTAATACATTAGCCCACTGTAACCTTAGCTTAGTCTGTAATGTCGCTCTCCGGGTCTTCAAATAAGTATTAGTAACCTAGCTGTGCGCTGCACCCGCGTGAATTTAGGTTTATCAGAAATCCCTGAAAAGTTTTAATAAAAAGTAGCGTGCTTTCAACTATGTCCATGCAAAAAAACTACTCTTATCGATAATAATTAGCGTCCTTATAATAATTAATTCCTTTCACAGGATTTTCCTAGTTTTCGAAGTGTTAGCGATTTTAGAAACAAGATCGATATGTGACATGGTTAGAGGGAGATAATAATAAAGGTCTGGTCATAGAACACGCAGGGTGTGGGCTAGACGCGGTTCGAGAAGATGCTAGTTTATATGGAAAACGACCGCACACATGACACAACTCGGGCGTGACGGTGCTGTCTTCGATATTTAAAACTATTGTAGTCTCTTTCTTTGTTTATCTGTGTCGTGGTCCTCGTTACTGAGGGTCAGTCGTCGTATATAAAAAGTACCCTGTGCAGTCCATTGACGACTTTCTTCCGGACAATATCGCGTCATGTAGCTCCCATTGGTTGCAACGTGTAGACGAAGCGTATCGTGGACTCTGGTATCAAAAGCGGTGCGAATTTTATCGGATTAATGCATTGAGATCTGCCTTTGAAGTTTCCTTTATTTGCCAGTGATAACAATCTTCTATACGTTACCACCCTGCCTTCAGGCAATATGGCAGAAGTACTAAAGAATCCTCTAAACGCAAATCGCGTCGCGCTCTCGCTCTGTTCGCTGTTTGACCAGACCTTAAGTATACTGCCGATGTCTACATCTAAGACACACACCCCAAAGCCTAATTGCCTATAGCTAATCCGACAAATTGCAACATTGTCGAGATACACACAGCTAAGTACAGGAAACGAAGCAGACAGGCGTAGGTAATAAGTAACTTGTGTATTCCGGTGTGAAATAGATTACCAAGACTAAGACTAGACTTTAATAATTATGTACTCTTTCCATTCGCTTATTTTCTCTTTGACACATGAAACAGATATAACAATAGCGAGGGACCAGAGAGAGATAAAGGTAAAGTGGTCTCTTTCTGGTTTCATGTGTCAAAGAGAAAATAAACGAATGGAAAGAGTGTAATAAAAAATATTTTTTTATTATTATTTGTTATATTTCAATATAATTCCTATATTTGAAAGTTTCGTAATCGATCGATGGGATTTGAACCCGCGACCTTCAGCTATCGCGGTTGGGTACTTCTAGTAAATTAGTTCCTGAACGCAGAGTGACGAAAATTGTTGTATGTATGTACATAAAATTAATAACCTTAGTCCTTAGACAGATTTGTGATGCTACCTAGTCGTAAAAATTTCAGATTTAATCTTCATACGTAAACCAAATAAAAATCCCATGTTTTAAAAGTAACTTGTAAGTGATCATTTTAATTGAAGTTTCAAGACCCGTTTCTCTATTTATGCAATGAGTGAGTATTTAAATTATATTTCAAAGCTGAGCTCGTTTAATTCAAATGGGTCCCAGGTAGGGCATGCAAATCTCGGATTTTTTTCAATCCCGGTATTGGTTTCGATATTGGACTTCAATACCGGGATCCCGGTATTAATACCGGTATTGATGTTCTCAATTTGTACTTAAATATTTTTCAATAAAAACACGTTTTTAATGATTTTCAATCAGGTATTTACTTAAAATCTTAATTAAAAACACTAACAATCGATAATATTATGTTAACGTTCATTTTAAATCATCTACATTTTCATATAACTTTTTCTCAGTCTTATTTTTCAAAATCAACAGATATATTCTTTTTATACTCTTTAACAAGTGGAAAATTAAAAAAAAAATTTTTTTTTTAAAACACCCACGACTTTTGCATACTTGTAATTGAAAAAGGATTAAAGATTTTTTTTAAATCCCCGACTAAAGGAAAGTAAGAACTAAGAACCTATCAGTATAATTACAAATCCAAGAAAATCCGCCGGAGCTGCTGTTCCTGTCTTTGACGGTGTTGATGGTGCTGTTTACCAGTTGATGACTAATTCGATTTCTTGATACTTCTCATATACCGGCAGTTTATCAATGCTTACTAATTTTATTAATTGATATTGGAAACGAAAATAGCAATTGCAGCTCCGACGGATTTTCTTGGATTTGTAATTATACTGATAGGTTCTTAGTTCTTACTTTCCTTTAGTCGGGGATTTAAAAAAAAATTATTTAATCCTTTTTCAATTACAAGTCTGCAAAAGTCGTGGGTGTTTTAAATTTTTTTAATTTTCCACTTGTTTTATAGTTTTCCGATTACTATATTAATGTACTTAATTTAAATGATATTATTATTAAAAAATGAAAATTAATCTTCAAACTAGCCATTAGCTCCTCTAAGCAGCGTCTGAAGGCATCATCTGACCCATGTCACCAAATTTATTATTGGAGCCTAGTTAAACATACGAATCCCTAACACCTTGTGTACTAGAAAGATAATACATCAAACAGAGAATTTCTCTTAATAAAGTAAAAAAAGCTGAGCGAGGTGCCTCTAGCGCCGCCTTTATGAGGCTGACGCCCTGGGCCATGGCCCTCTTGCCCCTAGGGTAAATACGCCACATTCATTCATTAATCCTCGCCACCAAGTCTAATGTGTTAGAATAATTTAACCAAATCAAATGAGACTAAACTCGATTTATCTGCCAGTTACCATTATTAAGCATCGCTAATCAGGCCCATGTTGCATCATCAGACCCTCGTCACTAAATTTAATGTTTGAAACTAGTTAAAACAAATACAATCCCTAACACAACTAGAAATAACATTAAAACTGAGAATTTCCCTTCCAAGTCATAAAGATTTGGAAATGTTTCATCTTCTGTCATTTTATAAAAGTTCGCAACGTCAGTAAGGTAATGAAGTACGCCCGCCACTAAAAGACGCCTCTCTTTTATTCGTTTTCGCAAGTTAAAAGTATTTTTTTTTCAATACCGGGATTTCGGTATTGCGCCTAGTCAATACCGGTATTTGAATCTCGGAATATCGACCGAGATCCCGGGATTTCTAGATCTCGGGATCCCGGTATTCATGCCCTAGTCCCAGGCCGCATGCCTTCGACTAATTTGACCAATTTCAAATTGCAGGAAACAGACCGACAGATAATTATGGACGTAAATATTTGGCAAATAAATTCTCAAACGTACACAACGTATCATTTTATCAGATTAGGTATTGTACCTACCACTATAAATTGATCGAAGATAAATTTTGATCGATATTTAAAATTATCGATAACTAGCGACTTCCCCTAGCTACGTATGGGCAGAGTAGAGCGAATCCCGTACTTCTAATAGTTAGATACCACTACACTACTTAGGGTTGTTCCGTACCCAAAGGGTAAAAGCGGGACCCTATTACTAAGACTTCGATGTCCGTCCGTGAGTCCGTGTCACCAGGCTGTATCTCTTGAACCGTGATTGTTAGACAGCTGAAATTGTCACAGATGATGTATTTCTGGTTTCGCTATAACAGCAAATAAATATTAAAACAGAACAAAATAAATATTAAAGGAGGTTCTCATACAACAAACGTGTAGATCTTTTGATTGATTTTGGTCAATGATCCAGAAAAGCCAATAACAGCTACTACTTGTAGTAGTAGTAAGTAATTAGGTCCTCTGGCTATTGCATTATCATTTCGCTACGTTATTTAGATAATATTACGGAACCCTTGTATTTCACTGCTGATCTTAACTGCTGCTTTTGTATTTTAGTGAACAACAAAAGCGAAACACTCGAATGATTTATGGCTGAGTCTGCAGCGAGATAATAACACTACTATAGTATGTACCTCCTACTGTAATACAATGAATTTTTGACGACCTCCCTGGCGCAGTGGCGGTGCGCTCGGATTCGAGTGGGAGGTCGCGGGTTCGATACCTGCCACGGGTCACTTTGGGATTTTATAATTTCTAAATTGGCTCAGGTCTGGTCTGGTGGGAGGCTTTGGCCGTGGCTAGTTACCACCCTACCAGCAAAGACGCACCGCCAAGCGATTTAGCGTTCCGGTGCGATGCTGTGTAGAAACCGTTGGGGTGAATTCACTTACCCTTCTAAGTTAGTACGATAACATCTTAGACTGTATCATTACGTACCATGAGGTGAGATCGCAGTCAAGTACTAACTTGTATAGAATAAAAAAAATGAATATGCATCAAAAAGTCCTCGAAGATATTAAATTCCATACATTTACACCTAGACTTCACAAAACCTAGTTTATCCGTTTCGCTTCGGTTCTCAGCGTGTTGTGTCTAATCTCTAATTACAGTTTGATTATATTCGAGTTGTTATACAATGTTATAACTCAGACGTTATTCAACACTCGCTTCCACACAGATCGGGTTCAAGTATCAAATACAGTTAATACGATATACCTATATAGAATGACAGTTTTATCCGTGAATCTATATACTATCTATACTTACTAATTTTATAAAGTTAAAGAGTTTGTTTGAACGCGTTAATCTCAAAAAATACTGGTTCGAATTGAAAAGTTATTTTTGTGTTGGATAGTCCATGTATCGAGGAAGTCTTTAGGCTATTGAACATCACGCTATGGTTACAAGGAGCAATGAAATCAATCAATGAAAAATCAATCAAAAAAGATCAATGAAGAAAATATCAATGAAAAAAGTAGCTAAAACGGGAAAATTGCTTCTTTTTGAGGGCTTCCATTACATGCGCTACGTACCTAAACGGATATACATATAACGCAAAAACCTTTGTATGACGGAATTATTCTCCTTTATAATTTCAAAAAAGGCCCACGAAACTGCATGTCTATCTTAGGTTCACTCATTATAACGGTATATGCAAAAAAATCTAAAAACCAAACACCACGCGGGCGAAGCCGCCGCCAATAGCCAGTATGATTATAAACAAGGTAGGTAGGTATACAGTCTTCATAAGTGCGGTTGCAATGAATTGATTTTGTTTATAAAAGCGGATAATTTTGCTACTCATAAATATGTACTTCGAAAACTGCAGTCTTTAAGGAGTGTGATAACTTCTCTTATTTTTTATGTAATTGATGTACTCGTATTAACTTGGAAGGGTTTACACCCTAATGGTTGCTACACAGTATCGCACCGGAACGCTTAATCGCTTGGCGATACGCATTTGCCGATAGAGTGGTAAGTGGTAACTTTTCATCATTGAAGCTTTCCACCAGACCTAGAGAATGCCTAAATGATAGAGATTCTTAAAAATATATGGATAGGGATACGCTTCCGTCTATTTGCGAGATATAATAAGATCATTATATTATTATGTAAGAAAAATTGTGTCATGTATATCGTAGAAGTCATTTTGAGAAAAGCAAGTTTCTTGCCAGTTCTTCTCGGTGTAAATCTGGTTAACACTTGGCAGTAGAGTTTTGACTTCTCATAAGAGCCTGTAAGCCACATGAAAAATAAAGATTTTCATTTTAATTTCAGTCTGCGATAATTTTTATTGTAATATTTTCAATGTAGGAAACTGTAGCTATATTTTTGCGGGTAGATAGATGTAAAGGAGCTCAAAGCTGCCTTCGCAACCGCAGCCGATGTTTCGCAAGACGTCCGCCGATGCCTAAGCCCCAGATACCGATCAGCTTTGCCGTATTTGGCGGCGTTAAATGGATAACAAGTCAATTGTTATTAATCCTTGGCTATGCGTGAAGCCCGCAAAAAAGATTAAAAAGTAAATGAACTGTGTACTTGAATGAACTTAGATTTTTTTAGGGATTAGGATTTTAGCACAGCAGGTTTGGACTTACTCGTATCTTCGCATATGTTAAAACTAGCTGTTAAAAATATCTATGTCAGGGTTACTATACAATAAAAAAAAATTAAATCCCAAAGAATCCTGGAAGTGAGTCTATCACCTTTCGTCTGCTCTTACGCAACTATAATTTATTTAAAAAGAAAATGGTAAAACCAGGTTTTTTTAAAAGAACAAGTTCCAAGATTCTTGCCCATTCTTCTCGATGAAATAGTACACTTCAATATAAGTGCTGTTTCTTCACGAGTCCCGGTTTGTTGACCCAAATAAAGACGCGGGTCAACTATAGGGACGAGTAGAAATGACAATTCCGCACGTGCATTGAACGACGTCTTTTAATACATTTGCGAAATAAAATTTTGGTGTTACGTTTTTTTCGGGTTTGCGTGCCGTGCTCCGGTGCCGCGCAGGAGGAAAACAAAAAAGCACTAGTGCGGAAAAGAATAACTTTCCGCTCGCAAAATATAAAAGTATGTACATTATATTATAATAGTAGACATGGAAATGTCTACTTTTTGAGCAACTGTCTTAAAAAAATACTTTCCAAACTGGAGTGTTTTGGCTTTGGAGAGGTTGGAACCAAAAGTTTGAGAAAGCCTATTGACATAGAGCGTAAAATTGAATGTAGTTCAAAATCAACATGGTCGACAAAACAACGTTGGCCGGGTTAGTTAGTTTACGATAAAATCTTCGGCTCCATCTTCACTTATATCAGATGAGATCACAATCATGTACTGTATTTAGCAAAAAAACGCAACTCTTAGTCACAAGGCCACAGAGCGGACGTCCTGTGATTTTCAGTAATCACCGGCGTTACCAAACAGACGTAAGAAAGATTATTCTATAAACATTGCTTTGATTATTTTAAACAACCATAAGGGTCAATTTACACCGCGGCAGAATGGAACGGAAGCCACTTTTTTATACATAGCATAATGAACTTTATGTCAATTGAATAACATACAAAATAAGCAATTCTTAAGAATGCGCGAGGATTCCCTGGAAGGCGGACAGCCCTTTTTGGCTCCTATATTTAGTTTGTATCTTATGCCGTTGACATTAGACATATAAGTTCATAATTCTATGTAAAAAAATTGGTTGCCCGTAAAGTCGGTTTACTGACGATAGTTGAACGTGACAACGTCTTCTTTGTCGTTCGTTCCGCGCTCGCCGCCGCCGCCGCCGGTAACGCCGGTAACGCCGCATGAGCGAGGTAACGCCGGATGAGTCATGTTTTTTCGTGCGTGCAACCGGCTTTATCGATTTATAAGACGTTGTCACGTCAAAAATTGGTTGCCTGTAAAGTCGGTTTACTGACGATAGTTAAACGTGACAACGTCTTCTTTGTCGCTCGTTCCGCGCTCGCGAGGTAACGCCGGTAACGCCGCATGAGCGAGGTAACGGCGGTAACGCCGGATGAGTCATGTTTTTTCGTGCGTGCAACCGGCTCTATCGATTTATAAGACGTTGTCACGTCAAAAAAAGATGCTTCCATTCCATTCCGCTGGGGTGTAAATTGACCCACTCTTACATACTTACTAGCTGACCCGGCAAACGTTATTTTGCCACATAAATGATTTCTAATTTAAGGTTATAAAAATAGTTTCCTCATCTATTATTCTCAGACCTACCGAATATAGGTACATACACAAAAAATCATAAAAATCGGTCAAGCATCATTTTATAATTTACTAGCCAACGCCCGCGGCTTCGCTCACGTTGAACTTCTGAGTTATGCTTTACTGCGGTGGTGTAATTTCCAAAATTCCTGCATTTCACACCATTTTTCCCACAAAATAATATTCACATATTGATTTTGAAAAATTCGATCGTCACAAAAAGTTAAATATGGTGGCCATTTTTAGGGTTCCGTACTCAAAGGGTAAAAGCTCCTACTAAGACTCCACCGTCCGTTTGTCCATCCGGCCGTGCTTGCTTGCTACCATGGTCAGACATATTAGTACAAAATTGTGGCCACTTCTTTTAAATTTTGACCACAAATTTCTGTTCTATGCTTGCTGCCATTGTCAAATATCGATTTTCAAAGCAATCGGCCCAGTAACAAAAAAGTTAAAAATGGCGGCTAATTTTTTAAATTTTGACTACAAATTCCTTCTCGATGCTTGGTGAAATAATCAGATGTCGATTTTCAAAGCAATCGACCCAGGAACAAAAAATTTCAAAATGGCGGACACTTTTTTTAAATTTTGACCACAAATTCCTTCTCTATGCTTGCTGCCATAGTCAAATATCGATTTTCAAAGCAATCGGCCCGGTAACAAAAAAGTTCAAAATGGCGGCCACTTTTTTAAATTTTGACCACAAATTCCTTCTCTATGCTTGCTGCCATAGTCAAATATCGATTTTCAAAGCAATCTGCCCAGTAACAAAAAAGTTCAAAATGGCGGCCACTTTTTTTAATTTTGACCACAAATTCCTTCTCTATGCTTGCTGCCATAGTCAAATATCGATTTTCAAAGCAATCGGCCCAGTAACAAAAAAGTTCAAATTGGCGGCCACTTTTTTAAATTTTGACCACAAATTCCTTCTCTATGCTTGCTGCCATAGTCAAATATCGATTTTCAAAGCAATCAGCCCAGTAACAAAAAAATTCAAAATGGCGGCCACTTTTTTAAATTTTGACCACAAATTCCTTCTCTATGCTTGCTGCCATAGTCAAATATCGATTTTCAAAGCAATCGGCCCAGTTACAAAAAAATTCAAAATGGCGGCCACTTTTTTAAATTTTGACCACAAATTCCTTCTCTCTGCTTGCTGCCATAGTCAAATATCGATTTTCAAAGCAATCGGCCCAGTAACAAAAAAGTTCAAAATGGCGGCCACTTTTTTAAATTTTGACCACAAATTCCTTCTCTATGCTTGCTGCCATAGTCAAATATCGATTTTCAAAGCAATCGGCCCAGTAACAAAAAAGTTCAAAATGGCGGCCACTTTTTTAAATTTTGACCACAAATTCCTTCTCTATGCTTGCTGCCATAGTCAAATATCGATTTTCAAAGCAATCGGCCCAGTAACAAAAAAGTTCAAAATGGCGGCCACTTTTTTAAATTTTGACCACAAATTCCTTCTCTATGCTTGCTGCCATAGTCAAATATTGATTTTCAAAGCAATCGGCCCAGTAACTAAAAAGTTCAAAATGGCGGCCACTTTTTAAATATTGACCACAAATTCCTTCTCTATGCTTGCTGCCATAGTCAAATATCGATTTTCAAAGCTATCGGCCCAGTAGCAAAAAAGTTCAAAATGGCGGCCTATTTTTTAAATTTTGACCACAAATTCCGTCTCTATGCTTGCTGCCATAGTCAAATATCGATTTTCAAAGCAATCGGCCCGGTAACAAAAAAGTTCAAAATGGCGGCCACTTTTTTAAATTTTGACCACAAATTCCTTCTCTATGCTTGCTGCCATGGTCAAATGTCGATTTTCAAAGCAATCGGCCCAGTAACAAAAAAGTTCAAAATGGCGGCTAAAAAATTCAAAATTTTTCCTCCTCAAAATTTGAATCTCGAAAATCCCTTTCTGAATACGAATTCATGATATACCTAATACCAACCTAGGTACCAAATTTCAGATCTCTACGACTTTTAGTTTCGCTGGAATCCCTGGAACAACGCAAAAAGTACACTTTTGTATGGGAAAATCCCTTAAAAGTAGGATTTTTATCCCTTCCAATTTGAATTTCTGGAATCCCCGTCTTAGTACGAATTCATGACCTAATGTCAATGTAGGTACCAAATTTCAGATCTCTACGACTTGTAGTTTTTCGGGAATTCTTGGAACAACAAAAAAAATTACAATTTTGTATGGAGAAATCCCTTTAATGTACTATTTCTACCCCTTAAACATGGAATTTTTGGAATCCCCGTCTTAGTACGAATTCATGACCTAATATCTACCTAGATACCAAATTTCAGATCTCTACCACTTTTAGTTTTTCTGGAATGCCTGGAACAACGAAAAAAATTACAATTTTGTATGGAGAAATCCCTTTAATGTACTATTTCTACCCCTTAAACATGGAATTTCTGGAATCCCCGTCTTAGTACGAATTCATGACCTAATATCTTCCTAGGTACCAAATTTGAGATCTCTACGACTTTTAGTTTTTCGGGAATTCCTGGAACAACGAAAAAATTTTACTTTTGTATGGGAAATACCTTTAAATGTATGATTTTTACCCCTTAAACATGGAATTTCTGGAATCCCCGTCTTAGTACGAATTCATGACCTAATATCTACCTAGATACCAAATTTGAGATCTCTACGACTTTTAGTTTTTCTGGAATGCCTGGAACAACGAAAATATTACAATTTTGTATGGAGAAATCCCTTTAATGAACTATTTCTACCCCTTAAACATGGAATTTCTGGAATCCCCGTCTTAGTACGAATTCATGACCTAATATCTTCCTATGTACCAAATTTAAGATCTCTACGACCTTTAGTTTTTCGGGAATTCCTGGAACAACGAAAAAATTTTACTTTTGTATGGGAAATACCCTTAAATGTATGATTTTTACCCCTTAAACATGGAATTTCTGGAATCCCCGTCTTAGTACGAATTCATGACCTAATATCTACCTAAGTACCAAATTTCACATCTCTACGACCTATAGTTTTGGCGGAATCCGTGGAACAACCAAAATACCTCATTCTTTTATATATATAGATACATACGGTTAGAAAACAAGAGTATTTCATTTAATGTATGAGGATATATTAAACTTGACTAAGTACTCACTTTTTAAAATAATGGACGGTTAAGGGGATTTATTGAATTTATTTTTGTCTTTCTCACTCTCACGGAGATTTGGTAGGTGCGACATGCAGCGTCGCGGAAGAATATAGCAAAAAAACGACGATTTACCTAATTACTCAAAAACTAAGCCAGTTATCAAAAATCTGTTCTAAGCGTTTTAGGATATTATTATTACCGATACATTAAAACAAAAATTACAATTACATCCATTGTAGTTTCCGATAAAACATAGAAAAACTGAGATTTTGGAGCAACTTTTGGGAGAACTTTCTATCGAGAAAATTTTATCCAATCGTGTTTCTGCTTCTAAGCGATTTTAGATTAAAGACCCAAAATACATGACGTGTAAATTTGAAAGTAATTGTCTTTATAGTTTTTGCATAAAATTTCATTCAAAATCACCTAAATACGGCTTGTAGGCCGTTAATAATTATGGCTAATAAATTATATCGGCTGGGAGCGCGTTGAAGTCTTTTCTATGGCGTTTTATCTTCGTGCATGAAAAATTCAAATAATATAAAAATCTAGCTGACCTGGCGAATGTTGTTTTACTGTACACGTTATAATATTATGTATCTGACTTAGGCGTATGGAAAACAATTATCGCCTTATTCTCCTACCGAATATACACAAAAAAAAATCACTAAATCAGTCAAAAAGTGTCCGAGTTAAGAAACACGAAAATCGTATACTTAAATCGTATTCGCGTCAGCTCTAACATACAACTTCATTTAATTTTTAAAGAATTCGAGATAAAAATTAAAAAAAAATTGTACAGAAAACATTCTTTTTATTTAGAAAAATAAGTAACATTTTGTTCAATGGACCTGTATTTATTATTTTTTCTTATAATATTTTTTCAACTTAAAATATGGCATTTTTAAGTTGAAACACATATTATAATGTATTCGAGAAATAAGAATTCGAGAAAAGAATTCGAGAATGTTAAGAAACGATTTTATTAGGACTGATTTTTCAGTCGCCAGATAATCGTTAACTAAGGAATAAATATGTCGTTTTGACAGATTTTGTATGGCATAAAATGTTACTAATTTATTCCTCAGATAGTCTATCTGGTGATTGAAAAATAGGCAATAAGTTTCATAAAGCGATGACTTATTACGGTAGTTCCACAATCACAAGAAATTAAAATGTGGAAGTTTATTCTACATAGACTCTTAGGAGATGTCAGGCTTTACCGCCACGTTTGTAAAACAATTTTGCACTGAGAAGAACGGGCATGAAACTCTTCAATATTATTATAAACACTGACCCGGCCTACCGATTGTTACAGAGTATTATAACATCAGTTATGAATGTTATGATAACAGAATGAAATAACTCGCAATACTATCGGTTCACGGTGCTTGAACTCAATGTAGCGTTACTTTATGTACCTAATTGATTCAATTATGTCAGTTATGAAATTGATAATGCTTATTTAGATCCAAAAAATAATTAGGCTATTTTAAAAGTTTTAGTTGCACTATAAATTTTATATGTGTGTTATTATATTTTCAATGTTATCTATTTTTATTTGTGCTCAAGTTATGCCTAATATTTAGTTCTTATTTTTTTTTTCGTTTTCTGTACCTACTTCGCTTTTCTTGTTTTAATTGTTCCCACATCCAGGGCATCTGCAGATTTGTGTGAGGATCTTTTCCAGATGCATGCATGTGGGAAGAGAGGACATGCACAAGGACATCCTCCTAAGATGTCCTTGTGCATGTCCTCTCTATAAGGGTTCCATTTTTAAATTAATACCATTTCCATACCATTTTATAGTGTTATTATCTCGCTGAAGACTCGGTCATAAATCATTCGAGTTTTTGCTTTTGTTGCTTTGCAGTAATGCACAACTCAACAAAGAACAACAAAAGCGAAACACTCGAATGATTTATGACCAAGTCTGCAGCGAGATAATAACACTATAAAATGGTATGGAAGTTGGAACCCTAAACAGATAACTAAGTATTCAAATAAGTTACTCCTAAAGGTACTCCTAAAATTATTGGAACGTGTTGCCTCAATAAATAATTCATGCATAACTTAATAATAATTTACGCTCAAGTTAAAACCATCACGCTTTAATCATGCTTAAGTCTCAAATCCGATATGAAGCTTAGCCGCCGTAATATGATGATAAAATAGGCATTTGCGCCAATTAATACGTATAATTCGACACGATAGATGATGAATGAACACCAAGAAATTGGTATTTACATAGTCCTCATCATCTTGTTCTAAAAATCATTTGTCTGGGAGGCTTCCGCCGCGCCTAGGTACCACTTTACTGACAAACTGCCCCGGAAGAGATTTAACGTTCCATTTCCAGTGCGATGCTGTGTAGCTTACAGCTTACTAGCTCATCTCTTCCAAGTTAGTACGAAAATATCTTCGGCTGCATCGCTTTAGCATCAGTGGGCTGGTTCTGTATCGTTCAGTTTGTTAATAAATTATAACCCTCACTGGGTTATTCACTAAGAAAACGGAGGCAGAAATCCTATTTATGTATTCTTTTTGCACAAGTTAGCAACTAGCATGGTATGTTGACATAATACCACACAACCTAGGTTGGTAACTTATGTAAAAAAATGCAAAAATAGGATGTTTTGTTAGTTAACACTTAAAACTTAACAACCCAGTGAGGGTTGCTAACTATTAAACTCAACGATAGAGAATCAGCCCACAGGTGAGATTGCAGTTGTACTAAATTGAAATGTATTAAAAAGAACTTAAAACTTAATCTACTTAACGTACGAAGCGGTATGGTTCCTCGTTCCTGATACGCACTGCAAAGGCCTGGAATACGCTCCCAGGCAGTGTCTTTCCTGCCACTTACAACCCGGGTGCCTTCAAATCAAGATTGAATAGGCATCTTCTAGGCAAGCGCGTTCCACCTTAGACTCTATCATCACTTTCCATCAGGTGTGATCACAGTCAAGCGCTAGCCTATTAGTATAAAAAAATAATCAGTACATTCAGAAGTCCCTTAAAACTGTAGCTCCATTCTACCTGCTACACGCCCTACGTAACCTTCCGCCCTAAGGCTTAGGGCATTAGGCGGAAATGCCTATTACTTAACCGAATATTATTTTATGAGACATTACTTCAAGTAAATGTAAATGTAATCGTAATGGTTACTTGATTTGATAGTATTCCAATTTCAAATTAAGTATTAATAAAAAAATGTAGAGTATAAAAAACCCATTATAGAGAGATGTTTTTAAAAAAACTTACTTTTCGACAGATGGTGACTCGGAATTTAAGCCCACACAAAACACACACACTTGCACTTGCACATAAACAAAACACACTTCAACGTTCTCATTTTAATATTTACACAAACAAACAAAAACAATTAAAACTTTCAATAACCGTTTTTCTTATAAACAAAACAAATTAACCGAGCGGGAAAAGTCGATAAACGTAAGAACTGTTATTTCGAAACAAGATAAAAATTTAAAAACAAATAAAAAATCGTTACAATTTTTTTATCTTCGGTTCGGAATTTTTTTCGGATAATCTGTGGTTTACAAAAAAAGTGTGTCATTCGACATGCGGGCGACCGGTCGCCGACGGTCGGTTGCGTAATGCGTGTAGCCGAAGCAAGTACGCTGCAGAAACTGAAAGTGGTCTTTACCACCCCACCGTCGCGTCGGCACCGCTTAGGTAATAGGTAATGGTGATTACCATTAATCCCATTTTCATAACACATCCGCCATTATTGTTTGATGAGCACTTTGTTGACACGCCGTCTTGCTTTGACTTTTAGAAATAGAAATAGAAATAGAAATATCATTTATTTGCACAAAACACGTATAGGGTTATTACAATATTCGGTACATGAGTCTCAGTGTTCCGCCAATTTACAGGCATGCAAATATTAAAATCAGTTTTAACAATATTAGTCAATATAATTAGTAGTAATTAATCATCGTTATCAGATACATCCACCAAAAATTCAAAGTTACACAGTATAAAATATCTAATATATTATGTCTTGCAATTTTAATAATTATTGATTTCATTCTAGTACTTATTGTCTAAATTAATTAAATTATGGTATTTATAATAATAATAATAATAAGAAGAAGAAGAGAAGAAGAGAATAGAACAACGTATCACCCTCGCCAGAGGCCTCATTGGCAGACTGCAAAGCTTCAGCTCGGGCAACACGAGGCCAAGGATTGTGCGCTCCGTAAGAAAAGCTTTTAACGGGATGGGGGTTCGCCTAGACCAGCCCGGCATAGCTCAAAAACTAACGGAGCGCATCGACGACCTGAAGCAGAAAATCGCTGCATGGGGGAACCGCATTCGTCGGTACTCGGAAAGAGTTGAGCGATTTCAGCAAAATCGCCTCTTCGTGAGTGATCAGAAAAGGTTCTACAAAAAGCTGGAGTGCCCAGCGGTCTGCTCCATCCCTCAGCGACCAGACACGGCTGACCTAGTCGCTTTCTGGCGCAGTGTCTGGTCGACAGAGGTGGAGCATGAAGAGGGCCCTTGGATTGCGGCGGTAGAGGAAGCATGTGCCTCGATAGAGCCGATGAACCCGGTTGCCATTTCCGCTGAGGATGTAGCTGGTGCGGTAAGGCGGGCCCCGAACTGGAAAAGTCCGGGGCCTGACGGACTGCATCACTACTGGCTAAAGGGTTTCTCGGCTTGCCATGCGACCTTGGCTCGACAATTCCAAGACGCTCTTGAGCAAAGGGCGCTCCCAAACCTTTTCACCACCGGGATCACTCATTTAGCTCCAAAGACCACAGATACCGCTGACCCGTCTAAGTACCGCCCCATTACGTGTCTTACAACCATCTATAAGACACTTACATCCGTTCTGAGCTCCAAGATTACCCGTCATGTTGACAGTCACGGGATCATGTCTGGGGCTCAGAACGGGTGTAGGGGTGGTAGTCGCGGTACTAAGGAGCTCCTTCTCATCGACTCCGTCGCAGGCCATTTGGTCAAACGCAGCCGCCGGAACTTTTCCGCCGCCTGGATTGACTATAAAAAGGCGTTCGACTCGGTGCCTCATTCATGGCTCCTGAGGGTCCTCGAGCTGTATAAAGTTGATCGTGCAGTTCGAGACTTCCTCGGAGAATGTATGGGGCAATGGAGCACGATCCTTTGTCTCCATGGCGAGCGGCTAGCGGCTGCGGATGACCGAATTAGGATACGGCGGGGTATCTTTCAGGGCGATTGCTTGAGTCCACTTTGGTTTTGCCTGGCTCTGAACCCTCTTAGCACTTTGCTGGAGGGTTCCGGGACAGGCTTTCAGTTTCGGAGAGGGGGGCCGAAGGTGCCTCACCTTCTCTACATGGATGACCTCAAACTGATGGCACCCAGTGCTTCCCGTCTGCAGGAATTGTTGAACATCACCACTGAGTTCAGCAATTCCATCAGAATGGAACTCGGGGTGGACAAGTGTGCGGTCCTGCATGTGGAGCGGGGACAGGTCGCTCGCTCGGCCGAGATTAATCTCGAGCCGTCGAGCATCAAGACCCTCTCCGGGGCTGAGTCATACCGGTATCTGGGCATGTCACAGTCTATAGGGGTTCAAGAGGCGGACGTGAAACAGTCAGTTTGCGAGGTCTTTTTTGCAAAGATTTGTAAAAGTTATTTGTCAGGTGCCAATAAGGTCCGAGCTTATAACGGCTGGGTCATGCCCGTCCTCCTGTACACCTTTGGCGTGCTCAGATGGACTCAAGCCGAACTTGACGCCCTGGATAGAAAGGTCCGCACAACTATGACTGCCCATCGCATGCACCACCCGAAGTCGTCTGTCATGAGGCTGTATATCCCCCGGAAGTGTGGTGGTCGAGGCAAACTCAACGTCAAGACCATGCACAACCGGGAGATATCCAGCCTCAGAACTTACTTCGGGGCAAAAAGGGAGTCTCCGATGCATAGGGAAGTCATAGAATGTGATAAAGGACTGACCCCCCTATCTTTGGCCAACGCCGAGTGGCAGGGACCGGTTGTGCTTAGCACCTCTGACCGGGAGTCCGTATGGAAGGAGAAGGAGCTGCACGGGCGCTTTTTTAAGGCTCTTCATGAGCCCCACGTGGATAAAAAAGCGTCCGTGCAGTGGCTGCGTTTCGGTGACCTCTTTGGGGAAACCGAGGGTTTTGTCTGTGCAATGCAGGATCAGGTGGTTAAGACGCGGAACTACCGAAAGTACATTCTGAAGGATGGCACTCAAGACATTTGTCGAGCTTGTCGCCATCCCGGTGAGTCACTCAGACATGTGCTTTCGGGGTGTTCTGCGCTTGCCAACACTGAGTATTTGCACAGGCACAACCAAGCAGCCAAAATCCTACACCAAGAGCTTGCTCTGAAGTACGGACTCTTGGATGTGAGGGTGGCCTATTATAGGTACACACCGGTTCCTGTCCTCGAGCGCGGCGGCGTCCGACTCTATTGGGACCGGTCAATCATCACGGACAGGACTATCTTGGCTAACAAGCCTGATATCGTGGTGATGGACCGGGCACAGTCGCGGGTGTTTTTAGTGGACATCACGATCCCGTATGACGAGAACCTCGTGAGAGCTGAGACGGAGAAAAAACGAAAGTATCTGGATCTCGCTCACGAGGTTTCCGCCATGTGGCACGTGGAGTCCACTGAAATCATCCCAATCGTGATATCTGCCAACGGTTTAATACCAGTCAGCCTCGCTCACCATCTGCGGCGGCTGGGTTTCCGTGGCAGTTCACTTGCGGCCAAGATGCAGAGGGCGGTGGTGCTCGACTCGGCTAGGATAGTCCGTCGGTTTCTTAGCCTGTCGCCCTGACCCCCGGCCGTTTGGTCTCCCCTGCCGGGGTGTAGTCCTCCGCCCGGCACATATATGTATGTGTGTAACGTTTATGTAAGTTTATAAAATTTTTTGCGTATTTAAGTAAGTTTATTATATGTCTTTGGGTTTTATATATATTTATCATGTGCCGGGTGTGAGAGTTAAATTCAATATGTAAATAATAATAATAATAACCAATAATAATAGCCAACGGTTTAATACCAGTCAGCCTCGCTCACCATCTGCGGCGGCTGGGTTTCCGTGGCAGTTCACTTGCGGCCAAGATGCAGAGGGCGGTGGTGCTCGACTCGGCTAGGATAGTCCGTCGGTTTCTTAGCCTGTCGCCCTGACCCCCGGCCGTTTGGTCTCCCCTGCCGGGGTGTAGTCCTCCGCCCGGCACATATATGTATGTGCGTAACGTTTATGTAAGTTTATAAAATTTTTTGCGTAGGTATTTAAGTAAGTTTATTATATGTCTTTGGGTTTTATATATATTTATCATGTGCCGGGTGTGAGAGTTAAATTCAATATGTAAATAATAATAATAATAATAACGGCGACTGGGTTTCCGTGGCAATTCACTTGCGGCCAAGATGCAGAGGGCGGTGGTGCTCGACTCGGCTAGGATAGTCCGCCGGTTTCTTAGCCTGTCGCCCTGACCCCCGGCCGTTTGGTCTCCCCTGCCGGGGTGTAGTCCTCCGCCCGGCACATATATGTATGTGTGTAACGTTTATGTATGTTTATTTAAATTTCGCGTATTTAAGTAAGTTTATTGTATGTCTTTGGTTTTTATATAATATATATTTATCGTGTGCCGGGTGTGAGAGTTAAATTAAATATGATAATAATAATAATTTTCTTTATTAAGGTATGGACCCAAAAAGTACAAAAGTACAATACAAATTACAATATATAAAATAAGTTATTAATAGTAATAAGGACAAATATAATGTATATAATATAATGTAATATTAAAATTATAATTCAAATAATCACTGTGTGCCAGCTACTTTCTATTTGGATTTCGATGTATCGAGATCCAATGCGTCATCATAGGACTTTGTAAGTCTTGCCCTATCACTTGAAGGATGCTGTTTCCAGAGTTACGCAGTCTTTCCCAAAAGGAAGCTATACGTGCTCTGATAACAGCAAAGAAATCGGGCATTCTCGCCTCGGCGAACATGCCCGACGCGCTGCAGTATCTCGGCAACTTCATAAGGATACGGTATGCGTCATTATACTGCACCCTTATGGTGCTGAAGGACATCCTCTTGTACCGATACCATAACTGGCAGGTATAAAAACACTGGCAGTAGGCCCTAAAGAGTGTGTCCTTGACTTCTTTACTGCATTTAGCAAATCTGCGCGCGAGCATGTTGCACCGAACCGACAATGCCCGCCTTTCACGTTCCATGTCAAGGTCGTCCTTACGATCGTCCGTGACGATGTGGCCAAGGTATTTGAACTGCCTCACCATCCGAACCACTGTTCCATCCAAATATACTTCAGGGACTCTCTCCGGACCCTTTCCTGCTTTAAAGACAACCATCTCAGTCTTCGACACGTTGTACTTCAGCCCGTGAGAGCTAGCATAACTCTCACAGACTGACAGTAATTTCCTGAGGCCATTGACCGATGGGCTAAGGAGCACCATATCGTCTGCGTAGCTTAGGTTGTTAAAACAAATACCATCGATATGGCAGCCGATGCCAGTGCTCCTCAACCCACAGATCAAGTCGTTGACATATACGTTGAAAAGGTCCGGAGAGGTTAACCCGCCCTGGCGAACCCCACACTCTGACCTATACGCGTCAGAGGTTGTGTCACCCCACCTTACATGATTCGTTTGGCCCCCGTACCAGTATCTCAACACCCCAATGACCGATTCAGGGACTCCTGAGCCGCGCAGTTTGCTCCAGAGGATTTCATAATTCACTAGATCAAATGCACGGCTCAGATCTAAGAAACAAGCATAAACCGAAGTGTCGCGGCTGACATAATAGTCCATCGCGTACTTCAGACTGACAATAGCCGAGTCTGTTGAGACACCAGCACGGAAACCAAACTGCGCTTCATCTATGCAAACATTGTCGAGCAGTTCGGGCTGCAACAACCGCTCAAATACCTTGCCCACTACTGTGCCCAGAGAAATAGGCCTATAGTTCTTAGATGAGCTCAAGTCTCCGGTTTTACACTTAACGATGGGCACAACTATCGTTTTCATAAGAGGTTCAGGAAGGTATGCATGCTTCACACACAAATTGTAAAGCGTACATAGCTTGAACCACAGGACCTCACCTGCGTATAGTAAGTGCTCTATACTTAGATCGTCATGGCCGGGAGACTTGCCTCGCTTCATTTCACGCACAGCCTTGGCTACATCTTGGACTGTGAACTGCACCACTGGTTGCTCAGCAACGACAGGGCTAGTTTTCGGGATTTGGGCTGGCATCGCGTCTATTTTAAACTTTGAGGCAAATGATTCGGCTATTTCTCTGGGCTCTTGCAAGCCGTCCACAGAGACAGGCAGACTTTGTTTGTACTGTAATTTCTTTGTTGCATTCCAAAATTTTGTCAATAATCATATGTCTTTAACAGTCTTAGAACATAAGTAGAAAAAAGAAAACAATACTAATGATAAGGTTCTTTGGGAAGGAACGAAGAACGGAACTGATTCTGCGTATCGTAGTGATGTAACTAACGTTTTTTTATTATCATACGTTTAACTGCCGGTTAATTAACGCATCATTGTTTTGTTGTATCTACGCGACATTATTATAGAAGGTATAAGTAAGTAGTCGGAGCATCCAAATTAGTTAAGAGTTACGATCTCAGTTTTTATACACTACAATTTAGTACTTGACGGAGATCACACCTGATGGTAAGTGACGATGTAGGACGTTATCGTACTAACGTGGAAGGAGGTAAGCAACTCTTAACGCTTTCTACACAGCATCGCGCCGGAACGCTAAATCTGTGACGCTAATTTTGGCGGTGCATCTTTGCTGGTAGAGTTATAACTATAGACACGGACGAAGCCACCTATAAGACCAGACCTAACTCTGGAGTCAATTTTGGTGGCGCGTGGCAGGAATCGAACCCGCGGACGTTTATAGATATATGAATCCACGAAGATGCGCCTCACTCTGTCAAAATCGCTTATGTTTCATTCTATTCGTATGGAGTTCGACAGAGTGGGGCGCGTCATCGTGGATTGAATTATCTATACCTACCTAGGACTTAAAAAGCCATAGGATATAAGCAAATTGTATCCAAAAAAAACAAAATCCACGCAGATATGAATTTGCGAATAAAACGCGCATTAAATATGAACTGTTAATTTTCTTGAAGTCTACCATTAAAGGCGTTTATAATAAGTGAAGACTCGAAACTGCCGGCTTGGAATGCAGATTCTACTGACCTGCATACCAGAGACGCAGTCTTGACTTCTGTGCAGTATGGTAGTCTGTAACTTTTCACTGTAGTAGATTACAGTTGAACTAAAACTCTTTGACGGCAGTGCGTCGGTTTTTCACAAAAGTATTACACATTTCGCAACTGTATTAAAAAAGTTCGTGAAGAATTTTCAACGCACTGCAAGTTAAATAAAAAACCGGCCAAGTGCGAGTCTGACTCGCGCACCGAGGGTTCCGTACTTACAATAGAAAAAATAAAACCATAGGATCACTTTTCTTACCGAACTGCAAACTTTATTTTGTTATTGAGGTACCAAAAAAGTATAAGTAATAGATAAATAAGCTTAGGTAGTTATAGCTAGGTACTTTTAAGATTCGTTCGTACTAATGTAGATGTAACACGACCAAAACTGTAACGACCAAAAAGATGTAAAACGGTAATAATTACCTTTGTTAATGAACCGCAAAACTAACTTTGTTTGTAGAGGTTTATTGTTAATATCAAAAAAACTATGCTAGTAAGAGCATTGGCTATAGTTTTCCTGTAAAATATACGTAAATTCCTATTGACCATAATTATTTGAGATTTTTCGATTGGCAAACTCCGGAGATAAGGGGGGGGAACGGTATTTTTTTAGACATTGTCCCCGATAAATCAAAAACTATCATGACTAAAAATAATTAAAAATCGGTCTTAGAATGTACAAAGTAAACCCTTTCATATGATACCCCACACAGTACAGTTATCTCTCTTTTAAATTTCAACCCTCCGATTTTCCCCCCTTTTTAAATAAGAACAAAAATAATTTTCATTTTTTTTTATTCCAGTGTCATTGGGCCACTAATATACACAACTATTCCAAATTTCATATCGATAGCTCCGGTAGTTAATGAAATAATCGAGTGTGACGGACAGACAGACGGAGAAAGTCGCACCATAAGGGTTCCATTTTACCATTTTGGTACGGAACTCTAAAAAGTAGGTATGTACTTACATCTAATAGTAGCAAAATGCAGTCAAAGATTTGAATAAAATAAAAAAGTCTAAACCAAAGAGGGGCACCAACACATTAATTCTCGTATAATAGAAAGGGGTGCGTACCGTAACGTATAAAATAGAAAGGGGTGAACGCCTTGGTGTTGGAGAGCCTTTGCCGGTAGGGTGATAAGCATATTTTGCGGAAGAAGTTTCCCACCAAAAAAACCAAAATGCTAAACACAATTATTTTTAACAGCAAATGCTGAGTAGGAAGAACTCTCCCACCAATCAACACAAGTTCTGAGTTTCTTTCCCGTTCTTCTCTGTCTGAACTGGTACTAACTTACAGAGGCGATTGCCTCTGTAAGTTAAGCCTAAGTATCTGAAAGAATAAACATTAGTATTTTGATATTTGGATTTGATTTGTTAACTGTACAGATGTCACACAGTATCCTCAGAACAGCGGCGTCTCTGTGAACGAACGAAACTTTCAAACAAAGAGCCGCAGAAGAACGCGCCATACATTGTCGGCATTTCTATGATTTGTTCAAGTTATATAACCAGGTATTTCGATTGTTACTTGTGTAGTCAGATACAGTCATAACACACGCAGCTACATAACCACATCATTGATACCGTGGTTAGATTCACGACCGACGGCCATTCAGAAGGTTCTGAGCATAGAGGTCCAAGAGGCCGCACGCGACTTCAAAAGTGCGGTCGTAAATACTTACTCTTGAATGGAAGCAGGCGTTATTTTGCGGAAATCCATAATTAGCAGGACAGATTAATTTATTTTGCTATAATCCGCTACTTGAAAAGATTCTGTATGGTACAATATGCAGGAACACTGCCCACATGAAACACCACACACAATTTTCCAACACTTTCTTCGACGCACGTTTCGTTCCGACACCGGGACATCCTCAGGAGATGTTGACTTCACAATGGGAAATCGTACTCTACGATTAAAACGTAATCTGTCCTGCTAATACTTACTCTGTCAAAATTCGCATACCCGACTACCCGAGCCGTCGCTACACAATTTTTCACGCACACAGGTACAAATTTCAAATTGACACACTCACACTACAAGAAAAAGTTGCCGCACTCACGGAGCTGTCGTTGTGTTGCCAACCTAGGGCTCTATCTAGTCGGTGCGCGAGCGACGACCTATAAATCTGTGGTTCTGAGTTCAAATCACAGTATAAAACAGTCTGTAGCGAAGATACTCACTTCTGAGGATTTAGGATTAATATTTTACATTGACGTCTTGTGCAATGCAGCAAGACCCGCCAACGTTCGCATAAATCTTAATTTGCAATCAGAAACCTGTACGCCGTTATAAACTAGCTTGCTATTTAGAAAAGTTCGAGATTTCTTCACAATTATCAAACTAGAATGCACGAGTGGAGTTTGCATAATGTTATGTTATAGAACTAGTATCCTGTGTTAACCGCCTTAATTAACATTATGGCGCGTCCAGACGCTTGACAAACCTCGACAAACCTGCACAAATTCAAACGTGCGGACTTGCCTAGGTTTGTGCTTGCGAGCAATTCCCGTTTGCACCGAGTGTGTGTTGTGTTTCCACAAACCAAAGGAAATTTGCCTACTTGCACACGCTTGTGCTAACCAAGTTCGTGCAGTAGTTGTGAATTCGTAGTGATTTGATACTTTCTTGCTTCTTTGTAAAAACTAGCTGACCCGCCAGACGTAGTTTTACCATTAGGGGTATAAAAAATAGCATAGGACCTACTCTCAGACTTACCGAACACACACAGACATAACAATCGGTCGAGCCGTTTCAGAGTTTGGGAACAAAAATTGGCACGAGAATTTTATTACTAGCTGACTCGGCAAACGTTGTTTTGTCATATAATTTTTTTCTCACTTAGGGACATAAAATATAGATAACAAGCTCCCAGACCTAAAGAATATACACAGAAAATTTCATAGCAATCTGTGTAGCCGTTTCGGAGGAGTTTGGTAACAAAAATTGGCACGAGTATTTTGTATTTAAAGATAACTTTTATAGCAGAGACAAACTCGACGTCATGCTTGCCAGTTGTGAACATACTCGCGTTCCCTCGTATTGATGGCGCAGTTTGTTTGCCAAAGTCAAGCCAAACGTTTGTGGAAGTTTGGACGGCAAACGCCACTTCCATACCACTTTTTACCATATATTTTTTTTAATTGGTAGACAACCGAATGGCGTAACGGTAGCGAACCTGCCGTCTGCATCGGAGGTTGTAGGGTCGATTCCCACTACTGGCAAATGTTTGTGTGATGAGCATGAATATTTTCCAGTGTCTGGGTGTTTTTAAATATATTATATATTTACGTATATTAGTAGGTATGTATATTTATCTGTTATCTAGTACCCATAACACAAGCTATCGCTTACTTTGGGACTAGATTGCGATGTGTGTAATGTCCTGGGGGCCTACTATGAACTTTTCTAGCGACGCAGTTCCGGTTACGATTCAGTTTTTCATGTCTTCTTTTTGTCAAATTCAAAGAATTTATGTCACGAATTAGCGATGCAATTCAGTTTAGGTCTGTAGTTGAGTCGCGATTAGAGTTGATGGTAGGCCCTCTGATATGTATTTATTATTTTAATTGGGTCGGCACCATAAAAATCTTCTCTTACCGATTTTAGTAGAGCCATTGTCCTTCTTGTCTAGATATAATACCTAGGTTAGGCTATTATTTATTGATGATGAAGACATGATGAGTGTGATGAGCAGATAAATAAAAGGCGTCATACAATGTTAAATCTTTATTACAGTTTGTTTGGACACAAAAATAAACGCTATACATGTTATACTGTATTTTTCACTTTGTTCACATAAATAAATCTTATTTACATTAATATCTCTTTTTTATTTTACCATAAAATTATCAGATTGAACGTTTTACCTATTCTTAGATCACATTTCTCTCTCTAAATGATCGATGTAATATATATTTTTTACTTATTTATATTTATTGACATGTTTTAGTTTACTATGAAAGATCTACTTCTATATTTATTTCTAATAGGTATCATATCTTAATCCTGCTTTATTTTAAGTAGCCACAGTTTTAAATATTTATGTGTATTATCGCATATGACTCAAAATTAGACAGAGTGTTATAGTCGGGTTAACGAGAGAGCTAATTTAACAGTGACAGTAATTATAAGACACACACAACCTAATGTGTGACTATTTTATTGTTTTATAATTATACGTGGAAAACCTTGTGTTAAATTAAAAAAAAATAGGACGATACCTGAGGTATTGACAGACAGCCCGAATTTAATTTGGTTGTTGGTTCTTATAATAATTGCCTACTGTCTCTAATATTTTGAGATTATCCTTGGATGAAAGACTGATCAATATGTCAACGGCAGAAGAGGTAAGTCGCGACTAGGAAACAAGAATCAATGTGGTCCTTTAGAAATGTGTTACAGACATGAATGTCTAACAATTTCTATAGATATTTTGATAATATTTCAAATAAATGTTTTATACACAAATCCCTTTTACGGACCGGCTGACTAGACAACTGCAATCCTCCTGTTACTATTAAAGTACCTTATTAAAACACTACGTTTACTAAACAGCCCGTAACAATAATTACAAAAATATCTACAATAGGAATTATTTATTATATAAAATGAAATTTAAATAATATATTCAATAATAAATTACAGACATGATTGTAAGAAGTCCACAAAGAACATACATTATTAGAAAAATACAAAACTCCGCTTACGCTTTGTAGCGAAAAACACTATCACCGCGATTTAAATCTTTGCCATCACCTATAGACCAAAAGTGTCCAAACTAGCGAATTGTGCTCCGCTGTATGGCGAAAACTTGACAACTAAGTGTCAAAAAAGAGTCGGCAACGCCATGTCTCGCCGGCCGAACTACAGCGAATCAGATGACATCGTGAATATGACAAACGTCCATTTGCAGGTTAATTTACGAGCTGCCATAATCGGCGTCTGCCCGACTTCAGATCATTAACCGCTATCTAACTGCTCCGTAATATTTATAATTTAGACGCATATTTAAAATGGAAAGTGATGACCGATTGCGTCACTGACTACAACCGTAGCGTAATCTACGCCATGAAATGGAGAAGACTTAACGTTAACTTCTTGTAGGTATGCAGTGAATCAAACACAGTTTAGCGATCATACAGAGTAACGTATTTTCTGTACGGATCAGAGTGATAGGCCTTAAAAAGTACGGTTGAAAAAAGAGTCGAGAGATTCCTTATCGCTCTACACGATAGAATTGCTACCGAAATGCGAATTCAACATTCGCTTTTGGTTGGATGGATTTGTGGTGTGACAAGTATGGACATGATAAAGAACGAGTATGTAATTAGAAGTTTGACAGTTGCGCAAGTGACAGAAAAGATGAGGAATAAAAGGGTTGGCGCGGTGTAACGGGCATTTAATGCGGAGGGATGACAATCATGATGCTAAAATAATGAGAAAGGAAGAGATAGTAGAGGGAAACCAAAGAAGAGATGGATGGATTTCGTAAAAGAGGATATAATGCGGCGCGTAAAAGGAGTGGATTGCACGTTGACAGCTGATCGGAGTGAATGGACTTCGAAGACTTGTTGGGCCGACCCCACATAATGTGGGAAAAAGGCGACGACGAAGACAGTGAGACATATTTTTTGTTCCATCATTAAGTACAGTTATACTGCAGCGATCATTTTTATAAATACTCGCGCATGGCACCTACAAACCTAATGTTAAAAAGCATTGATGGGTGATAAGCCTCGGACGATGCCTCCCTCTAGAAAGGCCTCAACCAAGTTCGCTTAAAAATCCGGAACTGGCTTGAGTCAATAACCTGTTACCAATCTCCCCTCTACACCATTAAAATACCCTAAGTGAATGTTTTTAGTAGAGGCCATTATGCTGATATAGCATAACACGGTTAATGGCGACCGTAGGTACTCTGCATGTATGAAGAGAAGAGAACTGCTTTCCGAACTGTACGATCACTAAACTGCGTTTGTCTAATCGCTTTATTGAGGCCATGATGCTGATTTTATTATTACTTAACATTAATTTGTGCTATATCTGTACTTTTAACTTTAACCTACCTAACATTTTAGAGAAGTACTTTGTCATTTAGGGATCTAAATACAATCTTGAGAGAAAAAAACTAAGTTTTTCAGGTTTATGAAAAAATGTTTTCATAGAATAAATAAAAGCTAAAAATTTCGAAGCTTTTTTATATTGCTGATTAGACAGCTTGTGACGTCACCCGCCAGTAGTCGTGCGTCAATAAACTTAGTCAACGCCTTAATATTAAATAAGTATCGGTCTTATTACTTAATAAATATTTAACTAATTCGCTATTTATCTACATAGTTATCACATTGCACCATTTCTAAACTATAATAAAAATAATATAGCATCTCTAATTTATGTTTATTACATAATTATTATTTAATATTCGATTTGAGCTTTCGTTTTTTGTATCCACCGGAACACATATTAATATCATAGATAGCTAGCTGAAAAGCCCCTGGTTTCCCCACGGGATTACTAATCAGCCTATAGATATCCACTGCTGGACATAGGCCTTTCCGAGAGCGCGCCACCACACACGGTCCTCCGCCTTCCTCATCCACCCGCTACCAGCGACCTTCTTTAGGTCATCGGTCCAGCGGGCAGGAGGTCGTCCTACGCTGCGCTTGCTTTCCCCACGGGATATCCTTCCTTAATTTTTTTTTATTCTGTACAAGTTAGTACTTGACTGCGATCTCACCTGATGGTAAGTGATGATGCAGCCTAAGATGTAATCGTACTAACTTGGAAGGGTAAGTAAATTTGCCCCAACGGTTTCTACACAGCATCGCACCGGAACGCTAAATCGCTTTTCTTTCCTGGTAGGAACATCATTAAGAGAACTTCTGTCAGGGGGATTCAATCGCACTGAATAACGTCGACCGCTCAGAGGTTTTATCAGGGCCACTGTAGCGAGTCGGAAAGAGATAGATGTGTGATAAAGTAATGCGACAGAAAGAGAACACAACGTTTAGGTTGATTGCGACGTAAGTATAATGCACTGTTGCGAACTGAATTGTGCTTTATTGTGTTAGCGCTAGAGTAGCTATTTATTTAAATCATTTTGCGGAGTGAATCTTCTTGTATTTGTGGTTTTGCGTGCTTCTGCGCAAACGGCCTTATAAAGACTAACTGACCGTTCTTTGCTCAAGTTATTTGCCTTATTACTTTCCTACATTATAAGGGAAAATAAATCGCGTAAATTTTAAATTTTCTAATTAACAAACTTTCGTACATTCCGAACTCTGCAAAACTAAGTAGAAATTTTATAATTTTCTAAAATTTACGCTTTTTATACTAAAACAACGACCGCGCAAACGTGGCATCGCTACAAATATTAAGATATGCCAAAATATTGTCAACTTTTCTAAGATCTTGCTTAGGATCTATAGTTAGGATGTAACTTTATAAGACATGAGATTAGGCCCGTTAGTTATAGATAAGAATCGTCGATCGCTCATTCCATAATTATATAAAACGAAATACAAAAAAATATATGAGAATGGCACCGCCTTCGTCAAGTCACGTGGTCAATCTGTCGATCGGGTATATGAAATTCCCTCACATAATATCAAAACTTATAAAATCTTAAATCTCGTAGCTACAAGTGTAGTTTTAATTGTATACTAAATTAAAGTACATTTTTATACGTAAACTCAATCTTTCATAAGAACAAAAATAATATAACTGATATTTACAAAAATATTTAACAGTGTATAATATGAAAACATGTACACTACAATATACATATAAATTATGCAATAATATGATAATAATATATAATATTATTTTGTGCCAGTTTCATCGTAAGGTCTCTAAACCGTAATTGCATTGTATGTTATTATTCACAAAATATGGCAACCCTCATTATTACAATTAAATAATTAACTATTGTTGTCGAAGGCCGCGAAATTCAAATTTTACTCGTAGTCTTGTTCTATACCATTTCTACGATTGTGATCGAATCGAAATCTAAGACATAATAATAAAATATGGGAATGACATTTGTCATCGATAACTCGCGTGAGCAACCTAACGGACGTATATGTCAATCTTATTTTATTTTTCGATAAAATGCGATTGAATCGTATAAATAATAGACACGAAAACATGGCTACGGGTGTAGATTAGGGATTCGCAAACCCAAATATAAAGGCAACAATGTCTCCTAAAAGTAACCTATAAAAATAGTTTTCCCGTTTTAAATTCATATATTAAAGCAAATAATAATAATAACTATTAAAAAAATCAAATTATTTTATGTCCAAGCTTGACTATGACAAAAACTCACTTAAATTATATTTTACACAGTGTAAAAAATCTTTTGGTATTATAACAATAAAGCCCAAGAAACAGTGTAGAGAAGAAAAGTAAATTAGGAAAATGAAACTTATGTGCAGGGTAGGGCGGTATTTGAATTACTTGTCATTAAAAAAGCAACTGAAATACAAATACGTATTTTGTATTTGTGTTTCAATTCAAGTAGGCAGTGCAGAACACTGCACCTGTCACTTTACGTTAGGACTGTTGATATTTTTTTGAATATCGAAATTTCGATATACTTATCGAAGTTCTCAAATATTCATTTATTTATCAATATCGAAGTTTGATATTTCGAAAAATATTTACGTTTCGATATTTTGAGGCATTTTAGTATTATAGTTATCAATCTGGACACATGTATCTGAGAATACGTCCCCGTAGTTCCAAGGAACAAGATAATTTGTATTCCCACAGAGTATTTATATAAAAAAAAATAGAACAAAGCTATTTAAACCCCACGTCAAGTTTTTCATGACCAAATTGAACTACTCGTCTATGTATATTACGTACGTGCACGTGCACACGTTTACACGCACGCACATACGTACACATGCACACTTGCACGTAGGCACGCATACATCACGCACATACGTACACATATACGCACTTGCACGTACGCACGTATGTTCTCCCTTCTACACTCTATTCTCGAGGCTTTTTTAACATTTTTTGTCTGTGACTTAGCTAGGGCTGACTCCGTGCATGGCGAGGAAGGGATGCAGGTCGCGGGGCACTTGCGAGGGCTTGTAGGTGCCGCCGTGGAAGGCCAACGCCGCCGCCGCGAGGCACGACAGGCGCGGGCTAAGCGCCGCTCGGACTAGGCCTTCTGCCGGCCCTGGAACAGATAAATAAATTTATCAGGACACATCGCAAACTATCTAAAATAAGCGGTAGCTTGTATTATGGGTAATATATATAATTGATAAGTATACATAACACAGATTACTACAGATCCAGCGCACAGTACTTCGGGAGTGAGGCACGCAAAAGGGATACAAAACAAAAAGCCGTATCCCATTTGAGTTCGTACATGGTTAGTACGTAGCGAACCGCTGACCGAGTCACTGCTGCGTAATTTGTATGTGACGTTCAGAACTGGCAATTGATTTAAATTCGAAACACCAAACCTCAGCGAGAGTCCATCAGTGTGACCAGTCTACATTGAAATTATTTTCCCTAAATGTAAGGTATAAATTGTATGTTAGTAACAGGGCATTTGAGATAAAAAAACCTTAATGACTGGCCTCTTGTTGAAACAACGTTTCTTTTCGGACGATATCGCGTACAAGGCTTAGCGGAAAAAGTATAGAAAACTATAAGACCCAAGATTAATCGGTCAAACATCTTGCTGCCCGCGATGAAATAAAATGAGAAACGGCGTCGCCTGTTGCTCTGCATATTATTGAATACGGTAATTTTTTTTGATGGTGAGTGACGGTCTTTCACTTCATTTGATATAGTATTAAAATTGAAAAAATTGGCCACCATTTTGAACTTTTTTGTTATTGGACCGAATTCTTTCAAAATCGAAATCTGACCGTGGCAGCAAGCACTGAGTAAGAATCTGGTGTCAAAATTGAAAAAATTGGCCGCCATTTTGAACTTTTTTGTTATTGGACCGAATTCTTTCAAAATCGAAATCTGACCGTGGCAGCAAGCATTGAGTAAGAATCTGGTGTCAAAATTGAAAAAATTGGCCGCCATTTTGAACTTTTTTGTTATTGGACCGAATTCTTTCAAAATTGAAATCTGACCGTGTCAGTAAGCATAGAAAAAGAATCTGTGGTCACGGTCAGATGCCACGGTTCAAAATGGCGGCCAATTTTTTCCATTTTGACACCAGATTCTTACTCAATGCTTGCTGCCACGGTCAGATTTCGATTTTGAAAGAATTCGGTCCAATAACAAAAAAGTTCAAAATGGCGGCCAATTTTTTCAATTTTGATACCAGATTCTTACTCAATGCTTGCCGCCATGGTCAGATTTCGATTTTGAAACAATTCGGTCGAATAACAAAAAAGTTCAAAATGGCGACCACTTTTTTTAAATTTTGACCACGGTTCTTTCTCCAACACAGACCGTCACTTACCAGTTAGAGTACAATCAAAAGAAATGACTGTCTTCAATATGAATGATGCAGATAATATTATAAATTCAAATGGAACCGAAGACCGTCACTCACCATCAAAAACAAATACCGTCTTCAATCTGCAGAAAAACAGGCGACGCCGTTTCCCCGTTTTATTTCATCGCGGGCAGCGAGACGGCGTCAGAGGTTAAAAATATACTTAGGTACTAATCACTCTTCACTAAGGAAATCGTACCTATAATACTAATTGTAGTGGGAGTTTTTTCCTTAAGCCACTTAAGCTAGCAACATTATCAGGCTTGCGTTAGACAGTGTTCGGACCCATAGCTGTGTGTGTGCACGCACACATACGTAAATACCGTGCGTCACTCGATGCTTCGGAAGTGTTCATCTGTAGTAATCTGTGATACATAATATTTAAAATACAATATATTCAAAAAAAAACACCTGGACACTGTAAAACGTTCCTGCCCACGTTTTCCCACTAACTACCGACAGAAATTTGCACGCACACATGCAAACGTAAATGGCACTAACTCAAGCACTTTGGCACGTCAACTCACCACCAATAGCAGCGACTAGGGGCGTGATGCCGGCGGAGTCCACCGCGTCGACGTGCGCGCCGCGCGCGAGCAGCTCGCACACGCAGCCGCACATCGCCTCCCGCCACTGGTCGCGCTCGTCTGACCAACGTCAACTCACCACCAATAGCAGCGACTAGGGGCGTGATGCCGGCGGAGTCCACCGCGTCGACGTGCGCGCCGCGCGCGAGCAGCTCGCACACGCAGCCGCACATCGCCTCCCGCCACTGGTCGCGCTCGACTGACCAACGTCAACTCACCACCAATAGCAGCGACTAGGGGCGTGATGCCGGCGGAGTCCACCGCGTCGACGTGCGCGCCGCGCGCGAGCAGCTCGCACACGCAGCCGCACATCGCCTCCCGCCACTGGTCGCGCTCGTCTGACCAACGTCAACTCACCACCAATAGCAGCGACTAGGGGCGTGATGCCGGCGGAGTCCACCGCGTCGACGTGCGCGCCGCGCGCGAGCAGCTCGCACACGCAGCCGCACATCGCCTCCCGCCACTGGTCGCGCTCGTCTGACCAACGTCAACTCACCACCAATAGCAGCGACTAGGGGCGTGATGCCGGCGGAGTCCACCGCGTCGACGTGCGCGCCGCGCGCGAGCAGCTCGCACACGCAGCCGCACATCGCCTCCCGCCACTGGTCGCGCTCGTCTGACCAACGTCAACTCACCACCAATAGCAGCGACTAGGGGCGTGATGCCGGCGGAGTCCACCGCGTCGACGTGCGCGCCGCGCGCGAGCAGCTCGCACACGCAGCCGCACATCGCCTCCCGCCACTGGTCGCGCTCGTCTGACCAACGTCAACTCACCACCAATAGCAGCGACTAGGGGCGTGATGCCGGCGGAGTCCACCGCGTCGACGTGCGCGCCGCGCGCGAGCAGCTCGCACACGCAGCCGCACATCGCCTCCCGCCACTGGTCGCGCTCGTCTGACCAACGTCAACTCACCACCAATAGCAGCGACTAGGGGCGTGATGCCGGCGGAGTCCACCGCGTCGACGTGCGCGCCGCGCGCGAGCAGCTCGCACACGCAGCCGCACATCGCCTCCCGCCACTGGTCGCGCTCGTCTGACCAACGTCAACTCACCACCAATAGCAGCGACTAGGGGCGTGATGCCGGCGGAGTCCACCGCGTCGACGTGCGCGCCGCGCGCGAGCAGCTCGCACACGCAGCCGCACATCGCCTCCCGCCACTGGTCGCGCTCGTCTGACCAACGTCAACTCACCACCAATAGCAGCGACTAGGGGCGTGATGCCGGCGGAGTCCACCGCGTCGACGTGCGCGCCGCGCGCGAGCAGCTCGCACACGCAGCCGCACATCGCCTCCCGCCACTGGTCGCGCTCGTCTGACCAACGTCAACTCACCACCAATAGCAGCGACTAGGGGCGTGATGCCGGCGGAGTCCACCGCGTCGACGTGCGCGCCGCGCGCGAGCAGCTCGCACACGCAGCCGCACATCGCCTCCCGCCACTGGTCGCGCTCGTCTGACCAACGTCAACTCACCACCAATAGCAGCGACTAGGGGCGTGATGCCGGCGGAGTCCACCGCGTCGACGTGCGCGCCGCGCGCGAGCAGCTCGCACACGCAGCCGCACATCGCCTCCCGCCACTGGTCGCGCTCGTCTGACCAACGTCAACTCACCACCAATAGCAGCGACTAGGGGCGTGATGCCGGCGGAGTCCACCGCGTCGACGTGCGCGCCGCGCGCGAGCAGCTCGCACACGCAGCCGCACATCGCCTCCCGCCACTGGTCGCGCTCGTCTGACCACAACAAAACAAATATTAGATATTTGAGACTCCAAACTCATTACTACTATCATACTAGATATTGCCAATGGCTCCCTCAGCGTGCGATTCTGTATTTAACTAATCTCGCGACTCGCAAGAACTGGCCACATGCCAGGACGGCGAAGCCTTAGCCCCTTGCCGGGGCTAGAAGAACGATAGAAGCTTTGAGGCCCATACCCACAAAGGGACACGCTCCCGCGGAGAAGACCACGCTGCTACTGCAATGATTTTTCTCATGCAAAACCTAGTCGGGCTACAAATTTTGCAACTTGAATGGCTGCACAGCATCGCACCGGAATGCTAAATCGCTTGGGCCGAAGCCTCCCAAGAGACCAGACTGAAGCCAATTTAGAAATTATAATATCCCAACCTGGCCAGTGCCGTCTATTGGACCTTGTACCTTTGCGCTAAGTGGCAGTCGTCAAACAGCCGGGGGGGCTGCTTTTGCATCAATCTTTACTAACTCTCTCTCTTTATCAATGTTTTTCAATTGAATCAATGTCAAAACATGGTTAACTAGTGTAATGATTGGTCAAAACTTATGTTTTGACATTTATACACTCTTCGCGTGTCGAGCGCGCCACGTATGCGCTCCAAAGTTTTCAGGCCACAGTGTCGCGAGCGCCACGTATGCGCTCGGTTATTCATACATCGCATATCGTCTTTGCTGCAAATATGTGCTAATTCAAATACAACGGTTGAGTGAACTATAAATTAACCCAAAATTGATATATCATACTATAAAATAAAACTATGCCATAACGGGACATTTTTTGCCCACATACTTATATAAAAATTACAGTGAAAGTGTTATGTGTCGCGCTGACCGAGGAGCTGTGGTGTATCTGGAAAACGTGAGTAGGTACTTCCTGTTTTCTACCAAATTCCTTTCTTCTTTTTATTAGATAGCACCAATTTTAAGCTTCTTAAAAACCTAGATCTACAGTCCACGAAAACTAAAAGAAAATTAACGTAAATTAACCTGGCGCGACCATAAAAGTGGTTATTAATACAACAAAACCATCGAGCATCACTCGGCCAATGACAAATTGGCCGAGTGATGCTCGATGGTTTTGTTTTGTTTTTAATGATTGATACAAAGTTACGTTACATTAATAGGGTGGCAGGTGTATTGAAAGGTGTCAGTTACCAGGAATAAGTTGGTAGGATATGAGCGCGACGTGCAGCGCCGTCCGTCGCACGTCGTCCGCCGCGTCCACCTCCAGTCCGCACTCCAGCAGCAGCCGCGTCGTTCGCATGCACGGGAACCTGCAACAGTAACCATGGAATACATTTATCAGTAATATTTTTTTAAATACATTTGCTCAAAAAGTTGACATTTCCATGTGTGTTTAGCGTGCGCAAAGTTATTCTTTTCCGCACTAGTGCTTTTGGGTTTTCCTCCTACGCGGCACCGGAGCGGGCGTACCAGGAGCGCATGAACACGAACACGGCATACAAACACGGAGCAGGCAAACACGTCAAACCAATATTTTTTTTCGCAAATGTATTAAAAAAAGTCGTTCAATGCACGTGCGGAATTGTCATTTTTACTCGTCCTTATAGTTGACCCTCGCCTTCAGCTTGGGTCAACAAACGGGGACTCGTAAAGAAATGACCAACTTAACTTATATTGAAATGTACTATTAAGCTATTGCATAGCTTCTATCGCGGGCCATGAGCGTGGAGGCCGAACTCAGAAATTCCGTAACGGAAATAACCTAACGCCCCCACTCCGACCGGCTTTTTACCGGATACTTTTTAGTTTTGCCATCTATCGATGAATAGCAGAACTTTTAATGACTTTTTGAAATATCAAACTTGTCTCTTTAGTTCAGCAACTCGTCTCTAGGTGGCATCGGTTGTATAATTATAATTGCATAAGTTGATAAAAACAGCTATGCAATAGCTTTACCGCGGCAGTCTCCGAGTGCCACACGTCTTTTTTTTTAAACAAGCTTTTATACGTCAATAATTAATCCATATCGTTTGTAAAACGCATTATGATGTCAACATCTCCTGACAATGTCCCAGTGTCAGGATGAAACGTGCGTCAAAAGTATTGTGTGTGAAGAATTGTGTCTGGTGTTTTGTGTTGGAGTGGTCGCATTGCTGCAGCTGTGGTGCTAGCTTAGGAACTTAGCTTTCGTGTTTGAGGTGCGAATGGTGCTAGGGTTGTCCTTGCATGTTAAATCATACGGATTCTTTCCAGGTAGCGAATTTTCTTTAATGTTTGTCCGTATCCTTATTAGCATTGAAAATAACTAGTCCGCCATCTTGAGTGCGCCGCCATATTTGATTTAGAATTCACCTTTCTACCATAGGACTGCAAGACGCCGAGAGCGGTGGCATCCTTATGTGGTTGACGTCCAACAAACTCGCACGAAACGTTTTTCCTCCACGTTTCTGATACGAACCGCTAAGGCGTGGAACGCCCTTCCAGCCTCCGTGTTTCCAGCCAAGTACAATCTAGGTGCCTTCAAGAGAAGAGTGAATAAGCATTTTCTAGGCAAGCGCGCTCCATCCTAGACCTCATCATTGCTTTCCATCAGGCATGATTGTCGTCAAGCGCAAGCCTATCTTCAATAAAAATAAAAAAAAAGAATGACGTCATACCATGTCTGTCATCCGACAGTGATAAAAAATTGAGTTTTACTCAATTTTGACATTGGAATAGCTAATAAATAGAGGATGGTAAGCTGTGGCTTGCATTCTTGATTGTAAGATGTTATCAACTCACTGGCAAACGTCACTCGTGTGGAAGTCGTCGACCGGCGTCCGCCTGTCCACCGCGAGATGTAACAGCGTCTGGCCGGACCTGAGCCTTGCGTTGCGTAGCCTGAAGATTGCTCGCCGGACTGCATTCGTCGTCTCCTGGGACAATACAGGATCAGCAATGTACTACGTTATTATAAAAGCTCACACAACACCCCAACCCGATTACGTACTAATTCAACTTACGGGTTCAAGGAAGACCCAAGTATGTAACTCTGACTCATAGAATTACTATACTTTGTCCATTTTATTAATGTTTTTGACACATATGAGACAGATATATTGCTATTGCTTTAATATCTGTCTCATGACACACAAAAAATATGAGACAGAAATATTGCCTTTATTTGTCTCATGTCTCAAAAGCAAAGTTTTTCATATTAAAACTTGTAAAATGATATTGCCATCCCGCAATTTTACTGTTTAGTTAAGGGGGTTTCACTGGCACTGTATGTACAATTATAATAGCGATGACCTAACGGTCATTTTATCAGGACCCTTGCAGCGAGCCAGAAAGAGATAGGGGGAGATAAAGTAACGCGACAGAAAGAGAGCACAACGTTTAGGTGAAGATAATTATTGCGCTTTAGTGTGTTTACGCTAGAGTTGCTATTCATTTAAATCATTATGCGAATTTAATCGTACGTAAACTAGGGTTGAGAAAGCATCTTACTTCATCATTATCCGAATTTTCCAGAAGTCTGGCAGCAACGGCTACCAAGTACAGCGCCGTCCGAACATTGCTCTCATATTCCTCCTGAAAACAATATCAGAACACATGTATGACCTGCCGTTTAAGGTGAATGGTCCAAAAAAATTTTCCATACAAATTTATGGGTATGACGACGATAGGCGAAAAAGAATTTTATTTTGAAATTTTCTACGTCCAATTAAATTTCTACCCGCGAATAACCTTATTCTTCTCCGCCCTTTCCCCATATTATGTATGGTCGGCCCAGTCGTCTTCTTCCTCCATCCAATCCACTCCTTTCACATGCATATCCTCTTGCACACAATCCATGCATCTCTTCTTTTGTCTTCCTCTACATCTTCGTCTCCCCACATGCATACTCGTCATTCTTTTTGTAACATGATTTTCATCTGTTCGCATTACACGCCCGTACCACGCTAATCCTCATAATTTCTGTCACTGGCCCAACTTTAAACTTCCCCTTACATACTTGTTCCTTATCTTATCCATTCTTGTCATAACACACATCCATCTCAACATTTGCATCTTCTATTTTACAGTCTAATAATTATGGTACTAAAAACTTTCCATGCAAAAACATTTTTGTTTTTGTATGGAAAGCAAAAGTAACTGTGAAGTTTTTTTCTTTGTAAAAATCTTATTACTTCGGGTGTGGAAGGAAAATTAATTGAACGCTTAGAAAATATTAAAACCAGGAGTATTAGAATTTTGTTTAGTCGTCATTGATCGCCATTAATATTGTATGTGAAATTAGTTCAAACCATCCACCTTAAATTAAAAATGTATCGGTTAATAAATAATTAATATTGTTACAATCTGATTTACTTCACCGATCGATAATAATTACCTGATTCTGTAATTCAGTCACGAGGAACTGAAAATGAGAGAAAGGAAGGAACATACCAATGACAACATCTTTTGTAAGCACAAACAATTATATTTTTGGTGACGAGTAGGTAATTATATGTTTGATTTTAAATGTATTTACTGGGATTTTAATTTACCACGAAATTAATATTCCGTACTCCACAATATCGGACAAATTTGTATGACAGCTTAGAGTATACAAATCAATTTTTTTTATGAAAAAAATTTCGACAGACGTATGCGTCTACCCATGTCAGATACTGCGTAGGATTTTATTGATAACAAAGAATTATGAGATGAGCAAGGCATTCACTTGATGTTAAGTGATACACCTACCCATGTCAAGTACAGTGAGTCCTAAGACTTTGCATCTCAATATCAAACGAGACGCAACGCTCAGACACCAGTTGTTAATTTTGCCCAGTAATAATGTCGGCTTCATTCAATGCTATATAGTACACTGTTACTTAACATTTTGAAAAATTTGGTGTAGACAACATCTGAAGGTGAAACCTATGCAAAGAAAATTTTTTGTATGATTTGTATGGTACTGTGTATGTATGTAGTATGATGCCATACAAATTCATCCGTAAACGCGGAGTACAAAGTGACTTTACAGTTTATCAACATTGCTTTAACTGAAGTGTTTTTGGAGTATAATATGGAAACGATTTTAAAACACTAAAAATCTAATACAAATGTTAGAAACTCCTTCACTAAAACTAATTTAGTGTTTACACTATACCACTACAAAACTTACTCACAAGTGTAAAAATGAAGTTATTTTAGTTCCCAAGGGGAAAAAACATATATTACACGTACGTGCAGAGTGTAAAATGCGTGTACTTACTATCAACGCGTCTGGGTCGTGATTGGTGTGCGGTTTTTCCACTTTTTTCGTGCCTCTCCTTAATTCTTCGGAACACGCTTCTAGTACATAGCATACCTGTAAGAGAAAGTAATCTTATATTAGTAACTCGCTTACCGGGAAAACGTTGTTTCGCAAATATTACTTTTTGTGAGTTACGGACGTTAGCGGAATTAGTGTTTGTCCATCGCAGCCATCTTTGGAGCGTCACCGAGGACGATCAAACTCATACTGATCTCAGACAGAAATAATTAAGTTTTCCCGTTGTTGACAGTTAATTTGATATCCCGGTGAAGGTCGCGAGTGGGGTGGACAAACGGTCTCATAAAGCTAGCCCTAGCCGACATTGCAATCAGATTATAGAGAGATGCCGTAGTATTTTTAAAAAGACACATACATTACACTTACCTGAGCTAGAGGCAGTTCGATTCCAATGTGGATCATTTGTGAGAACACTTGAGCAAACCTCAGCAAGTCTTTTACTACCGATACCTGGAACAAAAATATTACATGACAGTTTTTTCTACTGCAATCACAGTAAAATTATAAAATATCTGTGAGGACGCTAAATATTCTGTCGATGCGTCCTCTAGCGTGTTAGGAGCAGTTTTATTCTAAATGGTAAAAAGCAAGCGTTTGAGTCAGAAAATCATTAGTATCAAATTGAGAAAGAGGTCCTAGCTATTGACATAGTGAAAGCAGGTTTATAATTTTAAAAAAAATAGTTTGAGTGGGTTTTCTCTTGTCTGTTTATCTGACCTATGGTTGTGTGTACGTGTGTCAGAGCCTTAACTTCTGAATGAATAAACAGAAAACTTCACCGGGTGCGGCAGGTCCGGGCAGCTCCGGCCCAGGATGCGCTCCCGGACCGACAGCCCCTCCATCCATCCGACACTACAGAGTACAAACCATAGCCCAGCAACAACACCTACTCGGTTGAGATGCCTCAAGGCGAGCGCGTGCTTCCACAGCGCCAGGCAGCGGTCGAAGCGCGCCTCGTCCGCGAACACGGCGCCGCGGAACACCACCGCGTGCGGCAGGTCCGGGCAGCTCCGGCCCAGGATGCGCTCCCGGACCGTCAGCCCCTCCATCCGATACTACAGATTACAAACCATAGCTCAGCAACAACACCTACTCGGTTGAGATGCCTCAAGGCGAGCGCGTGTTTCCACAGCGCCAGGCAGCGGTCGAAGCGCGCCTCGTCCGCGAACACGGCGCCGCGGAACACCACCGGGTGCGGCAGGTCCGGGCAGCTCCGGCCCAGGATGCGCTCCCGGACCGTCAGCCCCTCCATCCGATACTACAGATTACAAACCATAGCTCAGCAACAACACCTACTCGGTTGAGATGCCTCAAGGCGAGCGCGTGTTTCCACAGCGCCAGGCAGCGGTCGAAGCGCGCCTCGTCCGCGAACACGGCGCCGCGGAACACCACCGGGTGCGGCAGGTCCGGGCAGCTCCGGCCCAGGATGCGCTCCCGGACCGACAGCCCCTCCATCCATCCGACACTACAGAGTACAAACCATAGCCCAGCAACAACACCTACTCGGTTGAGATGCCTCAAGGCGAGCGCGTGTTTCCACAGCGCCAGGCAGCGGTCGAAGCGCGCCTCGTCCGCGAACACGGCGCCGCGGAACACCACCGGGTGCGGCAGGTCCGGGCAGCTCCGGCCCAGGATGCGCTCCCGGACCGACAGCCCCTCCATCCATCCGACACTACAGAGTACAAACCATAGCCCAGCAACAACACCTACTCGGTTGAGATGCCTCAAGGCGAGCGCGTGTTTCCACAGCGCCAGGCAGCGGTCGAAGCGCGCCTCGTCCGCGAACACGGCGCCGCGGAACACCACCGGGTGCGGCAGGTCCGGGCAGCTCCGGCCCAGGATGCGCTCCCGGACCGACAGCCCCTCCATCCATCCGACACTACAGAGTACAAACCATAGCCCAGCAACAACACCTACTCGGTTGAGATGCCTCAAGGCGAGCGCGTGTTTCCACAGCGCCAGGCAGCGGTCGAAGCGCGCCTCGTCCGCGAACACGGCGCCGCGGAACACCACCGGGTGCGGCAGGTCCGGGCAGCTCCGGCCCAGGATGCGCTCCCGGACCGTCAGCCCCTCCATGTGCAGCGCGTGCGGGTTGCCGTGGAGACGCTCTACGTCCTGCAACGTAGGCCCATAACCTGTTACATTTTGACGAAGAATACGCCACAAATCTGACATCTATTGGCGATAAAGTAAAACTATTACAGTAAACTCCTGCTGCCATCTATTGGTGAGTAGCTGTAATACTACCGAGCGAAGCTCGGTCACCCAAATATTCAATATAAATTTGGATTTTTTTCACATTTTTTTTTATTCCTATCACACCATTCGAGTTTAATAACACGTCATGATTACACGTACCTATTTTATTCCCTTCAAAAATTAAAACTCAGACATTACAAACAATAACCAAAGATTTCAAGATGGCGGCACATGATTAGTTCCGATTTTTTCCGTGCGCGCACTATTTCATCATTTATGTTATGAAGTACGTATCCCAAAAACCCAAAATGGAATGAGCTACAAGGCCACCTTCAACAAAAAAAATATATCTGAGCTAAGTACAACCTATAACTTACTAAAAATTGTAATTGTGCCAATTCTGTTGTGAAAAATCTCTTAACTAAACTAATTTGACACTTCTTAGGCCCACTTTGGTGGAAATTGGGCCTTACAATAATGCTGTCCTTTTCCATGGGGAACTTTATGCAAAGGATCACCATTATTTCTTGACGCATGAAATTAGATTGGTTTTGAGATTTTGCACAACAGAATTGGGACCATTACTTATGTAGATACCTCTAACGTAGTGCTTTCTCTCCAATTGTCGTACGCTGGGATGGGGTCCGCTGGTTTCTTCAGCAGCAGTCCGTACCGCGTGTCGTACCGCATCGCCATCGCTCTGTGCAGGTATTGGTACGCCATCTAGTGTGAAACGCAACTAAATCATTCATCGGAACGACCGTACACTTAGCCTCGAAGCCTGTACCCCTAAGGGATTACTACACTACGTCAGGCCAGTCTCACTTATGACGTGACCGTCCCGGCTACAAGTAGGAGTCCGAACCTCAATATTTCAGATGGTTGCCGCTCGCGGGGCGAGTTGCACGCGCTAGTTCTGTACGGTATATTTTACGAGCCGTATGACTACGGCAGCCCTAGTACGTCGTAAGAGATAAAGCTAGGCGATAGAAAGAGACCACAACATTGCGTTTGTTTCGTGTCGATTTTGAGGGCAGGGCCAGGCGTTATTGCGAACTGAATTGCACTTTTTGTGTCTGCGCTAGAGTCGCTCTTTCTTTAAATCATCGTGCGGAGTAAGCTCCTTCTGTACCTATTTAGTGTTCTGTGACTACGTACAAACTTGGAAGGACTGTGTATAGATATTTCAATCCACGAGGGCGCGCCCCACTCTGTGAAAACCGCTTATGGGTCATTCGATTCGTATGGAGTTTGACAGAGTGAACGCGTCGTCGTGGATTGAAATATCTATAACCCCTATTTTTTATTTTACCCCAATCTAAAGCCAACACTCATAAACAAAATGGTGTATTTAATAAATACAAAAAATAAAAAAAATATCAAAAGAAGCAACTCATAATTGTTTTAACAGCTCCTAATAGATACCGGACTGTTTGTATTTCGTGCGACAGAGATAACGCTCTACGAAGCCGAAATTAGCCGATTGTCTCTTTTCAAAGATCGATGTGCAATATTTATCGCCGGGTGCTGTACACACAATCGCGCCAGAATGCTTAATCTTTTGGTGGTGCGTCTTAGCTGGTAGCGCTTTACGCGGCCGGAGCCTCCCACCAGACCAGACCCAAGCCAAATTTAGAAACTATAAAATTTCAGCCTCCCATCAGACCAGACCCAAGCCAATTTAGAAACTATAAAATTTCAAAGTGGTCTCAATCTTCTAATGGCGGTTCCCAATATTCAATCTACCCATAGTTTTCCTCACTAGAGCTAGAAATTTGACATAACTTGTATGGAACTCATGTCACATTGATTATCTCTAGTAGGCCAAATGGAAGATAGATAGAATGTTAGGAACCGGCATAAATGAAGCTGTGTATCCCTAAGTATAAATGAAGCTGTAGTCCCCCGAAGACCTTATGCTGTTAGGTTTGGGTGCTGGTCTGACCAAGTGAAGTCACGGGCCTTCCTCGCTGAAAAACCATCGGCGGCCGTACCACTATCGCTTATAGCAGCATTATTGTAATATTGTTTTGACATTTTAATACAATGTCAGTATGCTGTATGACATGGCGATACAACCCCAAAAAGGGGAAACTCAAAGTATTCACTAAAATTAGCCCAAGAATTCTCGAAGCCATTTTTTTTTTATTTTATACTATATAGGCTAGCGCTTGACTGTGATCACACCTGATGGAAAGTGATGATACAGTCTAAGCTGGAACGCGCTTGCCTAGAAGATGCCTATTCACTCTTGATTTGAAGGCACCCGGGTTGTAAGTGGCAGGAAAGACACTGCCTGGGAGTGTATTCCAGGCCTTTGCAGTGCGTATCAGGAACGAGGAATCAAACCGTTTCGTACGCGTCTTTGGTACGTCGACTATGTATGGGTGCGCCTTTACGATGCAATGCCGTTCTATGGTGGAAAGGTGACGGGGGGAACCAAATTAAAAAGTTTCTGTGCACACTCTCCGAAATATATTCTATAGAATACCGACAGACAGGCAACCTTACGACGATGTTCAAGGCTTTGGAGTTTTTGTGGACCAGTGTCGGGTTGCCGATGAGTCTTCTAGTCTCAAACTTCTAATGGCGGTACCCAATATTCAATCTACCCATGGTTTGCTCACTATATGTAGAAATTTAACATGACTTGTATGGAGCTTACGTCACATTAATATCTCTAGTAGGCCAAATGGAAGATATATAGAATATTGGGAACTTGCATAAATGATATATATCCCTAAGTATAAATGAAGCTGTAGTCCCCCAAAGACCTATCTGTTACCAAAGGCGCGTGAGTGACTTCACTTGGTCACATTGACCAAGTGAAGTCACTCACGGGCCTTCCTCGCGGAAAAACCATCAGCGGCCGTACCACTATGGCTTATAGCAGCATTATTGTGTGGTATGGCCCCAGAAAGGGAAACTCAAAGTATTCACTAGATTTACCCAAGAATTCTCGATACCATGGACGGTGATGGCAATGAAGAAGCTTCATATCCTTTACCCTCAAAAGCCATGGACTTTCACAGCAATGAAGAAGCTTTATAAGTCTCACCCTCAAACAGTAGTACTCCTTGTCGTTGGCGAAGGAGGCCCCCAGCAGCTCGTAGGCCTCTATCGCCTGCGCGCGCGTCACCTCGGGCCGCGCCGCCAGCAGTTCCACCACGGACGCGCGCGCCCGCTCCGCCGCGCACTGCAGCGGGGTCATACCTTCAAACGTAACACACCTTCATCAGGGCAGGCCAGTCTCACTTATCACGTGACCGTCCCGGCTACAAGTAGAGTTTCGGACTACCATATTTCAGATGGTTGCCGCCCGCGGGCCGAGTTGTACGCGCTAGTTCTGTACGGTCTATTTTACGCGCCGTCTGGCTACGGCAGCCCTAGTACGTCATAAGAGATAAAGTTAGGCGATAGAAAGAGACCACAACATTGCGTTTGTTGCGTGTCGATTTTGAGGGCGGGCCAGGCGCTATTGCGAACTGAATGATATGAGAGTGACTGAATAAGATATACTGTATACATACCATTCTCGTTTGTGAGTATCTTCGCGTTGTGGTCTATGAGCGCGCACACGACGGCCGCGTGCCCGCACTCTGCGGCGAAATGAAGTGCGGTTGCGCCGCACAGCGCTCTCTCATCTACTCTAGCGCCGCTGTCTAATAGAAACTGGACCTAAAATAAAAAGAACATAAAGTTCAAAATTTAAGATACAAAAAGCTAGTCAGAAAGTGCACATTGTATGTTTAAAAATATATCTGACAGATAATTATTTTAAAAGAGGTCGATAAATAACTAATGGTCTTTGCAATGAAAATCTAATTTAGCCAAATATTAGACTTTGTCCACTAATTTATTTAAGTTTACAATACAAACTTTGAGAGTATCGGTAGTACGTTTGCATTCACTTATCACATTAATTAATTATTTATTGTTTATATTATCTGTATGTTCTGTAAACATAAACGTGCGTTATCACGAACTTATTGAAATAATAAAATCCCTGATCAACAATGTAATACTCATTGAGGTATTAGGAATAAAATATGAGATAAAGGGGGTGGGTTAGAGGACTAGGAGGGGGGAGGAGTACTTCACTATGTCCAGCCTGCCGTTGAAGCAGGCGGCGCGGAGAGGCGTGCTCAGCGTCGTACTCACCACGTCCAAGTGTCCTTTGTACGCGGCGATCATCAGACACGTGTTGTTGTACTTGTTGGCCTTGTGTATGTCCGCGCCGTGTCGCACCAGGTACTTCACTATGTCCAGCCTGCCGTCGAAGCAGGCGGCGCGGAGGGGCGTGCTCAGCGTCGTACTCACCACGTCCAAGTGTCCTTTGTACGCGGCGATCATCAGACACGTGTTGTTGTACTTGTTGGCCTTGTGTATGTCCGCGCCGTGTCGCACCAGGTACTTCACTATGTCCAGCCTGCCGTCGAAGCAGGCGGCGCGGAGGGGCGTGCTCAGTATCGTACTCACCACGTCCAAGTGTCCTTTGTACGCGGCGATCATCAGACACGTGTTGTTGTACTTGTTGGCCTTGTGTATGTCCGCGCCGTGTCACACCAGGTACTTCACTATGTCCAGCCTGCCGTCGAAGCAGGCGGCGCGGAGGGGCGTGCTCAGTGTCGTACTCACCACGTCCAAGTGTCCTTTGTACGCGGCGATCATCAGACACGTGTTGTTGTACTTGTTGGCCTTGTGTATGTCCGCGCCGTGTCACACCAGGTACTTCACTATGTCCAGCCTGCCGTCGAAGCAGGCGGCGCGGAGGGGCGTGCTCAGTGTCGTACTCACCACGTCCAAGTGTCCTTTGTACGCGGCGATCATCAGACACGTGTTGTTGTACTTGTTGGCCTTGTGTATGTCCGCGCCGTGTCGCACCAGGTACTTCACTATGTCCAGCCTGCCGTCGAAGCAGGCGGCGCGGAGGGGCGTGCTCAGTGTCGTACTCACCACGTCCAAGTGTCCTTTGTACGCGGCGATCATCAGACACGTGTTGTTGTACTTGTTGGCCTTGTGTATGTCCGCGCCGTGTCGCACCAGGTACTTCACTATGTCCAGCCTGCCGTCGAAGCAGGCGGCGCGGAGGGGCGTGCTCAGTGTCGTACTCACCACGTCCAAGTGTCCTTTGTACGCGGCGATCATCAGACACGTGTTGTTGTACTTGTTGGCCTTGTGTATGTCCGCGCCGTGTCGCACCAGGTACTTCACTATGTCCAGCCTGCCGTCGAAGCAGGCGGCGCGGAGGGGCGTGCTCAGCGTCGTACTCACCACGTCCAAGTGTCCTTTGTACGCGGCGATCATAAGACACGTGTTGTTGTACTTGTTGGCCTTGTGTATGTCCGCGCCGTGTCGCACCAGGTACTTCACTATGTCCAGCCTGCCGTCGAAGCAGGCGGCGCGGAGGGGCGTGCTCAGCGTCGTACTCACCACGTCCAAGTGTCCTTTGTACGCGGCGATCATCAGACACGTGTTGTTGTACTTGTTGGCCTTGTGTATGTCCGCGCCGTGTCGCACCAGGTACTTCACTATGTCCAGCCTGCCGTCGAAGCAGGCGGCGCGGAGGGGCGTGCTCAGAGTCCTAGTGGCGTGGTTCACGTTAGCCCCGGCTCGCACTAAGCGTTTGACTATGCCTAGGTGACCTGCGCCGGCTGCGCACCAGAGTGCTGTGGCCCCTGTAAAAAAATATCTTTACCTGCAGTAAGCTTTACTTATCAAGCCAACCACTTAATGTCATTCGGTCTAAGAGCTGGGAGACGTTCAAAGCTACTTGTACGCTTCCTCGTACACGATCTTCACTCTAGGACTCTACCGGTCTCTACAATAAGCGTGACCTGTCCACTACCACTTCAACATCACTCATACATCATTAAAATTAAACTAACATAGAATACACTTTTGACTTATAAAGAGATCCTAAAGATAGGTATAAAGATGTGTTTCCTTTCTAAGTATAAAAACTTATATCTACTTATGTTATAATACACTGGCAACAAATTGTCTCTGGCAACCTTGATAGCATTGGGCAATCACTATCAGTCATCATAATAAATATTATAAATGTTATCAAACTCATCATCTGGCAGCTAGTGTGTGGTATTAAGACTGTTCCCTGCCGGTGTCAACTTGTCGTGCAACTGATAGTCCTAGTGTTTCACTCTGAATCTCGAAATCTACCCAGGACAAAACAGCAACTTTGAAAACCGCCAAATTATCCACGTTTAATTTAAAATCGTAAAAAAATAGTTTTGTACTCGGTAATGATGTCTTCCAGTGCAGTCTTACAGCATACCGTAAAGAATTGTGTTCCAAAAATTCTAAACGTACCTGTGTTGATAAGAGAACTTTGGTTTCGATATCTAGATTTTGTTTCAGAGCGTGTGAAGTGCGGAAGGGCATATCATCAAATCATCATCATCGTATTATGTGTACCTACTCGCATTAACCCATTTTAAAGGGTCATCTCTCTGTAGGTATGTACGTACCTATTTACAGAAAAAAATTAAAGAACGTTGACTTCAACAACGAATTGTCCCAAAGAGAAATCGCAAAGAGTGCCTCATAGATTCAAAATCAAAACTAAGAAGTTCTATCCGGCTGATCGCCGATTTCGAAAATGGCAAAAAAGGACAATCTGGTCGGAACTCTGAAGTTCTTTCTTTATAGTTATTGTTGCAAGGATGCGTTTACCTAGATGTACCTTATTTTTTTTATAGACAGAAATTGCCTAACGCAAAATGCCTAACCTCCGTCAGGGGAAACGGAAGGGTTATGTGGGGCTTGCACCAACTAAAAACTGCCTGTTTCCACGACGGACCCGCTGGCGGAAGTACGGGGTTCACTGTCGTATTCACCGCGCTTCCGCCATGTCTCGACCACCCACCGCAGCAGCGAGTCACATCTAAGGTGTGCCTGTATCTGGCCTCACCTCACCTCCTGGCCTGTCTGTTTTGGGCGACGTGGCCTGTCTGTTTTGGGCGACGGGCGGCCCCTAACGCCCGTTACCCGCAGGACGCAATGTACCTTATTAATGTAGAGCACATTTGCAGTATTGTTTTTGTGCCACGTGTGACGCAAAAATCTAAATCTGGGCCTAACCTAATCTTTTGTCGCTTTGTCCTATTCGTCGTCGTCGTCGTCGTCGTTTCAGCCGATGGACGTCCACTGCTGGACATAGGCCTCCTGAAATGACCGCCAAACACCACGATCTTGCGCCGCCTGGCGCCAGCGACTTCCCGCGACCCTCTTAATGTCGTCCGTCTACCTGGTGGGGGGTCGACCGACACTGCGCTTTCCGGTGCGTGGCCGCCATTCCAGCACCTTGGGTCCCCAACGTCCATCGGTCCTGCGAGTTATGTGCCCCGCCCATTGCCACTTCAGCTTTGCGACACGTTGAGCTATGTCGGTTACTTTGGTTCTTTTGCGGATCTCCTCATTTCTGATTCGATCGCGCAAAGATACTCCGAGCATAGCTCTCTCCATCGCTCGCTGAGTGACCCTGAGCCTTCTTATGAGGCCCATAGTTAGCGACCAAGTCTCTGATCCATAGGTTATCACTGGCAACACGCACTGTTCGAAGACTTTGGTCTTCAGGCACTGAGGGATGTTGGACGAGAAGACATCGCGGAGTTTCCCGAACGCTGCCCAGCCGAGTTGGATTCGGCGGTTCACCTCTTTCTCGAAATTGGACCTACCTAATTGTATTGTTTGTCCAAGGTATATGTACTCGTCAACAATTTCGAGTGCAGAGTTTTCAACAACCACTGGTTGGAGCGAAACATGAGTATTTGACATAATCTTTGTCTTGCTCATGTTCATTTTGAGTCCAACTTGTTGAGAAACTCTGATGAGGTCGTTGAGCATTGTGTTGAGATCCCCCAGGGTCTCTGCCATGACGACTATATCGTCGGCAAATCGCAAGTGAGTGATGTACTCGCCGTTGATGTTGATGCCACATCCGTTCCAATCCAGTAGCTTAAAGACGTCCTCCAACGCCGCGGTAAACAACTTTGGAGAGATGACATCCCCCTGTCGCACTCCTCGCTGCAGTTGGATTGGTCTCGTAGCTTGGTCTTGGATACGGACTGACATAGTGGCGTTTTCATACAAACACTTCAACACTTGGATATACCGGTAGTCGATTCGGCATCTCTGCAGAGATCTCAACACAGCCCATGTCTCCACCGAATCGAAGGCCTTCTCATAGTCCACAAACGCTAAGCAAAGTGGCTGGTTATACTCTTCAGTCTTCTGTATAACCTGCCGCAGCGTATGAATGTGGTCTATGGTACTAAAGCCTTTTCGGAATCCTGCTTGTTCGGGAGGCTGGAAGTCGTCAAACCTATTAGCGAGACGATTCGTAATGACCCTCGAGAACAGTTTGTAGACATGGCTCAGCAGCGAGATGGGTCTATAGTTCTTCAGCAAAGTGTTGTCACCTTTTTTGAAGAACAGAACCACCACGCTCCTGTTCCACGCCTTGGGCGTTACTCCTTCGTGAATGACGGAATTGAACATTCGCTGAAAGACCTTCAAAATCGGTTTTCCACCCGCTTTCAGCAGTTCAGCTGTGATTCCGTCATCTCCCGGCGCCTTGTTGTTCTTCAACTGCTTGAGAGCCATTCTAATCTCGTATAGGCTGACGTCCGGAATATCTTCGGTATAGTGCCGGGTTAGTTTGGCTCTAGGGTCTCTAGCCAAATCTTGGACAGGCTTCTGGACTGAGGTGTATAAGCTTCCGTAGAAATTTTCGACCTCCCTCAAGATCTCAGGTTTCGAGGAGATAAGACTGCCGTTATCGGTCTTCAGACGCGTCAGCTGACTCTTCCCGATAGACAGATCTCTGGCGAACACTTTCGAGCCCCTGTTCTGCTCTATGGTGTCTTTGATGCGCTCGGTATTGTGAGCACGTAGGTCGCGCGTTTGTAATTTCGAGATCTGTCTATTGATTCGCTGGTATTCAGATACGTCTACAGAAGACTGGAGTCTCATTTCGTTCCTCTCGTTCATGAGTTTGAGGGTCTGGTCTGAAAACTTTTTGGGTCTCTTAGGGCAGTAAGTTTTACAAAACTTAGACCCAACGGTACGGACAGCTTCCACCAGCCTGTCATTTAAATCGTCCACAGATACGCAATCCTCCAGGCAATCGAAGCGATTTTGAAGCTCGAGTTGGAAAGCCTCGGGGTTTTGGATAAGCACAGCAGTGGGGCGGAGCGTTGACTTCACCAGTCGAGCTCTTTCCAGCTTTATATTGATATTCAATGTGCCCCTTACTATTCGGTGATCGCTCCCGGTCTTAACGCTATTGATCACAGAGACATCATTGAATATGTGCCGCTTAGTTGACATGATGAAGTCAATCTCATTCCTCGTGGAACCATCCGGACTCACCCATGTCCACTTCCGGTGAGGCGCCTTCCTGAAGAAGGAGTTCATCATGAAGAGGCCCTCCCTCTCCATGAAGTCCGCCAACAACTGCCCCTGATGGTTCCGCTGCCCATACCCAAAATTACCCACTCTCACTTCACCAACGCTTCGCTTGCCCAGTTTTGCGTTAAAATCCCCCATCACAACACTGTAGTGGGTATTCGAGGCATGCATGGCTCTTGAGATGTCCTCATACATAGCCTCGATCTCCTCATCGGGATGTGCCGACGTCGGTGCATACACCTGTATGACCTTCAACGAATACCTTTTGGAAATTCTGAGTATCAGGTACGCTACCCTACTCGACACACTTTCGATTTGGACAATGTTGTTTACGAGAGATTTGTGGACGATAAACCCGACACCACCTTGGGACTGCTGGTCGCCCTCCCGGTAGTAGAGCAAGTTGCCGGATTGGAGAATAACAGAGTCCTCCCCCTCTCTTCGGACTTCTGATAATCCTATGATATCCCACCGTAGCTTGCTCACAGCTTCTTCCAGCTCGATTATCTTCTCGTCGGTCCTCAAAGTGCGTGCGTTATAAGTTGCCAGGTCCAGTCGTCGGGGTTGGCAGCGGAATCTCCTAATCTTGTCCTATTATCTCCGACTAACAAAGCTTACATTAGACATCTATGTCACAATGGATAGACACAACACGCAACGGTAGACCTATTTAAAGGTGCGGTTCCACAGACATTTTTGGCAATTTTTGAATCCGCTGCAAATCTTCAGGTTCCTTCGCTTTTCTTTTTATGTTTTCAACACATTGTTTTTCTTGTTTTTATTTTCGACGTCGCAAATTCAGACTTTCGGTGTAAAATGTAAGAATTATACAATGAGTATATTCGAGAGACATTTTTTGTTGGTATTTTAAAGTAAGTAACTGATGTGACCAAATACAAAATGAAATCAACCTTGAAAGTATAATAATTAAATATCTGCGATTCAAATATTTCTCCGATGTTGGCATGCCTCCTAAAATGGAATTTGTAATAAAATATTCCAATACACTATTGGATTGAGTTTTTTGCTATATAAAAAGGAAATGAAGATACAAGTGAGAGGTTCGCCTGGTATTAAGTGATATGTGCCTGCTCCTGACAGATGAAGTGAGTTCCCAGGCTTTTAATTGCAATGCGGTAGATGCACTGTATTGCAATGATCATCTTGTCACCCTGAGGCATAGCACTTAAGTCTCATTAGTATGCCTTATAATATTCAGTGCCTTTCAAACCGAAATAACTATAAACGCTGTATTAGGTACTTCGCGCCGGAATATCTGAATGTACAGAGATGGTAAGGAGTAAGGAAGTATAGAATCCGCAAATAAGTCCTACCACCTGGCAAAATTGAATATTCTGTGTTTTGATGAAGACTAGGCTTAAGTGCGAATTAATCGCTACAAATCATATTGGAAACAAAGATCTGGATGCGAGCCAACCGCCGAGCACGTTACGATTCGCAACTTCTTTGTGTACAAGACCGAAGGTTGCTAATTATACCGCGCCACGCGTTTTCGCACGCGTAGGTATACATGTTAAAAGTCAACGTTCTTCAGATAAAAGATTTAGACGTCTCTTTTACGGAAATAACCCTCTTAATGGTTTTCTTTTTATTTCGTGTTTAATGAGAAATAAGGTCGGGAAGTGTGAACATGATTCATGGCCTTTTTGAAAAGATGGATGATCTCAATTTTTGGCCTCTTCAAAGAGATTCAATGCAACAAAAAGATGCTTGTTTGATATAATAAATCTCTAATTTAGTTTAAATCATGTCGACGGCACTTCGACTGAGACCACACATTGACCTGTGTGTTTGTGGTTCAGAGATCCTTTGTACAACAAATGTGACTAAGCGAGATTATACTTTAACTAGCTGACCCGGCAAACGTTGTTTTGCCATTCTATTATTTATCATTTACCGTTATGAAAAATAGTGTGTCCGATATTTTTCGACCTACCGAATGTACATACTTTTTTATTTTTTAATCTGTCAAGCCACTTTGGAGGAGTTTAGTTACAAACACTATAACATCTGCTTATAACATTTCTATGGGTCTCTTTCGATCATCTTTATATTTGTATAGTTAGGACAACTTTTTGAATCATGAACTTAATAAAATTTGTCAGCTAAAATAAAAGGTCTTTAATTAATCTTGCAACTGTAACCAGCAACTGACCTTCTATGACATATTCGTCAAATTTGACAGTTCCCTCTGTCTCCAATCTGACGGGTGGACGGAACTTCAGCAAGAGTATTCTGACCGAGCCCTCCCTCCCGTGCCTCGCCGCGGCGATCAGGGGGGTGCATTTCACTCCGTCACAACAGACATCCTGTAACAGAACCAATTTCATTTTAAAGTTACACAAGTAAAGCTTATTTTATTTATTTATTATTTTATTATTTAAAAAGGCTAGCAGCTTTCGCTGATGCGCCTATATCAATTGTGCTCATTGTTGCTTGCTCAGATGTTTGTCGAGCCTGTTCTTAAATAGGTTGAGCGATTCAGCTGTAATGATGTCCTCAGGCAAACCTATCGTCGTCGTCGTCGTCGTCGTCATGATCTTGCGCAGCCAAACACCACGATCTTGATACGCACTACAAAGGCCTGGAATACCCTCCCAGGCACTGCCTTTCCTGCCACTTACAACCCGGGCGCCTTGAAATCAAGAGTGAATAGGCTTCTCTTAGGCAAGCGCGTTCCACCTTAGACTGTATCACCGACATCATATCATGTGCCGACATTGCGCTTCCCGTTGCGTGGATGCCATTACAGCACCTTGGGTCCCGAACATCTTACCTTCTAACACCCTACCTAAAACCTATAGTGTACTTAAATTTGGTCAGTGTCATTGTCACAAGTCACAACCAATGGGCATCCATTGCTGGACAAATTTGGGGACACGGTAGAGTCCCCACCAAGACGGTAGCGAAACGGCCAACTCATAATATATTTTAACTAAGGTGTGTAGAGTTAGAAGTCTTGTTCTACATGAGATTTATGATATTACTGATTTATGAGATGATATTGTCTTGGCAAAATTTTACATAAAAATGTTTTTGTTGGGATGCCTTTATTCCTCAAAGGGTTTGCCAATCATAACCATAAAGGCTTTACAAAATAATCTGGCACAGCCTGCATTACCCCTCCATCACTGGACACAAAGGGGGTTACCACTGAACTGAAAGTGTTTAGTGTGGGTTGCACTCACTAAGAGCTGTTTTAACAAAGTACCACTGGGGCAGTATAAGGATTGACTTTCATGATAATCCCACTGGATCTGGCACTGGCTTGTAGCCAGTGGACACACATGACTTTTTTTATGTAGCCTACCTGATACCGGTCACAATATCTTTTTTCCTGCGGTGCAATGAAATGGAGAAAAAGAATGGCACCTGTTTCCTGGCAGGCTGGCAGTAAAGCTCAAATAAACAGGTTCCCGTTTTATTGTCCTGCGTGCAGCGAGATATAGCAACCAGTATTGTTGTAGAGGGTTGGCAACCCTTGTGTATCCCATTGATTGATGGATATCATTCAATAATTGGATTTGATGCTTGCTTTTATAAACATTTTAGGCCTCTACATTTATTTTGTGGACAAATACTTGATAAACATATCTACAAAACGATTTGATAAACAAAGCATAACAAATTATTTATTTATAGTCTTGAAGGTAATGTCAATGAAATGTAAAGCAACATTGCGTTTATTTATAAATATCAGGATGTGAATACAAAGTTCAATGACATGCCAAAATATTCTATACACAGAAATGTTACTGATAACACTAATCTTCAGTGACCTTGGCATTACAGATGGGCAGAATTAATTAATGTGATAAATGATTGATTGCAATCAATTGCAAGTCAATCTTCAAAAATCAATCTTATAAAACGTTTTTGGATTATTTCTGTAATCGTAACTATCATTGATTGGATGTGATTGGTTTTTTGATGAATTACATTATAATGAGATGTTGCCTGAAAATTACACAAGCAATTGGAATTCTTATTATTGAGATTTTGTTTATCTTTTTATGAAAGGATAAGTATCTTTTGGCTCGCTAAATAAATTGTATGAGATGATAGAGTATTGTTTCTACTTGCATGTGAGCTGAGTTTGTACCCAGTACATGGTATATTTTGGTTATGTTATCAACATCTAACAAATGCACTCCGGAAAGAGCATTGATGCAAAAATATTTCTTATATTATTTCACTGATACACAGTTTGATATCGAGTATTTTTTTCTAAAGTTCAAAGAAAGTCAGTCATGGAAACGTAGGTAGGTAATAATTTTGCTGTAATTTATTTATACACACATAGAACGCGTGACGAAACAAGAGTTCGCGGTAACGCACCGCAAATGTCGAAACGACGCAGAAAAAAATAATTAAACAACGCACCCGAATGACACGCAAAATCAGGTATCATCTGATTTATCACGATAAAAATAGATATTCGTTAAACACGATAGGTTTCATCACTGTTTTTCTGAGTGTCTACAAAATATTATTGTGTTAAAATTAATGGTTGTAAACATTGAAAAAAGCTCACTGTGTTTAGGAGATCGTCAATTTCATCCGTGGCCTTCTCGTACAACAAAGCGTACAGAGTCAGGGACATCCCATCCCTCGCTGCGAAAAACACCCTTTCCCTCAAGGTGCTGGATAAATCGTCTAGCATTAACTTGTCCTCCATTATTACATGCACTTGAAAATATTATAAAACAAACTTTTGTTTAAACTGCTGCACTCAATAGGAACTTGAGGAAATAGTTGTCGTGTTCCAAAATCCAAAACAGTATTATTCTACGTAAAATTTTCCCAAAAAAGAAAATAGTAGCACACGCACACAGCTGACAGCTGATTGAACTCTGCTGTGGTTGTCTATGGCTGATTGAACATAGAGAAAAGAAAACTAAGCACAGATTGCTATTGGATGAATGACATTGAAAGATTATTTTTATTGACATTTGACAGCCATGATAAAGATACGTTCAAATTAAGAAAAAAAACCGGTAATGCCGAAAATATTAAGTTAAATACCGGTTAATTATGTAGAATCAAAAGAAGCTGTATAAGTACGAAATGCAAGTTGTTATATAGTCATTAGTACCTTATTAACTTTTTATCAAATAAATCATTATCTATTATTTTGCTGGAATATTATTTTGAGGTGCATTGTGCACTGAGATTGTGCAGTATGCACGCAATGCCACGTTTTGTCGAAGTGGAATCAAATTGGCCAATGAGAGCAAACTTCACCTTTCAATTTGACGTTTTGCTTTGTTTTTGACGTGTAACTTGTAACCTATCGTTTTCGCTATTTACAAAAAAATATTTGAATAATTATTTAAAGTTATCTCAATTAAAATATAACAATGTCGAGCGGTCAATGGGAAGTTGTCGGTAAAAGCAAAAAGTCCCAAAATGGGAAAGTGAAGACCGTCAAAGAGGAGGATAATAAAAAGCCGACCAAAAATGGACCGAAACTTGAGGACTTCGGTAAGTTGTTAATAAAAAGGTGAAAAATTTGGTATAAACAGGCAGCGATAATTATTTCTCAAACACTATTATATGTTGTAGTACCACCGAAGTCCTACTATGCGGGAATGGAAATCGATGACCCCAGGAGATCGTCGAAAGATAGTAAGAAAAACGGGGATAAAAAGAATAAAAAGAAATCTGAACCTGCTAAGCCTAAGCCGCCTAAAACCATCGAAGAAGCATTGGAAGCGGTAAACTATACAAATATTAAAATATTTTACCAATACTGTCATAGGTTTACACATAATACATATTACATAGACTTTGATTCAAGGAACTTCATCCCGCAATGATCAATTACTGTCCATGCTATTGATTAGGTACCAATTTAGCAAGAATTTTATAATAGGTATCCAGTAAAGGACTTTTATGAAATCTGGTACCAAGCCAATTCAAATTCAAACTTTATTTTTATAAACAACTGCCTCCACATTATCCCCTATATTTTTTTAAAATTAACATTCAGATTCCAAAGCTTTAGAAATAAATAAAATCTGTATAACAGGAAATGTGATTTGAAAAGAAAGTAAATTTTAAAAGAAATACAAATTCCTATTGCCAATGGTTCTTAAACACTATTTTATTTTCCTAGAATATTTTGGTTTTGGTTCATGAGAAAATCATTCTTTATTCATTAGCATTTTTAAAATTCCTACAACCCTTTTTAAAATTCTAAATTACTTGAAGATGTTGCTAAAAATAAAAAAATTTTTTTTTCATTCAGTGAAAAGTTACCAACTAAAAGTTGTAGCCGACTATAAAAATTACTAACTGTCGAATTTTTTGTTTACAGATTGATCCAATTGAGCTTGCAAACATAATAACGACCAACAAATTGAGATTTTCCAACGCACCATTAGTCTGGTTGAAGGAGATTGCCAGTTTCTTGAATTCGAAAATCCAGATAGATGTTGATGATCCAACATTTTCTCACTACCCTCTTAACTATCCACTGTGTGTCATGCCAGAGGAAATAAGAAAGCCTTTGGAGAATGTCTTACACGAAGCAGGGAAGGCTAATGCCCAGCTTTTCTTTGATGTCACTCTAACTGCCATCGCAAATGATATGAGCAGGGGTGAGTAACATTTTTAAAAATCTGCATTTCTTAAAAGTGTCTTTTTTAAAATATTAGCGTCAGTTTAGAGTTAAATGTGGGTAATCCATGAGTCGATTTTCTGACTCATTTTATAATGTGAACATTTTTGAGCTAAGATTAAAGCATTTTAGCTAAAAGTCATAAATGTATTAAGAGATATTATTGCCTTTCCCGTAATTTTACCAGCATAACCTGAGTGTGTTTATTAGCTTACAAATTATGAAAAAATACATAAATTTTGAATTTGGCAGCATCTTTAAAAGGCCCAAGTTACATTAGAAATTAATGAATGACAAACATTCTCAAACCTTTAATTTTTTTGGTTTAAAAGTCACTTATGAAAGTGTACATGAATGTGAATAATTAAGTAGCAACAAAGGAGGGCATTTAAAAAAATGATTTTCTACTAAAAGTTACTAAAGTTTGAATAATTACATTAAATTACAATAATTTTCTTACTGGTAATTAACCTACGATTCTTTCTGATATTAAATTAAGAATTCATCTTACTGCTATGTCTTAACTTATGATGAAATCTCGGTCCGACATGGTTGGCTTGCATTTTAGGCCTGCAATGTCATCTAAATACTGTAGAGCTGCTAGCAATATGTAATTTAGGTAGGGCTGCCTGCGATATGTAATTAAATGATAAACACTTGCGATAATAAAACTGATTACTAAAGAGCAATTTGACTTATAAACCTGTTAACAAGCCTCATTCATCCGTAGGTCAATCTGTGAACGGTCACAGAATCTTGCTTCAGATGTTAGCGCTCGACTGCCCAGACTTCTGTGTGGCATCGTTAGCCAAGAGTGTCACCCTGAGGAACTCTTACCAGAACAGGCCTCCCATAGGCCTCTCCCTGCTCTGGGTGCTCGGCCAGGGTGGACTCAACAACTTTGCAGTGGGAATGAAAGGTAAGCCTTCTTCTAATAATTTTCTCTAATATATAAAATTCTTATGCCAATTTTTGTTACCAAACTCCTACAAAATGACCCGACCAATTGTTATGAAATTTTCCATCTATGTGCGGTAGGTCTGAGAGTAAAAGAGGAGGTCGAAAGCTATTCTTTATATCCCTAATAGCAAAGCAACGTTTGCTGGGTCTTCAAGTCTTCTAATATATAGAATTCTCATGACAATTTTTGTTACCAAACTCCTGTAAAGCAGCTCGACTGAATGTTACGAAATTTTCTGTGTATATTCAGTACGCTGAGAATAGGTTGTAAGCTATTCTTTATATCTCTAATGGCAAAACAACGTTTGCCGTGTCAGCTAGTAGGTATGAAATTTTGTGTGTATATTTGGTCTTAACAAATCGAAATTCCTGAGGTAATTTTATGGTCAATTACTGACTTACTGAGGATTGAAAATATTTTATAGAAAAACAAAACCAACTCTAATATTGACAAACAAAGATTGTTACTCTTCTGTATTATTGAATCCTCATTGCGCGAGTATAACTCGCACTTGGCTGTTTTTTTTTAACCTGATGTAGAAAACTAGTCCATATAGTTTTATTTTACACAGTTCTATTACCTATTAAAATATTTGGTCATCTGTCATAACTTTATCTTGTTATCTTCTGACATTCTCAAGGTACCTTGATAACCTGCATCTTAGTATCTAGGTCTACAGCATTTCATTTGTTACAATAATTATTAAGAGAACTCTGTTCATGTTATTTAGTGCAAAACCTTTAATAGTTATTAGTTTACGATTCTGCTTAAATTAATTAGGTAGTAATTAGCTTACTGTTTGCTTTGATTAATAATAATGACTATATTTTTGTGTTTAAAATTGATTTGCCCGTGTTTGTGAAATGGTAATCAATATTGTTTATTTAAAAAATTTGGCTTTATCAGTCTAATAGTGACTTTCAAATTTCTTATCAGTTTAATATTAACTATCTTCTTCAAATTATCATAAAAGGTTTGATTTTCTAGAACTATTAACCACACTTTAGAACCCCCGAAATTTTTGTAGTCCTAAAAAAAGTTTATACATGACTAGATTTTATCCTCGGCTTTGCTTTAACACATAGGACGCACTAGAAGAAACCAACCAAGTAGGAAGTCAAAAACAAAACCCTGGTACATAGTTAATAAAGATTTCCTTTCCAGCGTGGCAAGAACTGTTCCTACCGATAGTAGAACTGAAGAACTATTCCCGCTACGCCATCAGCTACTTGGAGGAGATCTTGGCGAGGCACGCGAGCATGGACAGCACCAGGGTGTCGTTCGAGCAGCTGATCGCCATGTTCGACATGGTGAACAACAAACGGAACGCGCTGGCCAAGGACCTGTCCAGTGAACTTATCACGCAATTAAGTAAATATAAGGTGAGAGGTGTACATCAGCTTTTGCCGGTGTTGCTGGCAATAGGGAAATTTCCCTCCAGGCAGATGTTATGCCTGGGGACCGCTTGTGATCCGAGCGTGTGACGTCAGAACTTCTATATATAGCACGCTCGTTGAAAGCTCCGTCAGCGTGTGCTAGGGTACTGGTTACGCCATCTATCGTCAGCTATCGAAGACCGCTACAAGCTATTTGGAGGAGATCCTAGCGAGGCACGTGAGCATGGACAGCACCAGGGCAGGCCAGGCTCAATTTTTCTTCTTCTTCTTCTGCTCCTGGGACTTTTCCGCGATTGGCCGAAATCTCTTCGTCCGTTGCACGTGGAGTTGCCGATGCGGGCCTCGCCGGATCACTCCAGAATACAAAGAGCCAGACCTCCCAGGTCGCACAGGATATCTTGGAGTGTTGCTGAGGAGCCCAAGTAGGTCTCGCGTTGATCCGACACTTCATTGCACCGTAGTAGCAAGTGTGCTGGCGTTTCGTCCTCTTTCTTGCAGGCTTTGCACAGAGGGCTGTCCGTGATTGCCAGGCTCACTTATCACGCGATCGAAGAAACTACAATTTCAGATGGCCGCCGCGCGCCTGCTAGGTTGCACGCGTTAGTTCTTGTACGGTCTATTTCACGCGCTGCGAGCGCCCGATTACGAGGCAACCTTAGTACGTGGAAAGAGATAATGTTAAGCGATAGAATGAGACCACAACTTTAGATGAAACAATTTATGTGAGAAATAATTTATGCAGCAAAAAAACGTTTGCTGAGATATTAATCGACCAAATTATAAGTATGATTAATGTTACGTTTTGTTCATAGGACATCTATTTCAAAAAGAGCGGCAACAAACTCCAAGTGGCGTTCAACCACCTGATGAAGAAGTTGCCTAATCAGTACCTCAGCGGTTCCACCCTGGACCCTTACAACGCAGTGATTGTTGAGAGCCTCGTGGACTGTCTGCACCAAGACGACTCCTGCAACGCCACCTGGAGGCAGCTCTTCAGCCGGTGCAGCAAACAGTCTGCCACCCTCATAGAGTATATAGGTGAGTCATATCAGCAGGCTGAGCCAAGTGAAAAATAGCGTTGCGTCACATATAGAAATGAAACAAATTTCAAAAAAATGTATGCGAAATAACGCTAAATTAGAAAAAAAAAGAAAAAAAGACGTGTGGCTCTCGGAGACAGCCGCGGTGAAGCTATTGCATAGCTGTTTTTATCAACTTATGCAATTATAATTATACAACCAATGCCACCTAGAGACGAGTTGCTGGAAAAAGAGACAAGCGTGATACTTCAAAAAGTCATGCATCAAAAAGTTCTGCTATTCATCGATAGATGGCAAAACCAAAAAGTGTTAGGTTATTTTCGTTACGGAATTTCTGGATTCGGTCTCCACGCTCAAAACCCGCGATATAAGCTATACAATAGCTTAAAAAAACGTTTCTTTCACGAAAGTTGCTAAATGGTAGGCCAAGATACAATTTTGACAGTCGCTAACGATTATTGTTGATGTACAGATTATAAATAGGTCGTCATTCGCGGTACCTTAATGCTAGCTCTACACGTTGGCCAAGAAGAGGGGAATAGCTACGAGTGCGAGTGAGAGGTAAGGACTAAACCTAGCACTCGCAGCCGCTCGCCTCGCCTCGGCCAACGTGTAAAGCTAGAGTTAAAAGAGTCGATGTGATATTGACATTGTTTTGTATAATTGTAATATTTGTGAATAAAACGTTTGAAAGTTTTCAATTTCCACTTGTTATTTTGTTAGACACAAATTGGGAAGCAGTTAGCCCGAGACTAAAGAAGAAATCCCTGAGAGCAACGATCGCTCAGTTCAAGGAGGTGTGCGGCGAAACGCTTAGGGGCAAGAAGAAGGACGAGACGGTCGTCAAAGCCAACAAGATATGCCAGGTTAGTATCCGCACGAATATATAAATATTTCAATACACGACGGCGCGCCCCACTCTGTCGACCTCCATAGTATTCGAATATGGTCAAGTGCCAGTCGAGCGCGCGCACTGAGGGTTCCGTACGAAGACCATTCAAGAGTCAAGACAATTTCCAACCAAAACGCCCAGTGCCCACCAAATTCAAAAACTAGTAAAAAATCGCGAGACAAAATTTTGTTTTAATTCAACTATATTTTTTAGTGTATAAATATTGTGTCTAAAATTTCTAGCTCCTACCTAGTGTTTCCTTTAAAGTTAAAAATTATATTATTAAACTATAGAAACACTTAAGGTAAAAAACTTCAAAAACATTTTTTGTCTATAGCAACACTGAAGAATCTATCTTCAATCTGTATTCTGTGGTTTCACTTGGTTTCACTTTCAATGTCAATTGTCAAGTCAAATCGGGGGTCGATTATTTTTCGAAGAATTGTGCCTGAAAATAACACGTATTTCGGAATTGGTTTGCGATTTACGAGTGACCTGTGTTTTCGTGTTAAATTCAACTAAGTTTTGTGACAAGGTTCTCAACGGTGAGTCAATAAACATTGATCGATATTATTTCTAACACATGAAGAAATCGAATTTTTCCATAGGGCGTTAGGGCGTTAATTATGCGTAGTGGTAATAAAAAGTGCTGTAAAACTAGTATTACGAGATAGTATTTGAATGTAAACGTGGATAAAGTTGTTCACGCGCCCAACGCCTATTTTATTACTTTCCAATTCCACACTTTTAAAGTAAATCATCCGTCGTTGGCCTTACTTATTCGTAACTAAAACAATGTTTTTATAACACACACATCCGTTATGTGCATACCAAGAGCTCTGCGGGAGTAACACACGTGTATTTTAAGATTTCCGACTTATTATCTTGTTGACAAGGTAAACTGACCATTTATTACATTGAATTGCTAATAGGTTTTTCGTACCTAGTTTAATTAGGAACCAACGTAGATTCAAAATGATTCTTTGTTTATGCTGATATCCTTGCTGGTTTATTTTGTTGTAACTTGTTAGCTATAAATAAACTACTCTAAGTTATAAACAAGTACCTACTTACAAGGTAAAATTTATTGTAAAATTACGTTTTCCTCTTATGTTACTCTTTTAGTATAAATAACAAATACCAATAGCTTATTAGAGTAGATCAATCTGTATTGTATAATATTCAATGGTTTAGATTTGTGTGTAGCAAATGGAATGTTAGGATGGATCTAACATTCTCTAACTTCAAGACAGTGTTTGTACTAATGCCTTGTTATAATATAGAAGGTGAAAGTTAAATAATCTCTAGTAGGAAAACTAGATAGATAGATTATTGGGAACTACAGCTAACTATTTTAGAAATGATATAGGTGATAACTGATAAACATTTAAGAAACCCGGGTACCTTTAAGAAAAGAGTGAATAGGCATGTTCTAGGTAAGCATGGTCCATCTTCGACCACATCACTTTCCATCGGTTGAGATTGTGGTCAAGCATAAAACTATATTGATTAACAAAAAACAGTTTTAACAATTGTATTCTACTGTGTGTTATATCATCAGATAGGCACAGTTTTCTGTTTGCACAGTGTTGTGCATTGAATATTTTTAACCCTGGCGCATTATCAAGCAGCTGTTACTGTTTTCATATCATAAATGTATGTAGCTTTAACATTTTCAATAAACATGTGATATATTTTCACTTCTAACTGTGTTAAATTATCTACCAGCCCCCCAGTAGTATGGGAAGGAAATTCTACATTTATTACTTGGTTACAATATCTATGGACTTCGCTGGAATGCGTACCCACTCCCCGTTCTTCTTTCACCTCCCCACGCTCGCCCCGGCTTCATTGTTTTGCGTACCTTATCAGAACGCTGACACGACGTGACGTCATCGAGCCAGGTCCACAGATATTGTAACCGGGTAATATCTCCTCCAATTATGACAGGATAAAATTATTTTCTCCACTGACTAAAGTACAGTAAAAAGGAGTAGTCTTTCCTTATATAGTGTGAATGGGAAACAATTTTATCCTTTCTCTGATGAGAAATTGTACAGGTAGGTCATAGAAATGAGGTTCAACACTAGTAGTCTCGATAGAGTGATACCCTATTATTCATAAAAGTGAAATAGCGTTACAATGGTTATCGTCTGTTCTGTCTCTTTCCTCTGAATGTCCAATTACTGTTGACAAACATAGACAAAAAAGAAAATAGTTATTTCCAGTGCAACGGAAATAACTATTCCACTGCTATTTTATGTTTAAGAATAAGGGGATAAGTATTTTTTTTTTTTCAGGACATTACACACATCACAATCAATGTTTATGATGCTAACACCCTGTTGAATTGAATATTGAATCTGATATAATAGGAATCTTGTGTGTTTGTATATTTTTAGAATCTGGCATAGTCCAGGCCAGGGAATAAAAGGGTATACCACAGACAGTGTCTGACAGAGTCTGTTGTTGACAGGATATTCTAGACAGGATGACGAGCACTAGAAGGTTCCCTTGGCTGTGGGCCAGCTTCCTCCTGCTGGTCGGCATTGCTGGACTAGTGGCCTACGACGTTCAGCGAGTCGGAGGCAGCTTCCCGAGTGAGTAACAATTGTATCAATACTTGCACTAGGATAATATAAGAACAGCTTATACCAATTCTGTTACTCTGGTATCTAGTACATTAATCTTAAACATCCTTTCCTAGTCAAATCCCTTCTAAGTTCTGGTTTACTGGCGGTAATCATGATTGAAAGAGATAAGACACTATAGTAGTGTTATTATCTCGCTGCAGACTCTGTGTAACATTTGAGTGTTTCGCTTTTGTTGTTCTTTGTTGAGTTGTGCATTACTGCACAACAACAAAAGCGAAACACTCGAATGATTTATAACCGAGTCTGCAGCGAGATAATAACACTACTATAGTAAATGGATTTAAAAGAGCCTTACAGTTAGAGATTTCACTAAAAAAACAGAATAAGTACAATGGCTCTGAAGCATAGAGCCAACTTCTGGAGCAATATGTTTTTGGAGAAGAGGGGTTGTCAAAAGTACCCATTGAGAAGATGTCTGTTGCTTTTAGTGATGTTCAACATGCTTTTGAGAGCAAAACACCTCTTGCACAACCAAATCCTTTAAAATAAAAGAGATGCTACAGAGAACTACATTTCACTATATTTTGTGGCAAATTACAACATTAAAATAACAATCAATAGTTTGACCTTTGTTTGCCTAATGTTGTTTAGTGACCTTGATGTTTTCATAGACTAGGTGACCTTTTTTTTACTCTATACAAGTTAGTACTTGACTGCAATATCACCTGATGGTAAGTGATGATGCAGCCTAAGATGTTATCGTACTAACTTGGAAGGGTAAGTTAATTTCTACAAGCATCGCACCGAAACGCTAAATCGTTTGGCGGTGCGTCTTTGCCGGTAGGGTGGTAACTAGCCACGGAAGAAGCCTCCCAGACCAGACCTGAGCCAATTTAGAAATTATAAAATTCCAAAGTGGCCCGTGGGGGGAATCGAACCCGCGTCTACCTACTCGAATCTGAGCGCGTCGCCACTGCGCCAGGGAGGTCGTCAAAATAATTTCATATTTGTCATAGAATAATTTGGTACAAAAGCTATTTCGCTTATCAATAACATTGACCAGGCACTTGTTTATCACCAGATGATAAGTGAAATGTGAAAGAATGGGCTTTACAGATAAGATAACCTAATGTATTTAACCTATTGACCACTGTACATGACATATTATACAATGTTGACTTGATTCGTGGATTTCTTCACTAATGATGTTTTATGGTCTTCATTCTATATATTTTTTTTTAAATTACGAGTCAATTCATAGACAAAGCCTATATGAGGTTCTATAGTACAGTGCAGATGCAAAATTGAGGGTTTTCATATAATCAAAATGCTTTTTATAGTATAATTTTTTGGAACTAAGTAGATTCAATAATGACAGGGAAAAAATTAAAAAACTAAGGAAATTGATCAAAAGTTACGCGTATTTTAGTATTTCGATTAGACAGATGTAGTCTTAGCAGAATAAATAAATAAAATAAATAAATATATATCAGGATTCAGGACATTACACACATCGCAATCTAGCCCCAAAATAAAGCGATAGCTTGTTGTTATGGGTACTAGATAACTGATAAATATATATACATACTAATATACTTAATTATTATATATTGAAAAACACCGAGACACTGGAAAACATTCATGCTCATCACACAAACATTTACCAGTAGTGGGAATCGAACCCGACCTCCGACGCAGACGGCAGGTTCGTCAAACAAAGAATGTCAAGACATTATATTAACGCCAAAGTAGCTCTCTATCAGACATAAGTATAGAGATGATGTATGTTCTGAAACATCATGTTACATACATACAATGTGCAGGTTACATGCCATAATTAGCCGAAAACCTTCAGTAGGGGATGATGTATAGATGCATGAAAAAATATCACAAAAAGTCTAGCTCATATCCTGAGGGAACTATAGGGAGTTCAAAAATGTACTATAAATTTTAAGTGACATCCCAAAAAACAGCTCATTCAATGTAAATGAACTGGGAATAATGAAAAGTGTATTACACTTTGTTGACATCACAGTCAGGGTTGCTAAAAAAATTGGTTGTCTGTAAAGTCGGTTTACTGACGATAGTTGAACGTGACAACGTCTTCTTTGTCGCTCGTTCCACGCTCGCGAGGTAACGCCGGTAACGCCGCATGAGCGAGGTAACGCCGGATGAGTCATGTTTTTTCGTGCGTGCAACCAGGTCTATCGAATTATAAGACGTTGTCACGTCAAAATAATTTTTCTAAATTAAATAATAAGTTTGGTATTGAAAATAAAACATAATAATTTGGTCTTCTTATATCCATTAATGTAACTAATTATCTTTTTGATTAGTGTTTTCCACACTTAGGAAATAATTCCTTTAAATTTAAATCCCGCTGCGAGTGAAAAAAAATTGGTTGTCTGTAAAGTCGGTTTACTGACGATAGTTGAACGTGACAACGTCTTCTTTGTCGCTCGTTCCGCGCTCGCGAGGTAACGCCGGTAACGCCGCATGAGCGAGGTAACGCCGGATGAGTCATGTTTTTTCGTGCGTGCAAACGGCTCTGTCGAATTATAAGACGTTGTCACGTCAAAATTTTGATTCGTATTTAAATTTATAGGATCCATTAATGTGTTTCTAAGATCAAGTAAAAAGGTTAGCTGCCGGCACACTATACAATTTAACTCACACCTTGTATATTGTTAGTCATAATTGATACCATTCATAATTTTTTTTGTGAAAAAAACATGCCATTCCATCCTAAACAAATATGAGACATAATTACAACTACATTCAATCGTTTTAAATATTCCGCTATTGTTTTACAGAGAGCACAACTGGAAAACTCATGAAAGATCTGGGCATACTTGAACCAAGTCAACTCGCATGGCAGAAGACACTCTCAACGTCAGCGCGAGGGTATCTCTGGCTGGAAACAAACACCCCGGTCTTCTATGCACAGACAGTTGAAGCAATCACACCGTATGCCCAACTATCAAAGGATGCACTAATAGTGGCTTCAAAAAAACTTGGTATACTCTACGGGAATATCAAGGAGTATGTTCTAGAGAAGACCCCGGTGGTGGTAGCTACCGTGGAGCAGTACGCCCCTGGTGTGATAGACATGGTGCAGGGTTACACCGCAAGTGCGTTTGCGGCTGTTAGAAAATATTCCAACGACTATTACCAGGCGGCTGCCGACTATTTGAAGACTAATGTCTTTGTGTGAGTACCTTTTTTGATTTTTACATTTTTCTTTTACCGACTTAAATTTTTGTTAATTGTATGCTTGCATGATGTAACTACTTTGTAAGTAAAGCTTGCGCCTAAGGGCGGTTCCCAATACTCTTATCTATCCATGGTTTGGCTTACTAGAGATAGAAATTTGACAAAACTTGTATAAAGCTTATTGTGACATAATATGTCACATGCTATGTGACATAATTGATATCTCTAGTAGGGCAAATAGAACATAGATAGAATATTGTGAACTGGCATAAATCAATTACTGATTTAGAAATTATACAGAAATTGTAAAACAGTTAAAACAGTTTCTTTTTGTAGATAACAAAACCCAGCTGAGTTTGTTGTGGGCTTCTCAGTGCAGGGCGCGTTTGAACCCTCGTATACTTAGTTTTAAGTTGACTTGTAGTTATCACCATACATATGCAAGAAATATATTGACATTTTACAAGAGCCTGTAGCTAGGCCTATATGAAATAAATATATTTTGAGTTTTTTTTTAGGGTGTCGCGCAGAGGGTTAGCCGAAAGTAAACGGATTTTTTGCGTGACGAAATTCCCACCACAAAGTAACATTTAGAATGAAAGTGTCTCTTACTAGTCAAATATACTTCTGGTATCGAAATCGTTAACGCGAGGTAGCTGTAGGCAGCGCAAGCTATCGTGCGATGGGGAACTTAGTTTCTACCAAGTGTCCTACGACACTAGATCTTTCCCGAGCCATTTCCCGGGCAAGGACGCCAAACCTCGAGGCCCCTGTTAGGCTAAAACCTAACAGAGAAAACCACTGCGTTGCCACGACACTTGTTTTTTTGGAACGAAGTTTCTTATCGCGCGTTGCGAAAGGGGGCTAGACGGAAAAAATTAAGACGAAACGTTGTAACCACACTTTTTGCTATAGTAAGCTATTGTAAGTCGTGCGGCGTGCGCATGTTTCTCTGTCTATCTCTCTTTCTGTCTCTTATAGAAGCAAGCCAGATTACTTCGTTCCATCCGGGTGTCTCTTGACACCTCTCATTTTTGACGTGATAACGTCTTATAAATTGATGAACAGCAGCACTCATGAAAAATAGTAACGTTCCGCGTAACGTTCCACCTGAGCCTGTGCGTGCAAGCGAGAGCGCGCAACAAGCGATAGAGAGGCACGATAAAAATTACATAAAATAATGATTATGATTATCATAATGATAATGATTATGATTATCATAATGATAATGATTATGATTATCATAATGATTATGACGTTATCACGTAAATCTATCGTCCGTAAACCGACTTTACAGACGACATTTTTTAAAATTTTCTGCATACCCTGTTCCAGCGGCGAATGGGCGCCGGAAATACTCCAGAACAAGACGCAGGTGGCGCTGGACGCGGCGCGGTTCCGCGTGACGTCATACTTCCACTGGTTCAGGCAACAGGTGCACGTCTACTCGGAGATACCCTGAAGGCTGCTGTGTGGGGTGTTGAGACGATAAGTGTTGTGGCATTTTGTTTACAAGGGTAGGGTTGATCGCATATTAGAACGTCAAGAACACTAAAATTATTTTCATTGATTTGTAATAATAAGGGCCTGTTTCAAAATTTCAAAATCACCAGGAAAAATTTGTCTAGCAAATATAGATGTTGACAATTTTTTTTTAAGGTCTTATCTTTTAATTGTAAAGTCCTTTGGCTCATGCTGTCAAGTAACTATCAACAATAAAAAATGTAAAAAACATCGTAGCTTAAAATATACGTAAGGTAGTTCTGATTTGGTTCCAAGTTCAGAGTTCTTTATGTTACTTACCTCTAATTTAGTAATTTTTGTATTGGAATCTGTCAAAATGTCAATTTTATTCATTAGATAAAGTTTATCTGGCGATTGTGAAACAGGCTCTAAATATGTCTATATGACACTTCTAATACCCAAATGTATAGAGTTGGCAGTGTACCTAATCACAATTAAAAATTAGAATGTAATTGACATTCCCAAACATCATGCTCTAAATATGTCTATATGACACTTAATTATACCCAAATGTATAGAGTTGGCAGTGAATCTAATCACAATTAAAAATTAGAATGTAATTGACATTCAAACATCATCTCAGTAGTCTACTACTACTACTAACTAAACTACTAGATTTAAATAGTGTAGAACCTGCACCATGTTGTATCTTGACTTGGGCACATCATTATATTATGGCAGAAATTCAAAACCCGACTACGTATTTTGAATCACATAGTATAAAAAAAATCCTTAAAAAAGCAGTCACATTTGATGGCAAATCATATTGACGTGACAACGTCTTATAAATCGATGGAGCCGGCTGCACGCACAAAAAAACATGACTCATGTGCCGTTACCTCGCTCCCGTTACCTCTGAGGCGTTCCATGTAAGGCTTGAAGTGCAAGCAAGAGTTGTCACGTTCAACTATCGTCAGTAAACCGACTTTACATAAATGTAATGAATAAATCATGGCAAGAAATCATGGAAAAAGAAATGCGATCGTTTTAAGATTTTTTTTATGAAGTTATGTTTTGTTGTTAAGTGTTCGCCTTAAAGACTATCGCACACTTAATACATTGAGAAGGTCTCAGTTTTGTATGGAGGCTGTCCTTTGAAATAGACTTAACAATTGGGTATTTTCCTACTTTTGAATTTGATAAATATTATCACTTTATTATAAACTAGGATAAAAATAATGACGTAGGCAGAAAAAAAAATTAAAATGCAACAAAGATTTACAAAGTTACAGGCATTTTAATTTTGGAGTCTTCTATCCCTTTCTCGCAAAACGAAAATTTGTATGAAGCCGCACGCAGCTACTATGGCATTCGTGAGGTGTGACGTCACAATTTAATATTGCTATCTCTGTCTAATCAGAAATATTTAAATAAATAAATATAGTAGTTAAATACCCAATTGACAGATTTTTCAGTTGAAAAATGCGTAAAAATTGCGATACAAAACTGTTAAGAGGTCAAGAGGTGTGTGGTGTGCTGCCTTTACAATCATCAAATTATAATAATTTTTACATCTCTCTAGTTTTATTTATTGTGTTTTGTCAATGAATAATATTGTATGTTAAATGAATTATTAATATGTATTTTTTATAAGTACCTCAAATTAATATTTATCTTATTTAATTTTTTGTATCTAGACTTGTGCCAACCATAGCAACATTTTTTAAAGGTTCCGTATAAACCTGCCAATTTGAAATGATTTTGTAATTTTTTTTTCAATTTTTGAATATATTTTTTGTGATTGAAAATAATAATTATAATTTTGCAGATGTCATGTCTCATAAAAATTATTAATTTTCGAATAATAAATTATTAATTAATTGTTACACAAAGCATACTGTACAAATTATTTAATCAGATACTTTTTTTTAACTATGAGCAAAATTTTTCACATCATCACATGGTATATTATTTTATCCTATTCACCATGACAATTCATTATATTAACGAATAATCAATTAGTATTTTGTTAAAAGAACATTCCCATTGCATTTAAAATTGTGAATTGAAATGAAATTGTAAGAAATTACACCCTGAGTTAACTTGGCAATGACATTGATATGACGTCATTAAGTCTGACGTTGTGACGTTCACGCAAAATTTTATGAGCCCCCTGAGATTATAGTAGTGTTATTATCTCGCTGCAGACTCGGTCATAAATTATTCGAGTGTTTCGCTTTCGTTGTTCTGCAGTAATGCACAAATCAACAAAGAACAACAAAAGCGAAACACTCGAATGATTTATTATTTATTTATTTATTTATGACCGAGTCTGCAGTGAGATAATAACACTACTATAGATACCGTGCATAGCATAGCAGCATTCACTCGGCAAAATGATTTAAATAAATAGCTACTTTAGCGCTGACACAATTAAAGTGCACTACCAACGTCGATATTAACCTGAACGTTGTGTTCTCTTTCTGTCGCGTTACTTAATCTTCCCCTCTCTGTGCTTTCACTCCGCAAATTGATTTAAATAAAAAATAAATAGCTACTCTAGCGCTGACACAATTAAGTGCACTTATACCAACGTCGATATTAGCCTGAACGTTGTGTTCTCTTTCTGTCACGTTACTTTATCTCCCCTCTATCTCTTTCCGGCTCGCTATAGGGCTCTGATAAAACCGCTGAGCGGTCCGCGCTATGTACTTGTAGCCTTTGTACCTACAATGCGAGTGAAACCCACCCCCTGGCGGTGGTAAGGCCCCATTCCTCTATTGTGTTCCCTTTCTGTCGCGTTACTTATCTCCCCTCTATCTCTTTCCGGCTCGCTATTGGGCTCTGATAAAACCGCTGAGCGGTCCGCGCTATGTACTTGTAGCCTTTGTACCTACAATGCGAGTGAAACCCACCCCCTGGCGGTGGTAAGGCCCCATTCCTCTATTGTGTTCCCTTTCTGTCGCGTTACTTATCTCCCCTCTATCTCTTTCCGGCTCGCTATAGGGCTCTGATAAAACCGCTGAGCGGTCCGCGCTATGTACTTGTAGCCTTTGTACCTACAATGCGAGTGAAACCCACCCCCTGGCGGTGGCAAGGCCACATTCTCCTCCCCGTCGCCCTGCGGGGCTAGACAAAGTCACAAGCGTTTGGCGTTAACGCTAGTCGACAAAAATGTATGGACAAAACAAATGACTGTAGAAAAACCACGATAATAATAATTACTAAACACGCTGTGTTTGGATAATTAACTACGCTAACTTGAACGCTCGCTGGCGTTCTCGCGGACCTTGTAGATAACTTTAGCGTACTTCGCTTGACAATTGACAGCCGACAATATCAAACAGCGTGTTTAGTGATTATTATCGTGGTTTTTCTACAGTCATTTGTTTTGTCCATACATTTTTGTCGACTAGCGTTAACGCCAAACGCTTGTGACTTTGTCTAGCCCCGCTGTACCGTTCCGCGGACACTTAGTGTGCTTACTGCGCAGGTAGTCGCGCACAATTCAGAGTGCTCATAAAGTTTTGCGCGAACTATTTTAAAACAAAATAACATAAAGAAAATACCTTTATTAGATGAAATGCTAACAATAAGTTATGTATGGTAGAATGTATAATTTATGTGTGATGCGTGCATGCCGATGACGTCATTGCGACATTGTATTAAAAAACTTACACTGGTCTTGTTGATATCACTTCTTCACACTCTCATTTTTGTATGTTGCTCGGCATCCATGCAATTTTGTATGGACATCATACAAAATTGGATGGACGTTCGCCTATTCACACTTTAGGCTATGGATGCTGGATTACAAAATTTTAGCAGTATAACTAATTTATGATTGAAGATGTGAGAATTAAATGTTTTTTTTAATGTCAGTTGAACAGGATGTATTGTTTGATATCGCATTGCCGCCGTCGTCGCCTTCTTGTATTGAAATTAAAGAGGAATGAATTTCTTTATTTAATGTTTTATTTATTTACTTTCCCTATAACGCAGGCTTTTCACATTACTTTACTTATTATTAAAGAACAATTTGTTGGTATTATTATAAATAGTTTCAGCTAGTTCTTCAATATTTTCTTTTCTTATCGCTGCCAGTATCTCCAGAACTTGTCTGAAAAAATGGAAGAATAACTTATTTATTTATTTTATTATAGCTTTATTTCCCATACAAATTACAATTTATAAAATATTAGCTTTATGTACAAGAATTAAGAAATTTTGTTTTCTTGGTTTTTTTTTTTTGTATGGTCCCCTGTGGGTAAAAGCCTCCTCCATTCTTTGCCAGTTTTTCCTGTCGGTAGCCTTACTCAACCAATCTCGTCCTGCAACGACTATGATGTCATCAGCCCATTTTTTTCTCTGTCTTCCTTTTTTCCTTTTGCCTACGGGCCCTTGCCATTTTGATGTTACATACGTCCATCTTTTGTCTTTGTATCGAGCTATATGACCCGCCCATTTCCACTTTTGTTGAAGAGCATACTGAAGAGCATCTGTTATGTTTGTTTTCTTTCGGATATCTATGTTTCTTATTTTCTGAATTCTTCTCAGCTTCAGTATACTCCTTTCCATGGCATGTTGGCAGGACAGGATTTTGTTTTTCACTTTTTCGGTAAATATCCATGTTTGACTTGCGTAAGTTAGGCTAGGGAGAATACAGGAATCCATTATTATCTTTTTCAATTTTAAGTTATAGTTTCCTTTTAGAATTTCTTTTTGTGCCCAGTATTTTTTCCACGCTATGGTAATTCTTCTGTCTACTTTACTACTAAGAATAACTTGTCTGAATAAAGAATACTGGTTCATTGTAATAGAAATTGAAAAGTCAGTCAAGAACTAATGTTATAAAATTCCTTTGAGAGCTTTCCCCGCGGTTAACACAATACCTGCTGAAACACAGATGTTTGTGTTTTATAATTTCAGTATCTCTTTATGCTGCAGGGGAAGGGAATAGCCTCAACTGGTGACAGTCGGGGTTGGTTCTTTTTTTGCGCAACATATCAGCCTAGCTGTTCAACGTGGAGTGGCAGCCAGTATTCTTGGCACCATTCCACGCGGGTAAGACTAGTAATTAAAATAAGGTAGTGATAAGTTTTATTGTAACATTTCAATAAAAAAAGACGTGTGGCACTCGGAGACTGCCGCGGTAAAGCTATTGCATAGCTGTTTTTATCAACTTCCCCCACTCCGACCGGCACAGCGGTGATACTTTTTAGTTTTGCCATCTTTCGATGAATAGCAGAACTCTGTCTCTTTAATTGATAAAACATATCAATTTATGCAATTATAATTATACAACCTATGGTGGCATAGGTTGTATAATTATAATCAAATAAATATAATTGTTACGTGGCTAGAGACGAGTTACTGAACTAAAGAGACAAGCGTGATATTTCAAAGTCATTAAAAGTTCTGCTATTCATCGATAGATGGCAAAACTAAAAAGTATCACCGCTATGCCGGTCGGAGGTGTTAGGTTATTTTCGTTACGGAATTTCTGGATTCGGTCTCCAGGCTCAAGGCCCGCGATAGAAGCTATACAATAGCTTAAAAAAATCGATATAAAAATACATACTTAAAACTTACACTATATTCACTGGCTCATTGCGACCTTTGACTTGGGTATCAGATTCCATAGAGTACTTCTCTTTCTTGACGGAGGGGAATTTGGTGACTACGTGCGAGTAGCCGGGATGAGTGGGTTTCACTTCACACCATGGACAGTCTGTCTCTATCATTAGTCTGTCCTGTGGTATTTTGGATGCCACTTCCAAGTTCTCTTTTGTTCTGAGTGAACTGAAATTAAAAAAATATTTTATAAAACAAGATTTATGGGCACATATTTCAGCAAACCTAATTACCCTGTAGCTTTATCATACCAATCAAAAGGCTTCATCATAAAAAGGAAGGAAAGGAGACCATGAATTGAAAGAAAAATGAAAAACTGACATTGACTTAAGGAATAAGGATATACACAAGTCAATGTCCGCAAGCTACAAACAATAGGTACCTATAAATTATATCCTCTTTAGCTACAAACAGAACTTAGCCATAAGTTCATTCAGCATGTTCAGCATAAACATATATGTAAATAAAAAGCGTCAAGGATCGAAATAATGGGACTGTATTAAACTCTCATCAGCCCGCGGGAACAATAGGTAGTACCTACCCAGTGATGAGGCAGGTATCTGTCGATATACGGTAGATCAGTGATCTTGATAGTGCATTAGATACAAGAGAATTTAGGTGCAGCTTATTTATTCTTAGTATAGAATTTTCGCGTGGGTTTGAGAATAAATTCAAGTAGCTCCGGAATCGTCTTTGTAATTGTTTTAAGTTAGTCTTAAAAGGAGTAGTTATTATAAGCATTAAGCAATTTTTGTTCATTATTCTGTATTACCTCGAGAAGTTTATAGTTAGTAATACAAGTATTACTCCAAATGGGACAAGCTTAGGCAAGGGCTGGCCTTTTAAGTATGCTATACAATCGGAGTCTAGTTTGTGAGCTTAGCCTGCTCCTACGATTTAGATAGGAACTACATAACCTTGTACCTCCTTCACCTTTCTACCATAGGACTGCAAGACGCCGAGAGCGGTGGCATCCTTATGTGGTTGACGTCCAACAAACTCGCACGAAACGTTTTTCCTCCACGTTTCTGATACGAACCGCCAAGGTGTGGAACGCCCTTCCAGCCTGCGTGTTTCCAGCCAAGTACAATCTAGGTGCCTTCAAGAGAAGAGTGAATGGGCATTTTCTAGGCAAGCGCGCTCCATCCTAGACCTCATCATTGCTTTCCATCAGGCATGATTGTCGTCAAGCGCAAGCCTATCTTCAATAAAAAAAAAAAAGCTTGTGTCATCAAGTAATAATTTCCAAAGTACCATCCATTGATGCCAATATGCAAGCCGAGGGAGAGGATCTTGTCCAGCGCGTCCTGAGGGCCGTCGAAAGAGTGCACCACCCCGCCCACCACGAGCTCCCTGTTCCTGCTCAGGATCTCCACCAGGTCCCCCGCAGCCGCGCGGCAGTGCAGGAACAGCGGCAGATTGTATTGGCTACTCAGTTGCAGCTGGTATTCAAAGTATCTGGAAAGACAACTGCATATGGACTAAAACTGAGAGATGAGTTATTCAAATAGGTAATTACTAATTTGGTTAAATTTTTGAATATTTTTAGAAGAATACATTTAGACTGGGGTATGTGGGTTGAAATCCAGCTGCGAGTGAAATTTTGATTCGTTTTTAATTTTTTAGAAGAAACTAAAAGCAGGTGTTACTTTCTGGATGTCCATAAGAGACACAGGCGTCCACAGACTGTAATGAGGAGGAAACTCCTTTGTGCAGTCTGTGCAATTGCCCAACCCTGATACATACAAGGGTTTACAAAAATCAAAAGACTCAAATGGAGATGGGCTGGTCACATGATAAGAGGACAAGACATATGTCTTGTCCTCTTGGAGCCAAATTGCGACACCATGATACCCTAGAGTAGGGAAAAAAAAAAGAGGTAGACAGCTGAAGAGGTGGGATGACGACATCAGATAAGTAGCAGGAGTGATGTGGAATAGAGTGGCTCAACAAAGACATGAATAGAAAAGGATTGAGAAGGCCTTTGCCGACTGGCAAACATCTTCAGAATATAAAAAAAGAAACAAATACTGGAGTAGAATTAGTTTTAATAATAAGTTTAATGTATTTTGTATTAAGTGGATCTGAATAAAGGGCTATTTATTATTTATTTTATTATGATACATATGAGGAGCTGACTCATGGAAGGGTACATTCTCCCCCCAGAGGTGGTCAAACCCCTGCAAAGGATGTGCTGATCTCCTTGGCAGCAACTGGATTTACAGCCCTTGGAGGGGAAATTTAGGTAGCCTATTAATTGGGCCTATATGAAAATAAAGAATTTTCATTTTCATTTTCACTCACTTTAACTGCACATCCTTTTCACAAAAATGCAATCTCTCATAGTCCAGTCCACACTCCCCTACAGCAACCACCTTGCTTCTGTTTTCCTCAATCAATTCTTTCAAGCCTTTGAGATAAGCTTCTGGGTCACTCACAAACTCATTGCACTTGGTCGGATGGCATCCTACGGTAGAAAACAATCGAGCTGAAAATTATAAACAACTCTAGAATTTGAAATATTGCAAGGGTATGAGCATGCTTGGAGTTAGCCATAAATTCCTCAAAGGTTACATGTGAAGTGACATAGGTAGTAATAGGTAAGTAGGCTCACCTCTGGCTGACCCTTAACATTTGCCACTTTCAGGCAAGGTCAGGGTCAACCCCAAGGACCCAGGCTATTAATTGGTCTGGGATTGCTATGTACGGCGTCTGCGAGAGAGATTGAGAGGATACCTGTCCCTATGTGCCAAATGGACCTTAAAAATCTGCCAAGTACAAGTTGGACTCACAAAAGAGTTGGACTCGCACACAAATAATCTTATAGCCTTTAAATAGCCTAAAAATCTTGTTTGTTGAATGGGAGCCCCTTTTTAATATTTCTTTTATTCTGTTTTTAGAACATACTTGTTCTTATTGCGGCAACAGAAATACATCATCTGTGAAAATTTCAACTGTCTACTTATCACATCCCGTTTTACCCTTTGAGTATGGAACTCTAAAGAGGATTGAAAATTACTAGTTCATCTAATTATGATGGATCCTTGGATAGTTTAGCACATTCAGTTTGGTTTAATAATACATCATGTTTGGATCCAAATGGTACATAATATCATCAAAATGACAAACAAAAATGACAACAGTTTCTCATAGTGGGTACTCGGTACCTATAACCCGTTCGCAGAAGCTTTGCCGGTGACTTCCCCTCTAGTTCTTCTGACCACCAGCCGCGAGGACCTGTTCTCAGACAAGTGTGGGTTGCGGTTGTATGAAGTGGGAGGGGAAGTCACCGGCAAAGCTAATACTAACAGTTAGTTTTGGCGAGCTCTATAGCTTTCCTGCTATCCTCGAGACTGCCGCCGGTGACTATAATCTTGTCCAGCCCACCGGCCCAGCTTCGACTCAACACCTTGTCCAGATCAGACTCATGCTTCTTCGACCCATGGTATACTCCCTGGTACATATCATCTGTTAGGTTTGCGCCGATATCTGAAAAAAAAAGAGGTAAATATTAAAACAGATATAGAGATATATACTTACTAACCCATTCGCAGACGCATTGCCGGGGGATAAGGGGATTCCCCTCCCACTTCATGCTACCGAAACCCGCGTTCGTCCGGTATCAGACGAATGCGGGCCGCGGTAGTATGAAGTGGGAAGGGTAGTCACCGGCAAAGCGTCTGCGAACGGGTTGTAGGTTATGTTAAATCCGGATGTAAATACTTAGTTTAAATTTTAAAGGAGTAAGTACTTACCAATATACTTTCTGACGGTGGCCATTCTCTTCATTAAATGTAGTACAATTTATTATAAATATATATAAATATTGATAGAAACAAATAAAGTAGCGCTAGGTGAAACCTAAAAATAACCTATATTCAATATCACAGAACACTACTCTCTAACGAGAGTTCAATATACTCTGCCTAAAAATATAATAAAGTCGGCTCAATCATCTCTATACTCTATGGGCTCAATTAATGGCAGCTGTGAGCTGTCACTTGTCAGACTGTGACAGAGTTTAGGGTCCCATTCATTCACTCTAGCCTAGAATTGCGTGACATGCGGCGCCATGATGAGCGCCAAGATTTACTGCCAAATGTTCATGCAGTGAGTAACTAGGTACCATAAGGGAGCCTCTTAAACGCCACGTGAAAGATCAAAATACATAGTCACGGTAATTTTGTAGGCGGGGCCAGTCCATATTATTCCTGTGGCCTGTGCTTTGGACATTTTGGGTCTGTGTAAATGTCAACTTTCAAGCATAGTGCTTGAAAGTTGACATTTGGGTCTACATCTTGAATCTTGCCTAAAAAAACTTAAAATAGGTAAATTGAAAACTCAGAGATGGATGATTGAACCCGGGACATTGTTGTCCCGTGTTATCATTGCTTTGCGTCGGGCTATCATTGCTTCATGATTTTCTAAGAAGTTAATAATGATTACTCCCGTTAGGAGTTTGAACAATTAAAAACGTATTAGTGGTATTAATGGAATAAGTGGAATATGCAGTAATAGACATATACACAGGACCCGGCGAACGACGCAAAAGGTCGCCAGTTCACTGGTGGGGAAAAAAAACGCTTTGACACCAACGGCGGCGTCAGTAGCAAGCCGACCGAAGTATTGTTTAGGAACCGCGGTCCACACCACAGATCGTTATAGGTACTTGTCTCAGACCAATAATCCCAGTACTTGTTATTATAGTCCGCACACGCGTAGCGTTTCCATAGGAACGGTTTCCGCCATATTGTGGCATATTAGCGGGAAATTTGACAGAATATGGCGCTACTATATTCTTGTATGAAGAAGGTTTACGTATATGTTCAGATGAGCTCATCCTTAGGTTCATATCGGTGGCTTAAGTGCTTATTAAATGAGTAATTCTCGTATCTTCGCCCAACGAAATTAAAAACAAATTATAAAAGAAATGTAATTTAATATTCATAAGACTAAAGAATTATTTGAGGCAATGTACGTACCCCAACCGTCAGTTGGATTCGAAAATTCGGAACGGTAGCATAGGTAGAACAATTCTGCTTTTTTACTGGGTAAGTTTTGCTTATCAATCCAAGTTATCAATCAATTTTATTCGCCACACCACAAGTTACGAGATGAGATCCCAAATCTAAATATATAAAAGAAGATACCTACTGACTCACTGACCTATCAACGCACAGCCCAAACCGCTGTGTCTAGAGACTTCAAATTTGGCACACAGGTTCCTTATGAGGTACCTGTGTGCACCCCTAAGAAAGGATTTTTCAAAATTCCCCCCCTAAACGGGTGAAACGGGGCTCCAAAGTTCGTATTTTTCCAAGCTTCAATACTCCTTCACGCCGCAACTACTGAACCGATTTGGCTCAAATTTGGAATGGAGATAAATTGCATCTTGGGTTAACACATAAGCTACTTTTCATCCCAGGAAAATCCATGGTTCCCGTGAGAATAGGGAAAACTAAAATTTACGCGGACGAAGCCGCGGGTATCAGCTAGTAAATAATAAGTGACGATGCAATCGAAGATGTCACCGTACCTACTTTGTATTAAATAACGCTCAAAATTTGCTACACAGCATCGAATTCTGGAGCGAAAAATCGTAGCGGTATCTGATATTGTGTCTCTGCCGGTAGAGGTCTGCCATCGGACCTAATAGATTTTTCTGTGAGAAAAGTTTCAGTTTTTGACGACCTACCTGGCGCAGTGGCGGCTTGTTCGGGAGGTCGCGGGTTCGATTTCCGCAACGGGCCACTTTGGAATTTTATTATTTCTAAATTGGCTCAGGTCTGATCTGGTGGGAGGCTTCGGCCGTGGCTAGTTACCACCCTACCAGCAAAGATCGCACCGCCAAGCGATTTATCGTTCCGGTGGGATGCTTGTAGAAACCGTTGGGGCAAATTTACTTACCCTTCCAAGTTAGTACGATAACATCTTAGGCTGCATCATCACTTACCATCAGGTGAGATCGCAGTCAATAACTAAATTGTATAGAGTAATAAAAAGAAGTTGGAGTTATACAATACAGGGTTTAAATATAAAAAATACCATAACGCTCTCGGCCTGTACCTACATACTTAGTTGTTTACATTAAAACTAAAAACTTTTGTTCTACGACATTTCAAAATTCAGTATTAATTTATTTCATACAAAAAAAAAATAAGTAAATCATGTTATTCTGTAAACGTGACCATTTAACGATCATTTTCATAAATTTTTGAATTCTAGCGTATCTCAAGTTGCTATTATAGTCCGGTCAAGTTAGACCAAAAAATAGGAGTAAGCAAAAAATCGAGTTCAGCAGTTTTTCCGGCGCGAAACGTGTTTTTTCCGGCGGTGGCGAGGAAACGTGTGCATATTAAGACGATTACAACTTTTACAACTTTTTGAATCGTTATATCTCAAAAACGGTGGCTCGTAGAAAAAAAAATCAATTAATTTTTTGTACATAATTTTATGATCTACAATTTTTGTCTGAGGTATTTTTACGATAAAACTTACCGTTTTGCTGAAATTCGCGAAAAACTCATTTTTTGACCTTTGACCTTGAATAAAATTTTTTCCTTACAAGGGAATATGGGGAACTTTCAAATTTTATTTTTAATGATATTTTAAACAATCTTACCGATTTTCAGCTTGGTGGCAATTAATGTAACTTCGAATGTCTAAAATGACTGAACTATTATGGCTAGAGAATCAGCAATGGTTGAGATGTCGACTGCTAATTGCAGAGTTGTGGTTGTAACTCTATAACTTTTATTCGAATTACAGTAGTCGCAGTTGTAGCAGGTACAATGTCGTCACTACACCATTATATTCACCCACCCTACCAGTCCCCCCTCCTTCACCAGTCGCCACTTGGACACTCCGTGGACATGGCATCTATGAAACTTCTCAAGGTAACTACTATACTTATTTTATTCACGTCATCATCGCTTTATTATATAGATATTTCAATCCATGATGACGCGCCTCACTCTGTCAAACTCCATACGAATCGAATGAAACATAAGCGATTTCGACAGTGTGGTGCGCCTTCGTGGATTGAAATGTCTATAATGCCCCACAACTGCGGGGCTAGACAAAGTAACAGTCGTTTGGCGTTAACCGACAGTAGACAAAAATGTATGGAAAGAACAAGTGACTGTAGAAAAACCACGACCGAATAAAGCTAAACACGCTGTGTTTGATAATCGACTACGACAACTTGAACGCTCCCTGGCGTTCTCGCAGACCTTGTAGATAACTTTAGCGTACTTCGCTTGACAATTGACAGCCGACAGTGAACAACGCTAAGCATAAGCATATCAAACACAGCGTGTTTAGCTCTATTCGGTCGTGGTTTTTCTACAGTCACGTGGTTTGTCCATACATTTTTGTCTACTGTCGTTAACGCCAAACGACTGTTACTTTGTCTAGCCCCGCTGGTCGTAACCTGGGCACATGACTTGATCAATGGTAATGGTGATAGAAACAATCTATCTATTCATATTTTTGAAGTCATCATCGCCCTGTTAATTCCCCATACCTAGGTGTAACCTGGGCACATGATTTTATCAATGGCTATGGTGATAATAACAGCTATAGAAACATGTCGTATCTCGATGTTCCCGTCACAATTGTGGATTATACGTGCCTCGAGAACTTAGGCACTTTCATTGATAGAAAACATGATCATCATATAATTTACGCACTTTTTCAACTTAAGGAGCATAACAGCAAAAATTGAGGTCAAACTCAGATGACAATTTAATCAACAGGAAACCTACAGTACTGCGGCAGACAAGAACGTGGTAGCGTCGCCTCTAGCCGTGTTGACTCTACTGTCGCTATACGCGACCGGCGCTGACGGAGCGAACAGGGACGAAATCGTGACCTTCCTCGGCTCAGACTACAAACAGGTTGGTTCTGACCAGCACATGCAGCATTGCTTCAGACAAGAGCGTGATGGCGTCGCCTCTAGCCGTGTTGAGTCTACTGTCGCTATACGCGACCGGCGCTGACGGAGCGAACAGGGACGAAATCGTGACCTTCCTCGGCTCAGACTACAAACAGGTTGGTTCTGACGAGCACATGCAGCATTGCTTCAGACAATAGCGTGGTGGCGTCGCCTCTAGCCGTGTTGACTCTACTGTCGCTATACGCGACCGGCGCTGACGGAGCGAACAGGGAAGAAATCGTGACCCTCCTCGGCTCAGACTACAAACAGGTTGGTTCTGACGAGCACATGCAGCATTGCTTCAGACAATAGCGTGGTGGCGTCGCCTCTAGCCGTGTTGACTCTACCGTCGATATACGCGGCCGGCGCTGAGGGAGAGAACAGGGACGAGTTATATGCAGCTGGCGCTAAAGAAAAGAATAGGGATAAGATCGTTATCTACCTCGGCTCCTCAGACTACAAACAGGTTGGTTCTGACGAGCACATGCAGCATTGCTTCAGACAATAGCGTGGTGGCGTCGCCTCTAGCCGTGTTGACTCTACCGTCGATATACGCGGCCGGCGCTGAGGGAGAGAACAGGGACGAGTTATATGCAGCTGGCGCTAAAGAAAAGAATAGGGATAAGATCGTTATCTACCTCGGCTCCTCAGACTACAAACAGGTTGGTTCTGACGAGCACATGCAGCATTGCTTCAGACAATAGCGTGGTGGCGTCGCCTCTAGCCGTGTTGACTCTACCGTCGATGTACGCGGCCGGCGCTGAGGGAGAGAACAGGGACGAGTTATATGCAGCTGGCGCTAAAGAAAAGAACAGGGATAAGATCGTTATCTACCTCGGCTCCTCAGACTACAAACAGGTTGGTTCTGACGAGCTCATGCAGCATTGCTTCAGACAATAGCGTGGTGGCGTCGCCTCTAGCCGTGTTGACTCTACCGTCGATATACGCGGCCGGCGCTGAGGGAGAGAACAGGGACGAGTTATATTCAGCTGGCGCTAAAGAAAAGAACAATGATAAGATCGTTATCTACCTCGGCTCCTCAGACTACAAACAGGTTGGTTCTGACCAGCACATGCAGCTGTCAGACAAGAGCGTGGGCGTATTGACATAAAACAACACAGGTAAATTAGAGACCCAACAAAAACATTTTCATGTAAAATGTTGCCAGACGAGCATATGGCTCACACTGTCAAAAAGTTATCAGATCTCATGTAGGGCAAGACTTCTGACTTTATACACCCTTAAATACAAGCTCTAACTTCACAAACTCTACACTTTAGTTACAATAATGTCTTGGCCGTTTGGCTACCGTCACATGGGCGTGAAGTGAAAAATTTATCCCACCAAAATCATTTTCCTGATTTCAAATTTTGATTTAACAGAACTTACAGAGTACTGAAAAGTGAATAAATTTTTGATTTTACGCCCATGTGACGGTAGCCAAACGGTCAAGACATTATTGTAACTAAAGTGTAGAGTTTGTGAAGTTAGAGCTTGTATTTAAGGGTGTATAAAGTCAGAAGTCTTGCCCTACATGAGATCTGATAACTTTTTGACAGTGTGAGCCATATGCTCGTCTGGCAACATTTTACATGAAAATGTTTTTGTTGGGATTTCATTTCTTTTTGTAAGTTTTTAAAACAATGTTTTTAATTAACTTATTTTTTTGTGTATTTCTTGCACTTCAGGTGCGCCTCTTTTCACAGCCCACTCTCTAATATGTTTGTATTACAAGTAGATACGTACTTTGCTGATATTCTGAAAATTTAAAAAAATTATAGTGGATTTAAAGTTAGTAGTTTTGGCTTACCGAAAGTGAAACTAATTTTACATTTATCAAGATAAAATGATAATCAAACGTAATGTATAGATCCAAATTTCAATTTCTAACTTCAAACTTTACCTATTAAAACACAACAGATACATATGAAAGTATGGATGTTTGTTACTCAATCACAACACAACCACTGAACTGATTTGGCTGAAATTTAAAATGTAGACTGATTTTATCCTGGACTAACACAGACTACTTGTTATTCATTAATAATCTACGGAAGGTATCGGTGAGATTTGTGTGTTTATTAGTTTTTTAACTATTGTTTTATTTACAGTCTTTATTTTCGTTGGGCGCTGAGGCGCTCTTGAAATTCAAATTTGACGCTTGACACGCTTGACAACTCATTTTGGTCACAGAGCACTGGACTCTGGGCAATGAACACGCGGAGCTCGGTACGGGAATTCGGGCTTGCCGCGTGCACTATGGTACTGGGCACACTGACGTTGGGGCGCTGTTAAAATCCATATAATTTACGCTTGGCATGCCTGACGGCTAACTGTGGGTACTGGGTACTGGGCCTTGGGCACTAATCTCACCCTGGGCACTGGGAACTGCGAGCTGGGCTCGTTGGACGGGCCCTGTATGTAACTTGGGCTTGACGCGTCCGTTTGGGCACTGAGCAGGTATTTATGCGCTATAACGCTCTTCAAATTCAGAGAGATTTAACGCTTGGCACGTTCAACAACTCAAGCTGGGCACTGGGCACTCGGCTCAATATGGGTTCTTGTCATTGAGCGCTGGATCCTGGTCACTCGACATGCAGTGAAACTCGGCTTGTTAAACATGACATGCATGAAACTTGGGCTTGAAACGTGCGATATTACTGGGCACGGGGCACTGGGCACTTGGGCGCTTGGGCACTGGAATCGCGCTTATAATTACCAAAAAAAATTACGTGTTTTTCCAGATGTATACTAGCAGATATCTAACGTGAAATTAAGTTTGTACCTATAAACGTATGGGTAACCCCATACGAACTTCCAACCCCCTAATTTGATGGATGTGGCGTGATTTTCTAAAAATCCTGAAACACGTGTTTAATTGTTTATTACAAAGAGTCCCTATATCAATTTTGAGACCTCTAGCATCAATATTTGCCGTAGTTTCATACAAACTTCCATCCCCCCATACGAACTTCCAACCCCCTAATTTGATGGATGTGGGGTGATTTACTAAAAATCCTGAAACACGTATTTAATTGTTTATTACGAAGAGTCCCTATATCAATTTTGAGACCTCTAGCATCAATATTTGCCGTAGTTTCATACAAATTTCCATCCCCTATTTTAAGGGTTTGGGGGGTTAAATTTCCAACTTTTGGAATTTTTTTGTTGGTTGTGTACTAATTCTAGCTTACATACCAAATTTCAGCTTTGTAGGACTTCAGGAAGTACCTAGGAATTTTGATGATCATCAGTGAGTCAGTGACGAAATCTGGGTTTTTCAGATGTCAATAAAATCTAAAGTATAAGAACTGTGATATTGAAACTTTATACGTTTAATAAGTTCACCGGCTACATCATTTCCCGAGAATTTTGATTATCTGAAATAATTCTGGCCTAAGTTATAAGGGTTTAAAAATACGGCGAAACACTTCGAGAAAATATAGGTAGTGCCCTCGCGCTTCGCTTGACTCGTCTGGCGGGGACACTACCGTGTCCCCAGATAAAGTAATCGCATTTCAACTTTTACCTTATACGCATCCCGCAGTTGAGGTATAATTTTTAAGACTTCTTAAATCTTTAGTACTACATACGTATGAATTTATGATTTCTAAATGCCATTATGGCGACTCTGGCGACAAATTGTGGCCACAGACGTGAACTGGAAGCAGAGCGCTTTCGGACAGTCAGAATAATAAGGCTCAGTCAGCATCCAATTGGGTGATCTTTCTAGCTTATAAATGGATATATATTTTTGACGTGATAACGTTTAATAAATTGATGAACACCAGCAGCGCTCATGAAAAATAGTACCGTTCCGCGTACCGTTCCGCGTAACGTTACGCGTAACGTTCCACCAAGCGATAGAGAGGCACGATAAAAATTACTTAAAATAATGATTATGATTATGATTATGATTACGATTATGATAATGATTACGATTACGATTATGATTATGATTACGATCACGATTATCATTATGATGATTATGATTATGACGTTATCAAGCACTTATCAAGTAAATCTATCGTCCGTAAACCCACTTTACAGACAACCAATTTTTTTTTCCACAGCTCGAAGACTACAGGAAGCTCTCGGAAAGATTCGCGTCCATGGACCACAAGTTCCTGACTCTCGCCAACAAAGTGTTTGTGTCGGATAACTACAAGCTCGCAGACCAGTTCGTGACCTCCGCCCGCGCCTACCGCAGCGAGGTCGATAACCTCAACTTTGGAGACCCTAAGACAGCAGCTGATGTTATCAACCAGTGGGTGAGTGTGTCCCTCATCCACACCCCGTTTTATATTACGGAGTTGTAATTAATGAACTTATTTTATTATCATTGAATATATAGTTCATTTAAATGCAGCCTAATAGGCTAATGGGAATAAGGGTGTGATTTTAACTTATTATATCTAACAATATGATTGCAGTCCGCGCAAAATACTGAAGGAAAGATCGTCAATCCTGTTTCCGAAAGCGACATCGATGCAAGGACAGCCGTCGCTCTCTTGAACGTCATCTACTTCAAGGTAATCCCTAGCAACATCGCCGCGTACCTACAAACAAAAGTTTTCAATAAAACATAATATCAAGCGGAAAATGCAATTATCTACCTAAGTATAGACATATTTAGCCCAGTCAGTGAACATCACGAAACGTGAAATAATGTAACATAATTTTGTGTTTAAAGAAAAATTACACTAAAAAGCGTCCACTGCACCTTTTGTAATCGGTTGAAAAACACAGTCTATTGCCACAAAGATTTTTATGCCACAACTGGTAGGCCTGGTGCCGCTATAGTTCACATTAAAATATAATTAATTCTCTCAGGGCCATTGGCACGTGCCGTTCAACGCCAGCGAGACCAAGCAGCAGCAGTTCCACGTGGACAGGTCCAGCTCCGTGCAGAAGCCCATGATGCACCTCGAGCAGTCGCTCTACTACCGCGAGAGCCCCGAGCTGGGCGCCAGGGTATGCGGTCCATAATTCATTGTCCCAGGGCCATTGGCACGTGCCGTTCAACGCCAGCGAGACCAAGCAGCAGCAGTTCCACGTGGACAGGTCCAGCTCCGTGCAGAAGCCCATGATGCACATCGAGGAGTCGCTCTACTACCGCGAGAGCCCCGAGCTGGGCGCCAGGGTATGCGGTCCATAATTCATTGTCCCAGGGCCATTGGCACGTGCCGTTCAACGCCAGCGAGACCAAGCAGCAGCAGTTCCACGTGGACAGGTCAAACTCCGTGCAGAAGCCCATGATGCATGTCGAGCAGTCGCTCTATACTACCGCGAAAGCCCCGAGCTGGGCACTAGGGTATAGAAGTCTCTAGTGAAATTGATAACCAAATTTCCATAACGATGCTTTATGGGTAGATACCTGCAACTGTGCCTTTTATTTCTATTTCTAGTTAGTGGAGCTTCCCTACAAGGAGGACAACTTCCGCATGATCATAGCGTTGCCTGATGAAGTTGATGGGCTCGATGGACTCATGGAAAAAGTCGCTGAGAGGGGTTTGTTAGAGGACGTCTTCAAGATGCACCCCACAGGTGTTGACGTGATACTTGATCTGCCGAAATTCGAGATCAAATCCAAACTAGACCTCAACGAACTCCTGCCGAAGGTAAAACTGTCAATTTATTTTCTTTAATGTGGAAGTCTTGTACATTTTTCTCAATGTTGGTACATACAATTGTTTATACTCAAGCTTGACAATACGAACAAGTAGTCCAACTGATCTAATCTCATACGGGGCTCATGTCAAATGCAGTGCATTACATTCTTCGCATTGCAATGTCCTACGTTGAACAGTGTAAAAATGCTACAGTGTAACAGTGCTAGTGAAAAGAGTTATGCTTCGCAATTCAATTACTGCTTGAAGACAGAATGTCTGGCCCTGCGATGGTCAGTGATGTTCTAAAGTCCGGTCGCGGAGCACGAAGAATTTCGTACATTAACCTGTTACTACCTGTCTCTGTCACTCCCGCGTCAAAATAATGCGGTCACGCTCGCACAGGACGGGGTCATTGCATCTGTACGAAATTCTTCGTGTTCCGCGACCGTGCTAGTGAAACATGCATGAAGAGTCCAACTTCAACAAACTTTAAGTAAAAAATGCTTACAACGTTCTTGAAATTCCCATTCCATTTTCGTGGTTTTAAATCTCCATTAAAAAGTGTCATCAGTTACAACGGCAAAATTTTTATTATTTTATTGATGTAGGTGGGTGTGAAGCGAATATTTGAAAAAGAAGCCTCAGGTATCGTCAAAGGAACTGGTGTAGTGGTGAAGCGTGGCCTGCAGCAGGCCTTCATAAAGGTCGACGAGGAGGGCGCCACTGCTGGTGCTTTTACTAGTAAGTCATTACTTTCTACAACTTAAGTTTTTAATTTTATATATCGCAAATTAAGTGTGTAACATTTTGCCAAGCACGTAATAAACTACGAGTTTAACAAGAAAGGAAAAAATTATTTGCTATAATCCGCCAACAGGAAAAATTCTGTATGGTCAAACATGCAGGTAAGTATAACAAGCTAAGCACCGCTTACCTTCCCACCAAAGCATGAAAGCCAAGTTACCCAGCAAGCAATGCCACCACCACCACTTACATGCACCACCACACAAACATTTTAGTAGACTGAGTTTTTCTGTATATGTGTGCAATAAAGCTATATAAATAAATAAATATTTTCTTTTCAGGTCTGCAGGTCATTGTCAAGGCATCTTTTGATTACTCACCGCCGCCAATCACCTTCAAGGTGGACCATCCCTTCTTGTTCGCCATCTTGCATGAAGACATAGTGATTTTCACGGGAACTTACACCCATTAACATGATCTTTAACTAATAAATTCTATACTTTCAATTTTTTCTTTTAGTATGAACTTGCACTTATATTTATTATCTCGGGGCAATAAATACAAAACCAAAAGAGCTGTCTTTGAATTTCCTATTCAGCAATCCTTTGTACGAATCGAAAGAAACAGCCGCCAAAAAACTTGGCATCCTGTTTTAAGCCCGAACAGCTTTTGACGCTGTATGAAGCTCAAGTTCGTTCCGGCATGGAGTACTGCAGTCACCTCTGGGATGGATCTGCCAAATACCAGCTCGATGCATTGGACGCGCTTGATCGCCGCGCACGCAGAATAATCGGCAAGGAAACGTTAACACTGCTCAGTTTAGAACACCGACGCAGTGTTGCCTGTTTAGCGGTATTTTACAGGATATATTTTGGAGAGTGTGCTCAAGAACTCCACAACCTTGTACCTCCTTCACCTTTCTACCATAGAACCGCGAGACTTCGAGAGAAGTGGCAGCCTTATGTGGTTGATGTCCAGCGTACTCGAACGAAACGTTTTTCTTCTACGTTTCAGATACGAACCGCTAAATGTGGAACCCTTCCACCTTCCGTGATCCCAGCCAAATACAATGTAACAGGCCCCATCTGGGTGCCTTCAAGAGAAGAGTGAATAGGCATTTTCTAGGCAAGCGCGCTCCATCCTAGACCTCATCATTTCTGTTCATCGGACTTGATTGTAGTGAAGCGCAAATCTATCAATAATTAAAAAAAGATTTTGAAAGAGTGGAGCGCGACGTATCGTCGTGAAATATGTATAGCTACCTAGCACTGATAAAAAATTCAGGATAAGGGCATCCGTAACAATTTACGTAAACCTTTTTCGTACAAGCAAACAGTAGCGCCATGTCTGTCAAAATTCTAAAGGTAGACTGCGGAGCGAACTACAGCGTAGCCTTACTGTTGGTGACAAAACAAGCATTTTTGGCACCGATAAACTGGCGACATCTTTTCGCGCCGGCCGCCATGTCCAGGCCCCTAGGGTACCTACATGTCTAGTTGAGATGTGTAAACCGGATTCCAACCTGTTATACGTCTGAACTCTAATAAACCTAAAAATATAAATGCTAAATGATCATAATGTAGGATCACATTATTAATCGAAATTTAATTGATTTAATAATTTGTAGTTTAATGTTTACTTGCACAAGTAATTCTTTTATCTTATTATAGTTGCTATGGGAATTAAAAACAAAATTTAGTAAGTATAAAAAAAACTGAGCCCAAGTTCTCATTTACATGCCTGTCCCTACTCCCAATTACCTACTACAAATTGCCAGTTGGATTTGAACACTCGAAACGACAACATGGATCTCAAAACCCTGCTTTTATTGGGTAAGTTTATCTATATTAACAACACCTATAAATTATATTTTCTTATACCTAGATGTAGATATAAATGTATTAAAATACATAGACATAAGCTCCTATTGAGTATTGACCATAAACATAAATAATGAAAAAAAAGATTATTCTGAATATTATGTAGGTACCTAATGTTAATTATTAATATTATGTCCGTACATAATATTATTATAAAGTTTAGATAAGAACCTAACTTATTTGACGTTTTTAATCACTACGAGATAGTAGAGTCGATTTAAAGATGATTGCCCCTCCACCATGCTTAGCTTAAACACGTGGAGGGACGTTCATTATTAGATTAGTTACCTACTTATTTCACCAATTATTTTTCTACTGTTTTAGGCAATAGTTGCGAGGTAGGTACTTACCTTTCGCGTATATTATTAGTAGGTATATAGTAGGAAGGATAGTAGGATAGCTACAAATTATTTTCTTATCTCACTTGCTGTAACGTTTTTAAGCATTAGCTCACAATCCAAGATTGTAAATTACACGTATTTCTAATATTATGTTTGTAAAGTTTTATTTCTAAAATGTTTAGTTTCTACGTAACTAATTATTGATTTTAGTTTTTCTTTTTTTTTAAATTATTTATCCTCCGCGTGCCAATTGCGCACTTCTAAACATTTTTTTTATTTAGCATTTTTTATTTACCGATAACAGAATACCATAATAGTACTAAACCACTTATTGCTCGGTGAAATGGGGGCTCAGTTTATCACTTCACTTATGAATAGGATATAGGGGCTAGCACATGTAGTCTGAGGGGGCTAGTGTATCTCATCACTTCACTTGTGAATGTCATTCTGTGCTGCAGTAGTGGCCATGGTCGGCGTGGTGCGAGGTCGGTATTTCGACGACTTCTCCGGCCCCCCCGTCTACACGAGGACGCCGCTCGGAGACGCAGTGGACGTCGCGTCCATGAAACTGCTCAAGGTACTTGACCTCTTCATCCTCATCATCAGCATGTCCATATAATGTCCCACAGATGGACTAACCGCTTACACCAGTAAGCATTGAACAACCCTTCAGAGATGAAATCCGTTACGCTATACCTACTTCTAACTTTAACACGTACTGCTTCTTTAATATCGTCCTTACCCCCATTCTAACCGATGACGAGGTATTTCCAAGTTATCTTAAATACTACTTAAATGAATAGATGGAAGCATTCATAAACTTGTCATCTGTGGAAGTTCCCATCACAAATGGTCTACTGGCGAGTAGGATCAAGTGAAATTATCCTCGTTATATTAGTAGGTAGATATAAAAATAAATTTATTCGTTGTTAGAACTCAGAACTAAACATTTTCATCTACGTGCTTTCCAATTAAGGAGGATCCTTGTTTCCATTGTCCAAAACACATAGTGTTATTAAACATGTGGTTATGAGTAATCAACTTTCTCACCAGGAAACCTATAACGCAGCTTCAGACAAGAGCGTGGTGGCGTCGCCCTTAGGCGTGTTGACTCTACTGTCTCTATACGCGTCCGGCGCTGAGGGAGAAAACAGGAAGGAGATTGTGACCTACCTCGGCTCTTCAGACTACAAACAGGTAGGTTCTGACCAGCGCCTGCTACTCAGCTTCAGACAAGAGCATGCATCTCTCAATCGTATTGAATTTACTGTCGAAGGTCTTACCTAAGTCGACATTGGTTTGTGTTTTGGTTTTCACTTCTGTCGGTATTCCCAGAGTGCCTTGTTTTTTTTAATTCAACAACTTTTGATTCCCCTAACTCAATTATCACACTGTGGTATTTAAAAATAAGATGCCTGGTGTCTGGCAGTTAGGCATTTAAAAAATCTGAATTTCGTTAGAGCTCTGTCTGGTGACAAATTTTGGCTGTGGCTTAATCTTGCCAGATAAGACAGCAAACACAGCGTCGGTCAATTCTATGTAGCATTTAATTAGGGGTTCTAATTAATATAGGTACATAATTCATCAATCCACGAAGACGCGCCCCAATCCTGCCTAGCTCCATACGAATCGCACGAACCATAGGAGTGGGGCGCGTCTTCGTGGATTGAGTTACTAGAAGATTTACTTTTTTCACAGCTCGAAGAATACAGGCAGCTGTCCCAAAGATTCGCGTCCATGGACCACAAGTTCCTGACTCTCGTCAACAAAGTGTTTGTATCGGACAGGTTAGAGCCTGCAGACCAGTTTGTGTCCACCGCACGTGACTATCGCAGCGAGGTCGATAACCTCAACTTTGGAGACCCTAAGGCAGCAGCTCATGCTATCAACCAGTGGGTCAGTATCGTCTACACCAAAAAAATTACTTATCTATTAGTTAATCAACAACACTATCCGAAAGCCTTAGGATCAAAGAATCCATTACATTTATACAATTAAAACACACGACCGTGTCCACAACACGACACAGTCATAACCCCTTTATAGCTTGAGTGTCTATAAAAAGTCTTTGGAAACCTCATCATATAATACTGTCTTCTTTATAAAAATACTTTGTCGTACTAAGCTATACGGCATTGGAACTCACTACCAGAACAAATTAGGAATCGCAGAGGTTTTTATATAAATCATATCTAATATCTAATAAATAATTTGATTGCAGTCCGCACAGAACACAGAGGGAAAGATTGCCAATCCTGTTTCCGCGAGCGACATTGACCCGGAGACAGCCATCGCTCTCTTGAACGTCATCTATTTCCAAGTAATCCTTAACAACATCCAGAACTTCTTAGCGTTACTCGCACCAGAATATACTCACATTCAGCGATGAACATGAATCTTGAAATAAAGTGACATTATAATTATGTTAAAATAAATAGTGCACTACCAAAGAGCGTCGACATCTTTCTAAGTAGATTGAAACACACAGTTTCTTGCCACAAAGATTTTCATCCCAGCCGTCAAGCCCGGTGCAACCACAGTGTATATTAAAACAAAATTCATTATCCTAGGGTCATTGGCACGTACCGTTCAACGCCAGCGAGACCAAAGAGCAGCAGTTCCACGTGGACAGGTCCAGCTCCGTGCAGAAGCCCATGATGCACCTCGAGGAGTCGCTCTACTACCGCGAGAGCCCCGAGCTGGGCGCCAGGGTATGTGGTACATAATTTATTGTCCCAGGGCCATTTCCACGTGCCATTCAACGCCAATGAGACCGAGGAGCAGCAGTTCCACGTGGACACGTCCAGCTCAGTACAGCGGGCTCTCGTGGTACTAGAGCGTTTACTGGAGGTGAATCATAGTCACCTCCAGCAGTCGCTCTAATACTACGAGAGCCCCGAGTTGCGTGACATGGCAGGGCATATCTGATCTGCCATGTCACGCAACTCTGATCCTGGGACATCGCCACGGGTCTCTCAAAGCAAGACTAATCAGTAGCAGTTCTAAATATCTATAGTCTAATTGTGTCTTTATTTCCAGTTAGTGGAGCTTCCCTACAAAGAGCAAAACTTCCGCATGATCGTAGCGTTGCCCGATGAAATTGATGGGCTCACTGGACTCATGGAAAAAGTCGCTGAGAGAGGTTTGTTAGATGACGTCTTCAAAATGCACCCCGTTGACGTTGACGTGATCCTTGATCTGCCGAAATTTGAGATCAAATCCAAGCTGGACCTTAACGACCTACTACCGAAGGTAAAACTTCCAATTTCTTTTGAGTAATGTGCAAGTATTGCAGAATTTCTGAGTTGATGAAGTTCATTGTTTATCCCAAAGAATGACAAAATAAGCAACACATCCGTCTGATGCAATGTGAGATGTCTGCCCATGTCACGTGCAGTGCGTCCCAGCCAGGTCTTCTCATTGCAATGTCACACGTTGCACTCTCATTGTCACACGTTGCACAGTGCACTTTTCATCACTTTTCATGACTAGTTATGTCACCCAGTTTAACGGTGCCTTTCAAACTGAAGAGGCGCAACTCGCATCGAAATTAATGCTTGGAGGCAGAATATCTAACCCTGTGATGGTTCGATGAAGGCTCCAAACTCCAACTTCGACCAACTTTATATAAAAACGCTTACAACGTTCTTTAAAATTCCTTTCCATCTGTATGTAAGTGGCTGTAAGTGGCTGTAAGTCTGCATAAGGCATTTAAAAGCATGATAACGGATCCTTCTTATTAACTTGTAGGTGGGTGTGAAGCGATTATTTGAAGACGCAGCCCACGGTATCGTCAAAGAAACTGGTGTAGTGGTGTCGCGTGGTCTTCAGCAGGCCTTTATCAAGGTGGACGAGGAGGGCGCCACTGCTGGTGCTTTCACGGGTAATTATTTACAAGTACCTTCTTGATTTTTATATTACAGCCAGGCGTGTAACAAATTACAAGCTTGACTAAGTTGAACTATTGGGAACTGTTAGACGCTTACGAAATACCTAAGTCCACTGCAAAGACGCAGCCGCTGAAGATGGCCAACAGGCTGCTAATTGAACCAATGTGTTTATACACACTTTTATAATAACACTGACAGTATTTTGGTCTCAATCGGATTGGCGTTGCTATTAAATAATTACTGGATTTAAGACTTAATTTCTTGTTTTGTTAACTTCTTTCTTTTCAGGTCTATTCCTCGTTCCTCCATCGGCACCCATCACTCCACGCCTGCCAATCACATTCAAGGTGGACCATCCCTTCTTGTTCGCCATCCTGCACGAAGACATTGTGCTGTTCACGGGAACTTACACCCATTAACACTGTGAATTGTGATCTTTAATTAATAAATTCTATACTTTCCATTGTTTCTTTGAATAATAATCTTACTTCTCCGATCTGTGAGCTGAAAGTGGCACTTGACAGCTGGCATTGGCAAGCAAAACCAAAACAAAATTTCATACAAAATATATAACTACGTCTATAGACTACAGACTGCCTGCTCGTAGACTGAGCCACCGGCATTTTTCACCATAATACCCTGAATAAATTTCATTTCATTGTTACCTCATTGCTTTTCACAAACTCAACCATAGAGTTGAAGAATTCGACTCAGAGAAGAAACATGATTTAGAAAGTATACATAAACTTTTGTATTAATTGGCGTATTAGTCATGCGCAGCTAATTTACAAATTAGAAGACATCACACTAATATTCACACTTCACACTAATAATATTATAAAGGCGAAAGTTTGTGTGTAAGTGTGTGTGTGTGTAAGTGTGTATGTTTGTTACTCCTTCACGCCGCAACTACTGAACCGATTTGGCTGAAATTTGGAACATAGATAGCTTATAACCCGGATTAAAACATTGGCTACTTTTTGTCCCGTGAAAATCCATTGTTCCCATGGGATATTTAAAAAACCCTAATTTTCAACAGTAATCTATAGCTACAGCTATAGGTAGATTACTGTGACAATCTGTCCTGAAAGTAGGTGTAAAGGTCATTGAAAAGGAAATTCAATTTTTTCTCGGGATTAGTAAAAATCGAATTTAACGCGAGCGGAGCCGCGGGCAAAAGCTAGTACTTACTAATTACTATCGTTTAGTACTTACACAGAATTCTCTTAACTTAGCCGTTAATGGTTATGGAAATTAAAAACATATTATATAAAAATAAAGTAAGGTTATGTATGTCCCTTTATATTTTATTGAAACGAGTTTCAGCTCTAATTGATGTGTGTACCTATCCTATCTGCCTACTGCAGTCCAGTTGGATTTGATCTCTCAAAACGACAACATGGCTAAAACTATTTTGCTTTTATCAGGTAAGTTCATACTTTATTTTTAGTATTATAATTAAATAATTCTTACTAATATTCAAGTAAGTACCTATTGTTATGAACTTATTTATTGAAATTAATATTGTGTACACTATGAGGTAGACGAAAAAAGAAAAGATTTCATGCCGTATTTCAATTATTTCAGTAGGGATCACCACTTAGCTGGCGTGATTAATATTTATACCCATGTCAATTGACAGACTTCTAGACTCTGAATTAAACCGCAGACATACTTTAACTTGTATTAATATCGAACTCATTAAGTTATTGGGGCTAATTTATCTCACCACTTCACTTATGAATTTGATATAGGGGCTAGTGTAATATCTCATCACTTCACTTGTGAATGTCAGTGGCCATGGTCGGCGTGGTGCGAAGTCGGTATAACGGCTACCCCGTCTACACAACGACGCCGCTCGGAGACTCCGTGGATGTCGCGTCCATGAAACTGCTCAAGGTACTTGAACTCTTCATCGACATCATCAGCCTGTTCATATAATGTCCCACGATGGGCTAACCGATTACCTCAGCAAGCTATGAACAACTTTTCAGAATTTAACACTCCTATAACTGTAATTTTGTCTTTAACACCATTTTAACCCCATTATCTTACCTATATAATTGATGGGAGCATTCATAAACTTGTCGTCTGCCGATGTTCCTATAACAAATGGTCAACTGGCAATTAAGATCAAGTGTAAATATCCTCATCGTCGTAAGTAGATAGATATAAAAGTATTCTTATGTTGTCAGAACAAAACAATTATTTTTTATCTAATTACGTGCCTAGATAAAACTTTTGGTAAAAAATTTTACTTGACCTGACGTGGACGTTGAAAACCTTGATTCTCCTAGTTTATTTAAACACTCGTATGTTGTTATGAACAGTCAACTTCCTCACTAGGAAACCTACAACGCAGCGGCAGACAAAAACGTCGTAGCGTCGCCCCTGGGTGTACTGACACTACTTTCTCTGTACGCGGCCGGCGCTGAGGGAGCAAACAGGAACGAGATCGTGACCTACCTCGGCTCCTCAGACTACAAACAGGTGAGTTCTATCCAGCACCTGCAACGCGCTTTCGGAAGCGCCTGCATGATATGTGTCTGGTCGAGAGTGGCGAGTGCTTCTGTGGACTGGCGGAGGAGAACCTCCACCATGTCTTGTGGGAGTGCTCCTTATACGAGGACCTCCGGTGCTTGCTGCTGGACGGGATCGTTCGCGAAGTTTCTGGCCCAGTTTATTATCAGGTTCTCGTGGGTTCGGCGGCCAACTTCGGAAAGCTGCGGGAGTTCGCGCACGCGTGGCATAAGAGGCGAAGCGGCTTGGAGTGACACTGAGAATTTATGTGCTGCGGACAGCGACGGCGCGGCGAGTCCGTTATTTGTTTCGTCCTGCTCCAGAATGGGGAGAGTGAGCACATAGGGACAAGGAGCGAGAGCAAACAACTTGTAGGGAGTCAAGAAGACGCCCCGGGAACACGCCAAGAGCAAGTACCGAACGGGCGCCCTCCCGCGCGTTTCGGCCCCCATAACCGAGAGGTTGATTGGGCCATGGGTGGTGGAGGGTTGTCCCTATAATGCAGCTACAGGTGAGAGCGTGGTGGCGTTGCCCTTGGGCGTGCTGACTCTACTTTCTCTGTACGCGGCCAGCGTTGAGGGAGCGAAAAGAGAAAACACCGTAACCTACCTCGGCTCCTGAGACTTCAGATTCTGTCAGGTTTGCTCTGTCTTCTGATAGCACCTGCAACGCAGCTGCACACACGAGTGTGCAACGTGGGTGTGTTGATTTTTCTGTCATATATCTAACCTATGTTTTTATTTAAAATTAATCACTTTTGATTTCCTTGATGGTTGTAAGTAAGTAACGCAGTTAGCACACTGTGGTATTTACGACTAAGAAGGCATTTTAGAATTTTATAATTTTTAAATATTATAGCTGGTCTGGTGACAAGCTTTGGCTGTGGGCTGTGAGTTGTGACTGACTATCCCACCGGATAGGACGGTCTTGTACCTAAGCAGAGCGTTTTTGGTCAATTCTCTGTAGCATTCAATCAGTTGCTCTATATTTATTACTGGTTTAATTACTTTAGATTTACTTTTTTCCCCAGCTCGAAGACTTCAAGCAGCTGTCGCAACGATTCGCGTCCATGGACCACAAGTTCTTGACTCTCGTCAACAAAGTGTTTGTATCGGACAGGTACAAGCTTGCAGACCAGTTCGTGACCACCGCCCTCGCCTACCGCAGCGAGGTCGATAACCTCAACTTCAGGGACCCTAAGACAGCAGTTGATGTTATCAACCAGTGGGTGAGTTTATCTATCATCTTTGAACCTATCACTAGATAATTATCACGACTTGCTTAAGGATAACCCATTCGAGACCACGTCACACCCTCTTTCGTATAAGTTGTAATTCATGAAATTGTTTTGTCATATTTCAATAAAGATTATAAATAAATAATTAAATATAAGTATCAGGATATTTCACACATCACAACCTAGCCCCAAAGTAAGCGATAGCTTATGTCATGGGTACTAGATAACTGATAAATATACATACATATTAATATACATAAATGTAATAAATTGAAAAAACACCCAGACACTGGAAAACATTCATGCTCATCACGCAAACATTCACCAGTAGTGGAAATCGAACCCAAGACCTCCGATGTAGATGGCAGGTTCGCTACCGCTACACCATTCGGTCGTCCATTACTTTATATTCACAGGGTTATTTTCACATATAAGATATTCTCACTAATAACTTGATTGCAGTCCGCACAGAATACAGAGGGAAAGATCGCCAATCCTGTTTCCGAAAGCGATATTGACTCAGAGGCAACCGTCGCTCTCTTGAACATCATCTACTTCAAGGTAAACCTTCGATGTTATAGCTTTCTTCTCATCAGAAGTTTTCAGGAAGGGATTTAACCTAATTATGGATAACACGCCCATTCATTCCATTTAAAAAATAGTGATACTAGAACAACGGCTTCAACTCACTCTCACTTGGTCTGGATCGCCCGACCAGTTTCAGACCCATCAGGGGTCCTTCTTCAGGGGCATAGTACACGCGCGGGACGCCCGAGTTATACTGCTGGGATGCGGCCGGCACGACGCGCTGCACGCAACGCGCGCTGCGAAGGCGGTGGCTGAGGCGCGCGGGGAGGTGACACCCCACCCGCCTCTGACTCCTGAAGATCTTGTCCTTCACAATCTTGAAAGTTCACACACGCCGAACTAATGGTGTCTATCTCATGACCCATAGCTGTTGCAGTCTTGCACTGAATAAGTGGTTTCCACGCCGGGTGCAACGCCCAACCGGTGTCCCGATTAAAATTCGGATGTCTATGAATCTCAATGGCCTCACGAATCTTACGAGGTACCACAAACTTTTCCCTGGATAACACGGAGGCCTTGTCAAAACGAATGTAGTGAGAAACATCCAAATTCTGGACATGTTCCGCTATTGCTGACCCATTTGTGTCCACTTTCTTTACACTGCGTATATGTTCCAAAATCCTTGTCTGGATGTTACGACGAGTCTCGCCACCAAATAGACCTTCGGGTCCTGATCACTTCTTGTCAAGAAACCGTTCTTCCATCTTTTATACTTTCCGAGATATCGACAAAATTCGAACGGCGGCCATTTTGAATCCGCCATTTTGAAATTTTTTCCAGCTCACTGCCAATTGGATGACGTTTCGAATGACATTTGGTCGAGCACCCCCCACCTATCTTTGATACCCTGGCTGTGCTCTTCACCTGTCTCCGAAATCCTCAATCATCAGCTCTCTCCGTATTTTTCCTCCGAATGAATTTTTTTCTTTTAGACAACATCCTTAAAAAAAATTTTTTTCATACAAAATTGTTCAGGAGAGGTGATCAATGAGTGAGTCAGTCAGTGAATCAGTACGAGTAGCTATATATATATACTAGTAGGGCGCGTGGAGGCGCGGGCCACATGTGGCCCGCGGGCCGTTTTCCCCTCTATTTGCCTTCCGACTTTTAGGCTCTTCAATATTTCTCCATTCTTTTTCTATGGAAAAATAAATTCCGGCATTTTGAATTATTTTTCATACATCGAATAGATCTTGCAGTCCTGATCACCTCTTGTCACGAAACCACTCTTCCATCTTTTATACTTTCCGAGATATCGGCGAAATTATTTTGGCGGCCATTTTGAATCCGCCATTTTGAGATTTAGTGGGCTGAAAAAATTACCTAGGAGCACGGTCATGGTTTCAAAGATAGTTAAGGGCTGTTCCAACAAAAAATACCGCTGAACCTCACCGGATGAGGTTCAGCGTATTTTTGTTCGAGCAGCCCTTAACTATCTTTAAAACCACGACCGTGCTCCTCAATCATCATCCAAATCCTAGGTCATCATCTCTTCTCATATTTTTCTCTGGCGGTTCTCCGTAGAACTGCGTCAATGACTTCATAGTTCCCTACTTATTGTGGCATGTACATTTTCCATCGAAAAATAAATTCCGCCACTTTGAATTTTTTTCCATTCATCCCGTAAACCTTGAGTTCCTGATCACCTCTTGCTAAGAAACCACTCTCTTATCTTTTATACTTTCCGAGATAGAACAACACGAAATTTGTATGGCGGCCATCTTGAATCCGCCATTTTGGATTTTTTTTTCAGCTCACTGCCAATCGCATGAGGTTCCGAGTATTTTTTGTTTGAGCAGTCCCCACCTAACTATAATACCTTGCCCGTGCTCCTCGACAGTCTTCAAAACCCTCAATCATCATCTCATTCCATATTTTTCTCTGAGAGTCCTCCAAAAAACCGCATCAAAGTACTACATGTTTCACAACTCATCAATAGTCTCTTCAACATTCGTCATACATTTTCTATGAAAAAAATAAATTCCGCCATTTTGATTTTTTTTTCTATCCATCGAATAGACCTTCGGATCCTGATCACTTCTTGTCAAGAAACCGTTCTTCCATCTTTTATACTTTCCGAGATATCGACGAAATTCGAATGGCGGCCATTTTGAATCCGCCATTTTGAAAAATTTTTCAGCTCACTGCCAATTGGATGACGTTTCAAATGACATTTGGTCGAGCACCCCCCACTTATCTTCAATACCCTGGCTGTGCTCTTCACCCGTCTCCGAAATCCTCAATCATCAGCTCTCTCCGTATTTTTCCTCCGAATGAATTTTTTTCTTCTATATGACCCTATCCGTAAAAAAAAATTTTTTCATACAAAATTGTTCAGGAGAGGTGATCAATCAGTGAGTGAGTGGCCAATCAGCACGAGTAGCTATATATATTAACTAGTAGGGTGCGTGGGGGCGCGGGCCACATGTGGCCCGCGTGCTGTCTTCTCCCCTATTGGCCTTCCAACTTTCAGTCACTTCAAAATTCCCCATGCATTTTTTGTATGAAAAAAATAAAGTCCGCCATTTTGATTTTTTTTCTATCAATCGTATAGACCTTCGGATCCTGATCAACTCTTGTCAAGGAACCGTTCTTCCATCTTTTATACTTTCCGAGATATCGACGAAATTCGAATGGCGGCCATTTTGAATCCGCCATTTTGAATTTTTTTTCAGCTCACTGCCAATGGGATGACGTTTCAAATGACATTTGGTCGAGCACCCCCCACCTATCTTCGATACCCTGGCCGTGCTCTTCACCCGTCTCCGAAATCCTCAGTCATCAGCTTTCTCCGTATTTTTCCTCCGAATGAATTTTTTTCTTCTATACGACCTCATCCGTGAAAAAAAAATTTTTCATACAAAATTGTTCAGGAGAGGTGATCAATCAGTGAGTGAGTCAGTCAGTGGCCAATCAGCACGAGTAGCTATATATATAGTAACTAGTAGGTTGCGTGGGAGCGCGGGCCACATGTGGCCCGCGGGCTGTCTTCTCCCTATTTGCCTTTCAACTCTTAGTCTCTTCGACTTTTGAAATATATTTTTTTCTATGGAAAAATAAATTCCGCCATTTTTATTTTTTTTTCTATCCATCGAATTGACCTTCGGGAGCTGATCACTTCTTGTCGAGAAACCGTTCTTCCATCTTTTATACTTTCCGAGATATCGGCGAAATTCTTTTGGCGGCCATTTTGAATCCGCCATTTTGAATTTTTTTTCAGCTCACTGCCAATTGGATGACGTTTCGAATGACATTTGGTCGAGCACCCCCCACCTATCTTTGATACCCTGGCTGTGCTCTTCACCTGTCTCCGAAATCCTCACTCATCAGCTCTCTCCGTATTTTTCCTCCGAATGAATTTTTTTCTTTTATACGACACCATCCTTGAAAAAAATTTTTTTCATACAAAATTGTTCAGGAGAGGTGATCAATCAGTCAGTGAGTCAGTCAGTGGCCAATCAGCACGAGTAGCTATATATATAGTAATAGTAAAGTAGTACACTACAAAAGATCGTCCATACCTTCTGACATAGTAGATTGAAGAACACCACAAAGATTTTGCATCCACAGCCGGCAGACCTGCCATATTGAAACAAAATTCATTATTCCAGGGTCATTGGCACGTGCCCTTCAAGGCAAGCGAGACCAAGTTGCAGCAGTTCTTCCTGGACAGGTCTAGCTCCGTGCAGAAGCCCATGATGCATCTCGAGGAGTCGATGAACTATCACGAGAGCCCCGAGTTAGGCGCCAGGGTATGTTCTTCGACGCAAAGCTAAAGAGTAGAGAGTTTCATTTCACTTAAACTGATCTAGCCCAAACGTCGAATTTATGTAGGAAAAACACATGATCACCAAGAAGGTGCCTTGCCACTAAACAATGAATAATATCTTCCGATGCCAAAGTTCACTAACTGGAAATATAAGTATGTATTTAAAGAAATAGTCAAATTGATAACCAAGTTTATTGAAGGATCCTTTATGACGAACTACACCTTTGCTTTTTTACACCTATAATTTCTTTCTTTTCCCATTTTAATTCAGTTCCTCGGCAATCTGTCGTTGGACATTGGGCCGTGCAGTTGTTGGTGGCAGTTGTTTCTTGTTTTGAGCAAGGTATCCGTCCCATGACGGAGCTTCCTATGGGCTGTAGAATCAGTGGGACAGATCGGAGACACTATTACTTTTTAATCTTCAGAACTGGAAACTGCCTTCTCCCTCCAGTCTGCTTGCCAAGCTATTTATGTGTGCCACGTGTCGCTTTTGATATACTGTATAGGATGTTAGGAACATAGGACGAAAAGGCCTTACTTTTCCCCTATAATAATTGTATTCTAATTTCTAGTTAGTGGAGCTTCCGTACAAGGAGGACAAATTCCGTATGATCGTAGCTTTGCCCGATGAAGTTGATGGGCTCGATGGACTCATAGAAAAAGTTGCTGGGAGGGGTTTGTTAGAGGCCGTCTCGAAGATGCACCCCACAACCGTTGACGTGATCCTTGATCTGCCGAAATTTGAGATCAAATCCAAACTGGACCTCAATGAACTCTTGCCGAAGGTAAAACTCAAATTCTTTTATATGCTAGTATAGCCTTCTATATTTTCTTTGTTAACATTTTTATAGGCATGAATATAATAGACGACAAATTCCTAAACAAGTCCGTTTTATTGTAGGTGGGTGTGAAGCGTATCTTTGAAGACGCAGCCCCTGGTATCGTCAAAGGAACAGGCGTAGCGGTGTCGCGCGGCCTGCAGGAGGCCTTCATCAAGGTCGACGAGGAAGGCGCCACTGCTGGTGCTTTCACTGGTAATTATTTACTGCAACCTACCTTTTTAATTTTATATTACATTCAAGCTCGACAACGCTGAACAAAGCTGAAGCTATGAGTACCTATCTTGTAAGTTAGATGCTTACAGAAATACCTATCAAAAAAGGCCACTGGCTCGTCATCTTTATCCGATGAACTGTGCGAATGAAATGTGCGTATTTATGACGCACAGATGATGTTGTCTAGATGCAAGTAATATTTACACCATCTTTACCAGAATCTAATTCTAAGAGTAATCTACTATTTATTTCTCTCATTTATTTTTAATACAATTGAATAGTAATAATAACAATGTTTCTTTAAAAGATTAAATAAAAAAATCAAATAAAATCTTTAGTATACTCCCAAATAAAATCTTTAGTATGTAGAAAGTTCTGGATTATTCCAAGAATACTTTTCAGTAACCCAACCACTATTTTCTTTTCAGGTCTGGTCGCTATCGTTCCGCAGTCTTCCAACTATCACCCACGCCCACCGATCACGTTCAAGGTGGACCATCCCTTCTTGTTCGCCATCCTGCACGACGACATCGTCCTATTCACGGGGACTTACACCCATTAACACTGCAATCTTTGACAAATATAGGACACAAAATTTTAAAACTATACATAATTAAATAATATTAAAAACTTTTACTAATTCTTGTTATTGGTTGTCTTCCCTTGGATATTTAAGATATAGGAAATGTATGATAGAGTTGCCACGAATAGTGATTTAGCCGAATACCGAAAGTTCTGCAACGCTAACGGCCGAAGCGGCAACTACTCGCCTAGATAGTTACAAGTGGTGGTCAGCAAATGAAAAGCAATACCCAAACCTTTCAAAATTTGCTAAAGTTTATCTTTCTTTACCCGGGAGTAGCGTGTATAGTAAGAGGTTGTTTTCTAAAGCTGATATAATTTACGTTTGCTAGAGCGTTAAATGCGTTTACGCGTGAATACGCGATTCACGCGTAAACGCATTTAACGCTAATGGGGTTTCGACGAATTCTGGCTTTAAGAGCCTTTATACGTTTACGCGTGAATCGCGTGTCGCTCCATACAAAAAAGAAATTCCGTTCCCACTGACGCAATTTTGCGCGGAAAATGGTATTACAAAAAAAATATAGTAAAATAAATATACAACTTATTAAAATAGTAAATAACCAGTGACATTGAATATGAATTGAATTAAATTACTATATTCAGAAATAACAAAATATCTTGGATTTTATCCTAAAATAATACGTTTAATTTATCGAAAAATGCTAAAAATGGCACTTTTCGGTTTACGGTTTTTGAATGAAAATCTAGGAAAATCGTGTTTTTTTTGAGACATTTTTTAGTAAATGTTATTAATTTTCTAAGTATGTCATTGTTATAAGTTTGTGTTATGAAACATGGCAAATATCTTGCATCAAAATAGAGCTTCCACCGCTAAGTGAGTGATTAGCCTTTACCTTAAACTTTCTAATGAGAAAGTTATACACATATTTTCAAATATTTTTGAGACAAAAACTAGATTATGAAATGCCAAATAATATGATGTCAATTATCTAATCAATAATTGAACACATGACACTCTTATGTTACGTCGAAAATTGACAATTTTGACTCAAGCATAATACTAACGCATGAACAAATGCTGAAAAGCTGAAATGATGAAAAGCTTGTTTTTATCCATCACAACTTACCGCTGATTAATTTTATTTATTAAAATGTTATAATTTGGTAATAAATACAAATCTTGAGTTATATGATGTGTCTTTTTTGTCCACGATTTGGTATTCGGTATTCGGCCGAATAATAAGTACTATTCGGCCGAATACCGAATACCAAAAAAAGTGGCCGAATAGGCCGAATACAGAATAGTAGCCGAATATTCGTGGCATCTCTAATGTATTACATCAGGAATTCTGTACAATACCTAGGAAATCTATAGAAATCCTAAAATTGGTCGGAAATGTATGTAATCAATTGTATTTTACACATTTCCTAGGAGTTCTACACAATTCCTATACGGCAATAGGAAATGTGTTACGAAAAAACGAGCGTAAATAGATTTTTGATTTAAATTACACTGAGTAACTTAGGGCCGATTTTTCAATCGCCAGGTAAGCTATCTGAGGAATAAATTTGAAACATAATATGCCATACAAAAGCTGTCAAAACGTCATATTTATTCCTCAGTTACCGTTTATCTGGCGATTGAAAAATCAGCCCTTAGTTTGAAATAGTCCCGTAAATTAGGTCTAAATTGCCATAGAACCGAACTGCCTTATCCCGACATCATATTATAGTCTTATTTTTATGTATTATGTATTATATTATTTATATATATTATTATCTATATATATAAAAGAGAGTTACCACTCACTCATCACTCACTCACTGACTAATCACGATATCTCAGGAAGTATAAAGCCTACAAACTTGAAATTTGAAAGGTAGGTTCTTTGTAATGGGTAGGTGTCAGCTAAGAAACGGTTTTGAGAAACTACCCCTCTAAGGGGGTGAAATAGGGGTTGGAAGTTTATATGAAAGTCCCGTGTTTTTAAAGTTAGAGACGTGAAAATCGTCATTTAGGTTATCAGCTTCAGATATTAATTTGTATAAGTCGTTTTGGAAAATTCTCCTTTAAGGGTGGTAAAATAGGGGATGAAAGTTTTTATGTGAAAATTTTAATATTGTTACTGTTGACTTGAAATTTGAAAGGTAGGTTCTTTGTAATGGGTAGGTGTCAGCTAAGAAACGATTTTGAGAAACTACCCCTCTAAGGGGGTGAAATAGGGGTTGGAAGTTTATATGAAAGTCCCGTGTTTTTGAAGTTAGAGACGTGAAAATCGTCATTTAGGTTATCAGCTTCAGATATTAAAAATTTGTATAAGTCGTTTTGGAAAATTCCCCTTTAAGGGTCGTAAAATAGGGGATGAAAGTTTTTATGTGAAAATTTTAATATTGTTAGGTACTGTTGACTTGAAATTTGAAAGGTAGGTTCTTTGTAATGGGTAGGTGTCAGCTAAGAAACTATTTTGAGAAACTACCCCTCTAAGGAGGTGAAATAGGGGTTGGAATGTTTGTCTGTTACTCCTTCACGCTGCAACTACGAATCCGATTTAGCTGAAATTTGGAATGGAGATGGATTATTACCTGGATTAACACATTATGGTACTTTTTATCCCGGAAAAAGCGATGGTTCCCGCAGAAGTAGTGAAAAACCTAAATTCACGCGAGCGGAGCCGCGGGCAACAGCTAGTACTATTATATGTATCATATGTATTATGTCAATGATCCCTAAAGTGTTTTTTAAGCCGGTGGCGCGGAGGGAGAGCAGTTCAATATCACTGCCAAGGGCAGCTAATATCAATCTTTCTTTAGTCGTGTTGAGCTGCCTATAGGACCTTGACATTGAGGTATAGTGAGTGCAACTGTGTTTGCGCGCACACTTCATACCGTGCACTATTATATTATTTCGCGCATACCTCGTAAACCTCTGAGAATTTTTGGAGATTGACCACCGTAACCTAAATCATCTGAGGAACATATTAATACTTGTAGTCGGCACTATATCTTGCAAAAAAAATCTCACAATCTCGCAATAAAATGGAACCTTGCGCTTTTTGTCGCAGTTAAGGGCTTTGCTTGGCAACAGACGTCGGGTCGTCCTGTCTCACCATTGTACTGCTCCGCGAGCAGCGATATATTAAGCGCACAGTCAGGGATGAGAGAACCCCGTAGGTACCTGTACAAATAAATAGGTATTTATTTATTGTAAGTACTTACAGTAATAGCTTATAGTAATAGCTTATAGCACTAATAAATGAAAATTATAATCATGATAAAGTACTTACTAGGCAGACATTGACAACCACTGTCCACGGGGTTAATACTGCTTTATGACCATAATTTTAGTACCTACCTAGCTGAGTATATGTATACTGTTAGTAACATAATATTAATTGGAAGTTTAAAGTTTAAACAATTAAAAACCTATTAGTCATGCGTAGGTACGGATTTACCTATCAGACAAGATTCTTTAATAATTTCAATAGAACTTACTTACCTACACAGAATTCTCTTATCTTAGTCGTAAGTGGTTATGGAAATTAAAAACAAATAATATAAAAATAAAGTAACGTTATGTTCCTTTATATTCTGGACACAAGTTCTCATCTCTAGTTGACGTGTGTGTCCTAACTGCCAACAGCCAGACTAGTTGGATTTGAACTGTCGGAACGACAACATGGGTAAAACGATTCTGCTTTTATTGGGTAAGTTCATACTTTATTTTACTAACTAAGAATTCTTAGTAATATTCATGTTACAGATACCTACTACTATAGGAACTTATTTAAGTGTAATTATTGTGTTTATAATTTTTCAATATTATTTAGGTAAATAATAAATATATCTACCTACTAAAAATATATTTCAGTATACCTTCTTGACATTTTAGGGTTCAGTAACAAAGTGATAAAAACGGAACCCTTATGATGATAGTAGCTATACCTGTCTGCCTGTCTGTATGTCTCTCGATTCGATTAGTTCACTAACTATTACCTACAGCTATCGACATGAAATTGTAATTGGTTAATAGGTAGGTAGGTACTATACATATACTCACACATAAGTATGACCAGTACGACCAGTATCTTCTTTTATATTTTGTATTATATTCAGGAGAAGACTAAAACAGATATTATAGCTTGTGTCGTGATTGTTTTCTTATAAAATTCATATAATTAAATATACTACTTCTGTGAATTTTTTACTTACGACACCTGACTCTTATAAAAATTAGCACTTTAAAACATCATATTTCACACACTAATCCCTGAATCGAATAATGGTGTTGCCGCACCCGCTATATTTTTGAAGATTGTTGAAAATCTTCAAAAATATTGCGGGTTTGTTGAAAAACTTAATGAATGAGATGGATGAGGAAAAAAATCACACCGTAGATATTTCAATTTCATTCAGTAGGACTCACCACTTTATTGGCGTGATTAATATAATTATAATAATAATAACCAATGTCAAAATATAGTTTTCTAGTATCTACTAATAATCTCTGAGCTAAGCCGCAGACAGACAGACAGACTGACATGGCGAAACTATAAGGGCGCCTTGTTTACTACGGAACCACATAAAAATTCGGGCAGACCGTTGCACTGAGTTTTAGTGATCGAAGTTAAAGGTATTTTGCCCTTAGGGATGAAAGGGTCCTAAAGTGCTAAAGCTGAAGGTGAAGCCTCTAATAGACCCCAATTGTAAAATCTACATAGCTTTTTACAACTAGACATAAATTGTTCTGAATAGATTTGTTTGTGGTGGCTAAATGTTATTCACCCGAGGAAACTGGTGTCCGGTGAGTGGACTGGTTATGCTTTATAGCTTGTATAAAAAATACTTACTTACCTACAGTTTATTTTTGGAGCGGTCAGTGAAGAGAAAAAACAATAAAAGATAGATAAATATGCACTTATAAAGATTTAAGGATTTTTAAAGAATGCTGGTTCATAATTCATATCAATTAATTTTATTAATTATCACTTGTGAACAATTGACATTAGAAAACGTTCTTCTAGGTTTCAACGAAGTTTACGGTTTACCAAGCATTTAAAATTGGGGCTCAGTTTATCACTTCACTTATGAATTCGATATAGGGGCTAGTTTATCTCATCACTTCACTTGTAAATATCATTCTGTGCTGCAGTAGTGGCCATGGTCGGCGTGGTGCGAGGTCGGTATTTCGACGACTTCTCCGGCCCCCCCGTCTACACGAGGACGCCGCTCGGAGACGCAGTGGACGTCGCTTCCATGAAACTGCTCAAGGTACTTGACCTCTTCATCGACATCATCAGCCTATCAATCCCACAAATGGGCTTACCGCTTATCCTAGCATTGAGAAACGTTGCAAAATGTGGAATTCGTTACGTTTTACTGCAAATTTCGACACTGCTTCCATAATATTATACTTTTCCGCCGACGATGAGGCACTTCTAAGTTATTTTTCCTGACTCTTGATAAATTTGCTCTTGATGACTTGACCAATGTTGACATCTATGACATTTTTGTTTATCAATGTTCTCATCTCAACACAAACGGTCAAGTGGCAGGTAACAGCAAGTGAAAGTATCCTTGTCATTGTAGGTAGAAATAGTTTTAGAGTTTTGACGACCGAATGGCGTAGCAGTAGCGATCCTGGCGTCTGTGTTGGAGGTCAAGACTAGAAAATGTATGTATATTAAGTAAGCTATTGCTTACTTTGTGGCTAGATTGCGATATGTGTAATGTTCTGGATGAATCATTGAACTTCTTCGACCTTGAGAGAATTTCTAGTTACTTAACACTAATTGGGTATGTTACGAACAATCTTTCTCACCAGGAAACCTACGATGCAGCTTCAGACAAGAGCGTGGTGGCGTCGCCCCTGGGCATTTTGACTTTGCTCTCACTTTACGCGGCCGGCGCTGAGGGAGCCAACAGGCATGAAATCGTTACCTTTCTCGGCTCCACAGACTACAGACAAGTGAGTTATTTTCCAGGTCCTCTAACCATATGTTATATCCATTACCTTTCTATGATCGATAACGCTTCGGAAAGTTAAAAATCGGTAAGTAACGGACTAATTTTAGCTCGGCTCACCTGTGTTCGCTTTACTCGGGTGATCCCGTAGGAATTTTCGGAAAACTCTGTCTTATCTATAGACTACATCATATAAGCAAATTTTCAGCTTTCTTCTACGTGGGTTTAGTTTGGGACAAAGGAAGTCTGGGTGGGGAAGGGAAGCGCGATGGTTTGCCAACTTTAATGGTCCTTGTACCTACGTATTAAATGTACTCTTCAAAGTTTACTCACGGATTTACTTTTTCCATAGCTTGAAAACAACTACGGGAAGCTGGCGCAAAGGTTCGGGTCCATGGACCGCAAGTTCCTGACCCTCGCCAACAAAGTGTTTGTATCAGACAAGTACAAACTTGCAGACCAGTTCGTGCTCTCTGCCAGCGCCTACCGCAGCGAGGTCGATAACCTCAACTTTGAGGACCCCAAGGCAGCAGCTGAAGCCATCAACCAGTGGGTAAGTGGAGGCTATGACTTAGGATATATTGATTCTTGGTCTAATAGAGACGGAATTTTCGATTATAGTTCTTGACGGAAAATGGAAAGTGATGGTGCAGTATTAAGTACCTCACCTTAAGGGACCAGAGCCATATTATGGCATATTTCGAATCGATGGATAGAATGGATGGATGAATTCGATTCGACGGATCGAATAGATAGATGAAAGTGGCCTATTGAGTCTTGACTTTGACGTACCTAAAGAGGCCTACCTATTCCAAATCATTGCGCGAGATCTGTTTTCTGAGTAGCATCTAGGGCCGATTTTTCAATAGCCAGATAAACACTAACTAAGGAATAAATATGACGTTTTGACAGATTTTGTATGGCATATGTTTCAAACTTATTCCTTTAAGGGCCGATTTTTCAATCGCCAGACAAACGTTAACTGAGGAATAAATATGACGTTTTGACAGCTTTTGTTGTATGTGTTTCACATATATTCCTCAGATAGCTTATCTGGCGATTGAAAAATCGGCCCTAAATAAATAACCATGCCACATTGCAACATTGCCAGTTACCAAGGCAATATTAGGGCGCCTTCAGCCGCAAAGTGCCGCGCGGTAGTAGCACGTCTGCAGCGCTGCAGCCGCATTGCTGTCGCTGAGAATCGTAGTGTAGTGCATCGTTTCACGATGTACCTACTCGATGTTTAGACTTTCATAACAAAATAAGTCACTAGTTGACCGATAAACTGATGCGTGGCCGCAGCGCGGGTGTACCGCTGCAACCACACGTTGTTTATTTTTCATTACTCATACACGGAAAGTAGGTCCGAAGTTGCCTGAGAAGCGGGTTGAAAGTAATACTTTTCAGCCCTAGGGAGAATCGTTTTCAACTGACAGCTGTCAAATAATTAAAAAAAACTAGTCACATTTTTATTGGAGTTCAAATGAAACACGACATACCCGAGTGCATCCATAGACAAGAAGAAAGATAGACTTTATTCATAAAGTAAAGACAACTGATTCATAGACATTCATAGACAATCATAGACAATACTTGACTATTAAAAAGCTAAATGCATAGCCCGCCGGCTAAGCCAAAGAAAAAAAAAAAGCCGGGAAATTGGCAAGCGGCAATCCGATCTTCATTTGTTTTTCGAGTTGTAGAGTTTTGTTTAGGCTTCTGTTTAACAGTGATTTTTATTGACACAATTTTATTTTGACTTTCCTTATATTCGTAATGAAAAGCACAGTGTTTACCTCGGGATAAAGACTTATTTAGTCCCTCGAACTATAGGCCCCCTCGCTACGCTCGGGCGCCAAACCCCGTCTCGGGACTAAATAAGTTACTTTCATCCCTAGGGTAACAATGTACTATTACATAAATTTACAAAGTAGCGCGGCTGCAGCGCTGCAGCTGCTCTGCCACTGCGCGGCACTTTGCGGCTAACTTGAAGGCGCCCTTATACCTACAACTGGTTTATGTAGGTAAGCAGCAGGCTATATTTGTTAGAAGACTACAAAGACACTACATATAACCAACATACTTATAGAATCGTATTATTTATCAAGCTTTGCAGTTGATCTACTCGTAGTAGTTTATTTACGAGTATATATGGTTAGTAAATATACCATAATAGTAGTTTATGTAACGGTTACATAATGGGGGGTATTAAAATACGAGTGTGAGTTTAAAAAACGAGCCGCAGGCGAGTTTTTTAATAGTATCACACGAGTGTTTTAATACCTAATTATGTAGAGTTTCATACACTACTTTATCTACGCTCATATTATTATCATAAATCCAAATCATAAAATCTTGCTAACTTTTGTCGTAAATCATTGCAACTACTAAGATGTCAGGTGGAGTGATATTTTCTTTAGTAGGTTTCACTACTAGACATTTTTCAGCGCAAAGTTTTGACTAAGTAACAAAAAAAATTAGTTGTCTGTAAAGTCGGTTTACGGACGATAGATTTACGAGATAACGTCATAATCGTAATAGTTATCGTAATCGTAATCGTAGTCGTAATCGTATTCGTAATCGTAATCATAATCATAATCACAGGCCCAGGTGGAACGTTACGCGGAACGTTAGACATTGTGTTGTTGTCTATGGTCAATCATGGCCCATCTATACTCTCGGCAATGACTACCAACTATATGTTGTCTGTGGATTCACTTAAAAAAATATTACAAAAATATTACCTACCCCAGATAATAATAATAATTGTAACCGTTAACCGTTGTATTGCCGATAGCGGTACTGTAATCAATTCCTTCAAAACCCCAGATAAAAATACAGGAGTCCAGAGCCGTGTATCGTTATGGATATTATACAACTTTCTTTAAATATTTCCATAGTAGAGCGATGTTATTATGAATAACTTTTTAATAATTATAGAAGTCTGTGAATAAAGTAGGTAATTATTTGACACATTTCGATTTTATAATTCGAACTTTAAGCAATGAGCGTAGATAAAAAAAATTCCACCCTCGATTTTATACAGAAGTCGTTAAATAGATAAAGCTGACAAAACAATTAAAAACCCAGATAACAAATCTGTTTTGGTATAACTATAACGAGAGATCAAAGTAGGTTAATATTAATAACAATTACGTAACTTTTACCTATAGATAAGAAATATTATTGATCGTTACTAAGTAATGGGTACCTACGTACCTACTCCGAAATAAAAAGGAAGAACTTTGAAGTAGCCTAGGTGTATGAATTATCATCCTCAGTATCTACCTAGGTATACCTATGAAGCTTTAGAGGTTTCCGTCTTAGATGTGAAAGACAGAGTGAGTCTTATAACGCTCAGTAACCTCGTAAACTGCATTATGCTTAATCAGAAACTCATTCCTATTCCGTACCAAGGAGATGATTAGAGTTCTTCGAAAATTAAACTTTGATATTGATAGAGCTAATAATTATTAATTAACCCATATCGTAAGGTACCTACTATTACCTATAGTATTAAAAAAAAATCATGGTTCCTGCGATCCTGCCATTCACCGACAATGTAATCATAAAAATTAAAAACACAAACAGTATCATAGTTACCATGAAAAGACTGATGAATAACTTGTTCCGTGTGTGTGTCGAAATACAATGAAGGTAATTTGCGCTTTCTACTTATACCTACCTAGTAGGTGTAACTTAAATGATTTGATTGCAGTCGGCGCAGAACACAGAGGGAAAGATCGCCGACCCTGTTTCCGAGAGCGACATTGACCCTGCGGCAGCCGTCGCTCTGTTGAACGTCATTTACTTCCAGGTAAACATTCAGAACATCCACAGTCCGCACATTCTTCCATTCACACGCAAGCAAGTTCACTCCACTCTTGCTGGCTGAATAGAAGCGCTGAAAAATTTTCCCGAATTCGTTCACATTCAATGAGCAATTAAGCGTAGTTCGTTTCACCTTTCACTGAGCAATGAAGTGTAATCGCTTCCGCCGCCGAATGAGAACGTGAATGTGGCGAATTTTCACTTCGAATCCACCTGTGAAAATACTGCAGAATTACAACGTACCTACTTCGTTAACAGTTAACTGCGCCTACCTAAGTTCTATTATAGGTATAATAGAGCAGCGGGTTGTCCACAAAGATTTTCACTCATAATTTATCGCCCCAGGGCCATTGGCACGTCCCGTTCAATGCCAGCGAGACCAAGGAGCAGGAATTCCACCTGGACAGGACCAGCTCCGTGCAGAAGCCCATGATGCATCTTGAGCAGTCGCTCTACTACAACGAGAGCCCCGAACTGGGCGCCAGGGTATGTATAATTGGTGCCCTTAGGTAATATACAACTCACCCATCACTCAATAGATGGCGTTGTCTTCAGTTAGCTCGCGCTAACGAGTTCATCATACCAAAACTCTATACGTGATTGCATGCGTGCCCATTCGAAGATTTTCTTCGTGACGGGATTTTCGACACGCAAAAAATCCATTTTCTTTCGATACTCCTGACACTGTCAGAAAAGAAACTTTGTTTCAAAAATGAAATCCTTATCAAGTTACAACGTACCTACCCCTCAATATTATTTCCATTTCTTGTTACACGTATAAGTAGGTAAAAACCGTTTGCTTTATTACTGTGTGGGAAACCCTGTAAAACCTTAAGGACTATGTCATTGACATTACCTTTTTGTACCTATTTAATTATCCTAATTTCTAGTTGGTGGAGCTTCCCTACAAAGAGCACAACTTCCGATTCATCATTGCTTTGCCCGATGAAGTGGATGGGCTCGATGGACTCATGGAGAAGGTAGCGGAGAGGGGTCTGTTGGAAGACGTGTTCAAGATGTACCCCGCGGGAGCTGACGTCATCCTTGATATGCCGAAGTTTGAGATCAAATCCAAGCTCAACCTCAACGATCTCCTGCCTAAGGTAAAACACCCAATCAATTTAGAGTAAATCTATAATACGAGTATGTGTAGTAATTCTCCCCATCATGTACTGCGTCCCAGGACTCCCAGGCATTAACATTGCAATATCAATTATCATACGATGCACTGCACTGTGCTCATTACTCTGAGACGTCATTAATTCTAAGGTCCCATTACCCAATTTTTTACACAATACAAGTTAGTTCTTGACTGCGATCTCACCAGATGGTAAGTGTCGATGCAGCCGAAGATGTTATCGTACTAACTTGGAATGGGTAAGTAAACTCACCCATAACGGTTTCTACACAGCATCGCGCCGGAACAGGTACTATGGTATGCCGTGCCGGAACGCTAAATCGCTTGACGGTGCGCCTAGCTGGTAGGGTGATATAACTGATAAGTAGTCACGGCCACAGGCTTCTATGCCAGACCAGATAGAGCCAATTTAGAAATTATAAACTTATAAGTGGCCAGTGTCGGGAATCGAACCTGCGGCCTCCCACTCAAATCCGAGCGCGTGCCATTGCGCCTGGGAGGACTATATAGCGTTCCTAAAGCGTCCATCTCACTGACTTGTCTGTAGGTGGGAGTGAAGCGTATCTTCGAGGAGGCAGCGCCTGGTATCGTCAAAGACACCGCGGTGGCGGTGTCGCGCGGCCTGCAGCAGGCCTTTGTGAAGGTCGACGAGGAGGGCGCCACTGCTGGTGCTTTCACTGGTACTGGACTATTATATTACCTAAGAAATATATTATAACTAACAGGTCCTTTTAAGCTCTAAGAAACTCACTGGGGGATCAACATGGAGCACCGCTAGGGATATGGCATTTTGCGATAAGCCTAAAAGATAGAAATATAAGGAAATTCAAAAATATATGAAAATGATCGCTAAATCACGTGACCTCCGCGCATTCTTATACATTTTTTGAAAGCGATGTAAGAGAAATCTGAAAAGAGGCATGGAGCCCCCTTTACGTATCTCGCCGAAATTAACGGAACTGCAAACTTTTTGTTAATGTAATGATTTAGTTATAAGAGGCATTGTAAATTTTGTGTAAATGTAAGGCCACAAAGAACTCGAATCCAGGCCGTGAAATAAATTAAAAAAAACATTCAAAGACCTATAAGAATTATTTTATCAATATTTTCGTTTCAGGCCTCATCGCCGTGCCAATGTCTTCCAACTCTCGCCCACCGCCGCCGATCACCTTCAAGGTGGACCGTCCCTTCTTGTTCGCCATCCTTCACGACGACATCGTGCTCTTTACTGGAACTTACACCCATTAACACCACATTACGACCATGGATAAAGCTAAATAAAGTAAATTTATAAAATCCATAGCTTGCTAAACATACTGTCAACCAAATTCAAAATAGTCTATGTAGGTACCTAATACTTGGCCGACTGCATGCAAGGGACCTTGTTTTCAAATTCTGTATGGACTTTTGATGTTGACGGTTTTTAAGCACTCTGTAACAAATCGTATTTTTCACATTTTGCTGAAATAAAACTATGAAATTATCTACTTATAAGTAAGGTAAGTAAGTCAGTCCACAGAGCACGTGATTGTTTCAACGGTCTTTGTAAGAAAATTAAACATTTTTACCATAACTTGTAACGTTTTATTCATAACCTTATTTAAAAACCATGTGACTTAAGGAGACTATAAGTAGGTATAGATCCTGCCAGGGTGCATCAAACAAAGTACCTACTTACTTGTTTAAAAAATTGGTTAAAAAAAGAGAGTTCTTATTTATCTTATCTGAGCTTTTAGCAGTATATTACTTATCTATACTACCTATATAATAAAGGGTTGTGCTTGTGATGGCTAAATAATTGATACCTACTCAATAGAAAACCATCATACGTACATCAAACAACTTATACTTAAGTCTGAGACTTAAGTACCTACTACGAACTATATTTGTTTATTAAGTAGGTAATAAAAAGGATAAGCAGATTTGGATGGTAGTGATTTTCCTCGTCGCTGAAACAGGTATGCCGTGTGAGGTCATCACGGACTAAGTTCATAAAAAGTAGACAAATACCGTTTTAATATAAATAATGAAAACAAGCTTTACAAGCTTCACAATTTCGCGCTCGACATCGCAAAGGAAAAGCTTTGAAAACAGAAAAAGTGTTGATGGCAATAAGTTCCTATTTTATTATATAGGTATACCTACCTTTAAATGAGCAATTCTTGTATATATATATTTCTATATAATCTGAATCTCGGAAACGGCTCGAACGATTTTCATGATATTTAGTATAAGTACAAGGGGTTTTCGGGGCGATAAATTGATCTAGCTAGGATTCAGTTTTAGAAAATGTCGTATTTACCAAAAAAATATAGAAATCTATACCTGACATCTATTGGCGATAAAGTAAAACTATTACAGTAAACTCCTGCTGCCATCTATTGGTGAGTAGCTGTAATACTACCGAGCACCCAGATATTACTCATTTAAATCTGAATATTGGTTCACGATAGCACGAATCTGGGAAACTGCAGAAAATAATCGTTCCGCGAATTACTTTCTTCTGCATTTCGCGGGCTAAACCCCTTGAGGGGTTTCCGCCGTACTAGCCGGGACATTCAAAATATATTAAGTTTTTCTAAAATAGTTATATAAAATGGAACCTGTTGCGTAGCGTGTCCTGTTTCAGCATTTTATTGCTCCGCGAGCGGCGATACATCACGCGCACAGTCGGGGATCAGTGAACCCCGTACCTATACTTATATTATCTGTGCCTATACTAACCGCAAGTACCAGGCATTGGCATACCACATGGTTATTACTGCTTAGCGACCAAGTATAGGTATATACTGTTATAATAAATAATATTAATTGGAAGTTTAAAGTTTAAACAATTAAAAACCTATTAGTCTTGCGTAGGTCTGGATTTACCTATCAGAAGAGATTACCTACAATAGTTTAGTACTAGAATTCTCACTCAGTCGTAAGTAAGTTGGAAATTAAATAAAAATAAAATAACGTTATGAACCTTTATATTCTGGAGACAAGTTCTAGTTGAGTGTGTGTCCTAACTGCCAACAGCCAGACCAGTTGGATTTGAACACTCGGAACGACAACATGGGTAAAACTATTCTGCTTTTATTGGGTAAGTTTATATTTTATTTTAGATTTAGAATTAAATAATTGTGAATAATATTCAAGTTACAGGTACCTACCAACCTGATAGAAAATTATTAATAGTAGAATAATAATTAATGTGTATGTAACCTATTAAAGTATAAGCTACACCTTCTTTACTTTTTTAGGGTTCAGTGTTAAAGTGATAAAAATAGAACCCATTAAATACTTTTTGTGACTTTTACCAAAACAATTGCTGGCAGAAAAGGGGGGAGGGGGGCAAATGACTCTAACATAGATACATACTTAAATCTTTCAAGCATCACATTTCACACCCGAAGTCACGGATTCCTGTATCGAAAAATAATGTTCCCACAATATTTTTAAAAGACTTATACCGACACCACACAATATGGGATAGAACAGAAAAATAGACGAGAAAAAAATCATCCCCTATTTACATGTAGAGGAGGACCAACAAATATATTTTGCACAATTTTATTTCACCACTTTGTTGGTGTAATAAATATTTATACCCATTTCAAATTACAGATTCCTAGTAAGTACTAATAGTCTCGAATAGACAGACGGACGGACGGTTTCTTGTTTAATAGGGAACCATAAAAATACGGACAGATCGTTGCAGTGATCGAAGTTGACAGTATTTTTATGGGATGGTAACCGACTGTGGGTGAAGCCTCTCAGAGTCTCAATAGACCCTAATTTTAGAATCCAGATAGTTCTTCAAAACTAGTAGTTAATTGATCAAAAAAGATTTGTCTGTGATGGCTACTCAGAAGATGGCTAAAACGAAAATGTTATTCACTCGATGAAACTGGTGTCCGATGAGTGGAACTGGTTGTGCTTTATAGCTTGTATAAAATTATACCTACAGTTTATTTTTGGAGCGGTCAGAGAAGAGAAAAAACAATAAAATGTAGAGGAATATGCACTCGTACGTGAAGCATAGGAGTTTTAAATAATGTGGGTTCATATCAATGACAATTATAATAAGGTATCTTAATCAATTCACATCATAAAAAGTTCTTGCAGGTACCTGAAGTTTATCTAGTAAACCCCTCCGTTATTTAACCCCGTTTTAATAACATTACAAAAATGTTGTCCCATATACTATGCGATTTTCAAGAAGGAGAAATAACCGACAAAGTAGGTATTTTTTACCCAACACTAACCTTAAATTAATCATCTTTGAAATTGGGGCTCAGTTTACCACTTCTCATATGAATTCACTTCACTTATGAATTAGATATAGGGGCAGGGGCTAGTTTATCTCATCACTTCACTTGTGAATGTCATTCTGTGCTGCAGTAGTGGCCATGGTCGGCGTGGTGCGAGGTCGGTATTTCGACGACTTCTCCGGCCCCCCCGTCTACACGAGGACGCCGCTCGGAGACTCCGTGGACGTCGCTTCCATGAAACTGCTCAAGGTACTTGACCTCTTCATCGACATCATAAAATAAAATAAAAATAAAAATAAAAAAGCCTTTTATTCTACTACCTTTACAATTTGACTTACATAATATTATAATTAATTATTTTACAATACAAACAATATTATTCTTCGTTCGTTTAGTTCGTAACATCAGCCTATTAATCATCATTAATAATCATATTGTCATCGACATCATCAGCCTATTAATGATCAACAGGTAGGCTTACCGCTTACGCCAACAAGCACCGAGCAACCTTTTAAAGAGGTGAATTTCTGTACATTGCACTTCTAACACTATTTCTATAATATAACAACTGTTCTAATTGACGATGAGGTATTTCTGTTACCTGCCTCTTGATGACTTGGCCAATGCTGATGGGAACATCTATAAAACTGTCGTTTATTAATGTTCCCATCAACGGTCAAAGGGAAGTTAAGGTCAAGTGTATCATGTATCTTCGTCAGCGAAGGTAGAAATAATACCTATTCATTCGTTATAATAAGCCTTCGACCTTGATTCCATACTAGTTTAAATCAATTTCCCCAGGAAACCTACAATGCTGCTTCAGACAAGAGCGTGGTAGCGTCGCCCCTGGGTGTTCTGACTTTGCTCTCACTTTACGCAGCCGGCGCTGAGGGAGCCAACCGGGACGAAATCGTAACCTATCTCGGCTCCTCAGACTACAGACAGGTGGGTTATTGGCCATCTCCTTTAGCCATGTTATATTCATTCCTTTCTATAATCCATAACGCTTCGAAAGCTAAAATTAGTCCTTTTAGCTTAATTCACCTGCGTTCACTTTACTCGGGTGATCCCATAGGAATTTTAAGAAAACTCTTTCTAATCTGTAGTCTCCATAATTTAAAAGGAACTTCTGGGAAAGGGAAGCGGTGCTTTGCCAATAGTTACGCATTGTTAAACTCGTCCAAGCTTTCTCACGCTCTCACTGCTTTTCCCATAGCTCGAGAACAACTACAGGGAGCTGGCGCAAAGGTTCGGGTCCATGGACCGCAAGTTCCTGACCCTCGCCAACAAAGTTTTTGTGTCGGACAAGTACAAGCTTGCAGATCAGTTCGTAGCCACCGCCAGCGCCTACCGCAGTGAGGTCGATAACCTCAACTTTGAGAACCCTAAGGCAGCAGCAGATGCCATCAACCAATGGGTGAGTGAAATCTACGACTAAATAGGATATTCTGATTCTTCGTCAAAGAGTGAAAATTTCGAAATTTTCGACTATAGTTCTTGATGGGAAATGCAAAGTGATGCAGTCTTAAGTCAATCGGGGACCTGAGCCATATGACATAATTATGACATATTCGATGGATGGAATAGATGGATGAATGCTATGCGATGGATGAAACACTGGATGTTTGCCTGGAATAGTCCTGTTGAGCCTTGACTTTGATGGGTGGCCCAATGCTTCAGCCCGGTACCGGGCCAGAAGGGAAAAACGCCCATCAAACTTTTAAGGTTTTTCTTTTTGTATTTTATTTTGGTGTTTTCATCTGCAATGGTGTATTCTGATGTTTCCAACATTAAGTACAGCGTTTTTTATAAAGAGCTATTGGTATATCTAATAATAATTTGATTGCAGTCCGCGCAGAACACAGAGGGAAAGATCGCCGATCCTGTTTCCGAGGGCGACATTGATCCTGCAGCGGCCGTCGCGCTGTTGAACGTCATTTACTTCCAGGTAAACCTTCCACAGTCCATCCACAGTCTGCATTTTCTTCCTTTCATACGCACGCAGTCACAAGTTAACTTCATTCTTGCTGGCTGTTGTGAATTGAAGCACTGAGAAATAAATCTTCCGATTACCGGCGTAGTTTGTTTCATATATCTTTTACTGAGCAATGAAGTGTAATCGCTCCCGCAGCCGAAAAAGAACGTGAATGTGGAGAATTTTCACTTCTAATTCATCTGTGAAAATACAGCAGAATTACAACATACTTCGTGTATAGTTTTTCAGAGAACCTGCTACCTAGATACCATTGTTCCGTAATAGAGTAGCGGGTTCTTTGCCACAAAAGTGTGTACCACCAGTTTAGTCAGGTGGCCAGGCAGTATTAAACCATAATTCATTGCCTCAGGGCCATTGGCACGTGCCGTTCAACGCCAGCGAAACCAAGCAGCAGCAATTCCACGTGGACAGGTCAAGCTCCGTGCAGAAGCCCATGATGCACCTCGAGCAGTCGCTCTATTACCGCGAGAGCCCCGAGCTGGGCGCCAGGGTATGTGGTACATAATACATAATAGTAAAGACCTGTGGTTCCAGTAAATTTTTATACTTACCTACCCATTTAATATTCACATAAATTTCTGTATTATAATTTCCAGTTGGTGGAGCTTCCCTACAAGGAACACAACTTCCGATTCATCATGGCTTTGCCCAATGAAGTGGATGGGCTCGATGGACTCATGGAGAAGGTCGCACAGAGGGGTCTGTTGGAAGACGTGTTCAAGATGTATCCCGCGGGAGCTGACGTGATCCTAGATATGCCCAAGTTTGAGATCAAATCCAAGCTGGACCTCAACGAACTGCTTCCTAAGGTAAAACTGCCAATAACTCTTGAGGCAGTCAATTTTCCAAGTATAACTGCAAGCAAGTGTTCTTTTAAAGTGTTTTTCGAGACCATTTTTGATACAAAAAAAACCGTCCATGTGCAAGTCGCACTCTACAAGAAAAATCTGAATGATTGTGTGTGATAACATTTTATACTGACTTGTCTGTAGGTGGGAGTAAAGCGAATCTTCGAGGAGGCAGCGCCTGGCATCGTCAAGGACACCGCTGTGGTGGTGTCGCGCGGCCTGCAGCAGGCCTTTGTGAAGGTCGACGAGGAGGGCGCCACTGCTGGTGCTTTCACTGGTACTTGACTATAATTATATAACTTATAAAATATATGATAAATAAAAGGTCCTCTTAAGTTCGAAGAAACACCTGGAGATCAGCACCTCTTGCCATCTTGCATTTTGCGATACGCTTAAAAATAGAAGTGGAACAAAATTGAAAATGTATGAAAGTAATCGCTGCTAATTGATCGCTAAATTGGTCACGTGACTTCAACAAGTACTTACAATTTTTTTGAATTTCATTCGAAAGCGATGAATTGGAAACTTGAAGAAATGCACGGATGGGAATAAGGCTGGAACTGCAGTCCCCTTAACGAACCTGGCGACAAGTTTGCCAATCCAGTCCAGTTTCCCATCAAGGACAAGTTGTCCAAGTCTTATAGTTGTTGTCAAACATACTTCTGTTTTATTAGAATTAAGACTTCCGTGAGTAGACATAATAATTACTAAAACAACGGCTTCAACTCACTCTCATTTGGTCAGGATCGCCCGACCAGTTTCGGACCCATCAGGGGTCCATACTTTTGTTTTCTAATAAAAAAGCTCAATTATAAAGACAATAGATTCAACGCGAAAATAGCAAAGACATGCACTATTTTTGTACTCTTTTTACTTATGTTCTCAGCAGATGTTTATCCATTCAAACTCTAAAATGATACAAACCTATGATATTAATCCAAGCAATATTTTCGTTTCAGGCTTCATCGCCATGACAGCGTCTTCCAACTCTCGCCCACCGCCACCGATCACTTTCAAGGTGGACCATCCATTCTTGTTCGCCATCCTTCACGACGATATCGTGCTCTTCACTGGGACTTACACCCATTAACACTGTGATCATGGATGAAGCTATTTTTGTATTCCATATTGACCAACAATGTACGGTGTAGATTGATAAACAAAACTGTCAACCTAAAGAAAACATCATTATAATGGGTTCAATTTTCAAAATAGTCTAGTAATTCAAATGGCTGCCTACTGCATGCAAGGGATCTTGTTCGCAAATTCTGTATGAACTTTTGACGTTGACTAATTTCCGTTTTGGAGGCAATCTGAACCAAATCTAAATGCTCGTTTCACACTTTGCTGAGATAAAAATCTTATATGAAATTAAGTCAGACACAGAGCACATATATTTGTTTCAACGGTCTTTATAAAATATTAAACATTTTTATCGTAACTTGAACGTTTTATTTTATAAGCCTACCTACTAGCTGATCCGGCAAGTCGATGACGATTAGCAATATCTGCATGGAAGAGTGATTTTCCTCGTTGCTGAAACAGGTACCTAAGTATGCTGTGTGAAGACAAATGTTTATAAAAGGTAGACAAATACCGTTTTAAAAGGATTTATTGAACTTATTTTTGTCTTTCTCACTCTCACGGACACTTTGGTAGGTGCGACATGGAGCGTCGCGGAAGAATATAACAGAAAAACGACCTTTTACCTAATTACTAAAAAACTTAGGCAGTTATCAAAAATCTGTTTCTAAGCGTTTTTGGATATTATTATTACCGACTCATTAAAACAAAATTAAAATTACATCCATTGTAGTTTCCGATAAAAATAAGAAAAACAGATTTTAGAGCAAGTTTTGGGAGAACTTTCTATCAAGATAATGCAATCCAATCGTGTTTCTGCTTCTAAGCGATTTAGCTATACCTACCTTACTAAAGCATCAGCACAAGGTACCTACTCACTTTGTAGGATTAGGTCCTGTGATCGTCAGAAAATCTTGCTGATCGCTCATTCCATATCTAAATGAAACTTTTTTTATGCTAAACAAGTTAGTACTTGACTGCGATCTCACCAGATGGTAAGTGATGATGCAGTCTAAGATGTTATCGCACCTACTAACTTGGAAGGGTAAGTAAATTTACACCCAACGGTTTCTACACAGCATCGCACCGGAACGCTAAATCGCTTGGCGGTGCGTCTTTGCTGGTAGGGTGGTAACTAGCCACGGCCGAAGCTTTCCACCAGACCAGACCTGAGCCAATTTATAAATTATAAAATCCCAAAGTGGCGTGGCGGGAATCGAACCCGCGACCTCGCACTCGAATCCGAGCGCGCCGCCACTGCGCCAGGTAGGTCGTCAAAACGTAATTTAAAAAGAATACATTGCAATGAATGACATATTGAAAGTACATCTCGTGACTTATCGAAAACAAACTCTTAAACTCAAATGAACGATTAAAAGGTTTCCATGACGAAGATTAGTATTGATTGTTGTAATAAAATAAAATAAAAGATAATACTTATTACTTACAATGGGTAGGTATTTTGATTATATTATCTACGGTCTTCACCGAAAAAAACTGAACTATTAGATCGCCTCAGCTGGACCGGACCGGCCAGTTTGATTAGGCCATTCGGAACGGCAAGATGGGCAAAAAGATTCTACTTTTATTGGGTAAGTATCCGCTTAATATGATAATACCTAATAATAATTAGTCCCGGTTTCCAAAGCGGAGAGGAGATGAGAGAGAATATGAATGTGTGCTTTGAATAATCAAACGTATTTCTTTATTTCCACGTTTGACGTTTCCTCTTCGCTTTGCTTCGGTGGAAATTGATCTAGAGGACAGGACAAGAGGTGTCAAGGAGGTGTCTCATCTAAGATATTATATAGGTACAACAATGACCAAAGGTGGTATCAAGTTTTCTCATGAACCAAAATATTCTAGGAAAATAAAATAGTGTTTTTAAGTACCTAAGTACCATAGGCACTAGGAATTTGGTTTTCATAAATAATAAGTTGTTCGCATAAAAAAGGTACTTTCTTGTCATGTGCATGTTCATTTCCTGTCTGAATACAGATTTTATTAAGAAGTACAACTTGTTTATTTGCGTGCTTTTGAATACGGATGTTAATTTACAAAATAATTTATACTTGACTGCGATCTTACCTGATGGTAAGTGATTGGAAGGGTAAGTAAATTTACCCCAACGGTTTCTACAAGCATCGCTTGGCGGTGCTTGTACAAACCGTTGGGGAAACTAGTCACGGCCAAAGCCTCCCACAAGACCAGGACCTGAGCCAATTAAGAAATTATAAAATTCCAAAGTGGCCCGTGGCGAGAATGCAACCCGCCTCCCACTCGATAATGTGGAGACCGTAGTTTATAAGTTTGGATTTGATTCAGTTTGATACAGGATTCCATACATCCATTCAAAGTTTGCCAGGTCAGCTAGTTTTTCTATAAAAGTTAGAGCCACATCACTGTTACAAACAGCTCACGTCTCCGCTCTGCCACACATCTCCTCTCTGCAGACGGCATTGGTGCAGGAAATAACCAGTTAGCTTCGCAGCGCATCTTCTCTCGCCTCTTTTCGTCTCCGCTTTGGTGGAAACCGGGTCTTTTAGAACCTTCCGCGCATCCGCAATCCGACTCGCGCTTGACGAGGGACAATCCTCCATTACCCATGGCCCAATCAACCTCGCGGTTATGGGGGCCGAAACGCGGGAAGGCGCCCGTTCGGTACTTGCTCTTGGCGTGTTCCCGGGGCGCCTTCTTGACTCCCCACAAGTTGTTTCCTCTGATCCTTGTCCCAATGGATCCCACGTGCGATCCCACTCTCCCCATTCTGGGGCAGGACGATACAAAAGACGGACTCGCCGCGCCGTCGCTGTCCGCAGCATAAATTCTCTGTGTCACTCCAAGCCGCTTCGCCTCTTATGCCACGCGTGCGTGAACACCCGTAGCTTTCCGAAGTTGGCCGCCGAACCCACGAGATCCTGATAATAAACTGGGCCAGAAACTTCGCAAACGATCCCGTCCAGCAGCAAGCACCGGAAGTCCTCGTCTAAGGAGCACTCCCACAGGACATGGTTGGAGGTTCTCCTCCGCCAGTCCGCAGAAGCACTCGCCACTCTCGACCAGACACATATCGCGCTTGACTAGTGTTTACTATTGCAGTGGTCACGCTGGTAGGCGCGGTGCGATGTCAATTCGGGAGTTCTTTCGCTCACTCCTACACGAGGTCCCCCGTGTCAGACTCTGTGAACATCGCATCTATGAAACTTCTGAAGGTAAGCTAATCAATATTAAAATTCTCGTGTAACAGTGTTTGTAACCTCTTCCAAAACGTCTTGACCGATTTTTGTGGTTTTTTTGTCTATATTCCGTAGGTCTGAGAACAGGGGCCGTACTACCATCTCTTGTATCAGTATTATTGTAATATTGTTTAAAAATGTTCATACTGACGTGTATGAAACTATCAAAATACTATAAGAGATGGTACTGGTACGGCCCCAGGTCATAATCTATTTTTCATACCCCTAAATGGCAAAACAAGGTCTGCCCAGTATAATTACTATAGGTATAAACAATAATTACCTTGTTATATAGAAAAATAATTAATTCTAAAACATGTAACTAAGCTCTGAGGTGAAACATATAATTACAAAATGTATACACCGTCCAAATGCTCGCTTAATGGCATGGTGCCCAAAACGCTGGCGCTACTGACGCGTGAACCAACTTTTTGGACAACTTACCTTGTTTAAATATCTGAACTATTATAGTAAGTTATAGGTCATGTATTGCAACTCTTTAATCAGGAAACCTACAACTCAGCGTCAGATAAGAACGTGGTGGCGTCTCCCCTGGGCGTCATAACCCTCCTTTCCATCTACGCGGCCGGCGCCGAGGGCCCGGTCCGAGACGAAATCATGACCTACCTCGGGTCTTCGGACTACAGGCAGGTGGGTTGCTGTCCTCATCAGGTTTAAACGACGTTAAGTCACTTTAGCTAGACCATTTGGCCTTGAAAAGGTCGCTGGTAGCGGATGGATGAAGAAGGATCGAGAGAAGGATCACCATGGCTCTTCTCTCGATCTTACGCAGCTAGCGCCGAGGGCCCGATCCGAGACGAAATCGTGACCTAACTCGGACTACAGGCAGGTGGATTGCTGAGCGCGAAAATTCAAATTCTATTTAGTTTCTAATTTTAATTAATTTTCTCGCTAATAGTGGACTAATTATACATCGCAGGCGTCTTCTTATTGATCGCAGCTTCAGGTCTTCATGGTGCCTGGTGTCACGTTGACCGTCACCGATTTATTGTGACGCCGCCATCTACAATTCCCAACCAATGCTTGTTGCCGCCAGGAACAGCAGCTACTCGTCTCCAAAATATTATTTTCTGCAGTTTTCCAATTTTGGAGCTACTGATAACCAATATGTTAATCGGCTACTTTTTGCGAAAAACTAAATAAAATTTGAATTTTCGATACCCAAGTCACTTAAGGTAGACCATGAGACCCGCAAAAGTCCGCTGGTAGTTGGTGGATGAAGAAGGAAAGAGTGGGTTGTAACACGCTTTCGGAAAGGTCTATGACCAGCCGTGGACATCTATACGCTGATAAACACTCACTTTTTTCTCTTAGGAGGGGAAAATCCTAATGGACGCCGCCGTACCGGATTCTTCGATAAATATAAATGTTTACGCGAGCGTAGCTGGCTCGAGTGCCGAGTCTATTGTGTTGTATTGAATCGTGTTCTCCCTCTCTAACCCGCGGAAGCGCTCATTTGCGCGTCTTGCTCGCACTTCGGTTACGGCGGGTTTTTTGTATCGAATCGTGCGCTCCCGCTCCAACTCGCGGAAACGCCAATCTTCCTATCCCGCTCGCGCATCGGTCGACGAGAATTTTTTATGCCTGCAATGACGCGGCAATCGGGGCGCGCACAGTACCATTCGGAGTCAGCTAGCAACAGCCGTGCGTGCGGCTGGGTTTTTTGCGGCGCCCTTTTGCCCCGGCGGTTTGTACCCCAAGAAACGTACGTCTTGGGACCGCGACAGTTTTATGTGGGGGCGCGACCTTTTGTGCGTATTCGTGAACTCATCTTGTGGAGCTAGTCTGCTGTCGACCGACAACTAAGCGGTTCCCCGCGCGTGGCTGACGTAATTTTGATCACGTGTCGTCTTTGAAACGCGTAGTCGCGAGACGTAAATTGCTGCGTTTGAGTAGCCACGTTTATATTTGCGCGGGTGTGTGGTCATGGAATGTTTGCGCAACGGGACGTCCGTTTTTTGAGGCGCCTGAGTTGTTTTTCGCGCTGCGGTTTTGTTTTCCCCGGACCTGATTGTTTGGGGACCGCTTCGACTTGCGCTGTGATATCGCTGGGTTTTTTGGACATTGCACGCGTGTTTGGGACATTGAGTAGTGTTGTGCCGGCCTTTGTGAGTTCGCTACGCTCGCCGGATCTACCTAGTAACACGCGTGCCCAGCTGCGTTTAGCGGCGATAAAGTTCGCGGTAGTTAAGTAATTGTAGACCGCGCTGTCATTGACCGTTGACCTTGTGTGTCGTGAACCACGTACTTTATTTTATTCGCTTGAGTGTTTGTGGGAGTTGAAGCCAGCCTGAACGTTCGACATATTTTGACCGTCGCGTTCATTGTTGCGGGTTGCGACCCACTGTGCTGCTGCATTGAGCACTCCACTCATAGGAGGCGAACGAACGATTGGAGCTGTGTTCGTGTTTGACGTGTCTGGGAGCTGATTGTTGCAGAGGACCTACGGTTGCAAGCCCCACACACACACCTTCACACCCCTTTACACTTTCACGTCACATACTGTCCCACATCCACTACAGGGGGCGTCGCATCGAGTATCGTCGCATGCATCAACCAGGTTAGTGGCCTTCTATTTTCCTTGTCTATGTCGAAGGCTGTCGCTGCCCGAGTTGACGATTGCCGTAGTAGTGCTAGTAAAAGCCGCCTGTTATTTCCACTGATCGGCTAGTGAGACTCGGATATTACTATCCGACTCGGATTGGATACCGTCATCCGTACTGATCACTGTAGTCTCACTAGTCGGTCCCCCCTCGACCCGTCCGGGCTCGTTCCTCTATGGGCCCGGGAACTCAGCCCTCGTCTGGACAGGCAAGGGGCCGTAACATTTGGTAGCAGAGCGTGGTTTCGCGCCTTTTGGTTAAGCGGCTTTTACACGTTCGGCGCGTCGATATCGATATTTGTTGCGCGTATTTAATTCGTCGCGTATCTCTGTCGGTCACACGTTTGTAGGCGCGGTACGCCACGTGTCGGACCGATACGCCGCGTTAACGGCCACAGATTATTGTACCGCTACACCACGCGTTTTTGTAGCAACGCCGCGTTTATTTACCGCGTGCCGCGCGTTTGTTGACCGCGACCTTGATTAGCGTTCTGCACGTGTTGGTGTTTGCATCTGTGCTTGTTCTACTTCCTTGTTGGTTTATTTTTTGGTTTCGTGCTTCCTTGTAATTATTCTCGCGCAGTCTCGCCATGCCTTCGCATAAGCCTCCGGTGCGCCGTATGCAGGATGAGCTGCGGTGGGCAGCTAGCGCGCATGCGCTTATTACTCGTCCAGACAGGACGGCTAGCTTGCTCCACCGCCTTGAGCAGCTCCCAGCCAGACGAGCCCATTTTGAAGAGGCCTATTCGGAATTCCTTGCTACAGTGGAGGACGACGAGGCGCGAGAATCGGCCCAGAAGGACTACGAACAGTTCTTCGAGTTCACAGACGATGTGCTCGAGGCTGGGGCCAAAATGAATCGTGAGGCTCGAAAGAGCATTCTGTGCGAGTCGCCTCGCCCGCAGCAGCAGCCCGCCCTATTGGGTCGGCTGCCTACTTTGGACCTTCCACACTTTGGTGGGCGGCTTCAAGACTGGATGGGGTTCATCTCCATCTTCGACAGTCTAGTCCATACCCGCCGCGACCTATCCCCAGGCCAAAAAATGGCCTATTTGCGGACCTCCCTTCAAGGGGAGGCACTGGGGGTAGTCTGCCATTTGAAGTTGTCTGACGCCAGCTACTCCACGGCCAGAGAACTCCTCGAGAGGCGCTACGCCAATGTGCGCCGCCTTGCTGACGCGCACATGGTGGAGTTAATATCCCTCCCGGTTTTGAAAGACCTAGCACGTCTCCGGGAGGTGATCATTGACCCAGTCGTGGTTGCTTGCAACGCCCTTCGACAACTTGACTTACCGGTGGATCAGTGGTCCTTCTGGCTTCTTCACCTGGTTCTGTCCCGCCTGCCTCTCGATCTGCGGATCCGATTTGAAGAGAGGTACGGCGGGGACGGGGCTAATTATATACCCCCGTTCAGTGACCTCTTAAAGTTCCTTGAGGAACAGAGCCGCCAGGTGGAGAATGCCGTGGCCTCGGGAACACCGGCAAAGGAGCCGGCGCGACCGACGCCACCTTCTAAACCCACGACTTCCACCAGGGGTTCCAAGCAGCCAGAATTAGCGCAGGAGACTGGACGCCGCCCAATTCTAAACTTTAGTGGTCTTGCTGCGACCGAGGTGACCCCCTGTCACTATTGCCGTGCTTCCACGCACACGACGACTGACTGCCCTAAATTCTTGGAGAGACCGCCCAAGTCCCGTAGGGCCATCGCTAGGGAGCGCCGTTGGTGCTACTCTTGCTTAGGTCGGCACTTACAACGAAATTGCCAGCACCAACGGCCTTGTCCCCATTGTCAGGGCAACCACCTTCCTATTCTTTGCCTCGACCGCAATGGCGTCGGTAGGCAGGAGGTGGTTGAGCGGACACCCGGCAGGAGTGGAGTCTCCTCACCGGTCACAGGCCCAGCCGATAGAAGGCGTGGTGACACTGTTAGTGCGGCCCCTGGTTTTGATAGGGCTTCACCCCCCCCTCGGGCGGGGGTGCAGCCCTCCAGGGGCGGGGGCGTTCCGCCCTCTGTCAACCCTGAGGGAGGTTTTGCCGTCGCTCAGCCTGATCCAAGGAGGTACTCCCCTCCTCTGGCTGAATACCCCAGGCTGCAGCGACACCTTCCTCGATGGCCTGGACACCCCCTTCCGCACTACGCCGCCCCGCGGCTGTCGTACATGGCCAGACCCCCTCAGACCGGGAGAGACGCTTGGGTGTACCCTGGGGGAACCCCACCTCTTGGTGTGGTCGAAGTTCCCCAAGAAGGCCCTTACGAGCGCCCAAGGCTAGAGGAGTTGCCCGAAAGGGGCAACTTCCGTTGACTTGCTGCTGCCTTGGCTCCCACCACCGCCACCTCACCTGACAATTTGAACGACCATAAGCCGGTCTGCCAGACTGTACTTTTACCAACGGCTTTGGTCAGGGTGTACAACCCGAAGGGTGAGTGGCTTATGGTACGCGCGCTGCTAGATCTCGGATCACAGCGCTGGATTGCGTCGTTGTGGTGGGTGAGCGCTTCGGGGCAAGTCTCATTGCACCTTGTCCTAGCTAAGTGCAAGGTTGCATCTATCAGGTCTCGTCTAACAATTCCTAAGTTGCACTTGTGGAGCCGAACTATTGACCCGGTTACTAAACCACGTCCACGCTTCTTGGAAGTCTCTGGTAAACATGGTGGACGTTTTTGCGTGGTCGGACAGTGAGATTGTCCTGTGTTGGCTTCGGACTTCGGTCCATAATCTTGGTTTTTTTTTTAAATACTCATGCGGGTTGCAATACCCTCTCAGCCATTTTGCAGCGTGAGTTTGGATTTTGGCAGGCCGACGAACCATTCGAAGCGTGATCTTCAACTGTATTGCTTGCTATCGTTTGGAGGCATCCATTGCACAGCTTGTGATGGGTGACCTGCCTGCGGACCGCGAAAAGGCTGCTCGACCTTTCGCCGGTGTTGGAACCAATTGCCGGTCCTTTCTTAGTGAAGAGCTCTAACCTTAAGAATGCTCGGTCTTTTGAGGCCTACTTGTGCGTCTTTGTTTGCCTTGCAACCAAGGCAGTCCACTTGGGACTTGTCAGTGCCCTCAGCACGGAGGCGTTCGTGGCCACTCTGGGCCGCCTCGTGAGCCGTCGCGGCCTACCCGATTTGGTTCGGACAGACTGCTGGACTAATTATAAGGGAACCAATCGTTATTTGAAGGAGGTCGTCGACTTCATTGTTGAGAGCAAGCACTGTGTAGGCACCGCCATGTCTAGAATGGGAGATCTTGTTATGCTTAAAGAATCTAATCTACTCCCACTAGTTTGCGTCGTGGACGCATTGTTAAACTGTTATTGGATGGCGTTCCCCGGGTGGCCGAGGTATTTGTAGGGGACTCAGTATTGCAACGTGCCGTGGTCACGTTGTCCCAACGGCCTATTGATTAGCGAATCTACATCCTTAGATTCGGAGCGGGGGATTGTTTACGCGAGCGTAGCTGGCTCGAGTGCCGAGTCTATTGTGTTGTATTGAATCGTGTTCTCCCTCTCTAACCCGCGGAAGCGCTCATTTGCGCGTCTTGCTCGCACTTCGGTTACGGCGGGTTTTTTGTATCGAATCGTGCGCTCCCGCTCCAACTCGCGGAAACGCCAATCTTCCTATCCCGCTCGCGCATCGGTCGACGAGAATTTTTTATGCCTGCAATGACGCGGCAATCGGGGCGCGCACAGTACCATTCGGAGTCAGCTAGCAACAGCCGTGCGTGCGGCTGGGTTTTTTGCGGCGCCCTTTTGCCCCGGCGGTTTGTACCCCAAGAAACGTACGTCTTGGGACCGCGACAGTTTTATGTGGGGGCGCGACCTTTTGTGCGTATTCGTGAACTCATCTTGTGGAGCTAGTCTGCTGTCGACCGACAACTAAGCGGTTCCCCGCGCGTGGCTGACGTAATTTTGATCACGTGTCGTCTTTGAAACGCGTAGTCGCGAGACGTAAATTGCTGCGTTTGAGTAGCCACGTTTATATTTGCGCGGGTGTGTGGTCATGGAATGTTTGCGCAACGGGACGTCCGTTTTTTGAGGCACCTGAGTTGTTTTTCGCGCTGCGGTTTTGTTTTCCCCGGACCTGATTGTTTGGGGACCGCTTCGACTTGCGCTGTGATATCGCTGGGTTTTTTGGACATTGCACGCGTGTTTGGGACATTGAGTAGTGTTGTGCCGGCCTTTGTGAGTTCGCTACGCTCGCCGGATCTACCTAGTAACACGCGTGCCCAGCTGCGTTTAGCGGCGATAAAGTTCGCGGTAGTTAAGTAATTGTAGACCGCGCTGTCATTGACCGTTGACCTTGTGTGTCGTGAACCACGTACTTTATTTTATTCGCTTGAGTGTTTGTGGGAGTTGAAGCCAGCCTGAACGTTCGACATATTTTGACCGTCGCGTTCATTGTTGCGGGTTGCGACCCACTGTGCTGCTGCATTGAGCACTCCACTCATAGGAGGCGAACGAACGATTGGAGCTGTGTTCGTGTTTGACGTGTCTGGGAGCTGATTGTTGCAGAGGACCTACGGTTGCAAGCCCCACACACACACCTTCACACCCCTTTACACTTTCACGTCACATACTGTCCCACATCCACTACAGGGGGCGTCGCATCGAGTATCGTCGCATGCATCAACCAGGTTAGTGGCCTTCTATTTTCCTTGTCTATGTCGAAGGCTGTCGCTGCCCGAGTTGACGATTGCCGTAGTAGTGCTAGTAAAAGCCGCCTGTTATTTCCACTGATCGGCTAGTGAGACTCGGATATTACTATCCGACTCGGATTGGATACCGTCATCCGTACTGATCACTGTAGTCTCACTAGTCGGTCCCCCCTCGACCCGTCCGGGCTCGTTCCTCTATGGGCCCGGGAACTCAGCCCTCGTCTGGACAGGCAAGGGGCCGTAACAATAAAAACCCCTCCTAGCTCCAATTTTACAGTTATAGACTTATAGCTATAATCTGACAAAGCAGAAAAATCTGTACCTAAGATACAATATGCAGACAAATACCTTATAAGTAGGGCCCAATCCCAACTCAGCAAGAAAATCAAGTAGGTACCTACGCAAGTTGCAGCACAAAACAGCCACACTGCATTCGACGCACATTTCGCATCGGCACCAAAGGATTCTCCAGCACCTAATTTTGCATACTTATTGCATTCACAGATTTTTCTATTTGGGCGGATATAGACAAGTCTTTTCTTGGTAAACATGCACATTGCAAAATCACCACAGCTTCTATCTAACATACTCTTTCAAATGATATTTTTTCCACCATTTATATTATTATACATTAGTGGTTTATTCTTTCCACCAAACAGCTTGAAAGAAACTACATACAGCTAGCACAACGGTTCTCGTCCATGGACCACTCGTTCCTGAGCCTCGGCAACAGCTTGTTCTTCTCGGACAAGCTGCAGCTGCAGGATGACTTCATGTACAACGCGCTCACCTACTACAGCGATGTCGGCAAGCTCAACTTCGAAGACACGGAGGCGGCAGCTGATATGATGAACCAATGGGTGAGTGCCTGTTCTTTCAAAACCTTGAATGTAACTACATCCAGCTTGCAACGGTTCTCGTCCATGGACCGCTCGTTCATGAGCCTCGCCAACAGCTTGTTCTTCTCGGACAATTAACTGCAGCTGCAGGACGAGTGCTGAAGGATTAAGGCGGCAGCTGATGTGATGAACCAATGGGTGAATGGCTCTTATGCTACCAGTTTGAATGTAACTACATCCAGCTTGCAACGGTTCTCGTCCATGGATCGCTCGTTCCTGAGCCTCGCCAACAGCTTGTTCCTGTCGGACAAGCTGCAGCTGCAAGACGAGTTCATATACACCGCGCTCGCCTACCACAGCAATGTCGGCAAGCTCAACTTCGAAGACACGAAGGCGGCAGCTGATGTGATGAACCAATGGGTGGGTGACTCTTCTTCCAAAAACTCAAAGTAACTGGAATGGAATCTCCATTCGATCTGTCAAATAAAAAAATGTCATTCTCAATGTTTAAAGGATTTCCCGATCTTCTTTTTGCAGTAAAGAACATATTATAATAACCCCAACATAAGTAGGATAAGAGTAGGATACTTATCTACGATCTTCAATCAACTCATTCCAGAACTATATGAAACAAAATTAAAAAAAAAAGTTCCTATGAGTTGTGACAGTTGTTTTCGATCAGTCACGTGACCTCTTTCAGAAACCTTAGAACACAGTAAAAAGATGTTCAATGGGGAGTGCTCGCCTCGCTTCTTGCGAGTTATGTACCTACTGATTTAGTAACTAATGCGAATAATATCATTTTGTTGCTCAAATACCAATCTGTGTTTAGAAATAAAGATAATTATTGTTTGATATTAAACTTATCCACGTATCATTATATTGTAACACTTACTGTTAAAGGTCACGGCCATAATATTATTATTGTCCGGAATTTTTCACCAATCTAACACGTGCACATAATCAGTAGGTAGAAGGGGTGAGGCTTTAAATCGAGTCGCCTTCATTCGAAGCCGAGCTTTTAAGAGGGTTAAAGCGAAAGAGTGAACGCTAAAGAGTCACCTCAAGCTATGACACGGCTGAAAGGCCTCTGAAAGGAATGTTCGCAGAAGTTTATTGACACAAATAACTTAGAATACAAGAGCGAGCGAAGCGAGTTCGATACTTGAGGGCACCCCGACTCGGATAATGGATAGGTGACGATAGGCCTTGCAGGCCCCGCCATCCTTCTGAGTGGTTATTTTCTTTTATGACCACCCAGATAGGTCGACCGAGGTTAAAGATAAGAGGAGATGTTTTAAGAAATATTCAAGGCGACCGATTCCAAAACCCTTACCGTTAGAAGTACCTATTTAGTGTTTAAGACCACACTAGTTACACTAATTACATAATAATATAATTACGTTACATTACAGTCTGCCCAGAACACCGAGGACAAGATCTCTGAGCCTGTTTCTGCGGATGACATCGATCCTGCTGCGGCCTTAGTTCTGCTGAACGTCATCTACTTCCAGGTAAATCGCCGGACCATTCAGATTTTCTTCTACCAGCCTTGAGTTTGAAAATCAGTGGTCATTCCGAGGTTTCGAGAGCACCTAGTCTTGTGCCCTGATTTGGGCGCAGGACTACCGGTCGTGTCAGTTTGCCGTTCCATTGAAATATCGAGTGTGAGGAATAGTATTGCATGGTGTATGTATGTTGCACCATTGTGAGTTGTGAACTGTAATATCTCAGTTCATTTTAGTTCATTTAAATGTGAAGTCATTAGCTTTCTTTGTGGTCTAATAAATATAAGGTTATTTGCGGCGTTCTTATCCACTTCGCCACAAAATTCGTTGATTCGAAGCATTTTACAACGCAAGCGGGTTCACTTCACTCAAGTGCTCTAGTAAACCAAATATTGTCCAAGCAGCAACGTAAACGCTGTGAAGTTACACTTGAATTGTGCTTGAATTCTTCTGTGAAAATACCTAAGTAGGTACTGCTGAATAACAAAAACGTTAGTTGTTAATAATTAGGTCTCGCAAATCGTCTCTTGCGGGTAGATTAATGTCAATCTTGTAAATACAAGCTTCTATCGTGATAATCGAAAGATGTCGTTCTAATTCTTGAGTACAACCAAACCTCCAGGGCCATTGGCACGTGCCGTTCAACGCCAGCGAGACCAAGGAGCAGCAATTCCACGTGGACAGGTCCAGCTCCGTGCAGAAGCCCATGATGCACCTCGAGGAGTCGCTCTACTACCGCGAGAGCCCCGAGCTGGGCGCCAGGGTATGTGGTACATAATTCATTGTCCCAGGGCCATTGGCACGTGCCGTTCAACGCCAGCGAGACCAAGCAGCAGCAGTTCCACGTGGACAGGTCCAGCTCCGTGCAGAAGCCCATGATGCACCTCGAGCAGTCGCTCTACTACCGCGAGAGCCCCGATCTGGGCGCCAGGGTATGTGGTACATAATTCATTGTCCCAGGGCCATTGGCACGTGCCGTTCAACGCCAGCGAGACCAAGCAGCAGCAGTTCCACGTGGACAGGTCCAGCTAAATCGCCTGTAGTTGGTAGTTTTACCTATACATTCTCGCAATAAAACAGCAATAACAAACTACAGAGTACAGGAAATCATTGAGCCTAATAGTTTTCATGTAGCGATGATCACAGTTAAAGAAAAGAGCTGGTGGCAAGAACTCATATTTTTTTTATCATTTCCAGATGGTAGAGCTTCCGTACCAAGAGAACAATTTCCGCATGGTCGTAGTCCTCCCTAACGAGGTCGATGGCCTCCCAGGAGTCTTAGAGAAGGCTGCTGAGAAGGGATTTATGGCGGACATAATTCAATTATCCCCCTCGGGCACTGAGGTCATCCTAGACATGCCGAAGTTTGAGATCAAATCCAAGTTGGACCTGAACGAACTTCTGCCCAAGGTAATTAATTAAATCCCATTTAAAGGTAGGACGTTTTGGTGGCGAGGTAGTTTTTTTAATTCATTCCATATTTTTAACATTTGATTTGAATTCCTTTCATCTCATGTTTTCGTTTAAATCTGGAGACGGGATGAGTAGGTATGTCAATTGCTTTAAAATACCTAGATTCATCGTAATTATAATTCGCAGCAAATTCTGTCTCTTGATTAACTGAATTCGATGTTCACATATTTTTTTCACACAATCATTTGCTGCTAGTATACTCTGCGTGCTGATCTATAAAGTAAACGGCTATAAACTTGACCCTCCTGATGGCCTGCGGGACGCGGGGCGGGAGCCACTTAACCAATCAGCAATTCTGTCGCTGTCCGCCGGCAGCGCTGGCGTATCGTAATAGCCAATCGCTGATCCCGTCCCGCGTCCCGCAGACCATCAGGAGGGACAAGTTTACGGTTTACCCACCCTAACGTTATCGGCTTACAGGTGGGAGTGTCGAGTATCTTCTCGGAGCCAGCAAATGGCATCGTCAATGGGACTGGTGTGGTGGTGTCGCGCGGACTCCAGGAGGCTTTCATCTCAGTAGACGAGGAGGGCGCCACTGCTGGGGCTTTCACTGGTAACTTTTTATAGTCTGAATTAATTAGGTACATCAAAAATTTACATTTGGCAGAGAAGTTAATTTAACCATATGGACTATCCACTATGGACTATTATCGACCTTTTAAAAATAAAAGGTTTAAAGTTGACTGAAATCTCACCTAAATACTATTTAAGTAGTATCTTTGAACTAACAATAACGGCTGTTCATTGAATCGAATACTTATTTCTGACTATTCACCATGCAAGCACCTTCACTTCACTTTTATACTTGTCCCTTTTATTCGAAATGCGGAATGCCATGTAACATGTTCGCTTCGTAGCGTTTTTGCATCGTCCAAATTCAATATAGGCATAGAGGCGCGAGACAAGGGTCCTCTACTGGTCAATATTGTCCTCTTCTAAAATTTTTTTCCGTTACTTATTTTTCAGGTCTTATCGCCATCCCAATTTCTGCGGATTCTCGCCCACCGCCGCCGATCACGTTCAAGGTGGACCGTCCCTTCTTGTTCGCCATCTTGCATGAAGACATCGTGCTCTTCACGGGAACTTACACCCATTAATGCAATACCTACTGCCTTCACGATGTTACTTTTGTGCGGAACGACAGACTTCACACACCTCTGAGAACATGGGTACCTCACACACACATTTTACATTTCCGTTACAAGCTATTTAATGCCGTAGAAGCCGTATTTACGCGATTTAGAATGAAGTTTTATTTCAAACTATAAAGACAATTACTTTCAAATTCAAACGTCATGTATTTTGGGTCTTTAATCTAAATTAGGAGCAGAAACACGATTGGATAAAATTTTCTCGATAGAAAGTTCACCCAAAAGTTGCTCCAACATCTCAGTTTTTCTAGTTTTTATCGGAAACTACCTACCACTATTTCTGTGGAAACTACAATAGATGTTACTGTATAATTTTTGTTTTAATGCGTCGGTAATAAGAATATCCAAAAACGCTTAAATCAGATTTTGATAACTTGCTTAGTTTTTGAGTAATTAGGTAAGAAGGTCGTTTTTCTGCATGTCGCACCTAAAAAATAAATTCAATAAATCCCCTTAAGGGAAGTTTTGTTCCTACAAACGCATGTAACGTCGGGAAAGTTAGAGGATCTAACCTCTGACGAGCGGTGAGCCGCAAAAATGAAGCCATAAATTCCATGCGTGAATGAAATGGAACGATATTCAATTAATAGATGGATAAAGTCGCACCATAAGGGTTACCGCCATACTGGTCACGGCATGGCAAGTTTAAGTTTTATTGGACATTAAAACGTGTTATCATAGAAATATGAAATAAATAGATACTTATGCTTCAAAATTATGCCACGGTGACCTGTACGCGGTATCCGATGGCAAACTGGCTCTTTTTTATTGTTTAAATAACTGATTATCGAGTCTTTACAGGAAGAATATGTAACGGAAAATAAGGGTTTAATGAACAATCGATATTGACAAGAAAATTAATTTTCTCAGACCCTCTTTCAGAAAAAAGTTCCCAAAAAGCATCTAATTTTATCATACTTTAAAAAGTGTCTGCAAAATTCTTGCGCACATAAAAATTACATAACTTTGATTGAGAGTTTTATTTTTAGGCCTTATAACATTTGTGTAAATCCCCCGAAATCAGTGTGAACGCGGTTGCCCCCCTGTAAACTGTCATTCAGCCTTCTTACGTACCTAACGTTCGTCGTTTTCACACTACGATAGCTTTTTAATTTCATTCCATTCCACCGTCCACGCATCTCAATATAACAAGGCCCAAGGTCTTAAACCACTGCACTATCACAACAAACTGCAAAGGTTGTATGTATGTATGTATTTGGCTACCTACTTGTAAATATTTAGGTATAATTGTATACTTAATAAATAATAATACTATCAAGAATTACGAGAACTTTATCTTTCATAACCCTGACCTCTATTTTATTAACAAGTCATTTACAATGTGATAGTAATTATTATTAGTCTGGACTACTTAGCTCTTTGACCTATGTCGTCAGGTTTCGGAAAATAATAATAAATATTAGACCCATTGATATAGTATATGTTACACTCAATGATTAAAACCTATTGTTATATGTACATAACTTCTTTTAATTATTAAAAAAAATATATTTTAACAGATTAACTAAGGCCAGTTTCTTAAACATAATAATATAAATTATCATTAAGTACAGCTTCATGGATCCCGCTATATTTAATGGTAACTTTATGACTTAATTGTAATAAAGGGAGGGTAGGGATAACATCGCTAGAAATAGAAAAACATGGGATTGTTTCAAATGTTTATTATAATCAAGGCATAAATTTATAAAATACGTAACAATAAAATAATAGTAAAGTAAAACAATGCTAATAATTATGAATTATAATAATGATAAAAGTTTGTATTCTTGTATACTGTAGCGTATGGTGAGCTCATGTCAAATTTTATTTTTCAAATAAGTAGGGCACGGGTAGGTTACAACGGTGACAGACAGACGGACAGCGAAGTCTCCGTAATAGGGTTCCTTTTTACCCTTTGGGTACGGAGCCTTAAAAATGGAATGCATCAGTCGTATGTAACACGAACGATAAAAGGGGTAAAAAGTTTCTTTTTACATCTACTTCTAATATATAAAATTCTCTCGCTTTTCTTTGTTACCAAACTCCTCCGAAACGGCTGGACCGATTGTTATGAAATTTTCAGTGTATGTTCTCTGGGTATCTATCTTTTGTGTCCCTAAGTGAGAAAAAACTTATATGGCAAAACAACGTTTGCCGGGTCAGCTAGTATTAATATAAAGGCTTAATATGAAATTGATAAAAGGGCTTCTTTTACGTTTTCTCATATTTTCTAAGTTCACAATGTGGTCGATTCTGCTGTGTAAAATTCTTAAACTAATTTAAAGTAGTGCTATCCTTTTCAAACTGCTCCCTATGGAAAAGAATAGCACTATTTTAAATAAGTTTAGTTTAGAGATTTTGAACAACAGAATCGACCACACTATCAGACATTTTAAATATTTTTTCACTTACAAGCACGTCCAACCACTGCAAAAGCTATGAGTATGAACGTACTGACTACTAAGTAAAATCAGGCATGTAAGATGATTTAAAAAAATTTAGGTCACGTGCATTAGCCAATGAGCAACTAGGATAATTTCCTTTGGGAGCTAGACTCTTAATCAATAAGTACTCGGGAGTATAGGCAGTAGGCACCGATTGTTTCACTGTTAAGGTTAACTAACGTCCCTTCCCGTCCAATTCAAACTTTATTTAGCTTTACAGTAAGCTAATAAGGCAGGTGCCAATTTTCTTTGACGCGTCTAAAGAATATAGTGATATCCTTATCACAATGCTCCACATGGAAAAGGAAAGCACTTTAAACACGACAAATTAGTTCAATTTAGAGATTTGGCACAACAGAATTAGCAACATAATGTTAGTTAAATGGCGAATAAGGCAGTATCAATAAGGCAATGGTGCCATTTATTCTGTTACGCGAAATCTCTTACAAATTACGAAATACCAAATAAAACTTCAATTTGGCAGACACCAAATGACCCACGTCGTCTTAAAACCCTCTCCCACAACATTTTTCCGCGCTTTAAAGTGTCCTATCGCTCGACGAGCGTGGCCGTGATGTGGAAAGTGCAGCTGACGTCAGCCGCCGGCTGTCGGAACAGCTGCGCGTGTTGCCAGCTGACGTCACCGGCGCCGCCGCTCAGCCGCGCCGACAGCGTCACCGTGTTGAAACTCTGCGCGAACGTCGCTGTGGTGTCTGGAGGTCACACAAACAGAAGTTCTAGCCATCACACTATAACAAAAACATAGATAGCTTATAACCTGGTTCCCATGGGATATTTAAAAACCCCTAATTTTCAACAGTAATCTATAGCTACAGCTATAGGTAGATTACTTTGACAATCTTTCCTGAAAGTAGGTGTAAAGGTACCTAAATGAAAAGGAAATTCATTTTTTTCTCGGGATTAGTAAAAAAATCGAAATTAATGCGGGCGGAGCCGCGGGCAAAAGCTAGTATGATATATTCAAGGAATGGTTTTTTTTTAATACGTAAATAAATATATCAGGACATTACACACATCGCAATTCACCCCAAAGTAAGCGATAGCTTGTGGTATGGGTACTAGATAACTGATAAATATACATAAGTACATTAAGTACCTATTGAAAATCGCCCAGACACTCAAACATTTTCCAGTTGTGGGAATCGAACCCACGACCTCCGACGCAGACGGCAAGTTCGCTACCGCTACGCCATTCGGACACAAAAATGGTGAAAAATTAAAAAAATACGAGAAGTACCTTGCGATCATGATTACACATTTTTGGAATTTATTCTTTATTTCCATTCTATCCATAGAATCGCAATAAATCTCACATGGCTAGAGATCCAGATTATAATCCGTTCAGGCTCAGAAAATAGCGAGTAAACTAATGCAACGTGCAAGGAGTAAAAATTCAAACAATTTATATTTTGAAATCACCGCAGGGTTACAAAAATTGTTTTATTCCGTCCTAAGGCATTTTCATAGACCACAAAAACACAAAAATTATAGTACAACAGAAGGTCCACTCTGCACGATGATTTAAAGAAATAGCGACTCTAGCGCTGACACAAAAAGTGCAATTCAGTTCGCAATAGCGCCTGGCCCCGCCCTCAAAATCGACACGCAACAAACGCAATGTTGTGGTCTCTTTCTATCGCCTAACTTTATCTCTTACGACGTACTAGGGCTGCCGCAGTCAGACGGCGCGTAAAATAGACCGTACAGAACTAGCGCGTGCAACTCGGCCCGCGAGCGGCAACCATCTGAAATATTGAGGTCCGAAACCCTACTTGTAGCCGGGACGGTCACGTGATAAGTGAGACTGGCCTGCTAGTACATAGGTTACATATATAGATACATACTAGTGAAATCCGCCGGCACTGGATCTTCCTCATCGAACTGCACCTGCCAGTCAACTCTCCCCGTCTCGTAGAGAGCGCCACTGGCGCGCACGCACAGCGACTCGAAGAGCGTGCGCTCGCCCGCCGACAGCCGCCATGACACCTTGCCGTACGGTGTACCTTCTAGAAATAAAATTGGTTGTCTGTAAAGTCGGTTTACGGACGATAGATTTACGTGATAACGTCATAATTGGCCTCTCTATCGTTTGTTTTATCGTGCCTCTCTATCGCTTGTTGCGCGCTCTCGCTTGCACAGGCTCAGGTGGAACGTTACGCGCAACGTTACTATTTTTCCTGTGCGTTGCTGGTGTTCATCAATTTATTAAACGTTATTCAAAATAGATCTATGTGTCTCATGTATCAGAAAGGAAACAAACGAATGGACAGAGTCATGCCCGTTTCCACCGACAACCCCTATAGTTTAAGGGATGCCTAAGCCCTTAAACTGTCACCTATGGGCTTAGGTGCTCCATAAAATTTTAAAATTAGCGATTGCTGGTGAAATCCAACATTAGTCTCCTAGACTAACGCTAGGTACTAGGTAAAGCCTATTGAGTTAGTGTAAGTGTCGAAAGTGAAGTGCTGTTTAGTTCTAGTGCGTTCTCAAGAACAAAGTGTAACAAAGAGGACTGAGATAAGTCCTTGTCGGTGTAGGAGGCAATAGGGAAAAAAAAAAATCGCAGGCAGGTGTTATGCCTGGGAACCGCTGGTCAGAAGCGGTTTTCGATGAGCGTTCTATAAATACAAATTTATAATACGTGCTATTGCGCTTGTTACGCCATCTATCGCCGTCTATCGCAGACCGCTATAAGTCAATGGACAATTTTATGGTAATAATCAAAGGTCTAAAATTTGTTAAATAATACAGTCACGGAATGAAAAGGTTCGTTGATTTTCAAATTGATTCGTTTGCACTGGTCGATTGCACTGGTATGTTGACATATAATAGACTCTTGCAGTACTAGTGCAAGCGAAAACAGACAATAAGGTGACAAACCTTTTTATTCCGTGATTATACATTATTTGAGGTGTTTTTATTAATCCATGGTTCCCTCGTGATATGTACAAATCGACATTCATGCGGGCGACAGTAACAGCTAGTATTAGATAATAGGCTAACTGTATTTACCTTCTCTAGCCAAATACACTTGATGCCAATCACTCTCGACTTTCCTGAACACGTTCGTCGCGTCAAACACACCGTCTGCCCAGCAGTTCACTGTTTCCACTTCCCTCCCGTCGTGAACGATCCGGTATTTGTCCTGTCCGGTGCAATACTGGATGCTGACGGTCCCGGGTTCCGTGAACACAAACGTACGGCTCTTTGGTTTGCCTATCTCGCCGCGCTCCGTCCGCCATTCTTTAGATCCAGATACTCTGCCGTGGGATTCGTAGTCTGTTGGTTGTCTGACACAAAAAAGATAATTTGATTATGACCAATATTTTGAAGTGCACTATAGGTCACATTTGAAGTGTGTGTATCTCGATACATGTGTAAGATAGCTGCAAACATTATTCTGAGGAATTGTAGGTAATATCATGTTGTTTAATAATCTAATATATAAAATTCTCTCGATTTTCTTTGTAACCAAACTCCTCCGAGACGACAGGACCGATCGTCGTGAAACTTTCAGGGTGTGTGATCTCTGGGTACGGGAGCGGGTTGTTATCTATATTTGATGTCCCTAAACGGCAAAACGAAGTTTGCCCGGTCAGCTAGTAATAAATAAAATAATGACTATTATGGGGCATTTTTCGTATTTATTAGGGAAAATGTAAAAAAAAGAAGTTATTTTCCTTTAAATTTTTCTTAATCTTGGACCATACGGTAGGTACTATTTCGTGTTCTGTGATTCCGAATAGAACATGGCTGTTGGGAGCGCTCACCTCTCGACCATCAGGTCAACCAGTTCCCTCAAGGTCCTCGCGGCGAGGTACTTCCTCCGCGCCGGCGACAGCTGCGCGTGGCGGTGCTCGCGCAGCGCCAACATGGCTGCCACCAGCTCCTGTTAGAAGCGCTCACCTCTCGACCATCAGGTCAACCAGTTCCCTCAAGGTCCTCGCGGCGAGGTACTTCCTCCGCGCCGGCGACAGCTGCGCGTGGCGGTGCTCGCGCAGCGCCAACATGGCTGCCACCAGCTCCTGTTAGAAGCGCTCACCTCTCGACCATCAGGTCAACCAGTTCCCTCAAGGTCCTCGCGGCGAGGTACTTCCTCCGCGCCGGCGACAGCTGCGCGTGGCGGTGCTCGCGCAGCGCCAACATGGCTGCCACCAGCTCCTGTTAGAAGCGCTCACCTCTCGACCATCAGGTCAACCAGTTCCCTCAAGGTCCTCGCGGCGAGGTACTTCCTCCGCGCCGGCGACAGCTGCGCGTGGCGGTGCTCGCGCAGCGCCAACATGGCTGCCACCAGCTCCTGTTAGAAGCGCTCACCTCTCGACCATCAGGTCAACCAGTTCCCTCAAGGTCCTCGCGGCGAGGTACTTCCTCCGCGCCGGCGACAGCTGCGCGTGGCGGTGCTCGCGCAGCGCCAACATGGCTGCCACCAGCTCCTGTTGGAAGCGCTCACCTCTCGACCATCAGGTCAACCAGTTCCCTCAAGGTCCTCGCGGCGAGGTACTTCCTCCGCGCCGGCGACAGCTGCGCGTGGCGGTGCTCGCGCAGCGCCAACATGGCTGCCACCAGCTCCTGTTAGAAGCGCTCACCTCTCGACCATCAGGTCAACCAGTTCCCTCAAGGTCCTCGCGGCGAGGTACTTCCTCCGCGCCGGCGACAGCTGCGCGTGGCGGTGCTCGCGCAGCGCCAACATGGCTGCCACCAGCTCCTGTTAGAAGCGCTCACCTCTCGACCATCAGGTCAACCAGTTCCCTCAAGGTCCTCGCGGCGAGGTACTTCCTCCGCGCCGGCGACAGCTGCGCGTGGCGGTGCTCGCGCAGCGCCAACATGGCTGCCACCAGCTCCTGTTAGAAGCGCTCACCTCTCGACCATCAGGTCAACCAGTTCCCTCAAGGTCCTCGCGGCGAGGTACTTCCTCCGCGCCGGCGACAGCTGCGCGTGGCGGTGCTCGCGCAGCGCCAACATGGCTGCCACCAGCTCCTGTTAGAAGCGCTCACCTCTCGACCATCAGGTCAACCAGTTCCCTCAAGGTCCTCGCGGCGAGGTACTTCCTCCGCGCCGGCGACAGCTGCGCGTGGCGGTGCTCGCGCAGCGCCAACATGGCTGCCACCAGCTCCTGTTAGAAGCGCTCACCTCTCGACCATCAGGTCAACCAGTTCCCTCAAGGTCCTCGCGGCGAGGTACTTCCTCCGCGCCGGCGACAGCTGCGCGTGGCGGTGCTCGCGCAGCGCCAACATGGCTGCCACCAGCTCCTGTTAGAAGCGCTCACCTCTCGACCATCAGGTCAACCAGTTCCCTCAAGGTCCTCGCGGCGAGGTACTTCCTCCGCGCCGGCGACAGCTGCGCGTGGCGGTGCTCGCGCAGCGCCAACATGGCTGCCACCAGCTCCTGTTAGAAGCGCTCACCTCTCGACCATCAGGTCAACCAGTTCCCTCAAGGTCCTCGCGGCGAGGTACTTCCTCCGCGCCGGCGACAGCTGCGCGTGGCGGTGCTCGCGCAGCGCCAACATGGCTGCCACCAGCTCCTGTTAGAAGCGCTCACCTCTCGACCATCAGGTCAACCAGTTCCCTCAAGGTCCTCGCGGCGAGGTACTTCCTCCGCGCCGGCGACAGCTGCGCGTGGCGGTGCTCGCGCAGCGCCAACATGGCTGCCACCAGCTCCTGTTAGAAGCGCTCACCTCTCGACCATCAGGTCAACCAGTTCCCTCAAGGTCCTCGCGGCGAGGTACTTCCTCCGCGCCGGCGACAGCTGCGCGTGGCGGTGCTCGCGCAGCGCCAACATGGCTGCCACCAGCTCCTGTTAGAAGCGCTCACCTCTCGACCATCAGGTCAACCAGTTCCCTCAAGGTCCTCGCGGCGAGGTACTTCCTCCGCGCCGGCGACAGCTGCGCGTGGCGGTGCTCGCGCAGCGCCAACATGGCTGCCACCAGCTCCTGTTAGAAGCGCTCACCTCTCGACCATCAGGTCAACCAGTTCCCTCAAGGTCCTCGCGGCGAGGTACTTCCTCCGCGCCGGCGACAGCTGCGCGTGGCGGTGCTCGCGCAGCGCCAACATGGCTGCCACCAGCTCCTGTTAGAAGCGCTCACCTCTCGACCATCAGGTCAACCAGTTCCCTCAAGGTCCTCGCGGCGAGGTACTTCCTCCGCGCCGGCGACAGCTGCGCGTGGCGGTGCTCGCGCAGCGCCAACATGGCTGCCACCAGCTCCTGTTAGAAGCGCTCACCTCTCGACCATCAGGTCAACCAGTTCCCTCAAGGTCCTAGCGGCGAGGTACTTCCTCCGCGCCAGCGACAGCTGCGCGTGGCGGTGCTCGCGCAGCGCCAACATGGCTGCCACCAGCTCCTGTTAGAAGCGCTCACCTCTCGACCATCAGGTCAACCAGTTCCCTCAAGGTCCTCGCGGCGAGGTACTTCCTCCGCGCCGGCGACAGCTGCGCGTGGCGGTGCTCGCGCAGCGCCAACATGGCTGCCACCAGCTCGTGTTCTGATACTTCTTGTCTTCGGGAAAGCACCTGCCCAAAATATCATTTATAGGTTTCCGTACCCAAAGGGTAAAAAAGGAACCCTATTAGCGAGACTTCACTGTCCGTTCGGCCGTCTGCCACTCGGCTATATCTCTTGAACCGTGATAGTTAAACACTTGAAATTTTCACAATTTTACAGATGATGCAATTATCCGTTATCGCTATAACAACATATACTAAAAAATAGAATAAAATAAATATTTAAGGAGGTATATACAACAAACGTGATAATTTTGCTTGATATTATAGTGGCAACAGGTGTCGGGAAGAAACGTGCGTCGAAGAAATAGTTGGGAAAATTTTGTGTGGTGTTCCTGCATAATGGACCATACAGATTCTTTTCACGTTGCGGATTATAACAAAACAAATAAATCTGTCCTGCTGATTAGAGCTTCCATACAATATTATGCAATATCATTACTTTGTCATACTTTTTTTTTTTAACTTTATACAAGTTAGTACTTGACTGCGATCTCACTTGATGGTAAGTGATGATGCAGTCTAAGATGTTATCATACTAACCTGGAAGGGTAAGTAAATTATCCCAACGGTTTATACAAGCATCGCACCGGAACGCTAAATCGCTTGGCGGTGCGTCTTTGCTGGTAGGGTGGTAACTAGCCACGGCCAAAGCCTCCCACCAGACCAGACCAGAGCCAATTTAGAAATTATGAAATTCCAAAGAGGCCCGCGGCGGGAATCGAACCCGCGACCTCCCACTCGAATCCGAGCGCGCCGCCACTGCGCCAGGGAGGTCGTCATAAACTTAATCTCTTCCGAAGGTCTCACCTCCTTATGGTCGCTAGTGTACCGCCACGTGACGTCCTGCAAGTCATCCCGGGACACGGCGAACACGTACGACAGTTCCTTGCCCCACCCATGGGAGTACGTCAGTGGCGCGTTCAGCAGACCCTCGCAAGGGTCCGCGTGCAGCCAGGACTTGGAGTCGTAGTCGAATACCTGTGAAACAAACACGTTGTAGTCGAATACCTGTGAAACAAACAGGTTTTAGTCGAATACCTGTGAAACAAACAGGTTGTAGTCGAATACCTGTGAAACAAACAGGTTGTAGTCGAATACCTGTGAAACAAACAGGTTGTAGTCGAATACCTGTGAAACAAACCGGTTGTAGTTGTAGTCGAATACCGGCCAAACTAATCCGACTAAGTTTGGGATAAGGCTGAGATCAAAATTCAAAGTATCTATTCACATTAGCTTGCCTAACGTACCGGCTGTTGGCGCTGACAACAACAATGACGTCCATTTTGAAATCCAAGATGGCGGACGGGTGTCGCATTGTGCACAGCGGTCACTAACCTCGCACCACACATGGTCGGTGGTGTCGTACACATATCTCGTGTCGTACCCGAGCGCGCGACACAGCAGCGCGAAGCAGTTCGCCCACTCGCCGCAGCGGCCGCGGCGCGTGCGCAGCAGTGTGCAGTCACTAACCTCGCACCACACATGGTCGGTGGTGTCGTACACATATCTCGTGTCGTACCCGAGCGCGCGACACAGCAGCGCGAAGCAGTTCGCCCACTCGCCGCAGCGGCCGCGGCGCGTGCGCAGCAGTGTGCAGTCACTAACCTCGCACCACACATGGTCGGTGGTGTCGTACACATATCTCGTGTCGTACCCGAGCGCGCGACACAGCAGCGCGAAGCAGTTCGCCCACTCGCCGCAGCGGCCGCGGCGCGTGCGCAGCAGTGTGCAGTCACTAACCTCGCACCACACATGGTCGGTGGTGTCGTACACATATCTCGTGTCGTACCCGAGCGCGCGACACAGCAGCGCGAAGCAGTTCGCCCACTCGCCGCAGCGGCCGCGGCGCGTGCGCAGCAGTGTGCAGTCACTAACCTCGCACCACACATGGTCGGTGGTGTCGTACACATATCTCGTGTCGTACCCGAGCGCGCGACACAGCAGCGCGAAGCAGTTCGCCCACTCGCCGCAGCGGCCGCGGCGCGTGCGCAGCAGTGTGCAGTCACTAACCTCGCACCACACATGGTCGGTGGTGTCGTACACATATCTCGTGTCGTACCCGAGCGCGCGACACAGCAGCGCGAAGCAGTTCGCCCACTCGCCGCAGCGGCCGCGGCGCGTGCGCAGCAGTGTGCAGTCACTAACCTCGCACCACACATGGTCGGTGGTGTCGTACACATATCTCGTGTCGTACCCGAGCGCGCGACACAGCAGCGCGAAGCAGTTCGCCCACTCGCCGCAGCGGCCGCGGCGCGTGCGCAGCAGTGTGCAGTCACTAACCTCGCACCACACATGGTCGGTGGTGTCGTACACATATCTCGTGTCGTACCCGAGCGCGCGACACAGCAGCGCGAAGCAGTTCGCCCACTCGCCGCAGCGGCCGCGGCGCGTGCGCAGCAGTGTGCAGTCACTAACCTCGCACCACACATGGTCGGTGGTGTCGTACACATATCTCGTGTCGTACCCGAGCGCGCGACACAGCAGCGCGAAGCAGTTCGCCCACTCGCCGCAGCGGCCGCGGCGCGTGCGCAGCAGTGTGCAGTCACTAACCTCGCACCACACATGGTCGGTGGTGTCGTACACATATCTCGTGTCGTACCCGAGCGCGCGACACAGCAGCGCGAAGCAGTTCGCCCACTCGCCGCAGCGGCCGCGGCGCGTGCGCAGCAGTGTGCAGTCACTAACCTCGCACCACACATGGTCGGTGGTGTCGTACACATATCTCGTGTCGTACCCGAGCGCGCGACACAGCAGCGCGAAGCAGTTCGCCCACTCGCCGCAGCGGCCGCGGCGCGTGCGCAGCAGTGTGCAGTCACTAACCTCGCACCACACATGGTCGGTGGTGTCGTACACATATCTCGTGTCGTACCCGAGCGCGCGACACAGCAGCGCGAAGCAGTTCGCCCACTCGCCGCAGCGGCCGCGGCGCGTGCGCAGCAGTGTGCGAACATCGTTATAGCGAGGGAATTTGACCACTGATCCGCAGTCGATGCATTTGTACACCTGAAAAGTTATTGAGAATATAACAAGAATGTAGCACATCATGGCATAGCTCGTTGAACCCGAGGAAGCAAATGATCATAAGTGCTGGAATGGCGACCCGGCACAGGAAAGCGAAGTGTTGGCAGAAACCAAAAGGAGCCCTCTAGGACCAGTGGAGTCCCGCGTCTCTTTATAACGTTAGTTCATGGGTGCAGGTAGGGAATCTTTGAGGCATTCGTCCAGCAAGGTTATTAAAATGTGTGTTACATAAGGTGACTATTTGTCGACTTTAAGTTTACGAGGTTACAATGCACCCTCCACACAACAAACGCAGCCATTAGGAAAGGAGCTGTTTGGAAAAATCAAAACACCCCAACTCAAATTTTAAAATACCTCAACTCGGCAGGTCTCCCTGTCGGTGGTGAGCGAGGAGTTGCTGAGGAAGGCGGTGGCGCCGCCGCAGCCGCAGGCCGGTTTGTCCACCCACGTGAAGAACTTGTGCTTGAACCAGCCCAGCAGCTCCAGCAGCAGCGCGATGTCGAACGACATGTCGGGCCCTTTCACTTCACCTGAATAACGTAAATTGGATATGATAAAAAAAAAGATTCACAATAAACCTTCCAAAAGAAAGTTATTTTGCAGTTCAATTCTTATGGTTTCAAGAGTAAGAACCCTCAGTGCGCGAGTCAGATTCGCGCTTTGCAGTTTTTAAATAAGAACATGTCTGTTTGCCAGCAAGGGAAGCCAGCAATAGGTGATGGTGTTAGCAACTATAAGAGAGGAAGTACGAGGACTAGTGCAAAGATATAAAGCAAGCTTCCTGGTCCACTCCAATGTATTAGAAAACACTCCTCATTGATGAGTGTCTGAGACATCATCTCAAACAAAAACGTATCACTGACCGCAACCAATAAATATAGGCTTTTTCCAGGCGAGTGCCGATTCTAGTGAAGATCTATCTCTACATGACTCTAGCATCCATCAACAAATTTGCCCATAGCCTGGGGCTGTTCACAGATATTGGTTGAACTCCACAAAAATAAACTTATAACTTACCAGTTTTGATCTTTCTCTGTTGCTCCCTCATCCGGTCCAAGGCCATGAGCTGCAGAGTCACCAGCGGGATGTGCTCCCTCGCACTCCGCTGCAGCTCCTCATCTTCATACTGCAGCACCTCGTTGAAAAGGGACTGGATTTTCAGGAGGAGACTGTTCTGGGTTGTCTGTGGAAGTCTTATTGTTACAAACTCAATCGCTCTAATTATACTAGCTCAGAAATAAGCTTTTCAGCGAAAAAAATGCAATAATAATAATTTGATGATCTATTATCATCTCTTCACATGTTTACAATAAAAAAAAATTGGTTGTCTGTAAAGTCGGTTTACGGACCATAGATTTACGTAATAATGTCATAATTGGCCTCTCTATCGTTTGTTTTATCGTGCCTCTCTATCGCTTGTTGCGCGCTCTCGCTTGCACGCACATTCTCAGGTGGAACGTTACGCGGAACGTTACTATTTTTCATGTGTGTTGCTGGTGTTCATCAATTTATTAAACGTTATCACGTCAAAAAGAAATAAGATATGATTTAGCATGTATTTTTGGATAAATTGAATAAAATAGTCACTTTAAGAGCAGGACCACACTTAATGTGCTTTTCAAGGCACCAGGACCTCAAACCCTGGACTCCTCACCACCTCACCACTAGACTAATGAAACAGTCAAGTTATGCATACCAAAATGTTGGCAGGAGTCAGCTGGGGCTTTTTAGTCTGTGAGCCAACAACCCCTGGACGAGTGACAGTCGTGTGACCATTGAGGGGTCCACAGCAAAAGCCTATTTTCCTCTCTAAAGCAGCTTGAGCTACTCGCAATTTACTTAGTGTTTTTTCTGTGGGAAACGCAAAGCTGTTTTGTACCTGAAAGCAAACAGGAGTAAACAGTACTATTACTAGTGGTCACTCCTACTATACGTAAAACTCATTGACTTACTATTTAAGGACCCAGGGTGTAATACAAAATTCACAAAAAAAGTATCCCGAGAAGACCTATATACAAAACGAAGGTATGTGTATTTTTATAAACAAACTAAAACATTGTAATTTATGTCTTAAACCATTATTATAAAGCCTAATTTTACTTGCAATTAGCTATAGTGCAATTGTCTCCCTTTTTGTGTTTTCTCTCGGTTTGGACACTTTTTAGCGCTGACCCGTCATCCTTAGTATTATATATCTATGGTAAACCACTATAAACTTGATGGTCCCTCCTGATGGTCTGCAAGACGCTGGGCGGGAGCCACTCAACCAATCAGCAAGCCTGTTGCTGTCCGCCAACAGCGCTGACGTATTGTTATAGACAATCACATCACCCGCCCGCATCCTGCAGACCATCAGGAGGGTCAAGTTTATAGGGGTTTACCTATACATGAATCAAATCCTTGCGAGTGAATGCACTGCTGTAATAATTATACTAGCTCAATTTAGTTTTTAAGAGCCATTGTGAAGTGGTGATAAAAGAAAAAAAAATCCTTCAAACATTCAAACTCTCGTAAACTTAGTTTTAGTGTGTAGTTATATGCGACAAATATATTGACGTTTTGTAAGAGTTAGGCCTATCTGAAATATCTAGATAACTTTGACTTTGACTACTTAGTTTTCTACACTCCTCCATGCAGACTTCAAATCTCACACTCCTCTGGGTTGGTAATTGGTTAGACTTTGTTAGTGTGACATTTAGTATAATAACAGATACTTAATTATTAATTTATGTACATGTTTTTTCATATCTTGTACTTTTAATTAAAATAAAATAAGTGTAATAAATATACTGTATTTTAATTTAATATATATATAGCTACTCGTGCTGATTCACTCACTCATTGATCACCTCTCCTGAACAATTTTGTATGAAAAAATTTTTTTTGACGTATGCGGTCATATCGAAGGGAAAAAATCATTAGGAACAAAAATATGGAGAGAGCTGATGGTTGAGGATTTCGAAGACGGGTGAAGAGCACGTGGAGGGTATTCAAGATAGGTGGGGGGTGCTCGACCAAATGTCATTTGAAACATCATCCAATTGGCAGTGAGCTGAAAAAAAATTCAAAATGGCGGATTCAAAATGGCCGCCATTCGAATTTCGTCGATATCTCGGAAAGTATAAAAGATGGAAGAACGGTTTCTTGACAAGAGTTGATCAAGATCCGAAGGTCTATTCGATGGAAAGGAAAAAAATTCAAAATGGCGGAATTTATTTTTTCATAGAAAATGTATGGGGAATGTTGAAGAGACTAAAAGTTGGAAGGAAAATAGGGCGGAAGACAGCACGCGGGCCACATGTGGCCCGCGCCCCCACGCACCCTACTAGTTAATTATATAATATATATATAGCTACTCGTGCTGATTCACTCACTCATTGATCACCTCTCCTGAACAATTTTGTATGAAAAAAATTTTTTTCAAGGATGGTGTCGTATAAAAGAAAAAAAATCATTCGGAGGAAAAATACGGAGAGAGCTGATGAGTGAGGATTTCGGAGACAGGTGAAGAGCACAGCCAGGGTATCAAAGATAGGTGGGGGGTGCTCGACCAAATGTCATTCGAAACGTCATCCAATTGTCAGTGAGCTGAAAAAAAATTCAAAATGGCGGATTCAAAATGGCCGCCAAACGAATTTCGCCAATATCTCGAAGAGTATAAAAGATGGAAGAACGGTTTCTTGACAATAGTTGATCAGGATCCGAAGGTCTATTGGGTGGATAGGAAAAAAATTCAAAATGGCGGAATTTATTTTTTTCATAGAAAATGTATGGGGAATGTTGGACTAAAGTTGTAAGGCAAATAGGGGGGAAGACAGCACGCGGGCCACATGTGGCCCGCGCCCCCACGCGCCCTACTAGTATTATAGTATAGGTACCCGAAATGTAGAAATTAATAAGCCCTTATTCTTCTGTATGAGAAGAGGGGCACTGAGACATAAGTTTCTTTATACTCGACGCAGCGAACCGTGATCCCTATGACACTGACAGCTAATGTCACCATATAACATTGTAGTGGCGTCACCATTAAATCGGGATCATATTGGGGGCGTCTAAAAATGCCATTTATAAATTTTACGTAGCTTTATACCATTAGTAATGATATTCCGTTGATATTTTTAACAATTCTTAACATTTACAAGAAGTTATGTCAATCTGAATTTATGTTTACGTCCTGCAAAACTTAAGTCGTGTGACGTTTATCGACTAGGGCGGCAAGTATCGATAAAAAAAATGTCGGTAATGGAAACGAGTGCAAAATTTTTTAGACAAAATAAATAAATGGGGAGCATTCATTTTCATGATAAAATATATACATACTTATATAGCAAAAACGTGTTTATCGGGTTAAGCATTATTGGAAAATAACAAGGTTGGAAACTTTCGTTTTACTTACCTACTTAATCGATGCCAAAAATCTTAAATTAATACAACAACAACAAAATGGACATTAAAAATGCACATTGTAATATTTTTTAAAACATGTTTACCAACGTGGCTTAAGGCCACGCCTTTGTCTAAAAAAAAATTATCGACACGACCAAAGACACGACCCATCACTAAACGAACTGTCATAAGGATCATGGTTCGCCGCGTGGATAATAGGTACAAATTGGCATTTTAAAAATACTCACTGATTCAAATCCTATATATTTGAGGTAGTCACCGAATACCTGGCAATGTAGCATCTTTTTAAGAGCCTCACTCCGAATTGTCCTTAGCTCCTTGTCATGAGGATTTTCCAAAATATTGTTGATAGATCGCAGAAGTTCCAGAAGAAGATTAGTGAACTTATCTATGTCTTTGACGTTTTGTTCTACCAGAGCTAACCGAGCCATGTCCTCCATTTTTGTTTACAATAATAAACTAATTTTGTGGAATGATTAGAATAGCTAAAATTTTCAAAACAATACGTAAATAACTACTGATAAAAGTGATAAAATAAAAATAGTTCCAACATGAAATGATTTTGAAATTTTTGAAGTTTGAACTCAATCGCGGTGTTGCCAGCTACCAAAAAATAATTACCCTAAAACTAACTTAAAGCCTATTCTCCGCGCGGCGAACCATGAGCCTTATGACAGTTCGTTTAGTGATGGGTCGTGTCTTTGGTTGAGTCGATATTTTTTTTTTAGACAAAGGCGTGGCTTGCACTTAAGCCACGTTGGTAAACATGTTTTAAAAAATATTACAATGTGCATTTTTAATGTCCATTTTGTTGTTGTTGTATTAATTTAAGATTTTTGGCATCGATTAAGTAGGTAAGTAAAACGAAAGTTTCCAACCATGTTATTTTCTAATAATGCTTAACCCGGTAAACACGTATTTGCTATATAAGTATATATTTTATCATGAAAATGAATGCTCCCCATTTATTTATTTTATCTGAAAAATTGTGCACTCGTTTCCATTACCGACATTTTTTTATCGATACTTGCCGCCCTAGTCGATAAACGTCACACGACGTAAGTTTTGCAGGACGTAAACATAAATTCAGATTGACATAACTTCTTGTAAATGTTAAGAATTGTTAAAAATATCAACGGAATATCATTACTAATGGTATAAAGCTACGTACAATTTATAAATGGCATTTTTAGACGCCCCCAATATGATCCCGATTTAATGGTGACGCCACTACAATGTTATATGGTGATATTAGCTGTCAGTGTCATAGGGATCACGGTTCGCTGCGCCGATTATAAATCTAACTTAAAAAATCATAATTTGGTACACTTGAGCCAGTTGTCCACAGAGTGCAAAATATTTACATTTTCAACTTCTATTGTTAGATGTTTACGATAATTTTAACTTAGAAAAATTAAGTTGACGCCTGGCTGTAGGGGTTTGGAGAACTCCATAAATCTTAAACTCTTTCATAATAATCCTTCAAAAATTCAGGGACTTGACTGTATTTCTTTTTATCTTCATAACGTGATTAACAGATCAACAGTATTTATGGACAAATAAGTACCTAAGTACCACCGTCGTGCAACTAAATAGGTACGAAGTATATATACTTTTGATAAAAACTGCACAGCCATTTACCAATATTTAGAAAAAGTTAATCCACAGCGAAATATGACCTTAGTAGCCTGGCTCTCTACTTTTGTAATCAAAATGCAATATCAATTTTTTCACCCCCTAAATTTGGGGTGAAGATATGTCAGTTGAAAACCCTGTTTGGCAGGTTTGAAGTTTGAATGAGGTTTGAATACTTGTCAATTTTTGATTTGTCATGTCAAGATACGTTCGAAAACATGAAAAACCGGTACATCCGAAAAACTACCAAAACCGTAACATTTGAAAAATTCTCTAAATAAAGAAATCTCTGTTAATTTCATTGATTAAAGTAGTGTTAGACACAGGGGAATAGACCGTTTTACTTCGAATCGTGATGAATTAAATTCCTAACATTTTGGTTCTAACATAAAATCCCCAACTTGGGCTATAAAATTGATTTTATAGAGATAAATTAAAAGTTGGGATATTGTACCGTAAAACGGGGATACTAGGAACGGCGGGGTAAATAGGAATAAATTTCTGACTTTCTAAACTGTCCTGTTTTTTGTCATCCTAAGCATGAGAGATCAATTGTTTTTTATTTTTGAACGAGCTTATTATTTTTGACTACTGGCAAGACTAACCAGTTTTAAACTAGCCAATCAGGTTATATTAAAAAATCGCGTTGAAAGTGAGGTCGTCGTGGACACGTGAAATTTGTTGTTTTTAACTTTAAGTTTTTGATGTGTTCTAATGAGGAAGTGTTGAAATTGATTTAATTATTATAATAATAGTGGATTGAAATTTGAAGCAACATTAAGAGGTAAGCAAATAATTGCGTAATTTCATCGTAAACCCTAATTTTAGATGAATGCTCGTTTTAAGGTCATTTTGGGGATAAAAGGAACGCGAAGGGGGGAAATAGGCACATGAACAGGCCTAATTGGAACAGCACGGGGGCTATTTGGTACGAACAAGAGGTAAATAGGAATCATGAAATAGGGTTGTCAAAAACCAAAGTTTAATTACTATAATACTTAATTAAAGTTAATTTTACTTCTAAATTTATTAAAGTTAAAAACGATTACTATAAAACTTATTAAAGTTAAAAACTATTACTATTAAACTTATTAAAGTTAAAAACTATTTATTAAAAACTTCTTTTGACCGTAAACCATTATTTACATTATACACAATAAAAAACATGAATATTTAAGTAAATGTCGCCAGTTTATGGGTGCCAAAAATGCTTGATTTGCCACCAACAGTCAGGCCACCGTTCGCTCAGCAGCCACCTATAGAATTTTGACAGATGGCGCTACTGTTTTTTTAATTATGATTAATGAATAATTGAATCTATTATGAATAATTATTGATATAATCTAAATTATTAATTTTATTCTTCTTTGAGTGAAGCATTGTATTCAAATAGTACAACTATTTTCTTGAAAAACATTATAATGTCTTAATGTTTTTTTTTCAGAATGCCTCGTAACTACACACCCAAGCCAGGCGCTAAGCGTTACATAAAGTACTTCATTTTTTTAATTAAGCTTAACTATTAACTTGTAAGCTAAACATTTAATAGTAATTTTGTATAAGCTATTCTAAAGAGAAGGCCATAAATAAATAAGGAATAGACTGATTATAATACTGTTTTTCTAGCTCAATGCCATATTTTTGTTACTTGTATTATGTACCCTAGCTACAATAAAAACTTGATCTCAAAAAGTTTTTATTTTTAATATACCTACCTACAGTCTACACACATAAAATAAGCTAAGCAGCATGATTAGATTAAATAAACTGAAACTTTTTTTAAATTAGGTAGGTAGGTACTTACTTTGGATAAATATTGGATTTGGATAGACAGCCCTGAGTAAAATTCCTATTAACCCCTCTCTTGAACCTATTAACCCCATCGGGGGTAAATTGGAATCCAGCATAGTTTTTGGTGTATATTTTAAAATCTGGCAATATTTTGAGAATCCAAACTACTCAACATCTAAAACAGCTTACCAGACATTCAAAACTGTACCACAACACACCCTATTTGTTGCGCAAGAAGGTTTAATTTCCAGTTGAAGTTGAAGATCGGACCTATTTACCCCGTTTTACGGTATTTTGCTGGTAACCATGGTAACGAAAATGTAATCATCACATTAAATTCATATTGAACTCAGAATACAGAAAATCTTGAAGTTCAGAATGAGAAAACACTCAGTTTTTGAGTATAATGAAGGTAGACCGTAAATATTAAAAAGAGTGACGTCTTCCTGTTCCTTTTTTAAATTAAAATATTTTTTTAAGATTTCAAGCGAGGATCTCACAACTGGTTGCTACACGCACGATACGTTCGAGGCGAGCATGCATTGTGCATGGAGCTGGCAGAGAATTTGCAAAAAGAAACAAACAATGCACATAGATACGCACACTTTATAAAGGTACGAGGACCTTTCAGAACTAGGTACCTTCTAATTAGGGTTAAAAAAAGATGGGGGGCTCCGCCAAGCAACCTCCACGAGTGCCCGAGTGCTACGGTGCCCCTCTGTAGCGCACGGGCCGGTGCTCCCTGGTAACGTTGGTTGATAACCGACGGCGAATAGCTTGGCCCGGCGGATAGGTGACGTTTCTTCGCGTGTCCCTCTGAGTCCCAGCAGAGGGCACAGTGTCGAAACGCACCAACCCCGGAGGAGGAAGAAAACCTCATTAAAAAATTAAAGGCGGGGGCGGAAACGCCCACAAGTCCCTTCGGGGCACTACGAGGAAGACAACCTCGTAAAAAAATCACCGAAGTGGGCGGGAACGCTCGTCGAGAGGGATATTTACGGCGGCACATCCCTCTCGCAGGAGACGCGCCGGTTGCTGGGGTGCGAACACCTTCATTCGGCGACCGGTGCCGGCCTGCGGGTGACGTACGTAAGGGGTTCTGGCGTCCGTCACCCGAATTCCACCGACAGGCCGAGGTGGTGGCGCGACCTGTTCGGGACGCGCCTCCCAGGAGGGTCGGCAGCGGCCAGGCTGCCGGCAGCAGCGGCGGGACCTGCCGCTTCGGTGGCGGGTCGAGGCCTGGCGGGAGCGCGGTGAATACGCAAGTGAATCCCGTACTCTCGCCAACGAGGTCCGTCGTGGCAAAGCACAGGTTTTAGTGGGTGCAAGCCCCACATAACCCCTCCGTGTCCCCTGACGGAGGGGTATGCGTCAGGCATTTCCTGTGGGTAAAAAAAAAAAAAAAAGGGTTAAAAAAAGATGAAGCATATTATAATTCCCTTCGTTATAACAATTTTTTGTTGTGGTGGCCAAAACTGGAACTAGCATCTCGGGTACTGAAGTTGAGAATTGAGACTTTTAGCTGACGCCAGCCGCTTTCTTACGTGCGCCACTCGCAATACTTAATGGCGAAATTTCAATGACTTGTACTCTTCTCAATTTAACGCACATGCATTATATTATTATCGGTTGCATTGTGGAACCAATAAAATAGAATGCGACGGAGACAGCGACACCCTCAGCTGATCATAAGTTTGTGGCACTAAATATGTTATTGGTAGTGCAGGGTGCAGTACTGGCTGAAGCAGGAAGGCTGCAGGAGGCGGTAGACAAGTTCCACACTTGCAGTAGATTGCTTCCGCAAGACCCGGAGCCTCTGAAGCAAGTTGCCAAATGCCTGTAAGTATCCTATAGGTACCTACAGCTTGGCAAAACCGTAGGTATATACTTACCTGTTGCATTAACATTTTTTCTGCAACTACAATGTACGCAGGTTGCATATGCAGGTGCAGGTTGCACCTAAGTATTTCTGCATCAGGAAAACTTCAGGAGACGATCTAGGGTAAAACTAAAAAAAATTCGCGCTCACTTCGCCTGTGTACTAAAGTCGTAACTATAAGTATCTACTAATAGTGGCTCAACTATAGCAACGCTACCCAAGGTATTTTCCGGACAATCTTTCACATTTTCACCAAAGTTTTATCACGTAATCTTTTATACTGTCTCTAACTTTCGTATTATCACATAAATTAGACGAAAATTTTAAGAAAAAATTATTACTGAAAATTCACAACATCGGAGTAAAATTCAAGACAATTAACTGACCATAGCATCTGACAACTAGAAAAATGACGTTTCATATGTCATTACGCAATTTGACATTTGTTTCGTCAAAACGTTTCGTTTTACGTTACGATTTGTTTATACTATGAAATACAAACGATAGAAAAACATTAATAGTTAAAAATAAATACATTTAATTAGCATTTGGTTAGTTTTCCTACAAAAGTATACTTCATTAGCATTAATATTTGAGTTATGTTAAAGTAAATTATAATTTAGTGAAATAGTTTATTTCACTTGAAATATTGAAATGAAAACGAAACGTTTGACATAAAAAAAAGTGGTCTCTCTGCTGTGGTTGTCTATGGTCGTTACTTGTTTTCGTACCTACGTAATTTCGTACGATTTTTGTCTCAAACGAGTTAGGGTCCAAGAGCGAGCGAAGCGAGCTCGGGACTATAGGGCGCCCCGACTCGGATAATTTAGGTGACGAAGAGGATGGCGGGGCCTGCAAGGCCCCGCCATCCTCTGAGTGGTTATTTTCTTTTATGACCACCCAGAAATTAGGAGCCCCGCGAAGCGGGGCTCCGTCGACCAGCCCCTCTGCTGTGGTCTTCTACCATTACATTCTAGTGTGCAAAGAAAAAAAAAGCTTTTAAGATTTTTGGCTCAAACGAGTTAGGGTCCAAGAGCGAGCGAAGCGAGCTCGGGACTATAGGGCGCCCCGACTCGGATAATTTAGGTGACGAAGAGAAGCCATCCTCTGTGTGGGTATTTTCTTTTATGACCACCCAGAAATTAGGAGCCCCGCGAAGCGGGGCTCCGTCGACCAGCCCTTGAAGGTGGTAAGTAGGAGAAGGTGATGGCTAAGGATGTTTCTTCCCTTCCTCCCTCCCCCCTCTCATCTCCCTCCACCACGGCACTTCATAATTTTCATAATACACTACGTAATTTTCATAATTTATAGTAAAAATAACCTCAAAATTTTTAAATTTAAAAAATTTATTTCTCGGCAACTATTACGTTCCTACAAATATGGCTTGGGGGGAGGGTTACCCCCCTCCCCCCCTCCCCTCCCACCCCCCTCCCACCCCCCGCCGTAACGGTAGCGTTGCTATAGTTGAACCCTAATAGTACCTATGTGCTACTAACTACGTCATAAATCATAATTATATACTTAAGTAGGTAATACTTAACCTCGCTACTTTTGCTCATACTCTCACTCGGAGCAATTACTCTCATGACTCATCTTCGTGGATTGATAAAATGAACTTCTAATTACTAAGTACGGTCTTTTGTTGCTATTTATGATGCATTCATATTCATATGTCATCAAGTGATTCAAAGTGCTCCCGTAAATTTTATTCGAAATAATTATTTTACTTTAATTTCAAACACAGTGTCCACTAATAAATCTCTAGATATAAGTGCTTATTTTTATGCTATTGGGATATTTTTGTGGTGCAAGTTAAACAGTATCAAAAACAGTTAATATTCAAAACAAACTAACAGTTTTTGAAAAAAGTGCAACTTACCCATTCAAATTATATCACAAGAACACTTCCTAATCACAATAATTAACATAAACTTCTTGAATTGGTTATGAAGGTTTTGACAATAAATAAAATAACGTTACGACATGATTCATCATAACTGCATTAGCTCATGCATTAGACTATTGTGACTTGTGAGTGACCGTAGATCTCCGTAGATGGTGATATACTCTGTCTACGTGAGTGACAAACTACTCCGCACTGAATCGACGTGTACCGGCGAATGACGAGTGAGCGCACTGACATTGACCTTGACAACAAACCTCGTTCAAGGCACTTGTTCCCGCACGTCTCGAATACGACTCAAAATTTCGACTTGTGTGTTGTCGATCCGCTGGCGTAGTAGGTGCAATTAATTGCCTATACGTTGGGTGGACTCCAGTTCGAGACCTACCGCAGAAAAGAATTTTCTTTTTTTTCTTCTTTTGAATTTTTCTATCCATTTATTTTTGATACTTATTATCACCGCACAAGTAGTCAACAAGAATGTATCCAGAAACACATATAACTTTTTTAAAGCGGATTATGCCAAAATAACTCTTGATCTCAACAAAATATCGTGGTCCAAAGAGTTTTCTACTTGTAGTGATATAAATGTCATGGTAACCAAATTTTATGAAATCTTGCGTAATATTATTCATGTACATGTCCCCCTGAATAGATCCAAAAATAAAACTTATCCAGTCTGGTATTCCCCACAACTAATTAAACTATTAAAACTAAAACACAGATGCCATGCAAAGGTTAAAAAATACAAGAACCCATTAGATTTGCTAGAGTTTCGATACCTTCGTAAAGACTGCGATAAATTAATGTTGATATGCTACAATAAATACCTAGATAAAATGGAAAATGAAATAGGCAAAAATCCAAAATATTTTTGGACTCATTTAAAGAATATTCGCCACAAAAGTAGAGCTTTTCCCACCGTAATGGTGTTAAATGATAAGCAAGCTAGTGACACTAAGTCTATTTGTGACCTTTTCGCGAACCACTTTTCTTCCGTTTATGAAAAGGATAATGATAGCACGAACGATGTGAATCTTATGAATTCGAAACTAGTTGACGCAATGGATCATTTTGAATTCTCCCGGTCGGATGTTCACAAAAAATTGAAAAGTCTCGTCATATCTAAAGGGGCAGGTCCTGATAATATACCTCCTATATTCTTAAAGAAATGTGCCTGGTCTATATCAATGCCTCTGTCTCTAATTTTTAACACATCTTTAAAAGATGGTAAATTTCCGGAAGTTTGGAAGGAAACCAGAATAGTTCCTGTTTTTAAGTCTGGCAAACAGAAGGAAGTTAAAAACTATCGTCCGATATCTATTATATCAACCATGGCTAAAGCCTTTGAATCCTTGGTATATCAGCGTATGTACAACCACTTAAGAAAATATGTTAGTGACCAACAGCATGGGTTCATGAGCAAACGATCTACAAATACTAATTTACTACTACATACATCAAATATTTCTGAATGTATAGATAGCGGACAACAAATTGACGCAATATATACTGATTTTTCTAAGGCTTTTGACAAAGTGAATTATCGACTGCTACTTAACAAGCTAAATGACTGTGGTATCACAGGCAACTTATTGATGTGGACTAGATCATATCTTACAAATAGGAAGGCTAGGGTTGTTATTAGTGGTATCCAATCTGATGTAATTGAAGCTCAATCAGGAGTTCCACAGGGATCTAATTTGGGTCCTCTTTTTTTCAATATATATGTTAATGATATGATTCAATTGTTTTCTAATAGCAACGCTAGTCTTTTCGCTGACGACCTAAAATTATCACGAGTAATCACAAGTGAATATGATATTAAGTTATTGCAAGACGATCTTTATAAGCTAAGTAAATGGTGTAAATTGAACAAAATGTTTCTAAATGTCGATAAGTGTTATCATATTAAATTCACACGAAAAAGAAAAATTATACCTTCCGCATATTATATTGATGACAAGCAACTGGAAGAAGTAAATACAGTTCGGGACTTAGGTGTTACTTTAGATAGTAAATTAAGTTTTATTTCCCATATTGATAAACTTGTGGTCACGGCCAATAGGTCACTTGGATTTGTATATAGATGCTCTAAAGACTTTAAGCGGTGCCCTACGATGCTTAAACTCTTTGATTGTTATGTTCGAAGCAAACTGGAGTACTGCTGTATGGTCTGGTCACCTTCTGCTAATATCCACATTAACAGACTAGAAAGGATACAAGAACGATTTTTACGCCAGCTCTGTTACAAATTTAGGGTAAATTCTAATAGTTATGATGACAGACTTAAATATTTTAAAAGAAATAGACTTTTGGACAGAAGAAATTTAATGTCAATGATGTTTTTGTTTAATTTATTAAACGGCAAAGTAGATTGTCCGGAGTTAGTCAATAGATTTTCTTTTAAAATACCTCGTCTGAGTAATCCCAGGCACCCCTGTGACTTGCTGCATGTGAAACCTTACAGGACTAAACTAGGTAAAGATTCGCCCATTCCAAAAATGACAGATTTTTATAACAAATGTGTTAGACAAAAGAGAGATATTGACTTATTTAATAACAGTTACCATGAATTTAGACGTAAAATATTAGATTTATTTGCCGGTAGACATTTGAATTGAAATAAAATAACATTGACATCTGAATTTGACAAATTTGTAATATATAAATCGACATCCTATCTTGAATTATGATTAATTTTAATTTTAAAATAATATTTTTAGAGTATTGAATCATTTTATAATATTTTTAATTTTGTATTCTGTTTTAAATAATTATTTCATTATATAACAATAATAGAATGTATTATGATAACTAAAGCGCATGTTGTGATGGCCTATAATAGGTTGAGCATTTACCATGAATTTTTGTGAATTGTAATATCTATTGTATGAAATGTAATGTATCAACTGTTGGCTATCCTAATGATAAATAAAAAATAAAAATTCGGCTCGGGGAAATTAAACTTCTGTGCGTGGTTTTAGGTATCGCCAAGGACGATTTCAACTGGCGCTTGAGGCGTACTTGGAAGCTGACAAGTTGTCTAAGCACCCTGATCCAGACATCTACTGCGCTTTAGGTAAGCGTTACAGTGGCTAAGTGGCGTGGTAAGGACGTGTATGATGGAAATGTAGGATATTGGATAATATCAAACGTCTGACATAGACATCTGGTGATGAGCATACCACTAAGCACCAGGTGAACTTTTTCCTGGTTTAGTTAATGTTTCGTAGGTGTGTAGCGGTCTTCGATAGCAGACGATAGATGGCGTAACCAGTCCCCTAGCACACGCTGACGAAGCATTCTACGAGCATTCTATATTAAAATACAACTTCTGACGTCACATGCTTGGATCACAAGCGGTCCCCAGGCTTAACATCTGCCTGGAGGGAAATTTCCCTATTGCCACCAACATCGGCAAAGGTGCATTAAATGCTCGTTCATTTAGCGGAATGTGCGTGGAGTATCGGAGACGCAGAGCGCGGCGTGGAGTGGGCGCGGGCGGCGGAGCGCGCGGGCGGCGGCGAGCGGGCGGGCGCGCTGCTCGCCAGGCTGCTGCAGGCTGTGGGGGACACGAGCGGCGCTCTCGCAGCTTATGACCACGCCCTGGCGTAAGTGACCTGTCTGTTTTTAGCAAAATATGAAGACCATGCAGACCTTCATAAATGATGTTTAAGTTACACGCCTACCTCTGATGCAGCGCTTCGTCAATTCAATTTCGTACCACGCATTGCACTACGCTTACCATTCTGAGTCTTGAATCTTATTTCAATCTCACCTTATTTTAATTGAGTCTTTAATCTTACCTGGTGGTAAGTGATGATGCAGCCTAAGATGTCATACTATAACTTGGAAGGGTAAGTAAATTTACCCCAAGGGTTTCTACAAGCATCGCATCGGAACGCTAAATCGCTTGGCGGTGCGTTTTTGCTGGTGGTAACTAGCCACGGCCAAAGCCTCCCACCAGACCAGGCCTGAGCCAATTTAGAAATTATAAAATTCCAAAAAGGCACGTAGCGGGAATCGAACCCGCAACCTCCCACTCGAAACTGAGCGCGCCGCCACTGCGCCAGAGAGGTTGTCAGAATTCAGAAACCTTCTGTACTGTGACGTACTCTTATGATTCCGTGACAGAAGTCACACATGCGGAGCGGACACCCTGGCAGCGGCCGGCGCGCTGTGTCTGCGCGTAGGGGAGCCCCGCCGCGCGTTCCAGCTGCTCGGCGACGCGCTGTCGCAGCAGCCGACGCAGCACGCCGCGGCGCTGGCCCTCGCGGCCATGCTGCTGCAGCACCGCGACGTGGACGCGGGGCTGGCGCGCCTCAAGGCGGCGTTGAGCGCGCACCCCACCTGCGTGGCCGCTCACTCCAACCTCGGGCTCGCTTTGTTGACTAAGAAGAAGTTTGTAGCTGTAAGTATTTATATGTCAGGTTGAGTGACAGACCATTGAGGTTGAGTTCCATTCTTAGGGAGTCATAGAAGGTAATAGACCTAACGGACCATGAGATCGGGCGGATTGTGCTCGCTTTGTGGGCGAAGTAGAAGTTTGATGCTGTAGGTCCTAAGTAGGTATACCTACTTAGTATCTTAGTACCTTTATAATTACCTACAGACTTTATAAGTACATGCGATCATCAACGTTTCAATTCAATTCAATAAAGATAATTGAATTACATTGAATTGAATTCTAGACCGATCGACGCTAACATGGTTACAGCTGCTGCTGTATGTATTCCCATCTACCCCCGTACCGGAGTAGGGTGCCGAGGTGGGACTCGTCATTTCTATGCACTTTGTCTTTGTTAACAGGCGTTAACGTGTCTCCAGCGCGCAGTGTGGGCGGCGCCACTGAGCGCGCGCGCGGCGCACAACCTGGGGTACGCGCTGCTGATGTGCAAGCGGCCTGCCTCGGCCTTCTGCAGGCTGGCCTGCTCCGCCGCGCTGCAGCCCACGCAGCACTACACTGTATAAACATTTCAATCAACGAAGACGTGCCCCACTCTGCCAAAATCGCTCTCATTCGATTCGTATGAAGTTTGACAGAGTGGGGCGCGTCTTCGTAGATTGAAATATCTTTAACTCACTACAACTGTAACTCAGCACACACAGAGCTTTTTTGAATATACCTAAGTATCTCGCAGGCGGCCAGGCAAAAGAAAATGGATTTTTTGCGTGTTTTGAAGAAAATCTACGAAAATGTAGAATGAAAGTTTCTCTCTCTGATCAACAAAGGCAAGCATGCAATCGCGCGATATTAGCGCGAGCTAACTGAAGACAGCGCATACAGATTTTATTGAGAACTACAATTTGTTTATGGGCCTGATAAGTGATAACTTTTGGATCCGGATGATACTTAATTAAAAAAAATAATAGGGGTTAAATGTGGAGACCGTAGTCTATAAAAATAAAGTTTGGTTTTGTACGGGATTCCATATATCCAATGGTCATTATCCTTTGTATGCTCAGGTTCTGCTAATAGCGATAGCCCTGGAGCATTTAGGTGATGGCAGAGCTGATGCAGCCTACACGCGGGCCGCTAGTCTGGCGCCACACGACGCTCTGGTCAGGCTGAACCTGGCCGGCAGACACGCCAGGACTGGCAGGCTGGCGGATGCGGTGGAAGAAGCCAGGGTTGTGGCGGAGCTGCTGCAGAGGGCACCTGATGCGCAGGTCTGATTTGTGCTCATTTTAATGTATCAATAGCTCTGGAGCATTAAGGCGATGGTAGAGCTGATGCAGCCTACCCACACGGCGCTCTGGTCAGGCTGAACCTGGCCGGCAGACACGCCAGGGCGGGCAGGCTGATGGACGCGGTGGAAGAAGCCAGGGTTGTGGCGGAGCTGCTGCAGAGGACACCTGATCCGCAGGTCTGATTTGAGCTCATTTTAATGTATCAATAGCTCTAGAGCATTTAGGCGAGGGTAGAGCTGATGCGGCCTACACACGGGCAGCTAGTCTGGCGCCACACGACGTTCTGGTCAGGCTCAACCTGGCCGGCAGACACACCAGGGCGGGCAGGCTGATGGACGCGATGGAAGAAGCCAGGGTTGTGGCGGAGCTGCTGCAGAGGGCACCTGATGCGCAGGTCTGATCTGAGTACATTGGACCGCTAGTCTGGCGCCACACGACGCTCTGGTCAGGCTGAACCTGGCCGGCAGACACGCCCGGGCGGGCAGGCTGGTGGACGCGGTGGAAGAGTCAGGTTTGTGGCCGAGCTGCTGCAGAGGGCACCTGATGCGCAGGTCTGATTTGAGCCCAAGATACACACGCTTTTGCGCGTGAAATTACAAGCTAACTTTTATAATAAATCCATGGTTTTCAGGGATAAAAATGAGCCTACCTATGTTTCAATCTAGAGTCGTAACTATCTACATTCTAAATTACAGCTCAATCTGTTCAGCGGGGCTAGACAAAGTCACAAGCGTTTGGCGTTAACGCTAGTCGACAAAAATGTATGGACAAAACAAATGACTGTAGAAAAACCACGATAATACCTAATTACTAAACACGCTGACGCTGACGACCGAATGGCGTAGTGGTAGCGAACCTGCTGTCTGCGCCGGAGGTCGTGGGTTCGATTCCCACTACTGGTAAATGTTTGTGTGATGAGCATGAATGTTTTCCAGTGTCTGGGTGTTTTTCAATATATTGTATTTATGTATATTAGTATGTATGTATATTTATCAGTTATCTAGTACCCATAACACAAGCTATCGCTTACTTTGGGGCTAGATTGCGATGTGTAAAATGTCCCGTATATATTTATATTTATATTTATATTTTACGCTGTGTTTGATACTGTCGGCTGTCAATTGTCAAGCGAAGTACGCTAAAGTTATATAAAGGGTTCGCGAGAACGCCAGCGAGCGTTCAAGTTAGCGTAGTTAATTATTTAAACACTGCGTGTTTTAGTAATTATTATCGTGGTTTTTCTACAGTCATTTGTTTTGTCCATACATTTTTGTCGACTAGCGTTAACGCCAAACGCTTGTGACTTTGTCTAGCCCCGCTGTAGAAAAAGATGAAGACCATGCAGACCTTTATTTGATGTTAAGTAACACGCCTACCTCTGATTCAGCGCCTCCCATTCCCATCAATTTCGTACATTAATTCGAACTCCGACTCCGACAGCGCGGGGCTAGCGCTGTAGTTGCGGCGTAAAGGAGTAATAAACATACCTTCCTTATTTGCTCAAACATCAAACTTTCGCCTTTATAACTGATATTATTGCCTTCTGCTGATGTCTTTTGCCAAATCAAGCTACTATGCGCATGATTTCAGAAGACTAGAGTCTGATGAAGCATTGTTCCTATTTATTATAGTTGGCTAGTTCCCTAGCAACACTAATGGGACTCCTCCGAGAAGCTGGAGTGAATCTTTCTGAATTACCCTCGACCTCGAGTACGGATGAACATACCACGATCCCTAATGAAGAGAATACGCAGGAGAAGACAGAATTTGGACCTGACGAAGTTTAGGTAAGCATGTGAAGGCTTCGGCCGCGGCTAGTTACCGACAAAAACACAGTCAAGGGATTTGTGTTGTTGTGTAGTACTTAACTCAAAAATAAGTACGTGCTTTATTGTAATTCTTTTTAAGTGTTTTCTTCTATGTGCAAAGTAAAAAAATAGTGTTACTTTAAGTATCTACCTATTTAAATAAAAATCGATTTTCGGTCATAAACCTTGAGGTTTTATTTATTTATTCTACTGCTTCATGGCGCAAGAAAGAAATCACTATGTTATTGCTACGAATCGGCCTTGTGATAAAGTTTTGTATTGTTCATGTTAGTAAGATACCTACTTTTTTTTTTATTTACTACGGTAGAGCTCCAAACCTTACGTCGATTTTACTACACTATACACGCTGATAACTTGACAATTGATTTATAAATATTTATACAAGAAAATACCTAATTTAACAAGATAATATATAATAATGATAATCATTTATTGCATTTCTATAATATATGTATGACTAACAAAATTTCATGCTTCATAATCAATTCACAATTGCAGATTATGAGCGATGAACAACAACGTCAAGCGAGCCTCATAATTCTGCCGCCTATAATTCTAGGCTACGATGAACTTACGGAGCAGAAAGAAAATTCTAACAAGAAACAAAAACTTTATCACCAAATCAGCCACGAGATGCTCGATCGCCATCACGTTTCAAGCGAAGATGAACATATTGTGTTACATAAGAAACACACGAAATGCAATATTCAACCGAACTATAGACCGCAGGTTCGACCTTGCGCTCGTAATGTAGAGTCAAAACCGTGCAACCATGGTTAAGAAAATGGAAATCGATTTAAAACAACCAAGTTCAATAATAGTCAAAAATTACAGTAGGTGACTATAATTAAAATAATTAAATAAAAAATTATAAATATTTATGTCTTCACTGATTCATAAAAACCAGTAAATAGAATGTCGAGCGATTTGGCCATTTTTTTCAATGCCTTGCGCATTAGTTGTTTTCCACTAAAAAGTAAAAAATAAAATGGAAAATTCTTTCTAAAAAAACAACTTCAAAAGCTACTACAAAGAGTGAAATAATTTTTAATGTACACCAATTCGAAGTCGGGCAATGGTTCGTTCATTCACTAATAGTCCTTCGTATTGTCGATAATCTTGTCACTTCTTTGCACATCAAGTTTTATACGAAGGATTATTAATTAACTAGCAAACGCCCGCGGCTTCGCTCACGTTGAACTTCTGCTTTACTCCCTCAGGCGTTTCCAAAATTCTTGAATTAACCATTGTTATGCCATTTAATTTAATTTTGATCACTAAATATTTCCTTATGCTTGCTGGTTATAGTTATATATTGATTTTGAAAAAATCGATCGTCACATAAAAGCTCAATATTGTGGCCATTTTTAGGGTTCCATACCCAAAGTGTAAAAAGGTACCCAAGCAATCGGTCAAGTAAAAAAAAGTTCAAAAAGGCGGCCATTTTTTATTTTGACCACAAATTCCTTCTTTATGCTTGCTGCGATAGTCAGACGTCGATTTTCAAAGCAATCGGCCCAGTAACAAAAAAGTTCTAAATGGCGGCCAAAAGTTCATCATTTTTTAATTTCAACTACAAATTCCTTCTCTATGCTTGCTGCCATAGTCAGACGTCGATTTTCAATGCAATCGGCCCAGTAATAAAAAAGTTCAAAATGGCGGCCTTTTTTTTTATTTTGAGCACAAATTCCTTCTCTATGCTCGCTGCCATAGTCAAATATCGATTTTCAAAGCAATCGGCCCAGTAACAAAAAAGTTCAAAATGGCGGCCACTTTTTTAAATTTTGACCACAAATTCCTTCTCTATGCTTGCTGCCATAGTCAAATATCGATGTTCAAAGCAATCGGCCTCGTAACCAAAAAGTTCAAAATGGCGGCCACTTTTTTAAATTTTGACCACAAATTCCTTCTCTATACTTGCTGCCATAGTCAAATATCGATTTTTAAAGCAATCGGCCCAGTAACAAAAAAGTTCAAAATGGCAGCCAATTTTTTAAATTTTGACTACAAATTCCTTCTCTATGCTTGCTGCCATAGTCAAATATCGATTTTCAAAGCAATCGACCCAGTTACAAAATATTTCAAAATGGCGGACACTTTTTTTAAATTTTGACCACAAATTCCTTCTCTATGCTTGCTGCCATAGTCAAATATCGATTTTCAAAGCAATCGGCCCAGTAACAAAAAAGTTCAAAATGGCGGCCACTTTTTTTTAAATTTTGACCACAAATTCCTTCTCTATGCTTGCTGCCATAGTCAAATATCGATTTTCAAAGCAATCGGCCCGGTAACAAAAAAGTTCAAAATGGCGGCCACTTTTTTAAATTTTGACCACAAATTCCTTCTCTATGCTTGCTGCCATAGTCAAATATCGATTTTCAAAGCAATCGGCCCAGTAACAAAAAAGTTCAAAATGGCGGCCACTTTTTTAAATTTTGACCACAAATTCCTTCTCTATGCTTGCTGCCATAGTCAAATATCGATTTTCAAAGCAATCGGCCCAGTAACAAAAAAGTTCAAAATGGCGGCCACTTTTTTAAATTTTGACTACAAATTCCGTCTCTATGCTTGCTGCCATAGTCAAATATCGATTTTCAAAGCAATCGGCCCAGTAACAAAAAAGTTCAAAATGGCGGCCACTTTTTTAAATTTTGACCACAAATTCCTTCTCTATGCTTGCTGCCATAGTCAAATATTGATTTTCAAAGCAATCGGCCCAGTAACTAAAAAGTTCAAAATGGCGGCCTATTTTTTAAATTTTGACCACAAATTCCGTCTCTATGCTTGCTGCCATAGTCAAATATCGATTTTCAAAGCAATCGGCCCGGTAACAAAAAAGTTCAAAATGGCGGCCAAAAAATTCAAAATTTTTCCTCCTCAAAATTTGAATCTCGAAAATCCCTTTCTGAATACGAATTCATGATATACTACCAACCTACGTACCAAATTTCAGATCTCTACGACTTTTAATTTCGCTAGAATCCCTGGAACAACGCAAAAATTACACTTTTGTATGGGAAAATCCCTTAAAAGTAGGATTTTTATCCCTACCAATTTGAATTTCTGGAATCCCCGTCTTAGTACGAATTCATGACCTTATGTCAAGGTACCAATTTTCAGATCTCTACGACTTTTAGTTTTTCGGGAATTCCTGGAACAACGAAAAAAATTACACTTTTGTATGGGAAAATCCCGTAAATGTAAGATTTTTACTCCTTAAACATGGAATTTCTGGAATCCCCGTCTTAGTACGAATTCATGACCTAATGTCTACCTAGATTCTAAATTTCAGATCTCTACGACTTTTAGTTTTTCTGGAATGCCTGGAACAACGAAAAAATTTCAATTTTGTATGGAGAAATCCCTTTATTGTACTATTTCTACCCCTTAAACGTGGAATTTCTGGAATCCCCGTCTTAGTACGAATTCATGACCTAATATCTTCCTAGGGACCAAATTTGAGATCTCTACGACTTTTAGTTTTTCGGGAATTCCTGGAACAACGAAAAAATTTTACTTTTGTATGGGAAATACCCTTAAATGTATGATTTTTAGCCCTTAAACATGCAATTTCTGGAATCCCCGTCTTAGTACGAATTCATGACCTAATGTCTACCTAGATTCCAAATTTCAGATCTCTACGACTTTTAGTTTTTCTGGAATGCCTGGAACAACGAAAAAATTTCAATTTTGTATGGAGAAATCCCTTTATTGTACTATTTCTACCCCTTAAACGTGGAATTTCTGGAATCCCCGTCTTAGTACGAATTCATGACCTAATATCTTCCTAGGTACCAAATTTGAGATCTCTACGACTTTTGGTTTTTCGGGAATTCCTGGAACAACGAAAAAATTTTACTTTTGTATGGGAAATACCCTTAAATGTATGATTTTTAGCCCTTAAACATGGAATTTCTGGAATCCCCGTCTTAGTACGAATTCATGACCTAATATCTACATAAATACCAAATTTCAGATCTCTACGACCTATAGTTTTGGCGGAATCCGTGGAACAACCAAAATGCCTCATTCTTTTATATATATAGATGAACAAAACATTGCCCGACTTCGAATTGGTGTAGTTACATTAAAAATTATTTCACTATTTGTAGTGGCATTTGAAGTTCGTTTTTTGGAAAGAATTTTCCATTTTTTTTTAATTTAACGGGGCGTCGCCATAGTTTTGTTATCTCTGTGGGATATATATAAGGGGCTAAGGCTAGGGGTGAGCCTAGGTTAAGCCCCTTATCATTTTGTGATTTCGGGTTAGTCCCTTTGTCCCATATACCTACACAATGCGAAATACGCTACGCCATATACCATACTACTCTATGATTTGTCCATTAGAAAAATGCAGTAGCCATTATGAATTTATTTACAAAAAAGTTTACATAAACCTACAGAGTGAAAATAATACGAAAGTTATATTTATAATAATTTTATTGAAATTATCACCTTCTTAATCAGCACTGATAAGTGTCCTACGTTTTACGTAAAACACAATTTCAAAATAATCGACATCAAGTGCAGTACAAAGAAGTAAAAAATAAAACTGTACAGATGATAGAAAAGCCGGTCTGACACAAATTTGGACTCGCCTGAAGGCACTTGCGGTCAATGATTTATTGCTTGAAAGTCCAATTTGCCACTGCTAAAATTACACTAAATTATAACCACAAAGTTAAGGCGAAAGAAAAGCTATTAAAATTTATTCGCTTTTTCGCATTTTGTATCCTAATAAGGCGTATTATAGCAGCCTTATGGTAGTAAAATTGCGGAACGGCGTTATCAACTTGCCTTGTTTAAATATAAATCTTTGCTCAATATTAATTTAAAAAAAAAACCCGACAGCAAAAAAATATAAAGTATAGTTAAACATAATATATGACTATCGTTTATATTTTTGTAATCTCCTTTAATTTGCTTCATTTTGATACCACACTTGATAGGTTTGGTATTTTTTTTAATTAACGGCCTCGAACCATTTTCGTAAGCCTTTTTCGTACAAGCAAACAGTAGCGCCATCTGTCAAAATATAATAGGTGGCTGCTGAGCGAACTACACCGTGGCCTTACTTTTGGTGGCATGACAAGCATTTTTACCACCGACAAACTGGTGACATTTTTTCGAGCCGACCGCCCAGTCCAGAGCTTACGATTAGCGCCAAAAATCCGCTACTTTGATTTTTTTTTCAAAAAAACTTATTCTGAGAAGACTTGGATTTCTGAGACAAAGATTTATTAAAAAAAAATATGAATATAATACTGCCATTTCCACAATTTTACTGCGTGTACAATTTAACTATGTAACAAATTATGACAATCCAAATTTTAATGAAAACAATTTTAATTTCGCCGGCAGAAGTTCGGATTGACGCAATTTTGTTCCAATAATGACCAAATATACAACATACACCCAGACTCATAAGCGTCATTCAATAAACTGTGGCTTTATCAGAAATAATTATATTTCCAAAATAACAGACCGGCTATAAGGCTTTAAAATTATTGCTCATCGAATTTAAAAATCACTTTGAAAAGTTTGAAACAAGATACAATTATTGCTAAGTGCCGCCCTCAGGGTAGTACTTAAAATTTAATTATCATTAAATTCCACGTCTCAGATTCCACTTAGCACAAACGCCATTGACAGTTACCATAGTTACATTACAACAGTTACTATGGTAACTGCCAGCTAAGCCAAATAGCTCGTTTGTTAATTTTATAACTCCTGAAGAATTGGGAATTTAGTGGTGTTTAAATTTTAAGAACCAACTCTTTTAGTGATCATTTGCATCAAATATCTAACAAAAATAAAGAAACAATCTATTAATTTTTAGTACTAAGCAACTTGGCTTGCCCATTGTACAAAGGGACTTAACATTTTTGATTAGGAAAGTTTGAAAAGACAAATATTGAAAAAAAAGATGGTTTTGCAATGCATTTAACAAAACCTCATTTCAGGTATATATTTTCATTTTTGTTACAACATCTTTGACACATTGTAGGGTTGGCAGAATACGATTACGTTTGATTCCGTGTCCGTAACATTTCTCATTTTAATTCCAAGAACGCATATCAAACGTAACTATTCTGCGCAACCCTAGTACACACCACAAAAAGTACAAAAGTCCACCATAACTTATAGACTATCATAATCAATTGATCCTAAATTCCTGAACACTATCCAATGTCACATCTATCTTTAAATATTAAACATTTCTACCTTTATAAATGCACTTCTTGAAACTTTACAGATTACACCTATCTTAACATGGAAATCGAGTTATTGAAGAAAAAACGTTAAATACAATATTTAAAATAAAATAAAAAAATAAAAATGCCGTGCAATTAAATATAACATAATAAAAATGAAAACAAAATGGCTGTAACAGAAACAACCAAAATGGCGGAAGATAACAGAAAAAAGTTACAGCTTAACGTTTAAAGGATATTATAATATTAATATGAATACTCAAGAATACTGTAAGAAAGATGGCATTGCTTATTCCAGGAGTCTGGAATTACTTATAATAATTATATTTCTTTGGTGTGGTGTCATTTTATTTGTTGATTCCACTTCTATTGGACGCTATGAACGGCGTATTTACTATTTTTTTTTTTCACTTAAGCGCTTTTTAAGACATTTATGAACTGTCTACATTACTCACAATTTCTTACTGCAGGTTCTTACGCTTTTATTACACATCCGGCGTTACCGGCGTTACCTCGCTCATGCGGCGTTACCGGCGTTACCTCGCGAGCGCGGAACGAGCGACAAAGAAGACGTTGTCACGTTCAACTATCGTCAGTAAACCGACTTTACAGACAACCAATTTTTTTTAGTATCTCTTGTATTTTATTAGCCTGAACACGCAGCCCGATATTGTGAGTAAACTAGCCCACATGGCCGGCTTTATTGATATCGGCTATTGCGTAACAATTTCTGTCATATAACGAAGTATAATAATTAATTCCCACTACGCCCCCTCTCTTCTATACTCTTTCCATTCGTTTATTTTCTCTTTGACACATGAAACAGATATATCAATAGCGAGGGACCAGAAAGAGACCACTTTACCTTTATCTCTCTCTGGTCCCTCGCTTCGCATTTGACTTCATGTGTCAAAGAGAAAATAAACGAATAGAAAGAGTATAAAAGAAAACATTTGAATACTGACAACCAATTTTCAATGTTTTTCTCACAGAAAGGTTTCTTGTTAATAGTATTTCTATATCAAAATAGTTTAAAATTAGCCGACGTCAAACCAGCAACATGTGGTTTATTTTGCAAGTAATCTCCATGTATAGTAGCGCTAGCAAAAATGGATCGCCTATTTAAAAAAATATTTTCTAAGACTTCCCAACGAACTATAAACTAAAAAAAAAATACACTTAGCCCGTCCTATATTTACAAACTAAAACTATTTACACAATGGAATCATTGAGATCATAATTACTCGGTTACTGTGAGTTTGCACCCCGCATCGATGACGTCATATGCTGCAGCCAATCAGTTGTCAGAACGAAAACTGTGGCCAATCAGCACGCAGAACGAAAGCAGAGTTGCAAACTTATATCAACCGAGTTTAACACGTTAACTACCTATCTACCTACTTACATTATCGAAATCTAAGAGGTATTTTATAATCTAACGTTTACATAAAAATAATACTTTAAAAAAGACTGGTTTGTTTGGTACAAATTGAGTACACGAACATTATAGCTCCAGAGCTGGTAGTACATTCTTCAGAGGTATTCGATATGATGAAAATTATGAATAGTTAGTGTCTGTCCGCAGAAGCTTTACCAATGATCCACAATCGTCTGATAACAGACGCGCGCGAGTAGCGTTCGTATGAAGTGGGAGGGAAAGTTATCGGCAAAGCTTCTGCGAACGGGTTATAGGATCTTACTTCATCTTGTTGTCAAGTTACATACGTCATCTGACTGATATTCTGCCAGCTTTGTATAAAGTTTTCTTGCGGTGTGAAAAAGTAACATTTTTAACCCGATCTTGGGACCTATAAAGCTATAAAGTTTATTTAAAAATGAACGCTCCTCCACGTGTTTACGCTCACACGTTGAAAGTAAAATGTACGGGTATTGCTATATTCTCAGTATACACACCTTATTCTCAGTATAGACACCTATATTATTATAAGAGATACCACAGATATAGATAGCAAGTCAATGTAAGAGACTAATAAAATAGGTACATATCTGATTCTGAGGTAAAAGTATGTCCGTATATTGCAAATTTTCATCACTTATCAAATACATTCGCAAAATTTCGCATCAGCTCTTTGACTATTAGGCTCCTGCTATCTAACATATGAGGTAATGGTGTTTAGCCGTGATTTCTAACTTTAGCAACAATTTTCATTAGATGTCTTTTTTATTCGAAAGAATATTTATATGTAGTTATAAAAATATACATATTATTATTGAAATGCTATATTGGGCCATTTATTATATTGCACATAAACTAACAATATTATTTTTTAATTTGCATGGCCAGCTGTGTTTTTTTATGTATATTATAAACAATTAAAACAGTGTTATTCTCTAAATGCTGCTTTACCTTTCAACGCTGACGCATCGACGAATAATGCTGGCGTTTGGAAAGTGTTGCTTTTGAGAGAATAATAGTAGCTCCACAAATAACACTGAAAAAGCTAGTAATCTTTCAATCCTTTTTAGATTTCTCGCCATTTTTAATCACAGTTCTTTCAAAAGACCTCGAAATGCCTCAGTAATAGTTACGATTGATTTAATAAAATTCTTAGGGTCTATTTCACAATAGATTTTATCTAGCGAGTATATTTGATGTTGTGACAATTTTTTTATTGGGAATCTATCAAAATGTCAAGTTTATTCGTTAGATAAACTTTATCTGGTGGTTGTGAAACATTTCTAAAATATAATTATTATTGAATTCCTAAGTCTGAGATGAGAAGTTTTGTGACAGAAAACAGTTACCTAAGTTGGCAGTTACCATAATAAATTAACCATAAAATTTACGAAGGTAACTGCCAGACATTTTATTTATTTTCTGTGACTATGCTAGAATCCTTGCAACATTGGCATTTAATGATATAATTGAATAAGAAAAGGAGTTACATCTCTGAGTGCAGTCTTTGTAGAGGTTTGCATACATTTCTCGCTTTTTTGTGGAGCTACACAGACATATTACCAAAATATATTTATGATACAATACATGGCTTCAACCGAATCTCTCTTTGACAAGGAACATTAGTTTCTTTTTGCCTTTGTATTTGAGTTTAATTTCCTGCAGCAGCGCCGCGAACTGGTGCGGCCCGTCGTGCGCCAGCGCAAACGTGTCCCGAGCTTTACCTGAAACAAAAGCAGGCCAGTCTCACTTATCACGTGACCGTCCCGGCTACAAGTAGGGGTCCGGACCTCAATATTTCAGATGGTTGCCGCTCGCGGGCCGAGTTGCACGCGTTAGTTCTGTACGTTCTATTTTACGCGCCGTCTGACTATGGCAGCCCTAGTACGTCGTAAGAGATAAAGATAGGCGATAGAAAGATACCACAACATTGCGTTTGTTGCGTGTCATTTTTGAGGGCGGGGCCAGGCGCTATTGCGAACTGAACTGCACTTTTTGTGTCAGCGCTAGAGTCGCTATTTCTTTAAATCATCGTGCGGAGTAAGCCTTCTGGTACTATTTAGTGTTCTGTGACAAAAGTTAGTTATCAATATAAGTTTTAGGTTAGTCCTGACTTCTAAGTATTTAAATGTAGCACTGTTACACATGATTCGAATTTTTTGGTATAGAATAACAATGCTACAGACTAAACATGGGTGTGGTTTCGTTACCCATAGACATGGAAATTTTTTTAAATAATTTAACATAATTTATGAGGGTGCCTAACTGCCTACAATAGCACCTGCTGTTTCCTTAAGTATTTAAAAATAGTGGTACTCTGGGAGTGCCGACAGAAGTGAAAACTTGAAACAATTCATGTGTTTGATGTCAAAAAACCCGTCCCGCAGACCATCAGGAGGGTCAAGTTTATATCGGTTTACCTTTAATTGCCAGACTTACTTATAAACAGAGGTGTCGGTTACAGTAACGAGTTTAATGGTTTATTATCCATCTAAAAATTCCTAAACGCCTAAAGAAGTTTTTAATACATTTGCTCAAAAAGTAAACATTTCCAAGTGTGCTTTGCGTGTGGAAAGTTATTCTTTTACGCACTAGTGCTTTTTTGTTTTCTTCCTGCGCGGCACCGGAGCAGGCGCACTAGGCCTAGCGCACGAACACGAGCACGGCACGCAAACACAGAGCAGGCAAACACGTAAAACCAATATTTTTTCGCAAATGTATTAAAAAGTCGTTCAATGCACGTGCGGAATTGTCATTTCTTTACGAGTCCCGGTTTGTTGACCCAAGCCGAAGGCGCGGGAACTATAGGGACGAGTAGACAAACTTTCCGCACTCATATTGAAATGTACTATTTCACTCACCGAGGAAGTCCACGAAGTCCGCGTAGTGCCTGGGCGAGATGTGCGCGAGGCGCGCGTGCGTGGTGGAGGCGTAGGCCCGCAGCGCCGCCTCCAGCAGCGGGCGCAGCGGCGTGGGCGGGCGCGGGGGCGGCGGCCGCGCGCGCGAGCAGCCCGCCGCCGCCACGCAGCAGCGCCGCAGCACGTCCGACTGCGAACAGACCACTGCAGCTGTAGCCATGTGTCTCGCGTCGCGATAGGTGCGCCAGCGCCACCGCCCAGTGGATGACTCCTACGACTCACGAGCGGTGTGAGAGCAACTCACCAGCACGGGCGCGCACTGCACGTTCTTCACCAGCAGCGGCAGCATGGCCTGCAGCTCGGCGCGCCCCAGCGAGTGCGCCAGCGCCACCGCCCAGTGGATGACTCCTACGACTCACGAGCGGTGTGAGAGCAACTCACCAGCACGGGCGCGCACTGCACGTTCTTCACCAGCAGCGGCAGCATGGCCTGCAGCTCGGCGCGCCCCAGCGAGTGCGCCAGCGCCACCGCCCAGTGGATGACTCCTACGACTCACGAGCGGTGTGAGAGCAACTCACCAGCACGGGCGCGCACTGCACGTTCTTCACCAGCAGCGGCAGCATGGCCTGCAGCTCGGCGCGCCCCAGCGAGTGCGCCAGCGCCACCGCCCAGTGGATGACTCCTACGACTCACGAGCGGTGTGAGAGCAACTCACCAGCACGGGCGCGCACTGCACGTTCTTCACCAGCAGCGGCAGCATGGCCTGCAGCTCGGCGCGCCCCAGCGAGTGCGCCAGCGCCACCGCCCAGTGGATGACTCCTACGACTCACGAGCGGTGTGAGAGCAACTCACCAGCACGGGCGCGCACTGCACGTTCTTCACCAGCAGCGGCAGCATGGCCTGCAGCTCGGCGCGCCCCAGCGAGTGCGCCAGCGCCACCGCCCAGTGGATGACTCCTACGACTCACGAGCGGTGTGAGAGCAACTCACCAGCACGGGCGCGCACTGCACGTTCTTCACCAGCAGCGGCAGCATGGCCTGCAGCTCGGCGCGCCCCAGCGAGTGCGCCAGCGCCACCGCCCAGTGGATGACTCCTACGACTCACGAGCGGTGTGAGAGCAACTCACCAGCACGGGCGCGCACTGCACGTTCTTCACCAGCAGCGGCAGCATGGCCTGCAGCTCGGCGCGCCCCAGCGAGTGCGCCAGCGCCACCGCCCAGTGGATGACTCCTACGACTCACGAGCGGTGTGAGAGCAACTCACCAGCACGGGCGCGCACTGCACGTTCTTCACCAGCAGCGGCAGCATGGCCTGCAGCTCGGCGCGCCCCAGCGAGTGCGCCAGCGCCACCGCCCAGTGGATGACTCCTACGACTCACGAGCGGTGTGAGAGCAACTCACCAGCACGGGCGCGCACTGCACGTTCTTCACCAGCAGCGGCAGCATGGCCTGCAGCTCGGCGCGCCCCAGCGAGTGCGCCAGCGCCACCGCCCAGTGGATGACTCCTACGACTCACGAGCGGTGTGAGAGCAACTCACCAGCACGGGCGCGCACTGCACGTTCTTCACCAGCAGCGGCAGCATGGCCTGCAGCTCGGCGCGCCCCAGCGAGTGCGCCAGCGCCACCGCCCAGTGGATGACTCCTACGACTCACGAGCGGTGTGAGAGCAACTCACCAGCACGGGCGCGCACTGCACGTTCTTCACCAGCAGCGGCAGCATGGCCTGCAGCTCGGCGCGCCCCAGCGAGTGCGCCAGCGCCACCGCCCAGTGGATGACTCCTACGACTCACGAGCGGTGTGAGAGCAACTCACCAGCACGGGCGCGCACTGCACGTTCTTCACCAGCAGCGGCAGCATGGCCTGCAGCTCGGCGCGCCCCAGCGAGTGCGCCAGCGCCACCGCCCAGTGGATGACTCCTACGACTCACGAGCGGTGTGAGAGCAACTCACCAGCACGGGCGCGCACTGCACGTTCTTCACCAGCAGCGGCAGCATGGCCTGCAGCTCGGCGCGCCCCGGCGAGTGCGCCAGCGCCAACGCCCAGTGGATGACTCCTACGACTCACGAGCGGTGTGAGAGCAACTCACCAGCACGGGCGCGCACTGCACGTTCTTCACCAGCAGCGGCAGCATGGCCTGCAGCTCGGCGCGCCCCAGCGAGTGCGCCAGCGCCACCGCCCAGTGGATGACTCCTACGACTCACGAGCGGTGTGAGAGCAACTCACCAGCACGGGCGCGCACTGCACGTTCTTCACCAGCAGCGGCAGCATGGCCTGCAGCTCGGCGCGCCCCAGCGAGTGCGCCAGCGCCACCGCCCAGTGGATGACTCCTACGACTCACGAGCGGTGTGAGAGCAACTCACCAGCACGGGCGCGCACTGCACGTTCTTCACCAGCAGCGGCAGCATGGCCTGCAGCTCGGCGCGCCCCAGCGAGTGCGCCAGCGCCACCGCCCAGTGGATGACTCCTACGACTCACGAGCGGTGTGAGAGCAACTCACCAGCACGGGCGCGCACTGCACGTTCTTCACCAGCAGCGGCAGCATGGCCTGCAGCTCGGCGCGCCCCAGCGAGTGCGCCAGCGCCACCGCCCAGTGGATGACTCCTACGACTCACGAGCGGTGTGAGAGCAACTCACCAGCACGGGCGCGCACTGCACGTTCTTCACCAGCAGCGGCAGCATGGCCTGCAGCTCGGCGCGCCCCAGCGAGTGCGCCAGCGCCACCGCCCAGTGGATGACTCCTACGACTCACGAGCGGTGTGAGAGCAACTCACCAGCACGGGCGCGCACTGCACGTTCTTCACCAGCAGCGGCAGCATGGCCTGCAGCTCGGCGCGCCCCAGCGAGTGCGCCAGCGCCACCGCCCAGTGGATGACTCCTACGACTCACGAGCGGTGTGAGAGCAACTCACCAGCACGGGCGCGCACTGCACGTTCTTCACCAGCAGCGGCAGCATGGCCTGCAGCTCGGCGCGCCCCAGCGAGTGCGCCAGCGCCACCGCCCAGTGGATGTCTGCGATGGCCGGGTGGCTGTCCTGTGAACACGATGCCATATTCATTACAGCACGGCTCTTTTCTCACTTCAATTTTAAGGTCCATTACTTCATTGTACCAGGGTTTTAAAAGCAAAAAGACGTTGCATTTTAGAAATGAGCTAGGTATCGGATGGTGAAGGTTATGGCTCTCCCGCGTTTCTTCAGCTATCGCACGAGGCGTCTAAGAATTGGCCACGAGTGTCGCCACCGTATTGTGACAAAAATGTATGCATCACCTTCAGTTCTTTGGCAAAACTTGGTCAATGTTGGGCGATACTGGTGTTCCCTCCAGCCGCAGTCCATACCTGGTTGTAGTGCAGGTGCAGGTTCCGCATGGCGAGCGTGGCGAGGCGCATGGCGCGCGCCGGCTGGCCGCGCTGCTCCATGTAGCGCGCCACCGCGAACAGCTGGCTGGACGCGAGCGCGCCGCGCGCCGCCGCGCCGCCCACCGCCGCGCACGCCGCCTCCAGCCGCAGTCCATACCTGGTTGTAGTGCAGGTGCAGGTTCCGCATGGCGAGCGTGGCGAGGCGCATGGCGCGCGCCGGCTGGCCGCGCTGCTCCATGTAGCGCGCCACCGCGAACAGCTGGCTGGACGCGAGCGCGCCGCGCGCCGCCGCGCCGCCCACCGCCGCGCACGCCGCCTCCAGCCGCAGTCCATACCTGGTTGTAGTGCAGGTGCAGGTTCCGCATGGCGAGCGTGGCGAGGCGCATGGCGCGCGCCGGCTGGCCGCGCTGCTCCATGTAGCGCGCCACCGCGAACAGCTGGCTGGACGCGAGCGCGCCGCGCGCCGCCGCGCCGCCCACCGCCGCGCACGCCGCCTCCAGCCGCAGTCCATACCTGGTTGTAGTGCAGGTGCAGGTTCCGCATGGCGAGCGTGGCGAGGCGCATGGCGCGCGCCGGCTGGCCGCGCTGCTCCATGTAGCGCGCCACCGCGAACAGCTGGCTGGACGCGAGCGCGCCGCGCGCCGCCGCGCCGCCCACCGCCGCGCACGCCGCCTCCAGGCGCAGTCCATACCTGGTTGTAGTGCAGGTGCAGGTTCCGCATGGCGAGCGTGGCGAGGCGCATGGCGCGCGCCGGCTGGCCGCGCTGCTCCATGTAGCGCGCCACCGCGAACAGCTGGCTGGACGCGAGCGCGCCGCGCGCCGCCGCGCCGCCCACCGCCGCGCACGCCGCCTCCAGGCGCAGTCCATACCTGGTTGTAGTGCAGGTGCAGGTTCCGCATGGCGAGCGTGGCGAGGCGCATGGCGCGCGCCGGCTGGCCGCGCTGCTCCATGTAGCGCGCCACCGCGAACAGCTGGCTGGACGCGAGCGCGCCGCGCGCCGCCGCGCCGCCCACCGCCGCGCACGCCGCCTCCAGGCGCAGTCCATACCTGGTTGTAGTGCAGGTGCAGGTTCCGCATGGCGAGCGTGGCGAGGCGCATGGCGCGCGCCGGCTGGCCGCGCTGCTCCATGTAGCGCGCCACCGCGAACAGCTGGCTGGACGCGAGCGCGCCGCGCGCCGCCGCGCCGCCCACCGCCGCGCACGCCGCCTCGAACGCGCCCGCCGACCCCTCGCACACCGACAGCGCGCTTAGGGCGCAGCCGGGTGGATCCTGACACAATCAAACATATCGAATCGAATCCACCGAAGGCTTCCACCCATACATAACGACGTGTACGACGCGTTTTGTTTGCTCGTTTCTGATACGCACTGTAAAGGCACTGTTTTTCCCATCACTTACAACTTGGGCGTCTCAAATCAAGAGTGAATATGCATCTCCTAGGCAAGCGCGTTTCACCTTAAGTCTATCATCACTTTTCAGCTTTCTTTAATGGGCTATGGCCAACCCATGTTATTCTGAAAAGAGACACTTGCCAGCAATAAAACTTAAAAAGGGGTTAGACGATACCTTGGCAGCGCACTGCAGCGCGAGCGTCCTGGCGCAGGCGCTTAGTTTCTCCTGCTGCTCAAAGCTCAGGCCGAGCCGCAGCGCCGTCGCGTGCGACATCGCCGCAGCGGCCACCGGGCCCGTCGCCTCCGTCGGCGTGAACAGCTCGTACCTGAAGAGTGCCGACACAGTTAAAAGTCACTTTAAATACCTATATATTCATCGATTGATATCGAAATCGATACCTATCGAATATTAATCGAATGGTCTAATGCGAATGGAGATTTTTTATATCAATGGATGATGGTAAGCAATGCCTGCCTATTATCAGATGAAGTGCAACTCAGAATTATCTGTAGGCTGCGACCAGCCAAGTTTTCTCACTACAAGTTTGAATTTAATGAAATCTGAAGGAGGTATAGTAACTAACTAATCTGTAACCGGACACATCATTGCACCGGAACGTTAAATCGCTTGGCAGTATATTTCCCCCGGTAGGGTAACTTGAAATGGAATAGATGGCGTGGAGCTTACCAATTCTGCATAATTGACAGCAGTGCGTCCAGGCCTAATTCGGTAGCGCACGTCACCAGCCACCGGACCATCTCTCGTCTCCGCCAGTTCACTGCCGACAGCGTCATTCGTAATACCTGTGAAAAAAAAACAATTTTTAACTTTAAAACCATAGATATCTAATACTTTTAAAGTGTTTGAGACAAACTATTCGCATTTTGAATGATATAGACTATCGAGTTTGACGTGAGTGAGTTCTCGAAACGGACGGTTCTCGGACTAATTTCAGATACTTTGAGGCAAACATTGTAAAGAAGACTGTGAAGTTGTGTGTGAGCATTGTGAAGTTGATACTGCCATTCCCATCACTTTACTGACATAAACATTATGATGTTACAAATATGTGAAAAACCAAACATGATTTTTGCACGTTTGGGAGTGCCTGTGAATATGATAACGGATCATGGCACCCAGTTCGCTGGTTTCACCTGTAGTCCTAGTTCGAAGGCAGCGGCGAGGAGGTCGCGGTGGTGGTGCGGCGCGTCAGGCGGTGCTGCGTGCCGCAACGCGTCCTGCGCCAGCCGGAACAGCTGCGCAGCGGACCGCACGTGCCTCTGCGCTGCTGCGAGTGCTGCTCGAAGGCGGGAAGGGTTGCCGCGTGCAGCGCCTAAATAAGAACAGTCACTTGGTAAAACATTTTGTTTTTGTATAGTCTGTTAAACAAGTCAGTTTACTTTGATAATTTTGAGGAAATTCAAAAATCGCAATCGGGCAACATTATACTTCCTATTTCAGTAGAACTTCGAACCTTGTTTGATACTTGATTATTACTTCATTTCTGTTTTTTGTCAGTACATATTAATAATATTATGAATAGTATGTTAAAAGTTAATATTATTGAATTGAATGTATGTAAATGAATCCCTATAGTTCTTTATTTGAATTTGCCGCGTCGCCCCCATTTACATAACCTACAGATGCTAGCAGAGCAGGCTTCACTCTATGGTGTCATCGTCGCTGACGGCTGTCAGGGTTGACAGCTTGGTTTATGAATGTCAATAGAAGAAATTGTACTTGATTTTATCAGTTTGAATTTAAATGATTTGTTATTAATTTGAAGTGAAAATATAGCTTTTATTGTTGTTTCTCTCGCATTTTAGAGCAACACAAATTAGTTTTATTTCACTAGTTAAAACTGTCCCTAAACCTTATTATAAAACAACAATATTGCAGCTGTTTGTGACAAAAACTGAAGATGGAAAAGTTGAAATTTGAATTCAAAGTGCAAAAAGCCATTGAAGATCCAAAAACAAATGTAATTTGTATAACTTCGATTACTGATGTCGATAATCATACCTTTTTGATTCCGGAACAGTTTCAACCGGCAAAATTACATGAAACAGTGATAAAAACTCAGACATTCCAAAAAGTAAAAACTACATTACAAAAGAGAAATGATAGAAGACAAGTATGGAAACATGCAGTTTAAAGGTTATTTGTTAGAGGATATAACAACACAAGAATTGAAAAAACAGGCTCCTATTTCAGGTATTTCTGAAGAGGCTTTATCAAGAATTTTAGAAAATTTGGTAGAAAAGAAGAAAGATACTTCAAAATCTGACAGCATAAAAAAGTTGACTGAAAAATTTGTGATACAAAAATTCAATAATAAAACCTCAAATGCATCACAGTGGATGGATATTTTTGAATCAGAATGTACTCGTATGGGCATAGAAGGAGATATTGGAAAAATTAAGGCGTTGAGGTTATTCTTAGGAGATTCATGCCTTGATTGGTACAGCTCGATGCTCATAAAAAACACAATCAATTCTGAGTGGTCAACATGGAAAGAAAACTTCTGTGAAACCTATGCAGACCGAGGTTGGTCACCAGTCAGGTATGCGATGCTATTCAAGTATAAACAAGGTTCTTTATTAGAATATGCTTTGAAAAAGGAAAAACTTTTATTAGAAATTAATAAATCAATAGACACGTCCACTTTAATTGATTTAATTGCCACAGGACTCCCAAATTACATTTCTGATAAAATTGATAGAAATAGCTTGAAAGAAACTAAAATTATAGACAGTTGGACGGTGTCAACGTATAGTACACACCCAGTAGCGCGCTAGCCAGTGCTGCTTGCTGCTGCTCGGCGTGCTGCAGCGTGTGCCACGCGCCCGCGCCGCCCGCTGCCGCGCCGCCGCCGTCCAGCGCGTACGCCTCCTCCACCATCGGTAGCCTGATAACGTTAACAAATAACATAAAAAATATTAACAAGGTTATGGGCACAGTCACAGAACACTAAATAGTACCAGAAGGTTCACTCCGCACGAAAATTTAAAGAAATAGCGACTCTAGCGCTGACACAAAAAGTGCAATTCATATCGCAATAGCGCCTGGCCCCGCCCTCAAAATCGACACGTAACAAACGCAATGTTGTTGTCGCTTTCTATCGCCTAACTTTATCTCTTACGACGTACTAGGGCTGCCGTAGTCAGACGGCGCGTAAAATAGACCGTACAGAACTAGCGCGTACAACTCGGCCCGCGAGCGGCAACAAATTCATGCACAAGCTCTCAGGTGTTGAGGAGTTCTTATGAGGAAACCATTCTTAAAGTACCAACACATCATGAATTATGTACAAATGCAAAGTTAAATTTCACCTCCATCCGCTGACTGTAATTGCGTCTTTCAACTCAGTTGTGTTGGGCTACTCTCGTCCATGATTACCCCAAGAATTTGTCAAAGACACTAAAGCACACAGATGCAATGACCCCGTCCTGTGCGAGCGTGACCGCATTATTTTGACGCGGGAGTGACAGAGACAGGTAGTAACAGTTAGTAACAAGGTTTAGAGTATTTTCTTTATTATATTCTTTCATATTTTATGTACTTATATTATGTATATTTTTATTTATTATATTATATTACTATTATATATATTTTATCTACCTATTTATTTTATGATATTTATGTAGTTTATTTTAAATATATTGTTGTATATATATTTCTTAACTAAGGATTTTGGTACACATTTTATAGTTCTTGTACCGTAAGACCTATTCCACTTATTAATACGCCTTACTCACAGTCAGGGATGCTGGAAGAAATCTCTCATAGAGATAAGTATTTCCTATGTATACTCGATTTATCATACTATGTAACACAATTATCTGGTACATGAAAAATAAAATAAAATAAAAATAACAGGTTAATGTACGAAATTCTTCGTGCTCCGCGACCGGACTTTACACGCCTACACATGTAATTAAAGTCTCGTGATAGATTGTGATAAAATGGACAACAAACCTCATAGCCCTCAATCCGACCCGGTACGCCAGTTCCGGGTCGCTTGGCAGGAGCGCGAGGAACAGAAACCTCGCGAAGGTATGCGCTGGTGCTGATCTGGGGTGGACCTTAGTCCCAAGGCACGAGGACGGCCCCCCCGCGAGGAGGGCCCTGGCGACTCTTGCGCACACTCCGGCTGCTGCCTCGCCCTCCACCCTTTGGAGTTGGCTGATGAGGCGTTCCTCCTGAAAGGATATAGCATTAGCATTTCAGGATCTTGCTGAAGATGGTTAAATGACAAATGTCTCAGAAGAGAGTCTGCGAAGAAGCTGGAATCGGTACAAAGGCTACATAATGCCTAAAATAACAATTAGTCACTGATGCTAAGTAGCAAGTGAACAGCAGTGAACCATACCAGTTAATAACTTAGAAGCATCATTCCAGTGGGATTATTGTCATCTCGCTGTTGTGAACTTGAAATTAAGGGTTGCAAGTCGGAAAAGCGGAACTGGTAATGACTGTAGTGAATCTGACCGCACAAAATTTTAACCGGATCCGGTACCAATAGGCCAAGTTGGAAAACCCATTTGAAATAAATAGAGGCTAGTGGAGTGGCGGTGAAGAAATAAATGATGAAAGATGCTTTCTTTACATTTCTATCTTGGGACTCCTCGACATAGGGTTTTCTGTTAAACCAACAACCGTATGCCACTGCAGCAGACCCACGAGTTTTTGAAGTGACTTCTTTAGGAACGTTTAGCATTTTTTTGAGATGGGAAAAACCATTGAATTCGCGACATCAACTCGACACCTTACACTGCTACCATCACCGATGCCTCACGTAATTGTTCAAGTTTTCATTTCTGTCGGCACTTCCGGAGAGCCACGATTTTTTTTCATAAATATTCCTACCTGCTTACAGTACCGCTCCTGGGCGTAGAGGCCGTTGGGCAGCATCCTCTGCATGCCCAGGCCCAACAGCGCCGCTTCCAGCGCCAGCGCTAGGTACGTCTCTTCGGGGTTCTTACTGCCCGCTACTGGGACGTGTTGGTACCTGCGCCAAGAGACAAAATGATACCGATATAGTTCTAACATAACTTGGAACTTTATGATTTGTTAAGGTATTATTATAGGTTTCTTCATAGACATTCTTAGTGGCCAACCTTGTCATGGATGTGGAAAGTTACTTTGTTTTAATTCTCGGTCTCTATAGGCAGGAAAGAAGTATGGTTTCCTTGCTCGAGGGAGTGCCTAAGTCCAGCGATGGGCGAATAGGTGGGCTGGTTTTTCGGGCACTTCTAGAATCCAATCTGTCCAACACCTGTTGTTAACGTAACAAGGAGGCAGTGTAGTATTGGGCTCCTTGTCGATGTAGGTGTGCAGTCTCGGGGAGACGCGCTGTTCGTTAGACGCGAGGCAGCTGTCAGCCAGGTCAGCAATCAGCCCATCCAACACCTGGTGAACACCTACCTAGGATGCAGGCTAGTGTTGGACTTCTCGTCGATGGTGTGCATTGTCGACGAGGCGCGCTGGTCGTCAGGCGCAAGGGGGGAATAGGCCACGTTGGCGTACAGCCTGTCCAACACTTCCTGTTAACGTACCTAGGAGGCAGGCCGGTGTTGGGCTCCTCGTCGATGTAAGTGTGCAGCCTCGGCGAGGCGCGCTGGTCGTCGGGCGCGAGGCAGGCGTCGGCCAGGCACTCGTACACGCACCAGATCGCCTCCAGCGTCCAGCCCGTCCAACACCTGCTGTCTGTTGACAATCGTCTCCGTTAATGGCAGTCTTAAAATATCTTAAAGCGTTGATAAAGGCCGCTTACGCATGGAATAGCGTTAGAAGTGGTAATCTTTGGTTGCCATCGGCCTATAAACTACTGGCCTAAAGGAATGTAAGATGTTTATGTTTTAAACTATCAAATACAGACCATAAAACGAAATTTAAAGTAATAATTTCATTTTATTACAGACTCACGGCTAGCCAGAAAATCCTGTATCTTAAAAGGAATATAGTCCCTTGCGCGAACCTGCCATATCAGCCAAATCTAACGCAAGAGAGATACGTGCCTTATAGCACCATAGGACATATTGGCGCAGTCGCACAGGGTTTGCTTTTGGATGAGCTCCTGACGCTCAATACTGACCTCTGCCGATACAGCGCTGGGAGTGCGACAGCGCACACGTGGGCGCGGCGGGCGACGGGCACGGCAGACACGCGCCCGCGTCCATGTGCGCGCACACCAGCGACAGCTTGGCGCGGTCGCGCTGCCCCAGGCAGGACTCGCTCGCGCACGCGCTGGACGAGCTGCTGGTCGTGTTGGAGCTGGAGCTCAATACTGACCTCTGCCGATACAGCGCTGGGAGTGCGACAGCGCACACGTGGGCGCGGCGGGCGACGGGCACGGCAGACACGCGCCCGCGTCCATGTGCGCGCACACCAGCGACAGCTTGGCGCGGTCGCGCTGCCCCAGGCAGGACTCGCTCGCGCACGCGCTGGACGAGCTGCTGGTCGTGTTGGAGCTGGAGCTCAATACTGACCTCTGCCGATACAGCGCTGGGAGTGCGACAGCGCACACGTGGGCGCGGCGGGCGACGGGCACGGCAGACACGCGCCCGCGTCCATGTGCGCGCACACCAGCGACAGCTTGGCGCGGTCGCACTGCCCCAGGCAGGACTCGCTCGCGCACGCGCTGGACGAGCTGCTGGTCGTGTTGGAGCTGGAGCTCAATACTGACCTCTGCCGATACAGCGCTGGGAGTGCGACAGCGCACACGTGGGCGCGGCGGGCGACGGGCACGGCAGACACGCGCCCGCGTCCATGTGCGCGCACACCAGCGACAGCTTGGCGCGGTCGCACTGCCCCAGGCAGGACTCGCTCGCGCACGCGCTGGACGAGCTGCTGGTCGTGTTGGAGCTGGAGCTCAATACTGACCTCTGCCGATACAGCGCTGGGAGTGCGACAGCGCACACGTGGGCGCGGCGGGCGACGGGCACGGCAGACACGCGCCCGCGTCCATGTGCGCGCACACCAGCGACAGCTTGGCGCGGTCGCACTGCCCCAGGCAGGACTCGCTCGCGCACGCGCTGGACGAGCTGCTGGTCGTGTTGGAGCTGGAGCTCAATACTGACCTCTGCCGATACAGCGCTGGGAGTGCGACAGCGCACACGTGGGCGCGGCGGGCGACGGGCACGGCAGACACGCGCCCGCGTCCATGTGCGCGCACACCAGCGACAGCTTGGCGCGGTCGCACTGCCCCAGGCAGGACTCGCTCGCGCACGCGCTGGACGAGCTGCTGGTCGTGTTGGAGCTGGAGCTCAATACTGACCTCTGCCGATACAGCGCTGGGAGTGCGACAGCGCACACGTGGGCGCGGCGGGCGACGGGCACGGCAGACACGCGCCCGCGTCCATGTGCGCGCACACCAGCGACAGCTTGGCGCGGTCGCACTGCCCCAGGCAGGACTCGCTCGCGCACGCGCTGGACGAGCTGCTGGTCGTGTTGGAGCTGGAGCTCAATACTGACCTCTGCCGATACAGCGCTGGGAGTGCGACAGCGCACACGTGGGCGCGGCGGGCGACGGGCACGGCAGACACGCGCCCGCGTCCATGTGCGCGCACACCAGCGACAGCTTGGCGCGGTCGCACTGCCCCAGGCAGGACTCGCTCGCGCACGCGCTGGACGAGCTGCTGGTCGTGTTGGAGCTGGAGCTCAATACTGACCTCTGCCGATACAGCGCTGGGAGTGCGACAGCGCACACGTGGGCGCGGCGGGCGACGGGCACGGCAGACACGCGCCCGCGTCCATGTGCGCGCACACCAGCGACAGCTTGGCGCGGTCGCACTGCCCCAGGCAGGACTCGCTCGCGCACGCGCTGGACGAGCTGCTGGTCGTGTTGGAGCTGGAGCTCAATACTGACCTCTGCCGATACAGCGCTGGGAGTGCGACAGCGCACACGTGGGCGCGGCGGGCGACGGGCACGGCAGACACGCGCCCGCGTCCATGTGCGCGCACACCAGCGACAGCTTGGCGCGGTCGCACTGCCCCAGGCAGGACTCGCTCGCGCACGCGCTGGACGAGCTGCTGGTCGTGTTGGAGCTGGAGCTCAATACTGACCTCTGCCGATACAGCGCTGGGAGTGCGACAGCGCACACGTGGGCGCGGCGGGCGACGGGCACGGCAGACACGCGCCCGCGTCCATGTGCGCGCACACCAGCGACAGCTTGGCGCGGTCGCACTGCCCCAGGCAGGACTCGCTCGCGCACGCGCTGGACGAGCTGCTGGTCGTGTTGGAGCTGGAGCTCAATACTGACCTCTGCCGATACAGCGCTGGGAGTGCGACAGCGCACACGTGGGCGCGGCGGGCGACGGGCACGGCAGACACGCGCCCGCGTCCATGTGCGCGCACACCAGCGACAGCTTGGCGCGGTCGCACTGCCCCAGGCAGGACTCGCTCGCGCACGCGCTGGACGAGCTGCTGGTCGTGTTGGAGCTGGAGCTCAATACTGACCTCTGCCGATACAGCGCTGGGAGTGCGACAGCGCACACGTGGGCGCGGCGGGCGACGGGCACGGCAGACACGCGCCCGCGTCCATGTGCGCGCACACCAGCGACAGCTTGGCGCGGTCGCACTGCCCCAGGCAGGACTCGCTCGCGCACGCGCTGGACGAGCTGCTGGTCGTGTTGGAGCTGGAGCTCAATACTGACCTCTGCCGATACAGCGCTGGGAGTGCGACAGCGCACACGTGGGCGCGGCGGGCGACGGGCACGGCAGACACGCGCCCGCGTCCATGTGCGCGCACACCAGCGACAGCTTGGCGCGGTCGCACTGCCCCAGGCAGGACTCGCTCGCGCACGCGCTGGACGAGCTGCTGGTCGTGTTGGAGCTGGAGCTCAATACTGACCTCTGCCGATACAGCGCTGGGAGTGCGACAGCGCACACGTGGGCGCGGCGGGCGACGGGCACGGCAGACACGCGCCCGCGTCCATGTGCGCGCACACCAGCGACAGCTTGGCGCGGTCGCACTGCCCCAGGCAGGACTCGCTCGCGCACGCGCTGGACGAGCTGCTGGTCGTGTTGGAGCTGGAGCTCAATACTGACCTCTGCCGATACAGCGCTGGGAGTGCGACAGCGCACACGTGGGCGCGGCGGGCGACGGGCACGGCAGACACGCGCCCGCGTCCATGTGCGCGCACACCAGCGACAGCTTGGCGCGGTCGCACTGCCCCAGGCAGGACTCGCTCGCGCACGCGCTGGACGAGCTGCTGGTCGTGTTGGAGCTGGAGCTCAATACTGACCTCTGCCGATACAGCGCTGGGAGTGCGACAGCGCACACGTGGGCGCGGCGGGCGACGGGCACGGCAGACACGCGCCCGCGTCCATGTGCGCGCACACCAGCGACAGCTTGGCGCGGTCGCACTGCCCCAGGCAGGACTCGCTCGCGCACGCGCTGGACGAGCTGCTGGTCGTGTTGGAGCTGGAGCTCAATACTGACCTCTGCCGATACAGCGCTGGGAGTGCGACAGCGCACACGTGGGCGCGGCGGGCGACGGGCACGGCAGACACGCGCCCGCGTCCATGTGCGCGCACACCAGCGACAGCTTGGCGCGGTCGCACTGCCCCAGGCAGGACTCGCTCGCGCACGCGCTGGACGAGCTGCTGGTCGTGTTGGAGCTGGAGCTCAATACTGACCTCTGCCGATACAGCGCTGGGAGTGCGACAGCGCACACGTGGGCGCGGCGGGCGACGGGCACGGCAGACACGCGCCCGCGTCCATGTGCGCGCACACCAGCGACAGCTTGGCGCGGTCGCACTGCCCCAGGCAGGACTCGCTCGCGCACGCGCTGGACGAGCTGCTGGTCGTGTTGGAGCTGGAGCTCAATACTGACCTCTGCCGATACAGCGCTGGGAGTGCGACAGCGCACACGTGGGCGCGGCGGGCGACGGGCACGGCAGACACGCGCCCGCGTCCATGTGCGCGCACACCAGCGACAGCTTGGCGCGGTCGCACTGCCCCAGGCAGGACTCGCTCGCGCACGCGCTGGACGAGCTGCTGGTCGTGTTGGAGCTGGAGCTCAATACTGACCTCTGCCGATACAGCGCTGGGAGTGCGACAGCGCACACGTGGGCGCGGCGGGCGACGGGCACGGCAGACACGCGCCCGCGTCCATGTGCGCGCACACCAGCGACAGCTTGGCGCGGTCGCACTGCCCCAGGCAGGACTCGCTCGCGCACGCGCTGGACGAGCTGCTGGTCGTGTTGGAGCTGGAGCTCAATACTGACCTCTGCCGATACAGCGCTGGGAGTGCGACAGCGCACACGTGGGCGCGGCGGGCGACGGGCACGGCAGACACGCGCCCGCGTCCATGTGCGCGCACACCAGCGACAGCTTGGCGCGGTCGCACTGCCCCAGGCAGGACTCGCTCGCGCACGCGCTGGACGAGCTGCTGGTCGTGTTGGAGCTGGAGGCCTCGCCGCCGCCGGCTTCGTGCCACCGCTGTTGGGCTACTTCCTGACCAACGCAAAATAATGGATTAGATAGTAACTTTTGTTCCTTAAACTTCATAATGATTCATGATCATATGCGGGTGCTAGGATCTGCAATACGGAAATTTCTCTGCTAGAATTAAAACTAGGCAATCGGTGGGACGTAAAATCGCTAAACGCCAGGTGGTAAGTCCGCACGACTAAATTACGAAGATAGGGTGGTAACCAACTGCAGATGATAAAGCCATCAGAAGATCTGAGTGAATTGAGACATTACAACATCCCGTTCGTATACGAGACCTCCTGCTGAAATCTGCCAGCAAGCCAAACTGGGCCAAGGAGCTCGTCAAAAGATACCATCGTGCAACCATGGTAGTAGTAGTCATAACCTGCTACTAACCTGCCTATGCCTCATGGCTCTGGCAGCAGCGACGGCCAGTCTTAACGCCGCAGGCGCTCTGCCGTGCGCCCTTAACGCTTCTATCCTCGCTCCCACCACCGGTAAATGCTCTGAAAGTTAAGTTAAACAGATATAATAATCAATAATAATCATCATCTTAGGAAAGTAGAATTTAAAGATTATTTAGAGACGGTTTACTGTCCAGCTTCAACGAGCGTACTAATAACTGACTGAGGCACAGAACACTAAATAGTACCAGAAGGTCCACTCCGCACGATAATTTAAAGAAATAGCGACACTAGCGCTGACACAAAATGTGCAATTCAGTTCGCAATAGCGCCGGCCCCACCCTTAAAACGACACGCAACAAACGCAATGTTGTGGTCTCTTTCTATCGCCTAACTTTATCTCTTACGACGTACTAGGGCTAAAACATGGCGGAAATCATCTTTGCGGAAACTCGCGTGTAAAATCTAATATCAGGTAAAGTGATCTGTGGCGTGGACTGCGGTCCATAGACGATACTGCGGTCGGCTTACATCTTACGCTGCTGGTGTCAAAACAAATATTTTTGACACCAGTAAACTGGCGACATTTTTTCGCGCGGTCCGCGGGGGTCTTATCTATACGTTTATAATTTGAAGGCTATATTCTTCTCACCATGCCACAAAGGCTGTCCCAGTTCATTAAACTTTGGATAAGGCTGTAGCGTGGTCTCCATGGAAACCCCGGGTTTGTCCGGCTTGTCCGGGTCACAGAACTCGTCCGTGCTCAGGATATTCTTCAAGTGGTCATTCTCCCAGGATATGTCGACGGCATCGAGGGCTCTGGAAGGATAGGAACGGAAACTTATTATAATAGGTTTTTTTATTTATTTTAAAGCTGACTACTATTTTGATACTGCAGGGCAGCAATTCACAAAACGCATCGGTTGTGAAATGAACAGTGAAATGAATAAAAACGTCATGGCAATTAAGTATGTCATGGGTGTATAAACCTTTGATTAGGTATATACAGGATCTGCTGCATTTTACTTATCTATAGTTATATAGACGTATTTTTGAATAAAACATATAAAACTATTTCCAAGCCTTTCTCACTTATGGAAAGCTACGTTATTAGAACGAGACAAGCGGATAATGTTATTGCGTAAACGCGTTACGCAAATGTCAAATGACGTCATACGATCTGTGTGTTGAAGCTTTTTTTCAGGACCGTAAACATGGCGTAATTTGTTTTTCCGGTGTTGATTTAAATTTTGTTTAGGATTTTATTAAAATTGGTTAATGTTTAAGTTGTTGTTATAAGCAATAAATAATGGTAAAGTGCTCAGTTGTAGGCTGTAATAACAAAAGCACTGAAAGAATCCCAGGAATTTCATTTCACAGCTAAGTAATACATTTTTCTAATTTCTCTTTTTGTAACGAGTATTTTGCTATTTTTCGATAAAGTTTAGCTAAACTTCTGTTTTATTTAATTAAAAACACTCAAATTTATGCGGTTAAATGGAAAACTTAGATTATTTCTCGAGTTTTTGTTTGAATGTAAATATAGTGTTGGGATTGTATTGTTTATCAACAAATTGAATATCGATAAAGATAATACGTACTGTTTGTCACGTTGAAGGTGGTTTAGGGGTAGAGAGAGAAACAGTAAGGGCTGTTGGTTTAAATCAGGTTGCTCTAGTTCCAAGTTACGACGACTTAAGAGATATTCAGTAGGACGAGAGGGTGCACCACACATACTTATATTTTCCAGGAGATGCGAATTAATTCTTTTATGATTTAAATAAAATTTTCATCATTCAACGTAAATATTATAATAATATTACTGATATAAATACATATACAATACTTGATGTGAGGTCTGTGTGTAACTGTATACTATAGAGTTTTTTCATTATGATAAAGTGGTTTAATTGAAAATAAATACATACAAAGAGAAAATCTGACTCGTAAGTTAGGTCTGTATTATGAAATAAAGTATGTACTTGAATCTTTAAATTTTGAAGGCTGTACTTGGCTTAGAATGCTAAGGCTGGAAGGGTGTTTTACAAGTTAGTCGGCTGTCGAGCAAAATAAAGGACGCCACTGCTCACGGCACCTGGCCGCTGGCGGTTTAGTGATACAGATGATATCTTCACTTTTTTTTCTTTTTCACTTTATCATAAGTTATCTGAGTTAAGAAATATAATATCTAAGTTAAGAAATAAATCTGAGTTAAGAAATAATAATTAATCATTTTATAAATAAGTTGATTTACTTTATTCACAAGCTATTGCCTGCGTACGTAAGTAAAAAGTACCCTATGTATTACTACGGAAGGAATATTTCCCACGCGTGAATATTAGTTTTACACAAATCGCAACAATATGAAACAATGCACATTCGGTGTTGTATAGAATACGTAGGCGATGTATAAATTGAATTATATTTTATACATTACGTTTTAGACATTATATGCTTTACCTAGGTATTGTATACAACACCGGATTATACAGATTCCTGGTAACATTTTTATATCAGTGTACATATTAATTAATCATTTGTTTATAATATAATATGATTTAAGTAATGTTTCTGATAATTTTATGTCGAGTATATAAAAACATCGATATCGGTAGTCCCACAGATATAGGGGTAGTCCCTAGCCTTAAATGTCATTTAGGCTCCGCCCATTCGCCATTATTTGGGTACGGAAGCTTCATTTGACATTTCTTGTTTCTTTTCCTCTACTATTTATTACGATCTATGGTATAAACAGACTAGATTCATACCAAAACATTTTCTGAAGACACTGAAAAATTAATTTTACGACTATTGACATAAAGCGTAAAGTTTCATATATTATTATGTTCTTTAAAACGCAATATTATGGTCAAGAATTGTGAAATTAAATTTACTTAGCGCGATAGAGTCGAGAATTGTATTTCGTATGTTGAAGTACATTCAATTTGGCACTCTAAATCAACAGACGCAAAGTTAATTTTTCAGTGTTAATTTTTCATTTCACTTCATGAGTCACTTCACCAGTGTGCCAAAAAAATACGTGAATCGCCTGGTACACCTTTTCTAATTATTTTTCTTCTGGAATTTGAATAAGTTTAGTAAGTAATACAAATTAACGACTCTTACTTATGGAAGACTGTTCGTGGAGTTAGCGGCGTGGACCTCTGGTTGTGCAGCCTCAGCCTTTTACTTGCTCTCCTGTACTCGCGTTCATAACTGGAAATTTAAGATTTTATTTCATTAAACTATTGTAATCATGTCATTATAAATCATAATAATTGTACTCGATAACTGTAAAATTTCAAGTCTGAAGCTATAACGGTTCAAGAGGTACAGCCTGACGTGACAGACGGACAGACGGACGGACGGCAAAGTCTTAGTACTAATTACTAAGAATTTGCCGTCCGTCCGTCAGTCCGTCTGTCCATGGGACCTTATGGTCCCGTTTTTACCCTTTGGGTACAGAACCCTAAAAAGGCCAACAGCTGTAAAATGGGACAGATAGTGAAAATGGGGTTTATTTTTTTAATAATTTACAAGTGTGAAATCTGTTGTGTTTAAAGTGGGATTCATGAAAATTGCCTGTTTGGGAGTGTACACTAATGAAACTCACTTATTAGGTCTAGAGTCTTCATCGGAACTTTCTGAATGGGAATGCATATCTCTTCTCTGCCTTTCCCTGTGTCTTTCGCTGTAACAAAAAGTAAATCATTAGTTCTATTTCTTTCGTACAGCGGTCAATTTGCATATATGTACGAGTGAGAGAAACACTGTCAGTTTCAAGCATGTAGTAACATGTAGGTATGCTTAAAATGATGGAACTTACCGATCTCTCTCCTCTCTTTCTCGGACCCTCTCTCTGTCCCTCTCTTCCCTGTCGCGGTGTCTATCTCTATCTCTGTCTCGGTGATCTCTGTCGCGGTCCCTCTCGTTTCTCTCTCGTTCCCGCGCATACTAAAAATTATAACAATATTACTACATTTTCAACAGTTATAACAATATTACTACTTTGTTCAAAGACGATGTAGACATTTTAGATTGTCTAATCTAAACTGTCAAATTAACGTCCCTCTAGTGCTTGGCACAGTGCTTGGGCTCATACGTTAATAGAAAAATGTAGTGGAGGGACGTTCATTTTTAAATTAGACGCTCTCTAGTCTCTACATAGCTCAATAACAAACATTAATACAAAACCGTAATCCTCTTTGATTCTATGGTGTTTAAGATCTTCTTTACCTTCATATTTAATTTCAAAAGTCAAGAAATATAGTCATAAAAGAATAGACGTATGAACAGGACCCGGGGAACCACCCGAAAAAATGTCGCCAGTTTACTGGTGTCAAAAATGTCTGTTTTGACACAAACGGTGTCAGTAGGTACTAAGCCGACCCAGGTATTGTCTATGGACCGTGTAACTAACGGACAGTTTTCGACATAATGGCGTATTAGTGAGAATTTTAGAATTTTGACGGATAGTTAATAAAAAGATACTTTTTTCTTGTATGAAGAAAGTTTTAGATGGGCCCATCATAATTTTTTTTTAATAAATAAATATATACAGGACATTTGACACATCGCAATCTAGCCCCAAAGTAAGCGATAGCTTGTGTTATGGGTACTAGATGACTGATAATATACATACATACATACATACATAAATATAATATTTTGAAAAACACCCAGACACTCGAAAATATTCATGCTCATCACACAAACATTTACCAATCGTGGGAATCGAACCCACGACCTCCGGCGCAGACGGCAGGTTCGCTACCACTACGCCATTCGGTCGCCATTCTGATATTGGTGCATAAAAGTTAGAAATTTGTAACTCACCAGTGGAAACGACCGGTAATCCGGATCCTCAGTTGGACAGACCTCTACAGCGGACCACTTGTCCAGGAGATGCCTCCACTGCATCCGGTGGTGCTTGTTGCTGCCGGGGTCCAGCACTATGCTGACCCACAGAGCACCGAGCTGCTCCCACAGCTGCCTGCACTTCTCTGTCATGGGCGTGTTCTGATTCCTCCATAACAAGAGCCGAGGGTCCGATAGAAACTGTTCCGTCATGAGCATCAACATTCTGGGGCCGTTTGAGTCTTGCGCGCGGAGCATTTCTCGAACCTGGAAAAGAGTAACTGTTTTCTTAATAGGAATGAGCTTAATGCACATTGTCTACAGTTTTGTCATCCTCAAAAATGAATCTCGAAATAAAAATTAAATTAAAAATATTATAATAAAAGTTCTTACCTTAGAAAATAAAGAATTTAGTTGTTTGTTGGCATTATAATAAGTTCCCTGTAATAAGTAGGCTCGCACTTGTTCGCAGACCTGCAAATAAAATAAAAATGTTTTCATTATAAAACAGGAACGCACCCTACGGAGTTTTGTTGTACCTCGACCACGGTTTAAGTTTAATCCACCCAGCCCAAGTCCAAATAAATATAAAAAAGTACATAAGTACCTAGATGATCTAATATGTCAACTGCACTTCTAGAGATCCCAGTTTCGATTCTTAGGCCTGGCCAGAAATCAAGTTTGGTAACTCGCATTAAAACAAATTAAATTTAAATTAGGAATGTCTTACAACTAAATCTAGAAAGACCTAGTTTAGATTACGTTGTACTGTGTTGTTGTCGTAGTTGTGATTATTGATGCACCTTACCCTTAACTTAGCGTTGTGTTTAATAATGTAGATTGTAGATACTTTAACGACGAAATGGCACGCTAACTGCGAAGAATTGTTGATGGCGGACCGCGCCTGCAGCACCTCGTCGGCTCACCTGCTGCTTGTCCAAGTGCCAAGCGTGGTGCGCGTCGGGCGGGGGCCCGGCCGTGGGGTCGGGCGCGCCGCATATCCTGTTGATGGCGGACCGCGCCTGCAGCACCTCGTCGGCTCACCTGCTGCTCGTCCAAGTGCCAAGCGTGGTGCGCGTCGGGCGGGGGCCCGGCCGTGGGGTCGGGCGCGCCGCATATCCTGTTGATGGCGGACCGCGCCTGCAGCACCTCGTCGGCTCACCTGCTGCTCGTCCAAGTGCCAAGCGTGGTGCGCGTCGGGCGGGGGCCCGGCCGTGGGGTCGGGCGCGCCGCATATCCTGTTGATGGCGGACCGCGCCTGCAGCACCTCGTCGGCTCACCTGCTGCTCGTCCAAGTGCCAAGCGTGGTGCGCGTCGGGCGGGGGCCCGGCCGTGGGGTCGGGCGCGCCGCATATCCTGTTGATGGCGGACCGCGCCTGCAGCACCTCGTCGGCTCACCTGCTGCTCGTCCAAGTGCCAAGCGTGGTGCGCGTCGGGCGGGGGCCCGGCCGTGGGGTCGGGCGCGCCGCATATCCTGTTGATGGCGGACCGCGCCTGCAGCACCTCGTCGGCTCACCTGCTGCTCGTCCAAGTGCCAAGCGTGGTGCGCGTCGGGCGGGGGCCCGGCCGTGGGGTCGGGCGCGCCGCATATCCTGTTGATGGCGGACCGCGCCTGCAGCACCTCGTCGGCTCACCTGCTGCTCGTCCAAGTGCCAAGCGTGGTGCGCGTCGGGCGGGGGCCCGGCCGTGGGGTCGGGCGCGCCGCATATCCTGTTGATGGCGGACCGCGCCTGCAGCACCTCGTCGGCTCACCTGCTGCTCGTCCAAGTGCCAAGCGTGGTGCGCGTCGGGCGGGGGCCCGGCCGTGGGGTCGGGCGCGCCGCATATCCTGTTGATGGCGGACCGCGCCTGCAGCACCTCGTCGGCCAGGCGCTGCGCCGTCGGCAGCACCTCCGTGTGGTGCTCTGCTATCAGGTACTGGACGAACTTTTGCAACTGCTGCCGGTCCATTTGGAGCAGGGTTTCTGGAATTAACAAAATCAAAGATATCAAATCAAATCCACCGATATACATAGTCGACGTACCAAAGACGTGTACGAAGCGGTTTGATTCCTCGTTCCTGATACGCACTGCAAAGGCCTGGAATGCCCTCCCAGGCACAGTCTTTCCTGTCACTTGAAACGTGGGCGCCTTCAAATCAAGAGTCAAGGCATCTTCTAGGCAAGCGCGTTCCACCTTAAGACTATCATCATTTTTCATCAGGTGTGATCAGGTGTGGTCAATTGTTAGATTGGTGATGCTGACGTGACTACAGTGGTATATATCACTCCATTGTATCACGTCAGCGTTTTTCCCGCTTTATGACGTCACTGGCCACAGTATACTAATGAATGAGGAGAAGGAGAGTCACCTGAGATGGGCACGCGCAGCCGCACGGAGTCTGCGTTCCTGATGCGGTAGAGCGCCAGCGCGACCACGTGCTGGCACCAGAAGATGTCGCGCGCCTCGCAGCTGCATGTCACTCCTGTTATTTTGCATCTGGAAACATCACACTACACTTCACTAGTGCCAATCATGTTTTTAGGGTTTCGCAATGAGGAAACCGAACCCTTATAGGATCAAGTTATTGTCCGATTGTCGGTCTGCAGCCCACTTAAGGCCTTTTTTTAGGAATGTTTCTTTGGTTGAACGGTTCTCAATTTGAAACTTATACCAAACACAGAAATCTATATGGTTCTTAAAGTTCAAGCCATTAATTCAACCCAATCAAAAGTTATGGTCACTTGGGTCTTTGGTTCAAATACCATGGAGCAAGAAGAAATGTCTTAAAGCACAAGTAATGGAATTAATATTTAAAAAACGATTTCACAGAATAGATGGACTTGTGGATTCTACTCGTATTTTGATGTGTTCAGTTTTGCTTCGTATGAAAGGTTCTGCAAGTTTTAGCTAGTGGTGGTTGCAATTATATTTTGATGACTTGGTTTTTTCGCTTGTGTAGGAGGTGGGTTAGTGTTAAACAAATACTGCATGTTGTACAACACTGTAATGGAAAACGGAAAACTTGGCCCATAACCTAACTATTCCATAGTCAGGTTATGGGCCAAGTGTGAGTTGCCATTTGAAAAAAGAATTTACATTCATTAGTGTGTTAATACTTAATACGTGTAGTGTATGTATGTGTCTGTGCTCTTACCTGTCAAAGGAAACTGTGACCCTGTAAAGTCGCTCTGGTTCGGAGCACGGCGGTACTGCAGCCGGGGCGCGCACCACTCCACTCAGGTGAAACCCTGGAGCAAATGGAAACCACCATTAGCAACAGCATCAATCATCTATGCAGTTTACGAGTATATGCTTCTGGACTCACTCTGGTACTGACAAGTGCAAGGTCTATTATTTTATAGTCTAACTAGCTGACCCGGCAAACGTTGTTTTGCCATAAGGGATATGAAGAAAAAAAATAGCTTACGCCTACTCTCATATATAATGAGCATACACAGAAAACTTAATATCAATCAGATTTGGAAAATTTTGGTAACAAAAATCGGCTCCCGTGAATTACGGTTTATTACCGATCCCGCGGGAAGGATGGATTTTTACGGGACAAAAAGTGGTCCGTGTTAATCTATCCCCAGACCCCATTCCATATTTCAGGAAAATTTTTCTACATTTGAGACGTGAAAGAATAACACATACGCACGCATCCAGGCTCAAAAACATCTGAACTCTGTCCATTCATTTATTTACTTTATGACACCTGAGATAGACATAGCTATAGCGAGGAACCAGAGAGAGACAAAGGCAAAGTGTCTCTCTCTGGCCCTCGCTATGGCTGTATCTGTCTCACAAAATTAAAAACGAATGGACAGAGCATAACACAGTACTGTGTTACCATTGTAAACATTCGCCAAGTTTCTACTAAAATCTAGAATTCAATAACAGGATGTAGGCTCGATTAACTGGCGGTAACAATTTTAGCGTAGCTCGTTAAAATGCTATAAATGGCTATTTGGTAAACTGCTGGCCACCATTTTGATTGCTTTTATTTACAAAATATTCGGTAAGAATAGAATTCATAATTTTCACTGGATAGAATTTTAAGAATCGAACTTCAGATAGTAATTTTTTGCAGAAATTTACAGCAGTCTATAAGTATGAACCACAAAAAATGTATCATAAAGAGAGTTGAATTTAGCTATATAAAAATATGAGCTATGAAAATGTATGAGAATGACTGTTGCCTTCGATAAGTCACGTGATCAATTTGTCTGTCAGATATGACATTCCATTTTTTGAGTTTCTACGACGATTGTAGATAAGTCATAAAGTGCAGAAGTAACAACCAATGTACTCGGAATAATCAGCCTTTCCAACCTTCAAATCCATCAGCTTTTTAGGCTACAGAACGATAGACCGATACAAAGATGTACTCTACAAACATACACAATAAAATCACTGCCCTCTTTCTGGAGCAGTTGGTTAAAAGTTGATGAGAAAAAAATAGAAAAGGAATAAAACAGACGGCAGCATTACGACAGCTGCAATTCCAAAGCGATTTTATTACGGTGTTTTTATAACATACGATTCGATAAATCGTCGCATCGCTGAATTTATGAGACGACACGATGTTATTTGAATCAGGGTATCACCAGTAACGTGTGCAGGTTGGTTACATTCCTACTTACTGTACAGTTTACAAAAAATATAGCTACACTGGGCGCAATATCCGCGATGAAATAAATCAGGGAAATAGAGGCTCTTACTATAGAGGCTCTTATAGAGGGATAACTATATTGCAGTTACTGTTTTCCCATTTAAATGCACTGCAGGAGCGAGATATTGCGACCTGCAGGAACCAGGTTTTTGTACAAATTTTAAGTCTACTCGCTTCGCACAAACAAACCAAATTCCTCCTTACATTTACAGTCAGCACCATCTATGGAAAGCCGCACGTCAGCGGCTGTTATGTAATTGCTTATGAATCTTAAACGTTTTATTTATTTAACTCTTGGAATCCTTGTGAACCTTTCACGGAACCCCAGGATTCCGTGGACCACCATTTAGGAATCACTGAACTAGATTTGTTAAGCTCTTCTCGCGTTTGATTTGATTGCGTCGTATCGTATCGCTGTCGTCTAGTAAAAGTCCACGCATTTTCAATTCGTTATCGGCACGGGCACGTTGAATGCAGCTGATCATACACGCTACGTACAAAATTCTATTTTAAACTCTATTTCCAACGTTTTAAAGTCGAAATTAGTTTAAATTAGGAGTAACGCGTAATGTATTTTGTTACACGTGATTATAAACTCTACACTGAAGGTCGTAAGGGTGGAAATAGCCAGAATCCAGTGCAGAGTATGTCAAATCGTGATGGTTCACAGTAGATGCGGATCGATGAGATTCAATCGACGATAATGGTTTGATTAGAGTTTTACAGCTGTATACTTTTGTATGACAGGCGATGTCATACTTGCATGAGAGTTATGTATAATGTGTTAAATACATATAAATCTTATACCTTTTTTTTTATAAATAAATATATACGGGACATTCTTACACATCGCAATCTAGCCCCAAAGTAAGCGATAGCTTATGTTATGGGTGCTAGATGACTGATAAATATACATAGGTACATAATAATATACATAATTATATAATATATTGAAAAACACCCAGACACTGGAAAACATTCATGCTCATCACACAAACATTTACCGGTAGTGGGAATCGAACCCACGACCTCCGGCGCGGACGGCAGGTTCGCTACCACAACGCCATTCGGTCGTCTTTAAACGAATATGATCTGAATCTCGTAAACGGCTCCACTGATTTTCATGAGGGGTTTCGGGGGCGATAAATCGATCTAGCTAGCGTTCATTTTTATAAAATGCCGTATTTACCAAAAAAAAAATACGAGCAAAGCTCGGTCACCCACAACTAGTGCCATTTATATTAGGATCGTCTAGTCTAAAAATGAATGATTTGAGTTCGTACGTTGAATGAAAGACAAGTTATGCAGTGGAGGGACGTTCAGATCTCTTCCTACTTATTGCATGGTTAAAAAGGCTAGTTAGTATTCTTATTTAATACATTATTGTTTTCCATAGTGCAACATCTTATTTACTTATCTTATCTTCTCTAACATAGGTATCTATAGTAGGTAGGTATTTATTGGACATTTTTGCGTCTACTATTCGGTAAGTCTGAAAAAGGACGTAAACGACGCTTACAGCTAGAAAACAATAATATTGCGTATTGACTGCCTACATTTTTTAATTTAGTGCCTACCGATTTAACTTGATTTCACCAAAGCCGGTATAGTTAAGTGTGAATTACGTCTATCGAGCCAAATATAAGAGTGAAAGCCGCTTTATTCAAATTCGTGATTAGTGTGACACCGACTTTCTAAAAACAAGTTACAAAAAAATACTAGATAGGTCGGCATTAATAAGTAAGTAATTACCTACTAGGTGAACCCGAAAAACGTTGTTTTGCCATAGGAATTCCTTTCTCATGACTATGAAACTGAAAGGGGGGGAATAATAATATGGAAAATAGTTAACGTCCTATTTTCCGACCTATCACCTACTGAATATACTCAAAAAATGGGTGAAGCCGTTTCAGAGGAGTTTTGTAACAAACACTATAAAAGATGTATAGGTAAAGGTAATCCTACAAAATATACAATACATAGAACTTTAATGGGTCCTCTTGACTATCGGCGATGATCGTCACGAACATGCTCGATTGCTCGTATGTCATTGGCGGTAATCGCCATAAACAAGATCATTTACTTGCACAATTCATAAACTCATTTACTTACACAATTTTCCTTGATCGTTTAAGTTTTGAATTACAATAGAAAGTGTATAAAAAGGCAAGTGCCGAGTTTCTTGATAGTTCTTCTTGCAAACTTGCTTTCAGAAATTGAAATCGGTAGAATTTTGACTTTTCATAACAACCTTTAATTTTCACATAGGAAAGTTATTTCCATGTGAAAATGAAAGATTTTAATTTTACTTGGTATTCTGGCCCACCTATCAAAAATACCTACCCCTCCTATACCCCTTTGCACTATCCGGAGTTGGATTTGTACTACCTACCCGTTCGCAGAAGCATTGCCTATGACTTCCCCCACTTCATAGAGACGATCTACACTGATCTCTACTCTACCGCGATCCGCTCTCGCCCGTTATCAGGCGAATGCGGGACGTACTGGTAGTAGGTATCTATGAAGTGGGAGGGGAAGTCATCGGCAAAGCTTCTGCGAATGGGTTCTAGATGCATTTATCGGCGTCAAAAATATGTTACGTTATCTGTCTACGTTTATATTTAGAACATCGATATCACAAGTCACAACACAAACAATATCGTATCGTATTATTATTATTAGCTAATTTCCCGCGTACAAATCCGCTGGTGGCCCACTTTCGAGCAGCCCCCTGTGTGGGTGCGTCGCTCGGTTCAAATGTAAACCGGTTTGTTTACATTCGTCACTGTGTGCGACGCGCGTCTGTGTGAGTCATGTTCTTTACGTCACTTTGTTTACATCTGGGCTGGTGTGCGTGGAATGCCGGTAGCGGATAGGGATTGGGTGTTAGTGTGAGTAGGGTTAGGGTTGACGGTTTTAGCGAATATCGTGTTGTTGAATTCAGAAAGGAGATTTGGTCTCAATGTAATCTGCATTACGTAGCTGTTATAGATACTTTATCCTTCAAAAAAGAATATTGAAGTGAACTGAAACTTTGAGAAAAAATAAAAGTTATCGATTTGAGAAAACAAAGTTCTAAACGATGTGTCATTGTTTATTTATTTATGCTATCGTCTCAACAAACAGTATTTCAAATAAGAGTCAGGTAGTTCAACTAACTACTTCTACAATTAAAATATACGTATAACTTTCTAAGTAAAAAAAATGCCTAAAACATGATTTTCACGTTTATCCGATACATTTATAATTATTACCTTTGAAATAGGAGAATTGGAATGACGGTGACTAAGAAGTCCGGAAATTATAACTACGAGTACCTACTGATACATACAATTTAAAATATCTTAAAACAAAGCACAACTATAATACTCTACTTTACAAGATTTAAATGCGATGCAGTAAAATGACGTTATTAACTGTCATATTTTGCTAAATTAAATAAACAAAAAAAATTGGTTGCCTGTAAAGTCGATTTACTGACGATAGTTGAACGTGACAACGTTTTCTTTGTCGCTCGTTCCGCGCTCGCGAGGTAACGCCGCATGAGCGAGGTAACGCCGGTAACGCCGGATGAGTCATGTTTTTTCGTGCGCGCAACCGGGTCTATCGATTTATAAGACGTTGTCACGTCAAAAAAATTGGTTGCCTGTAAAGTCTGTTTACTGACGATAGTTGAACGTGACAACGTTTTCTTTGTCGCTCGTTCCGCGCTCGCGAGGTAACGCCGGTAACGCCGGTTGAGTCATGTTTTTTCATGCGTGCAACCGACTCGATCTCTATCGATTTATAGGACGTTGTCACGTCAAAAAATAAATTATATTTAACCAAAGTATTTTGCATATTATAAAATATTATTTTATTTTGAAAGTATGTCAAGTATTGGAGTTACGTAAAATACGACACGTAATTTTATTTCATCGAAATAAGAGTCCGAGTATATGTACTTACAGCTTACTATACATTTTAGTTACTATCATAATGAATAGAGCACGAGTGGCAACCCTAGAACGTAGACGTCACGTGGGCAGCGCGGGCACGTGCGCGTGTGGGTGTGTTCACGTGCCGCCGTGACGTCACGCGCGTGTCGTCACGAGCGGCGCCAGTGTGCGCGCCGTCGCGTACGTACGTACATGCAGCGCACTCGCGTTCGTGTGCGCCTCGTCAAGTCAATGTTACATTTTTGTGACCTTAACCGTAGACATTTCGCAAGACTTGTCCTTTACGTAATTGTCGCAGCCTGGCTTCATTAACTCTTGGTTACCAAGTAAACTTAATGAATAATAAATAATTCATCGTTAAGATAATAGTAAACAAGGACACAATCGTTACGAAGTGAAAGTGGCAACTGACACAGGAAATCGAATCTATACTATAATGCAGGCAAAGTTTTTTTTAGTTACAATATTTTTATAAAGCTAAAAATTGACCATTTTTTATGTTTATCAATTGAATCCCGATGCTGACAAAGGATTCTAAAATAAAACCCCGAGCTACGCTCGAGGAATCCAATATACGATGCTCGAGAACAAAACATTTGGGCCCCGAGTTATAGACATTACTTTTGACGAGATAACGTTTTATAAATTGATGAACACCAGCAACCATCATGAAAAATAGTAACGTTCCGCGTAACGTTCCACTTGAGCCTGTGCGTGCAAGCGAGAGCGCGCAACAAGCGATAGAGAGGCACGATAATGACGTTATCACGTAAATCTATCGTCCGTAAACCGTCTTTACAGACAACCAATTTTTTATCTCCGAATAAAAAAATTAGGCGTACCCTAGGTACGTACCCAAAATTCTTTGCAGATATTTTAAATTTGCGTAGTAATCGGAAGAATGAGAAGAAAATTTAATTTTGCTCTCTCAACATCTGAAGTCGTTTTTCAAATAGCAGTGTCGAAAAAGCAATATATATTTTTGAATGCAATACCTCTCGCAACCCTAGACCGTTTTATTTCGGTAGGCAGTGCACATTTGTTTGGCGGCAAGTGTTTCTGAATGCATTGCCATCTGTGACAGGGACGGTAGATGGGTGCGTCGCGAATTGCGAGGGGGGCATTGTTACGTTTTATATCGTCCGGGATGGGGGCGGACTCTGAATATTTGACGTGAATAATTAAAAATATCCGGGATTTTTTTACACACTACAAGTTTAGTACGTGACTGCAACCTCACAACCAACCTGCAGGGCGATCGCGTAAAAATGAATCAACCATTAAAGAACTGCATCAATGTTAAGTAACGAATAAAGCCTCCCCCCCACAGGCGCGTTATTCCGATATCTGTTTTCATTTCATTTCATTTTGTATTAGGATGGTCATGTAGTTACACACTGCTGCGATAATAACGCCGCAATGGAAGTATATCGGTCGATATTATCGCAAGCGTTATTGCGATATCTGTTTTCAGTACATTTTGTATTAGGATGATCAAGTAGTTACACACTGCTGCGATAATAACGATCACAGAAAATATGTGCTCTGTGATAACGACCGATAATAACGCGGGACGCTGCGACGCGATTTTCATTATATTTCGAAGTACCTCTTCGGGTCAATAGACATCGAACACCTGTGAAGGATAAGTTAGGACAGGTGCTTCCGCGATGGCGCGCCCATATTCAATGGAAATTAAATAAGTTCCTAATAATAATAATATCTGGGAATTTCACAGCGTGAAAAAAACACAAGCAGCGTCAATTTTCTCCCCAGCGATAAAACAAAATTTTATCCCCATCTATGTTTTTATCACTATCCCAGAACATGGGCGCATGGGAGATAAATCCAGAACATGGGCGCCCGCGCATAGGAGATAAATCCAATTCGTTATGTCAAGGATAAAATTAACCCGCAATAGTAACAATTTAAGTTTAAACCCACCTACAAATGTGAAAACCTTTCTGACTTTGATTAGTCCCGGGGCTTTATGTCTACTTAAAATGACAAACAGGGATAAAGGAGTTGTCCAAAAATGGTTTTTTAAATTTGAATTTAATGAACCAGGATGACTTTAATATATTTGGATAGAGATCCAAAAAGGCTTCCATCTAAATAATTTACAGATTTTTTGTGATTAAACACCAGTTAAAAAAAAATCATTTGTCTACGTAAGTTGTCAAATGTCAATGTCAGGTGATTGTCAGGAATATCATGTTGTTTATTACACGACTGCCCAAAAAAAGGAGTGTAATGTTTTTAGGGTTCATGTATGTATGTATGTATGTATGTATGTATGTATGTGAGTTTCTTTATTCCACCATAACTTTTGAATGGCTGAACCGATTTGGACAAATGGGGTATCGTTAGAATCCTTACATTATTCCGGGTAACATAGGCTATATTTTTTTTAGAAAAAGTTAATATGGCGACCGTGAGGCGCCAATTTCAAAAGTGGAAATCAAAATGTTTTCTTCAATTATCACAATATGGGTATCAAAATGAAGGTATTAGAGAGTAGTAACCGAATATATATATATATATATATATATATATATTTAAAAAAAGTATAAAATAAAAATAAATAATTAAAAAATTAAAAAACACGACTGCCCTGTTTTAAAACGCACTAAAAAGTAAAAAACAAGTTATTTGAACATAATTAATTAATTTAAGCGCCATAAATAGCCAAAACATACACGAGTGCACTTTAGGTCAATGGACGCAAAAGTGGCAAAAGACAAAAGTCATCAAAACTCAAAAGTGTAATGGCGTATTTTGAACATTGGCAGTTCAAAATGACATAAAAGTGACATTTGCAGGTGCCAGATTTGATAGATCTATACATTAGAAACAGTTTTTAGTGTTGCCATCCATCGAAAAATATTTTCTGCAAACGATATTTTTCTCAATTAATTTAAAAAAAACGGATTTGTCTAAAATTATCATTTATATGGCGATTAGTTTTATATTTTTTTCTCTTTCACTTGATGGCAGTTTGGTTCTGGTTCATTGACAATCAGAATAAAAAACCACCCTCCATACTGAACTGGGACATGTCCTTTCTCCCTTTCCTCTTTGGTCATGCTATGGCACTTATTTTCCTCCCTGTCAGAGGAATACGATTTTATCCCATGCTAGGACAGCTGGTGGGCAGGGAGGTCGTCAAGTACCATAGATAGAACTCCTTCAAACTAACTAATAAATAATAAGTAACTATGAATTGACCAAACATATTACAGATCTTCACTAGCATTAAGCTACACTGAGCTGCAGCGCTAATATTTAGTATGTTCTAGGTGCAGGTTTATCTAAGTATCTTATCAACTGAATGTTTTCCACAACATAATCACATCACACTTCACACTAATATTATAAAGGCGAAAGTTTGTGTGTAAATGTGTGTGTAAGTGTGTATGTTTGTTACTCCTTCACGCCGCAACTACTGAACCGATTTGGCTGAAATTTGGAACATAGGTAGCTTATAACCTGTATTAAAACATAGGCTTTTTATCCCGGAAAAATCTATACTTCCCATGGGATATTTAAAAAACCCTAATTTTCACCGAAATTCACGCGGGCGAAGCCGCGGGCAAAAGCTACTTCATTAATAATGTAGTAGCATTATTAAGTAATATATTACATTATTTGCATTTAATAAATAATAACGCAATGCCACATTTAATAGCCACCACACAACGACAGCACGTGGCTTTCACCCGCATGACAGCTGTCATTTTTTTATCACACGCGCAGGTATTCAAAATGATGCGGTCGTTTTATTGAAATACGTACCTGTTTTAAAGGAGAATGACCACAGGCGGTATCAAGTTTTCTCATGAACCAGAACCAAAATAGTCTAGGAAAATAAACTAGTGTATTTTAAGAGCCATCGGCACTAGGAATTTGTTTTTCATATCCGGAATTTAATTTTGCATACAAAAAGTTACTTTTTTTTCCATGCACATTTCCTGTCATACAGATTTAATTAAGAAGTACATCTTGTTTACTGGGCTATAACTTTGGATTGAATTAAAAAAATAATAATTGTGGAAACCGTAGTCTATAAAAAATAAAGTTTGGATTTGATTCAACTTGATATGGGATTCCATACATCCATGGTCGTTATCCTTTAATCCCAGGGTTGCTACAATCGTTTAGTATTCCCTAATGATTAAAGTCGTTATTTTCCGATGGAGCGTGAAACTGACGCAATGAGAGTTAAGGACCTAGAAGGCCTATTTATGCGATTTTGACCGGCCTCTCATATGAAAACTATTGAGGCAACTAGTTTCAAATTTGAACGTCATGTATTTTGGGTCTTTAATCTCAAAACGTTGAGAAGCAGAAACACGATTGGAAAAACTTTTCTCGATAGAAAGTTTTTCCAAAAATTGCTCCTATCTTCTCATATTTCCTATGCATTCTCGGAAACGATTCTGCAGATCTCTGTTTTTTTTTATTTTTTGGGTCGATAATGATGATTACTCAAAACGTTTAGAAGTTTTTTGAAATCCGAACTATACTTAATTAAAAATAAAGTAAATACCTAAATCAGTCTAAACTAATTATTCCGCCCACAAACTAGGTAAGCGATAACCATATCGTTAACTCTTTCGGACATGTGATGGACCTATGTTGACATCGTTTTCACACGGACAACCCATATTTGGTTCAGTCTGCGATACGCCATTGCGAACGACGGATGTGCACACTCGCAGTCGTTCGTGGCATGTCGTCGAAGTCCGACTAATATAGAAAAAAGCGCCATCTATTAGTCGCTGGATGAATGGTTATTGTACTCCCAACACGCCATCTGTTAGTACGTAACAGAACGATTATGATTCGAACTTTGAAACACACCGCTCATGGCAGTAATTGATTTCTAGATAAAGACGTACTTACCACAAGTTTTAAAAAGACTGTTTAAGGTTCGAGCACATTATGCGGCTGCGGCCCCGCATCGGGGCGGAGCGCAAAAATCCGCTCAAATCGCTTGAATACAATTTGTATGAATTATCGCACACTGTGCTGGGCTGCAGCGGCTCGCATTAAGGGGATTTATTGAATTTATTTTTGTCTTTCTCACTCTCACGGAGATTTGGTAGGTGCGACATGCAGCGTCGCGGAAGAATATAGCAGAAAAACAACGTTTTACCTAATTACTCAAAAACTAAGCCAGTTATCAAAAATCTGTTCTAAGCGTTTTAGGATATTATTATACATTAAAACAAAAATTACAATTACATCCATTCTAGTTTCCGATAAAATATAGAAAAACTGAGATTTTGGAGCAACTTTTGGGAGAACTTTCTATCGAGAAAATTTTATCCAATCGTGTTTCTGCTTCTAAGCGATTTTAGATTAAAGACCCAAAATACATGACGTGTAAATTTGAAAGTAATTGTCTGCGCTGCGGCCCGCTCCGCCCCGCTGCGGCCCGGCATAATGTGCTAGAACCTTAAAAGTACCAAAACGCGGGGCCGCCTCTTTTTCTGAACAGTAAGGGCGCGTTCCCACTAGCGTCGCAACGAATAATTTATCGCTGGACGACTGTCGTGTTTAGCTGTTCCCATTAATACGATTGTTTGATCGTTATTCGGTATTTTTTTATCGTTTAGTGACTATCGTATCTAATCGTTCCCATTAGATCGCGACGACATTTTATCGTTTCACGGCAGTCGCTTTGTTGTTTACACATCATTAACAAGCTACACGGGTAAACGTCTAGACGGTATTTGTTATCGATGATATGAAAGATTTGCGGTCACGATTAGTCGTATTGATTTTTTATTGTTTTACGACTGTGGTGCTAGCCGTTCCCACTGTCATGACAATCTGTTGTCACTACAAAACAAGCTGTTGTAGACGACTGTAAATCGTGTCGTTCTTTAGGAACACCTCCATTTAAACATGTAAGCCACGACACTTAAACTGCACGATTATCTGTCGCACAATGAGAACGCGCCCTTAAGATATAAGGAACACCTTTTGTGTTTGCCAACAGATTTTAAACCTTATTGTAGGTAGTAATAAAGTTTTAAATAGACTGTCTTGTTTGCTTCGATTACAACTTTTTTTAGTTGTGGATAAGGTTGTTAACCGACCTAAAAAAAGGAGGAGGTTCTCAATTCGTCGGAATCTTTTTTTTTAGTTATAACAGTTTACTGCTGATTCACTCACTGACTAACTGATTGATCTCCTCTCCTGAACAAATTTGTATGAAAATTTTTTTGTTCACGGATCGGGTCGTGTAGACGAAAAAAATTCATTTGGAGGAAAAATACGGAGAGAGCTAATTGAAAATTTCAGAGACGGGTAAAGAGCACAGCCAGGGTATTAAAGATAGGTGAGGGGTGCTCGACCAAATGTTACCCGAAACATCATGCAATTGGCCGCTATACGAATTTCGTCCATATCTCGGAAAGTATAAAAGATGGAAGAACGGTTTCTTGACGAGAAGTGATCAAGACCCGAAGCTCTATTCAATGGATAGAAAAAAAATTCAAAATGGCTATATAGGCGGGAAGACAGCACGTGGAGGCGCGGGCCACATGTGGCCTGCGCCTCCACGCGCCCTACTAGTATAATTATATACTAGCATGCAAAATTTTAAAATTTGATTACAAATATGGGGACAGTTGAAATTGAATAAAAGCGTGTAAAAAATACCTCAGGAAATCATTCGGTACTAGGCATAATAGATAAATATAATATTATATATTTCAATCCACGATGACCCGTATACTCCATACGAATTTAATTTACCGTAACCGACACCGCACACTGTTACCGTAACCGACATCGCACACTGTTACCGTAATCGATACCGCACACTGTTACCGTAACCGACACCACACACTGTTATCGTAACCGACACCGCACACTGTTACAGTAATCGATACCGCACACTGTTGCCGTAATTGATACCGCAAACTGTTACCGTAACCGACACCGCACACTGTTATGTTACCGTAACCGACACCGCACACTGTTATCGTAACCGACACCGCACACTGTAACCGTAACTGACACCGCACACTGTTACCGTAATCGATACCGCACACTGTTACCGTAACCGACACCTCACACTGTTACTGAAACCGATACCGCACACTGTTACCGTAACCGACACCTCACACTGTTACGGTAACCGACACCTCACACAGCAAGTCCTTCTCTCTAAATTTGTATTTTTAGGAGGTACTTGCCTACCTAGGTCGTCAACTAGTTTTTGAAAATATGTTCCAAAAATACTTTAAATACAAATTACGAATGTATAACATGCATGTAATAAAAATATTTTGGGTTCAATTCTTTATCCAATATCATCACACTAATATTATCACACTTCACACTATATAATCACACTATAATATTATAAAGGCGAAAGTTTGTGTGTGTGTAAGTGTGTATGTTTGTTACTCCTTCACGCCGTAACTAGTGAACCGATTTGGCTGAAATTTGGAACATAGATAGCTTATAACCCGGATTAAAACATAAGCTACTTTTTATCCCTTGAAAACACATAGTTCCCATGGGATATTAAAAAAAACCCTAATTTTCAACAGTAATCTATAGCTATTGCTATAGGTAGATTACTTTGACAATTACTCCTGAAAGTAGGTGTAAAGGTCATTGAAAAGGAAATTCAATTATTTCTCGGGATTAGTAAAAAATCAAATTTAACGCGAGCAGAGCCGCGGGCAAAAGCTTAGTAAGAGATAAAAATTGAACAAGTTCCTTTCATTTAATTTCATAGTTACCTACTTTTATGAATAACGCCATCTATGGGCATTTGTGACAGTGTAAAAGTCCCGCGTATTGCCGCATATCGCGGAGCGCCAAATGGCGTGCTCGGTAATTTATGCAAATTTATGCCGCCCAATTTTACGAAGTACTCATAAAATCTGAAATCCGTTTTCTTCAATGTAAAGCCTTAAATCGTTTTTGTAAACACTCTACTATAGAACACTTCTATACTGCTAAAGTATACTTATATACTACTATAGTCACAGAACTATAGCCTGTGCCATAGAGGCATAGCGATAAGGGCCTGTGATCTCTATTTTATAGCGCCTCTGCATATTCGGCGAGCAGATTATTACAGGCGGCCGCGAGAATTGACCTACTGTCACCATAATCGCTAATGATCATCAGTGGTTGTGGAAGATCGGAGACTACGCAGTTTTTGGAGCACGCATGAAAAGGAAAGCGCGTGTGTGAGTGAGCTGACAAATAATTAATCATCGACGGACGATCTATGAAGCGACATCGCGATTATGTAGACTGTAGGTGTTTGCACGATGATCGATAATAAAAACAATGTCATTGACAAATTTATTCAATGACATTTTTTCATTTCAAGAGAATTAAGCTTTCAAAAATGGTAGTAGCCCTAATTGCTATCGAAAGAGGTTGTATCAGAGCAGAAGTTATGACTGATAACAAATGGAAACAAACGCACGTTGCTTCTCCTAAAGTCTAGTAAAAAAACGTTCTCTCTTTCTGGTTGGCTACACCTTGGTTTCGCAAATGTGACAACTGACAACCCTGATCGATAAAGTATACTTACCCTTGTATGCAATGCATGCTAAATGACATACGGATATTTGAAGTATCTAGGTACCAGTTAACCATAATTTATTACTAGGGCATCAAAACCTCGCAATAGTCTGTTTTAGTGACCGGTGGTACCTACGATAAAAGTCGAGTGCATTTGCATGTATGCGGGCCAGATGGTAAGGTAGATACACACAGCTGACAGCATACGTATTTTGTACTTTTAGTTACGAATTGGTAGAAGTTACAGCCGAGTTCATAATATTGGACTCTGCTCAGTTCACGGTACCAAGTTGTATGACTCTTTTATACTCCGCTCGGATGGGTATAGGGTACCATGCAGTGCCATGGAATTATCTGACCTTATTATTACTCTAAAAGAAAAAAATATATGGAAAACAGCGTTTGCCGGGTTACCTAGTAAATTAATAAAAATCCATTAGCGTAGGTAAGTGTAAGCTTCCTATGACATACATAGTGTCATTAAAAAAACTGCTACTATAGATAAAAATTGGTTGTCTGTAAAGTTGGTTTACTGACGATAGTTGAACGTGAAAGTGGTGACAACTCTCGCTTGCACTTCAAGCCTTACATGGAACGCCTCAGAGCGAGGTAACGCCGCTTGAGTCATGTTTTTTGTGCGTGCAGCCGGCTCTATCGAATTATAAGACGTTGTCACGTTAATAATATAATGGTAATAGTATTAGATACATAAGTAGGATATAGTCTACGTAACAAACGGTCGAACGTGACGGTATTTAAAATTTAAATGTAGGTATTAGCTGTAAGTACCCAACTGTCCGTAACTGCTCTATAATGTCTATACCATCTGGCCCCGCAGACGTGTGAATACATTATTTTCTTTCTTCGGTCTTAAAAACATGTTAGTGTCGCGACACACCTGTGTAACGTCACCAATTCGGCTCATGCATGCACACATGTATTTTTTTAGATAATAATTAAGTTAATAATTAAGTAGATAAATAATTAAATTACGTACCTAACTATCTACCCCGAATCTTCCTGTGGAGCAACTATTTACGAAAGCATTTAACGCATTTTACATAGCAAGCGACAAATAATGCGTTACGCGACAGAAAGCGTCGCATATCGCCACCGATAAGAAACCTGAGGATATGGGCATCCGAATGATTTATGTAAATGTTTTTTGTACAAGGAAACAGTAGCGCCAGCTGTCAAAATTGTGTAGGTGGCTGCTGAGCGAACTACACCCTTACTGCTGATGACAAAACAAGCATTATTGGAACCGGTAAACTGGTGTCATGTTTTCACGCCGTCCGCCCTGTCCAAGGTATATTATGTCTATTCATCTCGCACATAACGTCGCGTTGCTTTGCGCATGGCAAAATATTTTTGAACTTTTTAGCCGAAATTTCGGCTTCGGGGTATTGCAGGTGTGTCCCCACACTAACTTACTGTACTTATACTGTACAGTGTACATAATACACCACAGTTCGTCCTTCAAGCTAGTATACAGAAACATTTTTAGGTCAATAGGCAGTGACAGCTGAGTCCATACAATCAATGGGTACCTAAAGCCAGTCTTAGGTGTTTTTGTGCGCTTTGTACCTATACCATGTACCATGGTGTATAGTATACCATGTGCCTATATTTTCAATTGAGTTCACACGTACAAGATTATCACATATGCCTTTTCACACGTTTCAATGATAAGTACCTATGTACCTAATAAGATAGTGATAAATGCATATACGCGTAAAAATCTCGTTAATTCTACTCTTTCATAAAACATTCTTTTTTGGGGTTGAGACTTGAGAGATCCCGAAGCATTCCCGGAGGTAGTTTTGAAAAATTTGCCCAAAAAATCCCATTCTCCACATATTGGTTCCCGCAAGATTTTTCTGCAGTTTCCCAGATTTAATTTTGAACCTTTTGGGAACCAATATGAAGTAAATGAGTATTTTTGATCAAAGTTTTAGATGCATAAACGTTTTGCTCGCAAAATACATTGCCATAAGCCTGCGATGTAAAATTAGTCCACTATTTGCGAAAAACTAAATAAAATTTGAATTTTCGCGCCCGATTGATACCCTATGGAGAAATCCGTAATGAACCAGCGTGATGGTCGCTTTTAACGGCGTAGAAGTCGTTTTTAGCGATTTTGAAGTTTTATTTAAAAACTATAAAGAAAATTACTTTAAAATTTAAACTTCATGTATTTCGAGTCTTTCATCTAAAATCGCTTACAAGCAGAAACACGATTGCATAAAAGTTCTCCCAAAAGTTGCTCAGTTTTACTACTTTTTATCGGAAACTACAACGGATGAAATTGTTATTTTTTTTAATGTGTCGGTAATTAATAATATCCACAACCGCTTAGAAACAGATTTTTGATAACTGGCTTAGTTTTTGAGTAATTAGGTAAAAGGTGGTTTTTTGTTATATTCTTCCGCGAAGCTGCATGTCGCACGTCTACCAACGTATCCGTGAGAGTGAGAAAGACAAAAACAAATTTAATAAAACCGGCGGCCATCGCACGTATTCATGTTAATTTAATGGCTAAACGCCGTTTAATAGGGTAAATCACCTCGTCTTGTTGGCGGAGTTCATTAGTGATGTTAGAACAAAGCACAAAGCAAGCAGTACCTATATCTGAAAGTCAATACTTGTCGAGTCGCTGTGCTGTGCTGTGTGTACAAGCATTTATTATCATCGACGATTAAATATGTAGGCAGAGCTTGTGTAAAGTGGCATATGTTTAGAAAGGTATATTTTAATATCCATATATTTCATACTACGCGGGTGCCTTCAAATCAAGAGTGAATAGGCATCTTCTAGGCAAACGCGTTCCACCTTAGACTGTATCATCACTTTCCATCAGGTGTGATCACAGTCAAGCGCTAGCCTATATAGTATAAAAAAAAAGCTGTATAAGTTATAATATATCCTACATTAGTACGAGAAGGGAGGACCATTCGTACACGGCTAGGAAGTTTATGAGGAGAATAAGTGCAGAAAGTCAAGAAAAAGTTGTTTGTAAATACGCACCCTAAGGCGCTCTGCCCACTGCACCGCGCCCCGTCGCGTAGCGCGGGATGGCAGATTTTACTTTGTATGCAAGTATGTCAATTTGTATAGAAATCACGCCTAGCACAACACACTGGCGACGCGAAAACGCGCGGGAAGGCGGCCGCGCGCAGTTTCTGCCAATCTGCGCGGGAGCGCGGGGCGTGCCGCGGGGTATGACACACCGGCTCCGCAGTCCCGGGCGTGATTTGATACTGTCCAAAATCTTCTATGGACGCAGTGTCTTTTAATTCTTGTATACAAAATCCTTAAAATGACAATATAACTGCAACATCTTGAAATTGAATAAATTCGTCCATTCTCCACGTCGATCGACAACACAGTGAACATACGAGTTTATTTAGCGCGAGGCCGTCGCAATCTGCATCACCGCGCGGGGGAGCAGATTACACCGCTAAGTAAGGCAGATCTGCGCCTCCGTCACCGCGCGCGTTATCTGTCGCTCCGCGCACCGCGGCGGGACGCGTCTCCAGTGGGCAGAGCGCCTAAGGGTGTAAGGCGCTCTGCCCACTGCACCGCGCCCCGTCGCGTAGCGCGGGATGGCAGATTTTACTTTGTATGAAAGTATGTCAATTTGTATAGAAATCACGCCTAGCACAACACACTGGTGACGCGAAACCGCGCGGGAAGGCGGCCGCTCGCAGTTTCTGCCAATCTGCGCGGGAGCGCGGGGCGTGCCGCGGGGTATGACACACCGGCTCCGCAGTCCCGGGCGTGATTTGATACTGTCCAAAATCTTCTATGGACGCAGTGTCTTTTAATTCTTGTATACAAAATCCTTAAAATGACAATATAACTGCAACATCTTGAAATTGAATAAATTCGTCCATTCTCCACGTCGATCGACAACACAGTGAACATACGAGTTTATTTAGCGCGAGGCCGTCGCAATCAGCATCACCGCGCGGGGGAGCCAGATTACACCGCTAAGTAAGGCAGATCTGCGCCTCCGTCACCGCGCGCGTTATCTGTCGCTCCGCGCACCGCGGCGGGACGCGTCTCCAGTGGGCAGAGCGCCTAAGAACTAGTTTGCTATAATTTCCATTTTTCTTGTGCAGGTACATACCAAAGAGAACATAATTTGGAAGAATAGCTAATTAACCAAAATCTGCCTTTAAAAATTCTTTGTGAAGCTCTCTATGATAAAGGTTTTACTATAGAAAGAGATCTCTGAATGACCAGAGGCCACCAAAAAAACTACCGATCTCACACCCGGCCGTAGAAATGTTGGTCGGCCAAAGCTTCGTTGGCTGGATGGAGTGAAGCAGGATACAAAAGCTGTAGGAATAAAAAATTGACAAACGAAAGCAATGGACAGAGACCGATGGAGGAATCTTTTGGAGCAGGCCCCCGCCCACAAAGGGCTGTAGCGCTTTGATGATGATGATGAGAAACAGATCTATGACAGTACAGGAATAAGTAGTCAAGTGTAAACGAGTTCCATAGCCCATTATGTAAGGTCCCGTTATGCGGCGACGGGCTTACCGCATCAATCTATGTAAAATTACACTTTTTATAGAAACTATCGAGTTTCCAGTCGCAGCAGCAGCTTCCATTCACTATGTGAGAATGGGGTTTGTGGTTGGAGTTTTTTTTTAACTCTGAAAGAGGAAGGCATTGAATACAAGGTCTCCAAACAATAAACAAATGAATTGTCAGGCTTTAGAGAAGAGTTAATAGTTTATCTGTGGTTCAACCAATGGCATTTATGGGGTTAATATCCAACAAAATCGCAACGAACTGGTGGTGAGACTCTTTTTGCGGAGTTCGTCCGGATAGGCGTAAAGCAGATGTACTCGTATTACTGTGTTGCGATTTGAAGTGCACTGTACGCCGACCTGCACACGTATTCTAAACCTCGGTGCCCTATCAGAAAGTGATAGCCACTGGCATATGTTCTTTATCCATTGAAGGTTTGCTACGAAAATGATATTTTTATTTCACAGCAAACTTTCAATGGATAAAAAACATGCCAGTGGCTATCATTCTTTGAAGGGCACTGTAGTCTGTACGCCGACCTGCACACGTATTTTGAACCTCGGTGCCTATCAAAAACTGATGGCCACTGGCATATCTTCATTATCCATTGAAGGTTTGCTACAAAAATGTTATTTTTATTTCATAGCAAGCTTTCAATGGATAAAAAACATATGCCAGTGGCTATCATTCTTTGAAGGGCACTGTAGTCTGTACGCCGACCTGCACACGTATTCTGAACCTCGGTGCCTATCAAAAACTGGTGGCCACTGGCATATCTTCATTATCCATTGAAGGTTTGCTACAAAAATGTTATTTTTATTTCATAGCAAGCTTTCAATGGATAAAAAACATATGCCAGTGGCTATCATTCTTTGAAGGGCACTGTAGTCTGTACGCCGACCTGCACACGTATTCTGAACCTCGGTGCCTATCAAAAACTGGTGGCCACTGGCATATCTTCATCATCCATTGAAGGTTTGCTACAAAAATGTTATTTTTATTTCATAGCAAGCTTTCAATGGATAAAAAACATGCCAGTGGCTATCATTCTTTGAAGGGCACTGTAGTCTGTACGCCGACCTGCACACGTATTCTGAACCTCGGTGCCTATCAAAAACTGGTGGCCACTGGCATATCTTCATTATCCATTGAAGGTTTGCTACAAAAATGTTATTTTTATTTCATAGCAAGCTTTCAATGGATAAAAAACATATGCCAGTGGCTATCATTCTTTGAAGGGCACTGTAGTCTGTACGCCGACCTGCACACGTATTCTGAACCTCGGTGCCTATCAAAAACTGGTGGCCACTGGCATATCTTCATCATCCATTGAAGGTTTGCTACAAAAATGTTATTTTTATTTCATAGCAAGCTTTCAATGGATAAAAAACATGCCAGTGGCTATCATTCTTTGAAGGGCACTGTAGTCTGTACGCCGACCTGCACACGTATTCTGAACCTCGGTGCCTATCAAAAACTGGTGGCCACTGGCATATCTTCATTATCCATTGAAGGTTTGCTACAAAAATGTTATTTTTATTTCATAGCAAGCTTTCAATGGATAAAAAACATATGCCTAGGGTAAATATTATTGTAATACTGTGCCAGTGGCTATCATTCTTTGATAGGCACCGAGTTACAGGTACGCTGATTACTGAGCAAAATCAGACCTAAGACTGATGTATCAGGATGATGAGCGCAGTGCAGTGAGTCGTATCATATTGCAATCTTTTAGTTTTAGGTCCTTAGAAAAGCTAGTCTTGGACGACGACGTACCAAATACGAAAAATCTTGTATGCTATCGGATATTGAATCCATCGAACCTTTAGGAATAAGAGATAGCTCGGGAAGATTTGCTCTTGTCTATCTATCTGTCTAGACTCTAGACTCTAGTCTATCTGCCAGTCTTATGTAACTGGTGAAATAACTAGGAATCTGTATCTCAAATGCAACACTTCTCTCTATAAGTAATGTACATACGCCTATGTTTATTATAGGGTCGATGTGCCGGTTCGCCGGCCACCTTCAGTTCTCGGCCTTTACGCGTACACGATGCCGTAAAATTGAGAAAATATCACTTAGAAATACTATTTCCAAGTAAAATCTTTATCCAGATATTTGAAAATGTTTGCTTTCTAAATGAAAACATTTTTGGTCAGAAAACACCTTCAAGTGATTTTACAGAATTTGTTCATTTTGGAGGCGACGATTAGAGGTAACGCAAACTGCAGAAATTAAAAAAAAAATAGTGCCGCGCGTTTCATTCCAAAATAAACTTTGTGTAGTTATTCTAAATAAATGGTATTAATAAGTATATAATGCACTTCAAAAATAACTTTGTAACATATTCCTAATATAACTTTTGGGATATTTTGTATAAAACAACAATAATGATGGGGGCCGGGAACTAGTATTAAAATTTTTTCAAAAGTTTAGTTTTCGGCCTAGGGGCCGAGAACTGAAATATCAAGTCTTCCACACTTTCATGTCTTTTCTACAAATGGTGAAATATTTTTTCTCACGATTCTTTCTTTTAATAATGTACTTAATGCGAAGACTCACGCCATTAGTTTTCGGCCGTCAGTTTATGTCGTAATCATTAAAAATATGGATAAACGGGGAAGACCATTTTGGGGTGGCCGAAAATTAAAAGGTAGATGAAACGGTACTTCAGTTTTCGGCATAAGTTAAAATTGTATGAAAAGCATGGGACCAAAAATTAAATATCACCTTAGATTTCGGTCATCATACGCCAAAGTTATAATTTTTAAAATTTTTAGAGCTATTTTATTTATAATACGATGTATAAAGTTATAAGTAAGTAATTTAAACGTGTGTCTTTAACTATGTATATTTGTAAAATCACAACCAACTCCCAAAAGAATGGGCCGAATCAACGTTTACAAGCTGATATAAGCTAAAATAACCAATAAGCTAAAATATCTTACTTCTTAGCTATAATGATTTTCAAGCGTTCAAGCGTCCGAAGATCATCAACTCATTTACTACTTGGCAATTGTACCTTTCTTATTTTCTTTCACTTGTCCGATCGATTAATTGAAGTAAAGGCTAACACATAGGCTACTTTTTATCCCGGAAATATCCATGTTTTCCGCGAGGTTTGTGAAAATCCAAAATTCACGCGCGGGAATTAATTCTTCAGGCACAATTACGGAACTGATTCGACTGTTTGGATTGGAGATAGATTGTATTAACACAAAGGCTACATTTTGTTCCCAAAAAATCCATGGTTCACGTGAGATATGTGAAAAACCGCGGGAAAATACTCCTTCACGCCGCAACTACAGAACCGATTTGGTAGAAATATAGCATGGAGTTAGATTATGTTCCGGCTAACACATAGGCTAATTTTTATCCCGGAAAATCCAAGACAAAATTCACGTATGGGAAATACCTACTACTTCACACCGCAACTACTGAACCGACTTGGCTGAAATGTGAAATAAAGTTAGATCATATTCTGGATTATCATATGGGCTAATTTTTGTCCCGGAAAAATGCATGGTTACCGCGAGATTTGTGGAAAGTCGAAATCACGCCGTAGAAATAGTTCTTCATGCCGCAATTACTGAACTGATTTGGCAGAAATTTGGAATGGAAATAGATTATATCCTAGATAAACACATAGGCGACTTTTTAAAGGACTTCAAAAACGGAGGAGACTTACAATTCGTCCGAATCTTTTTTTTTATGTATGTTCCCCGATTACACAAAGACGCCTGAACTGATTTGAAAAATTATTTTTTTGTTTGAAAGGGTATACTTACCAAATGGTCTCATGTTCATCACGTCAGGATCTGATGATGGGATCCTGAAGAAATTGAGGGAATTCTTTAAGAATTGAGAGAATTTTATAAGCTCACTTGATGCGATTTGGGTATTATTTGAAAGAGTATGCTTTCCAGGTTGTTATATGGTCATTAGGTCAAAATCTGATCGTGGAATCTTGGTGAAATCGAGGGAACTCTTCAAATTTTACAAGTACTTTTGAAAGGATTTGGGTATTTTTGATGGCATTTGCTTGCTTGACTGACTTAATGGCAATAGTCATGAAGTCAGAATCTGCTGATGGGATCTCGGGGAAATTGATTGAACTCTTCAGTTGCAATAAGCACAGTTCCAGCGATTTGGGTATTTTTTACATTGACTTGTGCATTTGCTTCCAGAAAGCAATATTTAAACCGATTTCATAAAGGGGGTGGTTCTAAATTCATCAAAATTTAATTTATACGTTTACGCTAGTCTTTTGGAAGTAAATAAATTCAAGTCTGTACTCAATTTAAGCTACAGAGGTGATTTTCAACTAAAAAGTAAAAATAAAATAGAAAATTATTTCCAAAAATCAACTCCAAATGCCACTACAATGGGTGAAATAATGAAAGTCGGGCAATGTTTCCTAAAATCTTAGTTCTTCGTAATACCTATTCGATGTGCGAAAAACTACGATAATATCATAGACAATCACCCGATATCGAATTGGTGTACATTAAAATTATGACTCCAAAAGTCGTTTTTTTTTAAGAATTTTATATTTTTCCCCGGAAGAATCCATGGATCCCGTGAGATTTGCAAAAAAACGGAATTCACGCGGAAGAAATATTTCTTCACTGCCTTGTTTGTGGGTAATGATGTATTTCTGGTTTTTTGTTTATTTTAGTTTATTGTATTATGTTGATTGTCATTTTAATAATATTTGGATATACTATGAAAATAATGATTAAGTTTTCATATCATTTCATATAATTTTAGACTTACCAATTCATTTTAAATCCATCGCAATGCAGTGGCCGAAAACTGAAATACCCCATGCCGAAAACTAAAATTTGTGGCCGAAAACTGAATTTTTAGCTTATTTCCAGATTAAATTAAAAATAAAAATAATTAATAACTTCCAGCATAAAACAGTTTTTTAAAAATAAAATTGATTATACTGGCTTTCATATAAGATAGTGAGTGCAACTATAATATGTCTGCAACATTTTTTTCTGATGTCCTGAAGTTGATAGGAGCACTAAAAGGCCGAAAACCGGCACATCGACCCTAATTAGTTCGAAGCCTTGCGGTGTAAAATCGTCTGATAACATCTTTTCATTACAATAACAATGCAATCACTTTATTTTTATGACTCCTGTATGCACGCTATACGCACGTTGATACGCTATATTTTTAATACATGTTAGATAAGCACATAATCTCAAATAAGGTAAAAATTCGACCGCATTCAAAGAGTACATGGCCGTAGATTTATAGAGCCTTCTATGTGAAGATTAAGATGGTTGCCAAACTTTTCCACGCTTGTTTTAACTAACATGCTTAAAATAACACAACACTAGTCGCCTCCTATTTTCAAAAATTCGTATCGGCCTTTCCCATCATTAACACCCATGATTCCCCACCTACTCTCATCTAACCCAGTGACTTTCTTCAAGTCGTACAAGACGAAACTATCCAGCCATCAGAAGATCATCCCACGCTGTGCTACTCTACTACTCTCCCGTACTCTACAGTACGCGCGGCGAGAGTTTGGCTTTGACCTTCGGGTGGAGGGGATTACTGCGCATGGGTACCCAAATTCTGATTGGTTGATACCCAATTTCTGATTTCTGCGCAATAACGGTCAAAGCCAAACTTTCGCCGCGCGTACTGTACTACCCGTTTGCAGTCTCTACTCTACTACTCTACTCGTTCTACTAGCCATACGACTTATCAATTTTGTTTCTACGATTGTTATCGTTTTTTTGAATGAGTGGAACAAAATTTAAAAAATGTATCCTATTTTAACGCTCAGTTAAAGTCAAAATTGCGATAGTTCGCATATATTTTTTTAATTTTGTATCGCTATTTGTTACTTGGCTCAGGCGGCAGTTCTGTAACGGATGTGCCATTCATGACGTATAATTGTAAAAAGTAAGTAGTTGTATGGCGTAGAAAAGTCAATGCTGTACATAAAGTTGCTTCTACACAATGGCTTGTGATGGGCCATGCTTTGCAACGCACAACTGTAGGCCACGATCACTTGGTGTTCACACAATGGCGTTAATTGCGGGCTCAGCCTGGTATAATTCTAAAAATTTCAAAGTCTCTTCATTGCTCCACGATATTGACATTTTCGGAGATCACTAATTGAAGTGTGTACAAGTATAGGTATACTGGAAATGGTCGCAACAAAAGAATGCACTGTTTAGCGGTCGGTGGCGACCTGATTAATGGGCCATTGTGTGAACACCACAGACCACTCAACGCCACGATTCCTTTGAAGTGTGCGCCAAAAACCGACAACTTCCCGATCGCGCGTCATCGTTGACCATTGTCCGCCATTGCATACCATTTCCCCCTGTACACAATGGCGATGGCCTGCAGTGGGCCAGCATACGCCATTGTGTAGAGGCTACTTAAGAGAGGGTTTATGATGGTTGTTTCTCTGAGAACAATACGCAAAGACTATATCCAGGGAGAACCAACATAGCCCAACGGATGAGCATGTTTTTTCTCCAAAAGTATAGGTCCGGCTTTAATATTTATACTTACGTTCAAAAAATTCAAACGGGCTTGGTGTCCTCAGCCTTCATTCGGCCACCAGATTGAATGTCTTTATTCTTTTTGGAGATATTATATCAATGTGCTTGTATGAAAATTATAACCGCTTATCTTTTATGGACACAGCCGTGGGCCCAAACGAGTTTGGAGCTTTGAAATCGGCCAAGCAAACATGGAACGAGAAAATCCAGTTACACCTTTATTTTACTTTACTTACCAGCTATTGATTTGGTAAACCGTCTTGTTTTTAAAGACTCACATAAAGAAGGAAATTCTGAAAACGACTGTATCTACCTACTTTAACAAGACTTTTTGAAAAAAGGAGGAATGAAAGGTATGTTTGTTACTTCTTTACTCTGCAACTACTGAATCGATTAGGCTGTAATTTGGAATTAAGATATTACAACGCCCTGCATTAACACATGGGCTACTTTTATCTCCGAAAAATCCATGATTTCCACAGGATTTTTAAAAACCCAAAATTCACACGGACGAAGCCGCGAAAGCTAGTTTTTCATGAAAAAACAGGAATAATACAAAGTAACTAGACTTATACTTTTCCACTGCATGTAACGTAATTTGAATGTCCAAACAGACACCAAAATCGACCCTAATCGCTAACCCTATTTCCGAAACACCAAAAAAGAAAACAAAAACAGTAACATGTGGTCTACCATCCGAATCGGCTGAGGCCTGAGGACTGAGGGTGCTCCGGTCGTTGCCCTCTCCCTTTCTCATTCAAATTCGCGGCATATCGGCGCGAGGAAGTAATTGGATAATAATGCGGGAGTGGGGAAGCAGCCTCCCGCTCCAAACTGCGCTCCCGGGGGACTGGTCAATATCTGGACTCTATGGCAGACTGCCAACTTCTTATACTAGCCAGTTTAGACACAGAATCTGGATCACGATTTGTGGTTACTAGATGGACCTCTTTGTGCCCAGACATCGCTGTTAACTATTTTGCTCATATGAGTTACCGGCGATGTCTGAGCGACGTACAATTTGCGAAAAGCATTATACTAGCCAGCTTAGACACATCTGGATCACGATTTGTGGTTACTAGATGGACTTCCTTGTGCCCAGACATCATATGAGTTACCAGCGATGTCTGGGTGATGTAAAATTTGCGAAAAGCACCCCACTAGGACGGATTACCGCAATAGGCCAGCAGCAAGCCAATAGTATTAGCAAATCTGTTGTGCTAAATCTCAAAAATTAGTTTAGTTTTTAGATTTTCCACAACATAATTGGTACCATTGAATTAGGGTCGATTTTTCAATCGCCGGATAATCGTTAAGTAAGGAATAGATATGACGTTTTGACATATTTTGTATGGTATATGCTCAGGGTATATGTTTCAAAGTTATTCCGCAAATAGTTTATCTGGCGATTGGAAAATCAGCCCTTATAAATCTACGGTCGTCAGAGTAACCTGTCGATTGCTCATTATGTAAAACTAAATTCAAAACATTCTGGAACTAAATTCAAAAAATGTGTGAGAATCACAGATTTTTGCGCGGACGTCTACTCTATCGTTATCTACGCGGTACTTTTTCCAATACGGTATAGCTCCAAAAATGGGTGCATTTTTATTTATAAGTACTTGAAAAAAATATTTTAAGGTTTTTATGTATTCCAAGTCCAACTTGATAACTTATTTAATTTAATACGTAGTTAACAATAACCTATATTAAATGGAAATACGGTATATTATTTGATAAATCTAAATAGATATACATAATTAGGTTATTTTTAATAATCACAATTTGTCAATGTTCAAATTAATTTAATAAATCCTCGCTCATTAGTGGAAACATAAATCATTTTAGTAGGTATTTCAAATAATATCCAAATTATAATAAACATTTTATTTAATTATGTTCGACGCAGTCAATTTTATATTAATTGTGTCAATAGTAATATGAGTTTGTAATTCCATTATCTGATAAAGGGACAGATGAAAGAAGAGTGCATGCGACCGAAATGCGAATGTTGAGTTGGATGTGTGGTGTGACGAGAATGGATAGGATAAGGAACGAGTACGTAAGGTGAAGTTTGAAAGTTGCGCCAATAACAGAAAAGATGAGGAGTAAAAGGTTAGCGTGGTATGGACATGTTATGCGGAGGGATGAAAGTCACGTCGCTAAAAGAACGATGAGTATGCATGTGCAGGGACGAAAAAGTCGAGGAAGACCGAAGAAGAGATGGATGGATTGCGTGAAAGAAGATAATATGCGTGTGAAAGGAAAGGATTGCGAGTTGACGGCTGATACGAGTAGGAGCGAATGGAAGAAGACATGTTGTGCCGACCCCACATAACGTGGGAAAAGGCCAGGAAGAAAGAAAGAAAAGAATTCCATTATCTGATTAACAAAACTTACTTAAACTTTACTTTGCGTAGATTAAAAAAAATACATAGGTAATGTGAGTTTGTTTGTTTGAACGCGCTAATCTCAGGAACTACTAGACCGAATTGAAAAATCTTCAATTCACGGATAGTCCATTTATCGATGAAGGCTATATATACTATCACTCTATGACCAACAGAAGCGGTGCAAAAACGGAAGAAATTGTCCTTTTCGAGAGCCTCCGCTGCGTAAACGATTAACGCAAAATTGATATCTGACGGAATTGTTTTCCTTTAAAAGTTAAAGAGAATTGCAAAAATGAGTGGAAAGAATACTTTGGTCAAAGCTTAAAGACATCTATCTGGTGACAGGCTGGCAGACGATGCAACCACAACCCTGAGTTGTGTCTTGGATAGACAATTATAAATTAGGTCAGCAGGACATAGTTACTGCATTTAGACTTCGTTCCGGACGGATTCCATTGAATAGATTTGCATTTATGCTGGGAAAGGTGCCCCGGTGTTCCCGTAACTGTCCAGATTGTGGCGTAGAAGAAGATGCCTACCATGTTTTGATGGAACGTGTCCGGAGTGAATTGCCAAGCGAAATATTTTCTGGTCGGGAAAAGCCAAAAGGTGTGTCTGGCGAACCCAACATCTAAGGACGCCAAATTTACTTATAACTAGCTGACCCGGCAAACGTTGTTTTACTATTAGGGATATAAAAATAGCTTACTCTCAGGAACTACCGAACATACACAGAAAATTTCATAACAATCGGTCGAGCCGTTTCGGAGGAGTTTGGTAACAAAAATTGCCACGAGAATTTTATATTAGAGAAGATATGGTAAGGAAAACTTAGAAAGAAGACGTAGCTAGATTATTTTGTTGCTTGTAGCCCCACCAGATGACTTAAAGCTCAAACGAGAAAAAAAAACTTCCCCATACGTTTTCCCCATTCGTTCCGTAAACTACCAAAAGCAATCTTAGAAATGGAATAGATATGTCAGTTGCTGAATTCCCCTCAAAATCGTAGGGATCAACAGTTAGTGAACATAACCAGTTCAAACTGCCAGCCAATCAGCGCCGGTCTTCAAGGGGTCCAAGTTTGAATGCCAAGGGATTTGCCACTTGGCACTTGGCGGCTGGCGCTTGCGATGCCGCCACGCATGCGCATTCCACTAACAATGTTAGATGGGCCTGGGGGGGAAATGTCATCACTGAAATTCTATTACGCGTTTTATACACGGGCCGCGCCTTAATGGAGGGGGGAACAGCTACAGGGTTGTCTCCTGCGATTTGATGATATTCTAGGATTCCAGATAATAAAAAAAATGTTAAAGGAGCTAAAACAATGAGTTTGTGTCACGAACACGGCAGTGAGTTTTAACGTGAATTCTTTGATTCTCTAGCTATCAAGTTTAGTAATTTTAATTTCGGATTGGTATTTATTGGAGTATCTGAAATGGCAAATCGTGTCTCTTAATTTTGTTGCAGTTTGTTACTAGTTCTTCGAAACGAAATTAAAATACATATTGTATGAGTTTGGTATGGAATTTCCTCAGAGCCGTATGCAAATGATAGATGAATAATCATCTATGTATGTTTGTCCACGTGTTTTGAAGAACAAAGGCGAATGCGAACTGCAACAATACTCTTGTACTGTACAAGTTTAATAAAATCGGTTCAATAATTCTCAATACATAATCTGTTAAGTGATTGTTAAAGTTTAGTCAGTTTACCTTGAAAACTTTTTACTTCATTCAAAGTTATTCACGCGTGCATCATTCTGGAAAACGCGTCGTGGCAGCCCTATCGCATGTCCATTCTAGTTAGACCCGTACAATTTTATACATTCCTCCCCTCTTTGATCGGCGTGGATAACGACCGCGGGGAGGGTGGGGGGTCTATTTAAAGTGGCACAGCCGTAAAACATTGAAATCTGCGTCGGGGTCTCCTTAGTTGGTCGATTCGATACGCGTAGTTTATTTTAAATGATAACAGAGCTTTGGGGGGTTGTTTTTAATCTGTCTGAGTTTGTTCAGTTGTGCCTGGTGTATACGTGTACAAACATTAACTAAATGGGTACAGCAGATATGGTATAAGTATAAGTAAGCCTTTAACTAAAAACTTTATACGTATTGAAACAGGCGATGCGATCAGCGACGGCTTTTGAGCCACGCAATGTAATTGCAGTAACGATTTTAAAGCGGGATGTTGATCGTCAATTGGTTGATCATGGGTCATGATAATTGTGTTCGATAACTCACGTGATCAATTACACGTAATATCACGGATATGATATTCCTATATTTTTTTTAAATTAAGATACGGAATTAGTTATTGACAGGTTTCTAAAACGATTTGCTCATCGCAGTCATAAGTCATATATTGTGGCGAAGGGCACAGGTCTCCTCAAACTGTAATCTCGTTTTAGTTATATTTTTCTGCAACATTCCCCATAGTTCTTTATTGTCTACAGTGCCCAAACTGGCTGACTGACTGAATTAGTGCCCAGTTAAAAAACACTGATATTTAAATTTTCGTGTGTGTCAAAACTCCCCCGAAATGACTTGATGCATATTTTTAATTTTTAATGGATAATTTATATGGCAAGACAACCAGGTCAGCCCGTTTAACCTCTAAATATCTAGTCCACATTACCCTAATACCGTACGTGCCACGATAAGAGCACGAGAGACTATTAGCGAAGTGGGTAGGTATTCTATCTACGAGTATTGGAGCAAAGCAAATGGCTCTAATACTTTGGACAAACATTGGGACGTGCGGACGCGTGCGGCGTGCCCTCAAATCGTTAGGAAAGTACAGAAATTGTAATCGGCCAAGGGCGAGTCGGACTCGCAAAAGAAGGGTTCAAGTACCACCTATCTATAAAAATATTTTATCTATAAAAATATCTAAATCAATATCGAGCAAAATAAACATCGATTGAGGCTTCTGCATCACACGAACGTAACGATTTTACTGATTCCCTACTAATATTGTTTTTGGAGCTTCTGCATAATCGACCAAAAGCGAGCAAAAAATCACGTTTGATTTGATTCCTTGTTTTATTTTGAGTTCAGAGCGAAGCAAAGGATTCTAAAGTAGCATCCTGAACGTAGCAAGGGATTCTACTTTAAAATCCTTCCCTTCTTATTCTGAGAAGAGACCCAATACCCATATCAAGAAGTGGGCCTTAAATTATAGGTAGGTAATTTAGTTTCACGCAAAAAATGTCATACCCTCAGTTGAACTTTTTCACCGGACTTTTGTAAAGCTCCTGTACAAATTAGAGTTGTTTTTGGGTAGCGGGCACAAATGGACGTTCCCCTGGGACCATTAGGCAGGTGCGTCACATATAACTTACATGTAACTCTAATCAGGACGTACGGCTCGGTTAAAAGGCTAAAAGCAGAGCCGGTTAGACTTCGTTACATTAATGATTCCCAAAAGCGCTGTAGGACGTAGGTATAGCTACGACCTTTTTTCTTCGTTTTGGGCAGATTGCACCGCAGAAGCGTGTTATATTTCTCGTATGTACTTATATGACGTCATAATATAGTAAGTGAATTCTATGTTATTGATGAAGTTACAGTGCAGTTTTAGTCAGTATAGAAACCAGTATTATAGAAAAGAAAAATAACAAAACAAATACGAGATGTTATTGATAGATGTCATCGATAAGTAACGTGCTCATTTTGTCGATCGGATCTGTTATTCCCATACAGCTATAAACCTTGCAAAGCAAGGAACCCCTTCGTCTAAACATACTAGAGAAATGTATAATTGAGACATAAATAGTTGCTATATGCATACATAGTTGGATTCATTAGAATTGTGACAGACACGTACTGAAGGTCTCTACTGAAGGTAAAATTGTCTCCACGCGAAGAAACTCTTGAAATATTAACTTTTTAGCCAAGGTAGGTATTAATTACCAGTAAAAACTTAAAAAGCTAAAAGGTTTTCTTTGCACAAGAATAACAAAAGTTATTGCTACGAGTAAGTAAATATAACTATTCAAGCTGAACGCCTTGCGACCGGAACACGTGCGTTCTGTTTATCTGAACCGGGAATCGAACCCGGAAATGTTATCGCGAATGGCAGGTGTGCAGTGTGCACTCAACTCCGCCTAACGATCCGGAACAGCGAACGTTGTCGTACTTACGAGGAACAACAGTTCTCCAAAGTTTTAAAGAAATCGGAGAACGAACAAAGAATGTTCCCCATGGTGAGCGTAGGTATACCCAGTGGCGGTTTTTCCATACAAGCCCAAAATCCTGGCTTGCCCTATCAAAATATCCTCATAGTAGTAATACAACTTTTAGACATTTTTTCCTTTGTTAGCAGTCAGAATTTCAGTCAGTATTTGTTTTTTAATTCTATCAAGCAATAACAATAAAAAACGATATTTTAAAATTACGCGCTTTTGGGATCAGTGACCTCAGCTAGGCTAGCGCAAGCGAATAGCTGTCAGCGTCGTCCATTTTGGCAACTAGACCAATGAGGAAGACTTAAGACTATGACGTTTCATATCTCGCTCGCACACACTGGCTTGCATTGGGCTTTACCTCGGCTTTATATTCTCTTTCTAATTTGTTCGAGCTGGTCAAGCCCTGGATTTAGCACGAACATCGTACAAGTGAAGTAATAAACAACGCTTTTGCGCAGGCGCGAATTGCAATGACATTGAGTAGGAATTTAGAAAGCGAACTTCAGTTCTTATTATTAGTTTGTGTTTACTGATTTTGAAAAGTGTATGTCGAGTTAATTTTGTGTTAATTATTGCCGTAAAATTTTAAATTCACTTAAAATGAGTTTAGGATTAGTCGAAAAAGTTACTTGTGACAAAAATAGGTGCGTGCAAGTATTAATTGGCGAAGGTAAATTAAATTCTTTAAGTTTTTCGGAAAAACATCTTCTCGTAACTTCGTCAAAACCAACGTGTGATTTGTGTATTTCGCAAACAACCAAAACTCACAAGAGAAAATTTAATAGATCAGTATACAAAACTCATTGGCTGGTCGGCTGTTCGGCTGTTCCCATACCAATAAATTATATTGTTGGTGTTGCATATTTATTAGCGAAATACACAAGGACAAGAGCGGCTTTCAGATCTATCCATGATTGCTATAGTACAGAACAACCTTTGTTGAGTAAACTGAAACTTTCAGCGACCTTTTAACTCGGATGTAATACAATCATTTTAAAAAAAAAGATAGAAGGTTCGATTTGCAATAGAAGATTGACGTGAAAGAAGACTGAAGAATTAAAAAATGTTTTGAAATCCTTAAAAAAGATATCTGGCTTGCCCTAGTCCTAACCTCCAAAACCGCCACTGGGTATACCTACTTGTGTGTCGTGGGTAGAACTCAGAATTGGTGGCTAACCAATCAATATTTCATGAAATAGTTTTTCGAATTTTTGGTAAACAGTAAATGATAAACTGATTTTTAGCACAGAGACTCGGCAGTTTCACCGTAGGTAGTATTTAGTACGAGTATCTATATGAACCACTCTTAGTATATTGAATGGAAGCAGGCGTTATTACGAGCGAGAGAAGAGACCTACGATTTCGCATTGTGAAGACAACATCTCCTGATGATGTCCCGGTGTCGGGACGAATCGTGCGCCGCAGAAAGTTTTGGAAGAATTGTGTGTTGTCGTTCATGTGGGCGGTGTTCCTGCATATTGAATCTTATATATAGGGTCGATGTGCCGGTTCGCCGGCCACCTTCAGTTCTCGGCCTTTACGCGTACACGATGCCGTAAAATTGAGAAAATATCAGTTAGAAATACTATTTCCAAGTAAAATCTTTATCCAGATATTTGAAAATGTTTGCTTTCTAAATGAAAACATTTTTGGTCAGAAAACACCTTCGAGTGATTTTACAGAATTTGTTCATTTTGGAGGCGGCGATTAGAGGTAACGCAAACTGCAGAAATTAAAAAAAAAATAGTGCCGCGCGTTTCATTCCAAAGTAAACTTTGTGTAGTTATTCTAAATAAATGGTATTAATAAGTATATAATGCACTTCAAGAATAACTTGGTAACATATTCCTAATATAACTTTTGGGATATTTTGTATAAAACAACAATAATGATGGGGGCCGGGAACTAGCATTTAAATTTATTCAAAACTTTAGTTTTCGGCCTAGGGGCCGAGATCTGAAATATCAAGTCTTCCACACTTTCATGTCTTTTCTACAAATGGTGAAATATTTTTTCTCACGATTCTTTCTTTTAATAATGTACTTAATGCGAAGACTCACGCCATTAGTTTTCGGCCGTCAGTTTATGTCGTAATCATTAAAAATATGGATAAACGAGGAAGACCATTTTGGGGTGGCCGAAAATTAAAAGGTAGATGAAACGGTACTTCAGTTTTCGGCATAAGTTAAAATTGTATGAAAAGCATGGGGCCAAAAATTAAATATCACCTTAGATTTCGGTCATCATACGCCAAAGTTATAATTTTAAAAATTTTTAGAGCTATTTTATTTAAGATACGATGTATAAAGTTATAAGTAAGTAATTTAAACGTGTCTTTAACTATGTCTATTTGTAAAATCACAACCAACTCCCAAAAAAATGGGCCGAATCAACGTTTACAAGCTGATATAAGGTAAAATAATTCTTACTTCTTAGCTATATTGATTTACAAGCGTTCAAGCGTCCGAAGATTATCAACTCATTTACTACTTGGCAATTGTACTTTTCTGATTTTCTTTCACTTGTCCGATCGATTAATTGAAGTAAAGGCTAACACATAGGCTACTTTTTATCCTGGAAATATCCATGTTCTCCGCGAGGTTTGTGAAAATCCAAAATTCATGCGCGGGAATTAATTCTTCAGGCACAATTACGGAACTGATTCGACTGTTTGGATTGGAGATAGATTGTATTAACACAAAGGCTACTTTTTGTTTCCAAAAAATCCATGGTCCACGTGAGATATGTGAAAAACCGCGGGGAAATACTCCTTCACGCCGCAACTACAGAACCGATTTGGTAGAAATATAGCATGGAGTTAGATTATGTTCCGGCTAACACATAGGCTAATTTTTATCCCAGAAAATCCAAGACAAAATTCACGTATGGGAAATACCTACTACTTCACACCGCATCTACTGAACCGACTTGGCAGAAATGTGAAATAAAGTTAGATCGTATTCTGGATTAACATATGGGCTAATTTTTGTCCCGGAAAAATCCATGGTTACCGCGAGATTCGTGGAAAGTCGAAATCACGCCGGAGATATAGTTCTTCATGCCGCAGTTACTGAACTCATTTGGCAGAAATTTGGAATGGAAATAAATTATATCCTAGATAAACACATAGGCGACTTTTTAAAGGACTTCAAAAACGGAGGAGGCTTACAATTCGTCCGAATCTTTTTTTTTATGTATGTTCCCCGATTACTCAAAGACGCCTGAACTGATTTGGAAAATTATTTTTTTGTTTGAAAGGGTATACTTACCAAATGGTCTCATGTTCATCAAGTCAGGATCTGATGATGGGATCCTGAAGAAATTGAGGGAATTCTTTAAAAATTGAGAGAATTTTATAAGCTCACTTGATGCGATTTGGGTATTATTTGAAAGAGTATGCTTTCCAGGTTGTTATATGGTCATTAGGTCACAATCTGATCGTGGAATCTTGGCGAAATCGACGGAACTCTTCAAATTTTACAAGTACTTTTGAAAGGATTTGGGTATTTTTAATGGCATTTGCTTGCAGATGCTGACTTAATGGCAATAGCCATGAAGTCAGAATCTGCTGATGGGATCTCGGGGAAATTGATTGAACTCTTCAGTTGCAATAAGCGCACTTCCAGCAATTTGGGTATTTTTTACATTGACTTGTGCATTTGCTTCCAGAAAGCAATATTTAAACCGATTTCATAAAGGAGGTGGTTCTAAATTCATCAAAATTTAATTTATACGTTTATGCTAGTCTCTTGGAAGTAAAAAAATTCAAGTCTGTACTCAATTTAAGCTACAGAGGTGCTTTTCATGAAGATAGAAATAAAATAGAAAATTCTTTTCAAAAAATCAACTCCTAATACCACTACAAAGAGTGAAATAATGAAAGTCGGGCAATGTTTCGTAAAATCTTAGTTCTTCTTAATACCTATTCGATGTGCGAAAAACTACGATAATATCATAGACAATCACCCGATTTCGAATTGGTGTACATTAAAATTATGACTCCAAAAGTCGTTTTTTTTAAAGAATTTTCTATTTTTTCCCGGAAGAATCCATGGATCCCGTGAGATTTGCAAAAAAACGGAATTCACGCGGAAGAAATATTTCTTCACTGCCTTGTTGGTAATGATGTCTTTCTTTTGTTTATTTAAGTTTATTGTATTATATTGATTGTCATTTTAATAATATTTGGATATATTATGAAAATAATGATTAAGTTTTCATATCATTTCATATTATTTTAGACTTACCAATTCATTTTAAATCCATCGCAATGCAGTGGCCGAAAATTGAAATACCCCATGCCGAAAACTAAAATTTGTGGCCGAAAACTGAATTTTTAGCTTTTTTCCAGATTAAATTAAAAATAAAAAAAATTAATAACTTCCAGCATAAAACAGTTTTTTAAAAATAAAATTGATTATACTGGCTTTCATATAAGATAGTGAGTGCAACTATAATATGTCTGCAACATTTTTTTCTGATGTCCTGAAGTTGATAGGAGCACTAAAAGGCCGAAATCCGGCACATCGACCCTACCATACAGAATATTTTCAAGTAGCGGATTATAGCAAAACAAATTAATCTGTACTGATAACTCACTCAGTTCACCCCGACATCGTACCATCATCAGGTGATCCTAACTCGTCAAATTGTATTTGTAGGAATACCGATGCACGAACTAATTCCACTCCATTGTTATCTCTGAAGCTCCCCTTCATTCCAATGCCTATTCAGTTATCATTATCACTTCGAAATAGAACGCACGCGAGGCACGGGTATAATCGGCCAAAGCTTTTACCGTCCAGCGTAATGTGAGCCTTCATTTTACACACCCATTCCCGTATATGACCTCGTTTTATGTGGAATGGGAGGGGCGCGGGAGGTCGTTTTATGATGGCATTACCTTAATGCCCCATCCGAACATTTCGATGGTTAGTCAGACAAAGTATTCTTGATGTGTTGCCAGGTCAGGAGTTCTTTTTGTCTTCGATCGAATTCGTTACGACTGCCACCTCGAGGGTAACTAAACATCCGCGAGAATTTTTTTACTTATAGTTAAGGACCTAGAAGGCCTATTTATGCGATTTTGACCGGCCTCTCATATGAAAACTATTGAGGCAACTAGTTTCAAAGGACATTGAACAGCTCCCATACAAAGTTCGCCTAAGAACCAACAGTCATAAAATAGTGATTAATGGGTTCAAAATGACCTCTTCATATCCCTGAAAGCAGAATAAAACAAGGGACACTTCTGAGAATTTATTTAATAACAAAAATCTTTTCGATTTTGAGGTTATATTTTACACTCTAAACCAAAGACATTATACTATAGTCTATAACAAGACTGAGCACTATGATGAAAAAAACGGTCCGCGTGAGAGGGCACCTCAATTAGTGCGTCCCTTTCTAATTTAAGGCGACCATGATGAAAAAAAAATTCACAGGACAAATTATTTTTAAAAATGATTGTGTATATATTGATATAACATGTATCTAGATGCTTGTGCTGATTTACCCAATGATTGACTGCTGACTCATTTATAACTTCGCCCGGGAATTTCGAATAATATTTTTTAATCAAACCAACTCCTGAAAATTATATCATACACAATAAAAAAATTAAATATCCAATTTGGTGCAGTTGATCGGAAGTTAAGGTAGGCATGTGCTTACACATAAACATGGGAGATTTATTTTAAATAGTAGACTATTATTATACATCTGCAATTAAAGTCCTACTACAAGAAAAATCTTTGATCTAAGTAATTCATGGTTACCCTACAGAATAGCAGTGAACAAACCGCCTTCTTACTTTTAGTAATACCAGTCCCAAGGACATAAATACTACTTTTACTCATTAATAATATTTTTTTTTAATACAACGAAATAATTATCATTTAAAATAATTATAATAACTGTAGAAACTTATTAAAATAAGTTTCAGAGTTTATAGATGTTTTGTTTTGGTATATTATAAAAAAACAAAAATAAAAAATCTACCGTTTCTACCAAACCCAATATTTAGTGGAGATGGCAAGATGTCAGACAAGGACACGACGACTAAATCTATCCGTCTCGCTCAGGACCGCTTTTAGCTAGCTACTGCTTGTAAGATAATAGCTCCTCTAACTTGTTAGCAATAAGTGTCAATTTAGCTTAGCAACAATGGTTAGTACTCAGTCTTGTTAGTGTATAATATCTTTGCTCTAAACAAACTCAAAGAAAGTAGGTATAAATAATGAATTGACAGATGACGATTGACAAATTAATGAACAGAGAGAAAACAATCTTTTGATTGTTCTATCCTCTCTATCTCTGTTCATAGACAACTAAATAGATCTATCTACAAAAGACAATTGCACAGAGTACCTACAACATAGACTTTAAAGAAAACAAATACGATGATGTTCCATCTCACTCGAACGCTAAGATAAGCTGTATTAGTTTCTCGCTCGCAATGTTGTGTTTGTTCTACTCTGTTTTTTTAATCTAAGCTCCTGACCAGCGCTTTAGCGTGTTGTACTTAGCGCTTTAAGCTACTAATTGAGCTGTTATTACATCAGTAGGATCAAGCGCTGAAAGCGATTATTGGATTTTGTTCGATAACCGGAAATGCGCCAGTGACGACGTAAATCTATGCGGAAAAGTACAGAAATCAATGAAGTATCTTATTAATTATTTTTAATTATTCTGAAGTGTCCGTGAAATTCTAGTATTTGGAGTAAATAATTTAAAATATGATAAGAATTACTATATATGTCAAACGAATGTTGATTCGTAGGCGAATTATGACAATGTCCTTTGAACGTCATGTATTTTGGGTCTTTAATCTCAAAACGTTGAGAAGCAGAAACACGATTGGAAAAACTTTTCTCGATAGAAAGTTTTTCCAAAAATTGCTCCTATCTTCTCATATTTCCTATGCATTCTCGGAAACGATTCTGCAGATCTCTGTTTTTTTTTATTTTTTGGGTCGATAATGATGATTACTCAAAACGTTTAGAAGTTTTTTGAAATCCGAACTATACTTAATTAAAAATAAAGTAAATACCTAAATCAGTCTAAACTAATTATTCCGCCCACAAACTAGGTAAGCGATAACCATATCGTTAACTCTTTCGGACATGTGATGGACCTATGTTGACATCGTTTTCACACGGACAACCCATATTTGGTTCAGTCTGCGATACGCCATTGCGAACGACGGATGTGCACACTCGCAGTCGTTCGTGGCATGTCGTCGAAGTCCGACTAATATAGAAAAAAGCGCCATCTATTAGTCGCTGGATGAATGGTTATTGTACTCCCAACACGCCATCTGTTAGTACGTAACAGAACGATTATGATTCGAACTTTGAAGCACACCGCTCATGGCAGTAATTGATTTCTAGATAAAGACGTACTTACCACAAGTTTTAAAAAGACTGTTTAAGGTTCGAGCACATTATGCGGCTGCGGCCCCGCATCGGGGCGGAGCGCAAAAATCCGCTCAAATCGCTTGAATACAATTTGTATGAATTATCGCACACTGTGCTGGGCTGCAGCGGCTCGCATTAAGGGGATTTATTGAATTTATTTTTGTCTTTCTCACTCTCACGGAGATTTGGTAGGTGCGACATGCAGCGTCGCGGAAGAATATAGCAGAAAAACAACGTTTTACCTAATTACTCAAAAACTAAGCCAGTTATCAAAAATCTGTTCTAAGCGTTTTAGGATATTATTATTACCGATACATTAAAACAAAAATTACAATAACATCCATTGTAGTTTCCGATAAAATATAGAAAAACTGAGATTTTGGAGCAACTTTTGGGAGAACTTTCTATCGAGAAAATTTTATCCAATCGTGTTTCTGCTTCTAAGCGATTTTAGATTAAAGACCCAAAATACATGACGTGTAAATTTGAAAGTAATTGTCTGCGCTGCGGCCCGCTCCGCCCCGCTGCGGCCCGGCATAATGTGCTAGAACCTTAAAAGTACCAAAACGCGGGGCCGCCTCTTTTTCTGAACAGTAAGGGCGCGTTCCCACTAGCGTCGCAACGAATAATTTATCGCTGGACGACTGTCGTGTTTAGCTGTTCCCATTAATACGATTGTTTGATCGTTATTCGGTATTTTTTTATCGTTTAGTGACTATCGTATCTAATCGTTCCCATTATATCGCGACGACATTTTATCGTTTCACGGCAGTCGCTTTGTTGTTTACACATCATTAACAAGCTACACGGGTAAACGTCTAGACGGTATTTGTTATCGATGATATGAAAGATTTGCGGTCACGATTAGTCGTATTGATTTTTTATTGTTTTACGACTGTGGTGCTAGCCGTTCCCACTGTCATGACAATCTGTTGTCACTACAAAACAAGCTGTTGTAGACGACAGTAAATCGTGTCGTTCTTTAGGAACACCTCCATTTAAACATATAAGCCACGACACTTAAACTGCACGATTATCTGTCGCACAATGAGAACGCGCCCTTAAGATATAAGGAACACCTTTTGTGTTTGCCAACAGATTTTAAACCTTATTGTAGGTAGTAATAAAGTTTTAAATAGACTGTCTTGTTTGCTTCGATTACAACTTTTTTTAGTTGTGGATAAGGTTGTTAACCGACTTAAAAAAAGGAGGAGGTTCTCAATTCGTCGGAATCTTTTTCTTTTAGTTATAACAGTTTACTGCTGATTCACTCACTGACTAACTGATTGATCTCCTCTCCTGAACAAATTTGTATGAAAATTTTTTTGTTCACGGATCGGGTCGTGTAGACGAAAAAAATTCATTTGGAGGAAAAATACGGAGAGAGCTAATTGAAAATTTCAGAGACGGGTAAAGAGCACAGCCAGGGTATTAAAGATAGGTGAGGGGTGCTCGACCAAATGTCACCCGAAACATCAAGCAATTGGCCGCTATACGAATTTCGTCCATATCTCGGAAAGTATAAAAGATGGAAGAACGGTTTCTTGACGAGAAGTGATCAAGACCCGAAGCTCTATTCAATGGATAGACAAAAAATTCAAAATGGCTATATAGGCGGGAAGACAGCACGTGGAGGCGCGGGCCACATGTGGCCTGCGCCTCCACGCGCCCTACTAGTATAATTTTATATACTTGCATGCAAAATTTTAAAATTTGATTACAAATATGGGGACAGTTGAAATTGAATAAAAGCGTGTAAAAAATACCTCAGGAAATCATTCGGTACTAGGCATAATAGATAAATATAATATATATTTCAATCCACGATGACCCGTATACTCCATACGAATTTAATTTACCGTAACCGACACCGCACACTGTTACCGTAACCGACACCGCACACTGTTACCGTAACCGACACCGCACACTGTTACCGTAATCGATACCGCACACTGTTACCGTAACCGACACCACACACTGTTATCGTAACCGACACCGCACACTGTTACAGTAATCGATACCGCACACTGTTGCCGTAATTGATACCGCAAACTGTTACCGTAACCGACACCGCACACTGTTATGTTACCGTAACCGACACCGCACACTGTTATCGTAACCGACACCGCACACTGTAATCGTAACCGACACCGCACACTGTAACCGTAACTGACTCCGCACACTGTTACCGTAATCGATACCGCACACTGTTACCGTAACCGACACCTCACACTGTTACCGAAACCGATACCGCACACTGTTACCGTAACCGACACCTCACACTGTTACGGTAACCGACACCTCACACAGCAAGTCCTTCTCTCTAAATTTGTATTTTTAGGAGGTACTTGCCTACCTAGGTCGTCAACTAGTTTTTAAAAATATGTTCCAAAAATACTTTAAATACAAATTACGAATGTATAACATGCATGTAATAAAAATATTTTGGGTTCAATTCTTTATCCAATATCATCACACTAATATTATCACACTTCACACAGCACACTATATAATCACACTAATAATATTATAAAGGCGAAAGTTTGTGTGTGTGTAAGTGTGTATGTTTGTTACTCCTTCACGCCGTAACTAGTGAACCGATTTGGCTGAAATTTGGAACATAGATAGCTTATAACCCGGATTAAAACATAAGCTACTTTTTATCCCTTGAAAACACATAGTTCCCATGGGATATTAAAAAAAACCCTAATTTTCAACAGTAATCTATAGCTATTGCTATAGGTAGATTACTTTGACAATTACTCCTGAAAGTAGGTGTAAAGGTCATTGAAAAGGAAATTCAATTATTTCTCGGGATTAGCAAAAAATCAAATTTAACGCGAGCAGAGCCGCGGGCAAAAGCTTAGTAAGAGATAAAAATTGAACAAGTTCCTTTCATTTAATTTCATAGTTACCTACTTTTATGAATAACGCCATCTATGGGCATTTGTGACAGTGTAAAAGTCCCGCGTATTGCCGCATATCGCGGATCGCCAAATGGCGTGCTCGGTAATTTATGCAAATTTATGCCGCCCAATTTCACGAAGTACTCATAAAATCTGAAATCCGTTTTCTTCAATGTAAAGCCTTAACCTAGTCAGCCTTAGACGTCTGTCCACTGATGGGAATAGGCCTTTCCTAAAGCGCGCTACCACACACGGTCCTCCGCCTTCCTCATCCACCCGCTACCAATTTTTATAGTGTAGACGTACCTATTCTCTCCTCAGATCATACAAACAGAACCCTTAGTCCGATTACGGAGTTTTGATTATTAGTGGCGTGTGGCAGTTTTGGCAGAAAGCGCCATCTTGAATTTTCACCGGCGCGATATTGAATTCGGTGCCAGATGTCACTTATTCTGGTGTTAGAGTCTAAAAGATAAGTTACTTGCTATTAGTTTTGCATGTTTTAAGTACTTGTGTGTTTCTTACTGTTGGCAACATTGTTAAAGGATGCTCTGTGGGTTATCTGTGGACATTGTACGCGAGAGAATGACAATGTCTGTCAAGGGGGATTTTTGACAGCTATAAAAAAAAAAGAAAAAAACGAGTCGGGGATTGGAGATGTGTAATTTTAAGAAGTCTGATCAAAGTTTGTAATATTGCTCCGTGTACTTAATATTATATTTTCTCATTGGTGATGTTTAATAAAGTGTGTAATATTGTTACGTGAAGTATTAATATCAAGTCCCAGCGGTGTTTCTAATATCAGAAGTGAAGATTTTTAGGAACAGCCCATAGCCCACTGCACTGGAAGCACAAGGCTAGAAGTGAAGTAAGGTATCAATTAGAGATAAATACACAGTATCCAGTCTGGATATCCAGGACTACTGCACAAAATATTTGCAAGTAAGTAAGCGAGCTAAAATCATACCTACTGTCAAGATACCCAGTTACCCAGTAGGTAACTTACACGCTTTAAGTACATACTTTTATTTGATGTTAATCATAACTAACTATTTACATTTACTTACCCATTTTGACTTATGTGTGTACCTATGTTTGAAAATTAAATAGGAGAATAAAATATCTATCTATAAACAAAATATATTGTAGTAGGTAAAAACTACTACTGATGAGGTAACTGCACAAGTATCTACAGTTTAGGTTTTTTTTTGTTGGTAAATTTGTGATCACATAGAGTAATTATATACTTAATTGAATAATTAATAAAAGTTACTAAGTAGGTACATATTGAATAAACAAGCAAATTATTTTATTGGGCTCAACTCTGTCGTGACATATTTGTGCATCTGACTATATAAAAGTTCAATGGGTGTAAATATTGACTACAACTGGTCAGTTGTGTGGTACTTCAATAAACTGGATTTTACCAATATTAACAATTAAGTGGTGTGTGAGAGTTACTTTTGAGTGTGTACTCAAAATAAAACATGTCCAATTTTAGAGTACTTACTTATTAACTTCAATTTGAAGCATTTATATTATATTAATAATTAATATTATTAAACAGTAATTTTGTATTCCACACTTATACGTATTATGAAATCCAGTGAGTTAATTTAACCACAGCGTTGAAACCAAGGCTTCTGCTTGAGTCCAGGTGGTGATGGATTTTATTGGCAAGCTCATATAGTGATACTATATTGGATAATAGCCTGGGTTATACATTAGACTTCATTACTAGGGAAATGGTTATCGGTTGGGAGATAGGAAACCCGAGGATGCATTAATTAATGTGATGTTTTGATATCAACTAAGTAGATATGTGTTACTAATATATGTTCTTTTGTTTATTTTTCTTCCCTACTCCACTTCCTATTTCCTACTGATGTTCTGACCTGGTAACATTCGCTATTCGAATACCTAGATATCTAAAGATTGAATCATGTCAGAAAGAGCATAATTACTCCACCATTGCGAAGCATCTGTTCGAATAAAAGCATCAGAACTTCTAGACAGCTAGATTGCTGTAGACATACTAAAAAGAGGAGGCGATCAGTAACAAAAGTACATTACGGAACGATATAGATGGAAACGAGACACTTTAGTGGTTCTCAATGCAAGGAGACTGATAGCTCAGACAGCAGTTCTTCTCGTGATGATATGCGTCACCACTCACCGAGCAATAAAACGGCGTTATGATAATACTACTACCGGCGAATCTAATACCAGCAATGAGCAATGTCGAAAACAGAAGCACCTACACACAAAACATTTGTCTGAAAATTATCTTTTGATGGAATTGGTCAAATTAATGAGCCGTAAAGGTACGTTTTAGATGACAGATCCTCTATAAAGCACATCAAAACTATTTTAGAGATAAGTGAACTCGATTTTAAAGACATCTCAGAGGATTATGTCCTTCGGGATGATAAATTATATAGCCGTGTGGGTTGGAAATTAAAGTTGTTGTTACCCCATGGGGCTCGATGGTATGTATATGCCAAATTAATCAGGACGAGGCAGGTCACTTTGCATTGGAGAAGACGCCAGAAAAGAAAAGAAAAAATAAGCGCTGACTATTGGCTCTCCAAAATAAAACGGTTTTAAAAAAAATGTTACCTCTTGCATAATGAATTTTGGAATTCTTCTACACGCTTTACATAGACCATCTGGGTCCTTTTGTTAAGAGCAAAAGTGGAATTTACAAAAACTTCAATGGAGCTTCAACAATACCCTGAATAAAGGAATAGGAAAATCTCCTGCAGAAGTTGTTTTGTAACTAATGAACGGTGAGAAAATTACAAAATCAGCATTAGAGAACGAGAAGAAGATAAGCACTCAGAGATAAGAGAAACGGTAATAATATCGTAGACAAACAAAAGAAAATGAAAAAGGTGTTTGGTAAAACACGAGTTTGCACCAAGTTGTTTGATGTAGGGGATTTGGTAATGATGCCAAATCACAACCCTGAAAATGGAAATAACGTATATTTTGGATGAGGATAGGTATGAAGTATCTAACATTGATAAAAAAAAGTACAAAATATAATTTATCCGGCGGATCACCAAAAACCCTGGATTACTTTTCAATTATCTCCACGAGCGAATAAAAGTAGTAACAGTGATGACAGTAGTGACAATACAAATATAACAGACGAGCTGTTAAGGACAGTAAATTGATAAATTTACATTAAAGGAGACTGACGTAAAACACGGTCTATATTATCGTGGGACGGTATGACTACAGTGTTTTCAAGTAAATAATGATTTTCTACCCTATCCTATCCTATCCTAAAACCATTACAGTTTCAGATTAAGTATGCTTTCACAATGAGATTGGGTTGACTGATGGTAGTGCCCAAAATTTAATAACAATGAACGGCTCAACAGTATCAATACAACAGGTAATGTCCCAAGTGTGACAAATGTAATAGATTATGTCCCAAGTGTGACAAAAGTGACAGGTAATGTCCCAAGTGTGACAAATGTAATAGATTATGTCCCAAGTGTGACAAATGTAATAGGTTATGTCCCAAGTGTGACAAATGTAATAGATTATGTCCCAAGTGTGACAAAAGTGACAGGTAATGTCCCAAGTGTGACAAATGTAATAGATTATGTCCCAAGTGTGACAAAAGTGACAGGTAATGTCCCAAGTGTGACAAATGTAATAGATTATGTCCCAAGTGTGACAAATGTAATAGGTTATGTCCCAAGTGTGACAAATGTAATAGATTATGTCCCAAGTGTGACAAAAGTGACAGGTAATGTCCCAAGTGTGACAAATGTAATAGATTATGTCCCAAGTGTGACAAAAGTGACATGTAATTGCCCCAAGTATGACGAATGTCTTGACTTTTTCCCAAGTGTGAAAAATTGACAAACCATGTTTCAAGCGTGGCGATTGTAGCAGACAATGTCACAAGTACAACGAACGGTACTTCGAATAGATGAACTACGAGTATAATATGGAACGCAGCTGACAGCAGATGGTAATATTAACTAAACATGATGGAGATATAGAATGGAACGAACAATTGAAATATTACTTTGATGTTTATGTTAATATATCAGTTCTAAATGGGACAGTCAGATTAGTACAGCGATCATTAATTTTGTGTATCAATCTATAATATGGACTTGTAATAATTAGTCTAATAATCTCAATTGTTACATCAAATTGAAAGTTAGCTAAAGTAACATACACTTTAGTATATTAATACTATTTGTTTTGTATCCAGTATTAGTAATTAGTAAAAAGTGTTTTGTATAATTACTTATCTAATATAATTGTTTTTATAACTGTTAACTGTAATTTTTATTCATTAATGACTAAACAATGTACATATGTTATAATAACTAAATCTTAACTTTATTTTAGAATTTTACTTGTAGATTTAAGATTATAATATAGTTTTATAGAACATTATTGTGTTGCCTAACGAATTAGGATATTTTATCCGGTAATGTTAGGGTAAGTTTGGAAAATAAATAAGTAAGTAAAACATGGGAACCACTGCTGCATGATTTTTGATACCAGTAGCAGCAGTTCACATAAATCAGCACTAAGGCCAACTGCTTGTCATATTTGGGACTCCGTTGAGGCTGGTTGGTTCCCCGCAGGTGTATTAATAATAATAGTTCCTTTGGCGGAAGCAAACATCTTTGATGTGCTGCGGAAACCGGGCAGCCCCATCGGAGCCCTAAAGGCATCATAAGATGGCACTTTGGACATGTAGTATCATTCATCATTTCACTGGTCAGATCTATCTTTATTTATTTACTGAAGTAAAGTTCATTTGATAAGTATAATAATTGATGATTTCACTGTTAACTTTGTTAGTGCCCAGTGTTATTAAAGCTTTGATTCAACGATAAATATTATGATAACTAGTGGTCTGGTTGTGTTTGTAACTTGTGTTTATTATGCTGTACTTAAATGATGTGCTGTTTTATATAATAACTACATAGATTCATTAAGATTTTTTTTTTTTTCAATGCTTGTGTTTTGTTGTGGGTATGAGGTCATTACCCACGTAAGGAAGGCCGAGCTGCCAGAAATAGGGACATTTCTGTAAACAGGATGGCCGACTGTTGGCAACATTGTTAAAGGATGCTCTGTGGGTTATCTGTGGACATTGTACGCGAGAGAATGACAATGTCTGTCAAGGGGGATTTTTGACAGCTATAAAAAAAAAAGAAAAAAACGAGTCGGGGATTGGAGATGTGTAATTTTAAGAAGTCTGATCAAAGTTTGTAATATTGCTCCGTGTACTTAATATTATATTTTCTCATTGGTGATGTTTAATAAAGTGTGTAATATTGTTACGTGAAGTATTAATATCAAGTCCCAGCGGTGTTTCTAATATTACAAAAGATGGCGAAAATTAACATTGAATCTTTAAGTAATCATAACTGGTGACAGATTTTCCCTAAACCATTCCTATTTATTTTCCACCATCATAACCATTTCTTTTCCTTCATCTTGGGAAAATCGGCGTCGTGGTGAATTGGTGGGGAGAATACCTCATTCTTATACGGTGTGTATGTCAGTTTAAAGTTTAAAAAGGCCCCGAGCAACATATGTGCATTAAAGATAAGCGGTATCCCTCGAAAACTTGTTCGGAGCGATAACTTAGCATTGTCTGGCGTGTTCTCAAAGACTGATGGTGGTATTGTCCTGTCCATGTCTGGGGTTTGAATTTAATTAGGAAACGTACGGTTGGAGGATTTCAATTTATTGTACGGAGTTGTTTTTCTTGTGTTTCACTGTACACACATTTTAAAGTGGATGGGAATAATAATATGAGCATACAATTTGTGCCACTTACATATTAATGTAAATAATACGTAAAAAAGTTACAAATAAGTAAATTGCTCCTAGATTGTGTAAGAAAAACGTAAATTCATCTTCACCCATAAGTCACCCAATCGGGGGGCAGTATTCGCTAACGATTACGATAACGATTACGATACGTTTTTCTTACGCAGACCCGACCTGAGCCAATTTAGTAAAGTACTAAACAATCCCGTGGTGGGAATCGAACCCGAGACATCCCGAGAGACCCAATGCAATTCGAGCGCAACCAGTGCGCCAAGGAAGTCTCCAAAACTCTAAGATCGATACAAATTAAAAATTAAGGCCAACGGTCAAACAAAAGTTCTTTGTAGACGAAATCGCGGCACCTCTAGCTTCCCGTTCCCCCAAGAACCCAACAAAATCGCGGCACTTCTAGCTTCCAGTTCCACCAATACACCCAAGAGATCCTACAAGAACCCAATTTAAGAACAATGGGCGTCCACACCAGCGGAGCGCGAGTAAAGGATAAATGCACGGGGGGGCCCGCAGCATAAATTGTGCCACTAATTCAGTTCGAAGGACTCCAACTCTAGGGAGTTCTAACCAAAGATCGATAGCGCGAGATGATGGCGCTAGGGTTGCCAGTAGCCACAGATTTATGATGTGTTATTCTCAACAAGATTTCGGTATCCGTTTTTTGGGATAAGAGAAGTACATATTAGTATTCTCATAATAAGCTTCAGCCTATGGATAAAAATCATCAGGGATTTAAGAGATTAGATCCTCCATGTTGTTCCATCAATACGGTTGTCGCCAATGATATTGGTTGTCGCGCAATCCATCAGCTATGATGTTATTATATAAGGACAGTAGCTTGCTACAAGAAGCAATAAACAAACTTTCTTAATTATTAGCAACACTGATAAAGTATGGATACAGTTGAGGATTGACGCTATTTACCAATGTTTAAGTCATACTTTCTATATTTAACAAAAAATTTGGCCTTAGACTATATATGTTCATATATAGTCTAACCTGGTTAAGTGAGAGCTCAAGGGGACCGAGAACTCTTTTTTCGCTTATAGAGGTTTCTGACTAACTATAGTCTCAGAGTTAGAACAAAATGACGGAACCTGGGCAATTGTACTCTCTTTAAAAGAGTTTTCTCGCTTACCCAGTTCTCACTTATTCAGGTTTGACTATATTGCACATTTTTAGGGTTCCGTAGCCGAATGGCAAAAAACGGAACCCTTATAAATTCGCCATGTCTGTCTGTCCGTCTGTCCGTCCGTATGTCACAGCCACTTTTTTCCGAAACTATAAGAGCTATACTGTTGAAACTTGGTAAGTAGATGTATTCTGTGAACCGCATTAAGGTTTTCACACAAAATTTTAAAAAAAGTAATAAATTTTGGGGGTGCCCCATACTTAGAACTGAAACTCAAAAATTTTTTTTTCATCAAACCCATATGTGTGGGTTTCTATGGATAGGTCTTCAAAAATGATACTGAGGTTTCTAATATCATTTTTTTCTAAAATGAATAGCTTGCGCGAGAGACACTTCCAAAGTGGTAAAATGTGTGTCCCCCCCTGTAACTTCTAAAATAAGAGTATGATAAAACTAAAAAAAATATATGATGTACATTACCATGCAAACTTCCACCGAAAATTGGTTTGAACGAGATCTTGTGAGTAGTTTTTTTTAATACGTGTTGAATTGATATTTAACAAGTCTAATATTTTGTTTAACTTTGATGACGACAGATGGCGTTGCACGTCCGACTCGCACTTGTCCGGTTTTTAAATTCTATGGGCAGGGGTGTTTAGTTTACTTTATACGTACTATTGAGAATGAGTCTTGATAGTACGGAACCCTCAGTGCGCGAGCACGACTCGCACTTGACCAATTTTATTTAATTTTGTTGGCAAACGGCAGCCCTACTAGGCCACCCTACGACCAGCCACCCATGAGCTCTGCCATTCAACTATATTCCTCAATAACTCTTGATTTACGTGGCAGGGGCGGGCGCCCGGCGACGGCCAGCGTTCCGTTTACGACACGTCGTGACGCATCTGTTACTTTACATTTTACTGTGCAATTCTGTTAACACCAATCGTTAGGGACTACACATTTTATAGTCGCCAGTGCACTCGTACCTTTTTTACACAGTTGAGTAAACGGAAATTACACTAGCTATAAGATCGGAGTTTCCATCAGTGTGAATATCGGATTTTAAACTCACTTCTTCGACATTTTGGCCATTATTTAGACTAGTGGGGGGGTTAAAAGACTGTCCAACGAGTCTTACGACTCTTGTGATTGGTCTCGTTCCATTTACGATCATCGTGTCGCGTCACATTTTATAGTCGCAAGTATAGCTTTTTTACAAAGTTGAGTAAATGGAAATGAAACTAGCTATAAGAGTGCAAACTCTGTCTGTCTTACGTTTTACTGTGTGTGTGTAATTCAGCTGTGAGCACCGCACGCTTCATACTCCTGGTTATATACCTTACAGAGTGCTAGTATTTGCTATGGCGTTTCTAGTACTCCTAAACCTTTTTCTTACAGCCTTTAGCAAGGTTCTTAATTAAACGCGTAAGTGAGAGCACTAGGAGTTAGGATGTATTTTGATTTTTGTCCTACAAAATATTGTGAGTCAAGTTTCCTATGAAGTACCTTACCATTTATTTTTATTTAATTAAAATGCTTGCGTCTTGCTACATACCTGAAACAAACATGTAAATCATTAGTCATAAGCAAAGATCTGGTCATAAGTCAAATTTTAAATGAACGTATGTTAAAACATTTAGTGTTTTTATTAAAGAAAAAGTAAACTGAGTAAACTCGCGTGGCGTGTCCATATTTCATTTCAGAAACTGTTTTAGTCACTATTACATATCTAGGTCTATTTCAGCTACATCTGGGAACCAAAACGTATGGAAGACGATGTTTCAATGGCATGTTACTTATTACTTATCTAAGCTTAACAAACTGATGCTGCCATCTCAAGAGGCGGAACGAAACACTTTAAAGATACTATCAGAAATATTCCGATGCATGGATAGAAATATCACTTCTCTAGTGCATAACCTTTTATCCTTATCTTAAGTGCTCGTTTAGAAAATAACCGGGGCTACTTTTAAAGTTAATTTCAGCAAGAGCTTTTTTGACGACCTCCCTGGCGCATTTATGCACCATAGTTGAGTGTATGAGGACTAACTATATGTTAGTGAAAAAACTTTTTTTTGGAACCGATTGAATGTCAAATTGTCGACTATATAAATGAGAAACAAGGTTGCAGATCTGCTGTGCTATTCTGCAAAAATACTTATAGCAGCGACGAGCTAACAGCTATGCGCTGATTGGTTAATGCTTCCGTCAGTTATGCAGCCAAGGCGACAATTGGCTGCTGATGGCTGCGTTGCTATGGTTACCGTCGATGGTTGGCCGCTGTACAATTTTATTTTTTTGAGAATAACACCCCTGTTATATTCCTAAAAAAGTTCTTATTCCAAAAAATTCTGGAAAAATATGATAAACTGGCAATACTTTAACGAGTGAGTATTGAAGCAAGTACCATCTTTTCAATTTAAGTTTGTTTCTTAGGGTGGTTGGTCCAAATCTCAGGCCATATTATAAGGCTCGGTTTCCATCATAGCGGAGCTGTGTTTGAGTAACCAAGATTTTGTTATTATTGACATCTCCGAAACTGAGGCGAGAGGAGATGTCGAAATGATGAAATCTGATTTGTAACTCAAACACAGCTCCGCTCCGCTTTGGTGGAAACCGGGCCTTACTCATTGCGTTTGCATCGCTTTTGGACGAAGTTCAAGAAATGGTAATTAATAATTATCACTTAAAAAAATTGGTTGTCTGTAAAGTCGGTTTACGGACGATAGATTTACGTGATAACGTCATAATATCTCTCTATAGACTCTATAGTCTATCGTTTGTTTTATCGTGCCTCTCTATCGCTCTCGCTTGCACGCAAAGGCTCAGGTGGAACGTTACGCGGAATGTTACTATTTTTCATGCGTGTTGCTGGTGTTCATCAATTTATAAGACGTTATCACGTCAAAATGCGATAATTCCTACACATTTTTTGGAATTTCGTTTTATTCGAATCTTAGGAATAGCATAGATGACTCATAGGTCCCCAATTAATTCTGCAATCACAATATTAAACCTGATTATTTTTCAACATTCCCGAGATTTGTGCTATGTGGAGATGTATGAGATATCGATCTATACCAACCATCTCACCGTTTAAGCTGTTAAGGCATCTTTAGCTCCCTTCTGGTGATTCCATCGCACTCACCGGGTTAGTGGCTTATTTAGAATTCTAGTCTCACACGAGGAGGTAGGCGGGTCGGTGTAAGCCCAATATTGATGTCGGTACGATTTAATCCTTCCCTTGCCTTCAATGTGGGTCCACATCAGGGTTGCCACTCGTTCCGTAATCTCAACGGATATATAGACAAAGTGGACGGCGCGAAAAAATGTCGCCAGTTTATCGGTGCCAAAAATCCTTTTTTTTTTTCCTCACCAACAGTAAGGCTACGCTGTAGTTTGCTCAGCAGTCACCTATAGAATTTTGACAGATGGCACTACGGTTTGCTTGTAAGAAAAAGGTTTATGTAAATCGTTTGGATGCCCATATCCTGTGGTTTCTTATTGATGGTTATTTCACAACTTGTCTTTCTATCCATGACGTAGGTCGGTGTATGCGTTGAGGATGAGAGACGTTTGTGTGTTTGTTTGTGCATCACATTCTTAGATTCCCATTTATTTCAATCACGTATAAAGTCATTCCTTGCTCTGTGATTTCAATTAAGTATAGCTAGACCAATTTGGATACAGTTTTCCTTCATCATAATAAGTGCTAATTACTTATCGTGTGTTATATTTGTGCTATATTCTGGTCAAAAGGTTTCCTGGAGAAATACTGTACAAATAGTCAAAGTTGATTTTCTAAACAAAATATAAGCGTCTGTATATGCTGCATCCAAACTCATTATTCATATAAAAGACTGAGACGGATGGGATAATTCTTATAAAAGGAATCTATTCACTCAGTGGATTTCAAAAAAATAGCGATTAATTCATTTAATATTGGCTTTACAAAGCTGCTTCACTTCAAACCGTCATTAAACCTATAAAAAATACTTGAAAAGAGCTCGATCTCGGTAGCTTTCATTCCCCGAAGGCAATATAGTTAACGCATAAGTGCCGTTTTGAGAAATTAATATTAGAATTTCGTCCAATTGAATTGACGTAGGTATTCGTACAATAAATTATCCTATGATAAAATGATCAGCATTTTTACGGACTGTGCGGCATAAGTTGTAACTGGCAACCCTGTTCCTAAGATTTAATTTAGGCCAGCTTTCTCGAATAGGAATTAGAATGGCCCAACATCTCGGGGGTCCTGTCCCGAAAGTCTAGTCATGATAAACAATCGTGAGTTAGCGATTCCTTGCCTTACAGTGTGTGTATTGTTTGTTTTTTTCAACGGCTTACAAGAGGTCTCATATCTACCTACTTTGTCTTTGTTATTAGTAGTTGTTAAAGCTTTAATTCGAAACACAATAATGCCACTAAATACATTATATTATGGTAATGCAGGTTAGTACTGCTTGTCGGCAGAATTGTGTCCCCCTTCACATTTCTACCACAGAACCGCAAGACGCCGAGAGAAGTGGCCATCTTTATGTGGTTGATGTCCAGCGAACTTGAACGTAACGTTTTACTTCCAGGTATCTGATACGTACCGCTAAGGTGTGGAACATTCTTCCATCTTCTGTGTTCCCAGTCCAGTATAATCTGGGTGCCAAGAAAAGAGTGAATAGGCATTTTCCAGGCAAGCGCGCTCAATCCTCATAATCTCTGTCCATCAGACGTAGTAGTCAAGCACAAGCCTATCAATAGAAATAGAAAAGAAACATGGCCTTGGTTTGTGGAAACTTATAACGATGTGGTGCCACGAACAAGATCTTCATATTTAGACGAAAAAGCAAAGAACATGAACGAAGATCTAATAATTTATTGTCTTGTCTCAGAAAATATCCTGTAAGTATATTGCATGCCATGTGGTTGAACTTGAATGCTCTACCTATAAATTGTAGATGAAGACCTTCTTTCTGAGAAAGAATTTTGATTTTGAATTTGGATTATTATATTCAGGCTTTTTTTGGTAAGCATTGTCTTTGCATATAACCCGGCTGAGTTTGTTGTGGATTTCTCAGTGCAGGCCGCGTTTTAACCCTCGTAACTTATTTTTAAGCCGACTTGTAATTATCACCATATACTACATCGGAAATATCATATTGACCTTTTACAAGATCCTGTACGTTAGGCCTACGTAAAATAAAGATATTTTGAATTTTGAATTTGAATATACAGTATGCCCGCAGGCAGCATATTCTACATTACTGGTTATACTGCGTAATGCGTATAGCCGTTAGTAATATTATGCATTCGGTGTAGCCATCAGCCATGAGCCAAAAGCAGCTCTTAGTATTCAATTGGAGCCATTTCTATGGAAATATGCGAGGGTGGCCGCGACGTGTTCCGTTATTAACATATTTATCACCGGCCCACGGCGGTACCCGCTCTGACTCTGCATTTGGGTATGCCAAACATCCTGGGTTCAATTCTCGTTTAGGACGATTGTACAATTTTACACACACACACTATTACTTACACAAAAAACTATGTCGACATATCCTGGCGATCCTGTCGCGGTCAAATCTTGGAAATGATCACATGTCTCCAGAAATTCAATCATTTCATACTTGCATAATGAAATGATCTTATGAACTCTAAGATCTAACCACTGTATAAAATGGCCATCACATCAAGAAAAGATTAATTATTGTGAGATCAGCAGGGCTAGCACGCACGCATAGAGATATGTCTCTTTACTTTTATCGCTCTCTTTTCTCTTTCTGATCCATATTGATAGACAGAGAAAGGAGAGCGACAAAAGTAGAGAGACATATCTCTACTTGCGCATGCTGCATAGGCTGGTCGCCAACTGGAGATTAGAAAGAAGAGACAGGAGAAGCGTCTAAGCGTAACGTTCAGACTTCAGAGAGCTGTAGCCTGTATCGTCTGAAAGGAAACGGCAGGCATGTTCAAATAAATGCTATTTATTATTATTATTTAACTAAACTCTCACACCCGGCACACGATAAATATAATATATAAATGCCAAAGACATACAATAAACTTACTTAAATACGCGAAATTTAGATAAACATACATAAACGTTACACACATACAATTATATTATGTGCCGGGCGGAAGACTACACCAAAACGGCCGGGGGTCAGGGCGACAGGCTAAGAAACCGACGGACTGTTCTAGCCGAGTCGAGCACCACCGCCTTCTGCATCTTTATTTATCCTTTCAATGGAGTACACACTACTCAGTACTCAATACTCATGTAGGTACCTGTTACTGCTCAGGCTTATTTAATTTAAGCCCCTCCAGAAATAGGTGCCAGCTTCCACCGTCAACACAATCTAATTTAAATCTTATGTGTAATATGCTACAGATTGCTCTCGCGTAAATACTTCACATGTCCACACTCCACAAGTAAACAGGTTCTGGCTATTGTTTAGAAGTTCATTTATTATGTGTTTTTGTGCTTTTTCTTTTGTGCGTTAGTTAGAGCCACGAGCCCACCCGGATCCAGTGTGCATTAGAATGTAAGTACAAACTACAGAACATAGGTATCCGTTGTATAGTTAGTTCAATCCACGAAGATGCGATCGTCGTCTTAAGCGATTGTGCAGGAGTGGGGCCACTCCTGCACAATCGGTTAAGACGATCGTCTATCACCCGAAGCAATATTTCAAGATTAAAATGTAGGCCTCGCTCTGGACTTGCAAGTCTTTCTACATATATGAGCATAGATAGCATTACTGAAAATACATATTCGCGTCGCACTAAGTCACTAGACGATAGCCTTAAGTTTCATGCGATTCGTAGGGAGTTAAAAAGGGAGGCGTCTCCGTGGATTTAACTATTAATTCAGGATAATATGTGTTTTAATTATGCTTTAATTACTAATTGAAAGACAATTCCTACGGAAATCTCTAATGGTGTGATGTTTTACAGTGTGAGTTTGTGAGTATAGTAACATAACATAATATACGAAAAGAAACTAATGCGTGGATAGGTACACCGGCAAACGTCTATACATCACTTTAGCTGAGAGATATGTACCTAACACCTACAGACTACAGTATCTGATGATAAATTTCAAGAAAAATACACAACATTTCCCACCCCGCCGAACAACGAGCCCAAAATACTTCCATCATCAAATATTTTTGGCAACAAAACTCTCTCGAATTTCTCGATAAAGAATGGCGGAGACATTTTCCCGCAATCTATTGAGTGCATCTCATGTTTGCCTCGACTCGAACTAAACTTCCAACAAAAGTTTAACACATGCCGCGTCTGTGAGCTTGAGTTGTGTACAGGCAGGTAGAAACACAAAAAATGCAGAAAAAACCAAGCCCGCTCGTCTTCAAGGTGGTATAAAAAGTCCTGCAAGCAAAACTTTTACCTAAGTTAAAGTCAATAAAGTCGATTTTCGATTAGAACACCGTCAACCCTCAATCGACGCAGGGGTCTAATGACACCCGATACTTTTTTGCGATTTATTTTCTAGTCGCAGTTAATTAGTGTTTTTTATCGCTTTCTCGGTCTTTTATCGATCAGATATAGATGACATTTAATACAGCACGCGTCTGAATGTTCGACTAGAAAATGTCTCGGATAGTAATAGTAATGAAATACATAAAACTGAATATAAATCGAGTTAATAATAAAAGTCACGAATGTGTTGAATACAAAGTAGATAGTGCAGAACTCATAAATACAACAATGTAGCACAATTTAATATAGTGTAAAGTAGATTTTCAAGGAAAGCGGAGATTACCTAGCGGCTGTTTATTAGATTTCTAATTTTATTAACGCATTTGAAGAATGCATCTGCTCAACTCATCACTGAGACGCACAAAATTTTGAATGTCAACTCTATATTGAAATCCACTTAGGCTTATTATTCGCAATACTTGAATAAGAGCAAGATATACATAGAGGATCCAGGACAAATCCGTAACTCACAGTAGATTCACACTTGTACCTACAAAATCTTCTTTAATTATAATAACCTAAACATGGAGCACTTTCAAGATCTATAACCACCGATCATCAAACCACAGAATAAAAATTAGACGTAGTTTTTCATAAGAGGTGATTCTGTGCATAGAAAATTACAGCTTCCACTAATCCCAGTTTAATGGCGTGGTATTTTTTATAAATGTGTTTTCACTCTAATCGCTATTAATAAGCGTCGTACCGTTATGTCTAGTATGAACAGTCAGCCAAAGGAAACATTGATATTATAAATCATTGTCTACAAGGTGTGGAAGTGGCCAAGTTTGCCAACGGTCCGCTTTGTGCACATTGGCGAGTCAACCAGTTACCCGGTGCCAAGTTTCCCGAGACTTGGACATCCTATTTCCGCCAGGTGCCAAAATGTTTACTAGTAGTGGAGTCGAGTACAAGATAATTTATGTAAGGTACCTAAATACAGTATGGAGGCTTTTAAAGGGTTAAAAAAGTTATCTTGTCGTTTCAACCCCTTTTTTATCACACAGCTGGGTCTCATGTCTGAATGGTCATAGTCATAGCCCACTATACCTACTATTGGGGGTTGGCAGGCTTCGTACAACTTTGAGAACATTGTGGTGACCTCTCAGGTTTCCTCACGAAACTTTCATTCAGCAAGTCATATTTAAATTCCTAAAACACAAATACTTTCAAAAAGTCTGAAATTTAAATTCCCAGGAATCGAATTTCTGACCCTCTTATGAGAGGTAGAGGTCTGAACTCTGAACTCGAGTATATTTTTGAACAAAGATCGAAAAAGAAGACCAGTTAAAATTCAAAAAGAAGACCAGAGAACCATTAAAATAAAAACTGCTTGAATATTTCAGGTTGAAGACTGAACAAATGATTATCCTAAAAGCTTGGCCTCAATAGGTTTCTTCGATGTCATAGAATAGAACGCGAAAGGCCATTGTAAAAGCGTTGTATTGTGAGTCGGTGTATTCTTCACTCAATAAGATCCCGTGTCGAGTGAATTTACAAGGATCTCGTTCTGAGAACATCCTCGATTATGTTACGAACTCGTTTGTTGATCTGAACCTAGTTATTCATTGACGAACTGGATTCAGTACACCTATTTTTCGTGCAGGGTTGGATTTATCAGTTATTGTTCCTTGGCCCTAATTGTCGTCCTGTCCTGGATATGCAGTTATTAAAGAAAACAAGTATTTGGTATCATGACCAACGGCCCCAGGGGATTTTCAGGCGCACTGTAGGTACAAACTACGAACTACGAAGGATATACAAGTACATAGTCCGAATGACCAAAACAGTGTTCCAAATATATGCAAGTGGTTAGCAGCCTGCCAAAGGCTAATGTTATACAAATTATTGTTCGAGGTACACAAGTGGCTCAGTATGCCAAATGACATGAGAAACGCTGTGTCTGCATTGGCAATAGTTCGGAGATCATTGCCAAGTTTACTCCCAAGATTTGGAAGGCCTACGTCCGCCAGGTGCCAAGATTTTAGTTACAGGTTTAACTAAAATCAAATGTAGTACTATAAAGGGGCTTAAGCTCCAAGCTAATTAGTATGTATTTGCTTTATTAGTAGTAATTTAGGGTAATCTATAGACTAGATTCGATAACCAATACTAATGGAACTAAACACTCTCTAAGTCTTTAGAGCATTGTCATATCAAACAAGGCTGGCTATAAGGCACCATTTCTACGAAAAAACTTACGCTGCATCCATGGAAATTGAAATACCGACACTCTAAAAGAAGAATAGAGGCTAGAGTATGACGTAAGTAATACATATAAACAATAATGATCATAATGAATACAGCAAGAACGAAATATTTTTGGTACTTTAAAAACCCAGTAGAAATACTCTTAGAGTTTTTTTTTTAATTTTCGCTAGTAAAATAAAGAGTAAATTCAACTTAAGCAGAACCCAAAAACCTAGCATTTCACTGTAGAGTTGACAAAAAGAGCATAAAAACTGGATTGTAAAACACATCACAGCACTCACAGCAGATGTTGTACCGACTTTGATATTTTTATGTGAAACTTAATACCACAGTGGAGGTCCCAAGCAATATACACGGCTTGACAAAGTAGTGTAGAGTGTACTTGTTTGTGCAGCCTCCAAGACCTTATTTCGAGATTGCGTTCCTCGGGCGAAAATCTTATGATTGAATTCTTGGCTCAGCAAAGTCAGCCTACTTAGCATATTCTTGTGAAACGAGATAGATTAGGGGAGGTCTAGAGAGGCTTTTAATTAATCCGTGTGACCTGTGTGTAAATGCCTTTCACTAAAAGGTGTGCCCTGTGAAAGAGTGAACTAGATAGACTATGTTGTTTACAAAGTTCGGGTATTTCGATAAAAAACGGGTTTAATACTCATCGAATGTGAGTTTATTTGTTTGTCATACGAATCACAATCATGCAGCACCTGCACAAAGGAGCAACATTATTTTGTAAGACCGGATTCATTATGACATGTGACATACGTTCACTGACTCATTAGGTACTGCCCATCCTAATATTCCCCTTTCCGTCCTGTCCCTTGCGCCTAGACAGCTGAAATTCTGCACAAGTTCGCTTTACGAAGAAAGCTTCGCTTTATGTATAAGAAAGGGGTTTTCGAAGTGCCTAAGGGATTAGAGAGATAAATAAAAGCGACAATGCATGTTAAATGAGCAGGCGTAACACTTAACTTTAGTTGAACGTCTTGCTTGTCTCATCTTTTGTAGATTTGAACACAAAACTCCCAAATATTTTTTCGAACGTAGTACCAAGTTCCCTAAATTTTTCTTAATAGGTAACACCCCTATTTTCTCCGGTTGACTATAAATAACCCCAGGGCTGCCCCGCGGCCGGGCAATCATCTGTAATTTGTAGCAGTAACTTGTATCAATATTAAACAAATTGCCTTCCCAGCTCGTCCCAGAGCCGCTATTGTAATCTTTGATAATAACTCTCTGGTCGCTGATGATCTTACAGGGAACAGGTAAAAATTGTTTTATGCCTTCCATAAAATCCCTTTATAAAATCTCCAAAGCTTGCTTAAATCGTCGATCGCAAGATCTTTCAGTATGGCCAGCTGTGTTACATACGTGTGTGGACCTATTTATTGTAATGTGTAATGTTTAGGATTTGATAAAAAAAGAAAAACTATAGGTATATAACATTTTCCTATGGTCTCCTAGATATTCGCGCTGGGGCGATGAATCCCACACTCGTACAAAGAAAGGAATTCTTTTTCAGTTATTACATAAACGCCACCGAATAAAATAGTTCTGCAAAGCATTACTTCAGCACCTGTACCTACTGTTGACTGTAGGGTTAACTGTGTGTGTGTGTTATTCCTTCACGCCGTTACTAATGAACCGATTTGGCTGAAATTTATACAGATAGATATTGGATTGGATGGATTAACAAACAGGCTATTTTTATAACAGAAAAATTCATAGTTCACGCGGGATTTTAAGTCACCGATTTCATTCAAGTGCTGCAATACTTGCACCAATTGGGAATAATCGAAAAATATTGACGGGGCTTTGGACGGGACAGTAAAACTACTGTGGTTAATATAGAGTGAGTGAGATGACAAGATCGAAGGTACGCTAAGAGCAGAATCAGTCATAATAATTTACCCGGCATCATTAAATTAATCTCAAAGCCGGCCGAGCGATTCATTAACTTTAAATACACGTTACAATAGCATCCAATATCCATCACACCGAAGACAGGACGGTTTTGTGGTGTAGATCCGTATCATTTGTTATTGTCAATTATAATGGTGCAGCCGGTTTGACGGGCGGCCGGCTTTTGTTGGCTCTTCAGCTCATCTTGGCGCACGCCGCTATGTATGTGTGTGCTGGTAGATACAGCCTATGATTTGTGTGTGTGTAACTTCCCCTTATAATTATTATACTCTGTATAACCTCAAGCATAAACTAACGCGCCAAGATGAGTTGGTGCCAATGGTGGTAATCATCGGAATAAACGCTGGAACGGTGTGACTGAACCATTGGACAAATAGAGGTGATTTTTTATAAATCTTCATAGTGCGTCGACTACGAAATGATGAGGAGGATATTGACTACCAATACAATCATCATGTAAAGGCTTACACCCCTACATAGAAGACGTACCAAAGACAACTGATAATAATTCGTTCCTGATACGCACTGCAAAGGTACCAGGCACTGTCTTTCCCACCAACTACAACCTGGGCGCCTTAAAATCAAGAGGCATTTCATAGGCAAGCGCACTCTACCTTAGATTGTATCATCAATTTTTCATCAGGTGTGATCACAGTCAAGCGCTAGCCTATTAAAAAAAATCATGTCACTCTACCAATACAATCCATTACCTGCTGTGCTTGTGCTGAGTACGAACATCGAAAGGGAAGGGTTATTTTGCCGTATTTGCTAATGTCAGCACCCATTTTCCCCCCTTAGAGGTTGGATTTCTGATTTTGTCCGTTTGTTGCGAAAATTTTATGGCACTGAAACTATGACAGAATAAAGTAATCATAAATATATTCTTGCATATTATAGAACCTGCAAATAAAAGTGCAAAATTGCAAGAAAATTTGGAACATCACTTTTACCTAGAAGTCTTTGACCCGACACCGTTTATTCAATTCTAGCCTAACAAGCAACACTAAACAAAACATCCAGGTCAGTGCTTGACAAGCTACGTATAACATCTTATGCAAGCCTGATATCGTTTGATTGTCGATAACTCGACAGTCGATAGCTCGTACTGCCCCAGTTACTGTCGACCCAACAGCAACGCCGATAATACTGCCATGTCAATAAACATTGCTAAACTTACTGATACTGTAACTTGGTCAGCGATGTCATATCTACGATACGCAGGCTTGATTTAGGTTAACTAGGAGTAAGGGCAGATAGACGAGGATCAATTGACACCGCGGCGGAAGAGAATGGAAGCTAGTTTTTTTCACATAGCATAATAAACTTTATACTAGTTGTATAACATACTTGGTAACGTCATTAAAATTGTATCCTAAGCTAACCTAACTATGGGTTACCGCAAGTAAATCAACCATGATAGAACAGCATGAGAACGGTAGCTAAGGCTGTAACGCTTGTAATGTAATAAGTGTACAATGTAACACGTAGTTCAATAAGTCCCGAGACTAAGTACTAAAAACCTGTCACGGACTCGCGCACTGAGGTTTCTAATATCATTTTTTTCTAAAATGAATAGCTTGCGCGAGAGACACTTCCAAAGTGGTAAAATGTGTGTCCCCCCCCTGTAACTTCTAAAATAAGAGTATGATAAAACTAAAAAAAATATATGATGTACATTACTATGCAAACTTCCACCGAAAATTGGTTTGAACGAGATCTAATAAGTAGTTTTTTGATATTTACAATAAAACCTCTAAAAACAAAGTTAGTTTTGCGGTTCGATAAGAAAAGTGGTTTTTATGGTTTTATTCCTCCGGTTGTAGTACGGAACCCTCAGTGCGCGAGTCCGACTCGCACTTGACAGGTTTTTTAAAAAAATTGACACATTCTTGTATTGATAGCCAGTACTTTTTAAAAATCAAAAGAGTTTTTAATATATGCGCCATTTCCAGGTTAGTCTCGGGACTTATTGAACGATCTAGTACATGTAACACTGAAATAAACGATACCTAGAAATTCCAACTAAAAATAAATCAACAAATAGAAAGCAAGATATTGTGATGCTTTACTAAAATGCCTTCCTGTAGCAAAGTGTTAATCTTGGAACAGAGAAAGTAAACGAAATGATAACTTAATGTGTTATGCTGCCGTTTGCAAAAACCTAAGACTGAGATCTTCTCCGAAGCAACAGAAATCTTAATTTCTTTCGACTATTCTCAGCAGCAGATCTATCTATCAAAAACCATCAGAAAAAATGGCATCTTGTTGAAATACAGCCAATATGAAGAACACCATAATCGAGGAGAATTAAAAACCTTTTTGAACATGTAAAAACCAAAACGCAAATTTAAGCAAAGTATAGTGGCGGAGCAAAAAATACGTGTTACATATTTCGAGATTAAAGTTAAGACAATGGAAACCATAGGTCGGCGGTATCATTAGGGCGCATTACGGAACGGAACGGAAGCCCGTTGTTAGCCACGTATTGTAACGTATGACGCATTTCTGAACTGAACCCGAGCGAGTTTTTGCTCAGTTTGAGGTCAATGTTTTAAAGCCATTTGGCGGAACAAGTAGATAGGTCCTTAGTTCTTACCTCTTTATCAAAAAACTTGTTCAAAAGCGGAAAAACAGTTTCTGTTATCAGCAAAAACGGAAATATCTTTATGTCAAGTCCTAATTGGCGTCATTAGAGCCATCCTATCGAATGTCTAAAGTTTTCTATTTTAGTCAGTAAAGAATTTTCATTATCAGAGTTTATAATTTTTATCAATGGTTCTGATGGCGACATATATAGGAATTGGGATATAATCCTCATCACCGATGAGATCAAAGCCATAAACTTTATGAGCAGTGCAATGGAATATTAATAGCACCTCACAAAATCCTAATCCAACAGCTCCCTTAATCCACAGATCATACAAATCTTAAAAACTACTAATAAGTTTTGCTCTAACACGAAAGCATTTTAAGATGTTGCATTTAGATCTGTTGTGGATTCCGGACAAAATAGGCTTTCCAAATGCTTTCTGGCGAGCCAAAAAGTCAATCAATCAGAAGGAGTGTCAAAGCGTGACAAAATCTGTGAAAAACTGCATATTCGCTTGAATGGATTGCTCGTGGCAGTACGAATAAGGCGTTTCGCAACGTTTTCTTTGTAAAAGCAATTCCGTCGACCACAACGGCGGCGATATTTATAAATAATTTGCTTATTGTTCGGTGGAAATAAAATGGGCATAAAATGGCGTTGGTTCCACCAGTCACTACGGAGAAACTCTACTATGAAGTTTTCTTTGTCGACTGTTTGAAATGTGACTTTTTGGTTTGAGGTTTTTACTGTACACAGAATACGCAATAGAACTTTAAAGTACCTCCTTAATGTTCATACGGTAAGCGCTGCCAAACTCCGTTAACTCAAGCAACCCAACAAGAAAAAACAGTTTGCAAATGTCCAAAATCAATGAATCTAAAAAAATCTGGATGATCTGTTTTAGACCTCACAAACCACCGTATCACTCAAAACTTTTTAATGCTCACTCTTATGGTCCGACAACTGAGCATCATCAGATATTGAGAATAACATTAAGGAAAATCTTACGTCTTAAAATAACTCACTGCTATAATTACCTACGTAGACACAATGGACTTCTTCAAACAAAACTTCAGAAGGGACATAATTGGACTAATACAGGCTCACCCCTAGGGTCAGACTACAATTGATAAGTAAGCAGGCCCCAGGGTTGAGGTCAGGGGTCTCCACAATTAGCTCCAATCAGATGACAGGAAGGCAGAGTCAAGTTGCTCTAGCCAATTTGACACTGGTGTCAATTCTTATTTAACTTTTTAAGTACCCGATTATAGGAAACACGGAAATGTTTTTTTAAGTGTATGTTTGAGGGTTTGCCACATCCAGTAGGCCAAGGTAAGTTCTCTATGAATTATTATTTATTCAATATTGTTACCAGCCGTCATATTAATTCTTAGTGATCGCACAGTTTGGTTTAAATTCTACATTGTTTCATAAGTTTTTGCTTTCGCATAAGTGTTGGCTTTACCATTATAAGTCCAGGAATCGAGTCTTAGCCAACGGCAGCTTTAGAGTCTCTAAATTTAGAACATCTAAACTATCCCTGTCAGAACCGTACTGTGGATAAGGATAACACTAATCTTAAGAAATAATGCTATTCTTTTCAAACCGGTACCGTAGTGATATTGGTAGTACTATTTTTAAGAAGCGCAAAATTAAAATACTCTAAATCGGGATAGCTATCAATACCCGGATTTCTAATTAGTAGTATTGGAATGCCAATAAAAAGGGTTATCGTTATACAAAGTTTTCTCTTAAGAATTATGTGGTCATGAAGTAAAGGAACCTTCATGACCACACAATTCAATTTCGGGATTTGTTTGGGCAACCTTATTAGTATTCAATGTTGCTTATACTAATCAGTTACAACGCAGGCTGTAGATTCAGCATTAGCTCGCCGATAGAATACATTATCATTTATTTGTGTTTCCCACGACTAATTGAGTTATTACCTTCCTGTTTCTGATCCGGCTGCAGTGGAGCAACTGACAAGTTTTTTTTCCATGTTAATTGACAGCTAACACAGTATGTTAATACGTGTTCAACTGTTAATTATGCAGAAACAGTTGCATGGTATTTTGTATGTACTAATATTTCATAGCGTTTTATTTGGGTTGGCTGTCTAATTAAGAGGGGGTATTAACTGAAGATGTCAGTTCAAGATTTGATTTTTACAATAGTAAATCAAGTCTCAACTACCTGAAATAAAACACACGAATATTACATCATAATATTTTCGAGAAACTGTATTAGTGAAAACATAAAAGGATAATTTTTTGTCGATAAAAAAATCCCGAAGTTGCGTCCAATTTTTTACAATTTTCAATTTATTATCGATGTTATACGTACTAGAGAGCCAACTAGGTTTAGGATTATAATTCCAATAAATATTACGAAGTACATACGTGTATTATCGTTTTCTTTCTAAGTTATGTATTTTAAAAGTTATTACAGTAAACTATAAATTACATTCTTATTTCGCGTAATACGCTATGCTCTTTTGTACCAGAACGATGTTTTGCGCATGACAAATTTTGCTAGCTTTCAGCCCCCTCTTAACGCTGATGAGTTAATTGTGAAGTACAAAATAGTAATTAACATAATACCGACATAATTGTGATATATGCTCATTGTACAGCCTGTTTATGAAGATAGAGCCATCTGCTCCAATAATTTGTAGTCCCTTTCCAGTTTAATTCTGCTGCTCTAACCAGTATAAGTTATTCATATATCTAGCCCACTGCAGTCTCACGATCTTTATGTGCAGGTATTTCCAAAATAATGCCTCAATTAATATACAGATTTAGATCGTATCTATTAATGTCAATCTCCTCCAAAGTGGTTATGCAGATCTCTCCTCAACTAGATACCAAAATAACGCGGCTTAGTCGCATCACTATTTTGTATTGGAAACACGATTTGCATAGATTTCAATATTTCTAGCGGGCATCCAAAACAATACTGGAACAGAACGATTTCAACTTCAAAATCTTGTTCGCCTTCGAGCGTTTAATGTACGCATTGAAAACCCGGGCCACTTGAAACCACTCTTTATTCCCTGCACAATAGAGTCCTCATTCAGTGCCCAATTAGGTTTGCTAACCGGCTCTAAAATGCGGTGAAGCTCACAACGTGTCTTTGTGAGGCGGACCAATTTTCGGAGAGCTGCCACAGCCCGCTGATTGTACAATTCCGTAGACGATTGAGGGGGTTTTGAGGGTTCGTGTGAGGATCATTATGAGCCGGTTCTATTACATGAGGCCAGCCACAGAAGCGCTCTTGTGTAGGCACTGTGGAACTCTGTTATTGGACAGAGAATCATTCAGCTAGCTGTATGTAGGCTCTTCGGTTGCTCAGTGCGATTCTTTGTTGCCGTGAACCGGGTCTGTATCTGTATTGACAGATGGTAGTTTTTTCACGGATGTTGCCTGAATGGTCGCTTATTCAATGTTGCAGACGTAGATGTCTAGTGTATATTTGAACTAGATATGGGTTTTCTGAGAATTGCACCAGCAATCTATAACACAGTATGCTGTAAATATCGTTACTAATTCCTTCCGATTAGATATCCTTGTTTATCCGGGCATTGTCGAGAGTTGAGAATCGAGAGCAAGTACCAAGGCCATGTATTAAATGCATGAAAAATTCAAACTCGTACCCGAATGAAACGAATGTAAAAACTAATCATGACTCTAATAGTTTTATAATGGTTTATGGCAATTAGTATGTACCGGAGTTACAATGCATATTAGGCATTAGCGTAGTTGTTTTATACATTTAAGTTCCAATTCTTTGATTCATATTTCGTTCGGGGTTGCAGTATTTTCAAGGGAATAATGATTACTTTGCTGTTACTTTTCCTCTGAAAAATAAAATAAAAATAAAATCTTATAAAATCAGTGTGTCGCAACTACTAACATCTTCACTTCAGAAGGTAAGGAATTAATCCAGGATTCCGTTTAGAATAACTTCTATACAGATCTTATAATCAGGTAACACTGATTAGATGCCTGAACTACTGACCACTAAACCACAAAAAATCCCATATTATTCTGACTGCCATCTACAACCTCTACTAGTGCTTATAATGGGATAGTTACAGAATCAGAACATCTCCATAAAATCTCCATAAAATGCAGCAGCTGCTGAATCTAGTCGGGACAAGACGCACAAAGTAAGTGAAACAAACAATATCACCTTGACCTCTCCTGAACCGTACAATTCGGCCACATGAATCATCATCACGCTGTTTGACAAGCCTCATTAATTATGACAGACAACGTCCAATTCCGGTGATTCCAATGACGCTTGTGTTGATCGCAAAAAAAATCAATAAATAAATAAAGTATAGGACAATCCTCCACCCCCCATGGCCCAATCAACCTCGCGGTTATGGGGGCCGAAACGCGGGAGGGCGCCCGTTCGGTACTTGCTCTTGGCGTGTTCCCGGGGCGCCTTCTTGACTCCCTACAAGTTGTTTCCTCTCGCTCCTTGTCCCAATGGGCTCACTCTCCCCATTCTGGGGCAAGACGATACAAAAGACGGACTCGCCGCGCCGTCGCTGTCCGCAGCATAAATTCTCTTATATGTCACTCCAAGCCGCTTCGCCTCTTATGGCACGCGTGCGCGAACTCCCGTAGCTTTCCGAAGTTGGCCGCCGAACCCACGAGATCCTGGTAATAAACTGGGCCAGAAACTTCGCGAACGATCCCGTCCAGCAGCAAGCACCGCAAATAAATAAAGTATAGTAAAGAGAAATATCAGTTCAAACCGAACACACAGTTTACTGCTTTGCGACAGAGTGATATTTCGGTGATGCTCATTCAGAAGTCTGGCCTCTGCAAGAAGGGTCCTTACAGACTCCACCACTCAAAGTACCGTCACAGCATCCTACATTTTGGTATACTGATATTATAAAGTTGAAGAGTTTGTTTGTTTGCTTGAACTCAGGTCCGAATTGAAAAATTGAATTGAAATTTTCTGTTGGATAGTCCATTTATCGAGGAAGGCTTTAGGGTATATAACCTCACGCTATGACCAATAGGAGCGGAGCATCGATGAAAAATGTTGGAAGGACGGGAAAATTTGTTCCTTTTGGAGAGCCTCCATTGCGTACGCTGCGTAAACGGTTAAAGTTACGTAAAAAACATGTATGACGGGAGTGTTCTCCTTTAAAAATTCTAAAACAAAGTCCGGGACACCACATATCTATCTTTTAAGATTAACTCTTTATCACGGAATGTGTAAAAACCGAAATTCATGCAGGCGAAGCCGTAAGTTTCAATTTCACTAGTGAGACAAATTTCCTCAGTTTTTAGCTGTGGTTCAAGGATCCTCTAGTAACTAGTTTATTGACTACCTTTTTTGGTATTCTGCACACGCGTAGCAGCCTAACACATGTGCAATTCCCTAGTTCGATTGAGCTATATAATTAACCATGATGACATTCGATTCTCACTATAGTAAAGACCAAGTAGTCAATACATAAACACAGACCATTTCTGATCAACTTAACAATGGAGTCTAGTTCATTAGAAGTCGATGGTTTTAAAGGTCAATTAGTGCACGCCCGAGTCGTGTTTACGTGTAAGTGTAACCAATGGCTTAGAACAAAGCATTAACAGTGTTAAGCCTTAAAATGTCATTCGAAAGGTGTGTGCTCCCTGAAAGCAGCCGTCCGGGAAGAATGGAGACGGATCGTCGAGGGTGTGACTGAGAAGTGATGACCACTACCGCTCTGACAAAAGCGTAGCAAAAGAGATGATGATTAGCAGGACAGATTAATTTGTTTTGCTATAATCCGATACTTGAAAATATCCTGTATGGTGCAATATGCAGGAACACTGCCCACATGAAACACCACACACAAATTTTCCAACACTTTCTTCGACGCACGTTTCGTCCCGACACCGGGACATCCTCAGGAGATGTTGACTTTACAATTCGAAATCGTAGAGTTCGATCTCATGTTGGTGGTGGTGTGGCAGGGTGTTTCATGTGGGCAGTGTACCTGCATATTGCACCATACAGAATCTTTTCAAGTAGCGGATTATAGCAAAACAAATTAATCTGTCCTGCTAATTATGGATTTGCGCAAAATAACGTCTGCTTCCATTCAAGAGATGATGATGATACCTTGATGACATTCGATTCTTAGTAAAGACCAAATTGTCAATGCAGACGCACAGACGATTTCTGATCAACTTTAAACGATGTTGAGTCTGATTCATTATTGTACGTCGTTGTAAAGGTCACTATAGTGCACGCCCTAGTCGTGTTTACGTGTAAGTGTAACCAATGGCTTAGAACAAAGCATTTACAGAATCTTTTCAAGTAGCGGATTATAGCAAAACAAATTAATCTGTCCTGCTAATTATGGATTTGCGCAAAATAACGTCTGCTTCCATTCAAGAGATGATGATGATACCTTGATGACATTCGATTCTTAGTAAAGACCAAATTGTCAATGCAGACGCACAGACGATTTCTGATCAACTTTAAACGATGTTGAGTCTGATTCATTATTGTACGTCGTTGTAAAGGTCACTATAGTGCACGCCCTAGTCGTGTTTACGTGTAAGTGTAACCAATGGCTTAGAACAAAGCATTAACAGTGTAAAGCCTTAAAATGTCATTAGAAAGGTTACATAGCGGCCAGGGCGAGCCTATGTTAGGAAACGTAATGTTTCCAATAACTAGTTACATTGTCTTCGTGTTACAATAGTCGACATGTTTATAGTAAAGGAAAAAATTACAAGGATATTTTAAAAAAGGTTCAAAACCAGAAATATCAAATAAGGTAACAGAATAGCTGCGATTATGTAATTATATCGGAGACAACGTTACTTTTAGGTCACATTGGGGCCATTTCCGATCAACTAAACTAATTTGACGCGTCCAAAAATATTTCTAAATGCTGCCCATGAAAAAGGATGATTTAGGATGCACTATTTTGAGATGCGATAGACTAGTTAAGCTAAGAGATTTTGCACAAAAGATTTGGCACCAATATTGGTTAAATAACAAAGGATCGGAAACCTAAAAATAAACATAACTTCAAATTCCTCGTAGTAAGTCAAGTTTTTGTAAGTTTAACAGACAAAATCTTTCCCAATTCAAACCAGTACGTGTTTATCGCTATAGAGACGGTAGATATAACAGAGAAATTTAATTTAAAATTAGATCTGAAGACAAAGCAAACTCGGTTCCCAGGAAAACCTGCTGTTGAAAGGATATCTAAAGATCATCACGGACTTGCATGAATCATGGTGGGTTTGAGCTATAAAACGTTCAGCCGAGGTTGAACCTTCCAAGAACCGCAACAGCACGTGACGCTGAGAATTATGATTTCTACACAGTACCCTTTTAAAGTTCCTACTTCTTAGGAATTATGTAGGTGTCAACATGCTTGAATTTAGTCGTAATAGATAACGCAATCTCTGTTTATTTTATTGATGACAGCTTTAGGATTAGCTATGATTTAAGATTTGTTTGTAGACCACGACGCAAAAAAATGGTTGGAATAAGTTGGGAGCCTGTCGTTCGTCTGTCATTTGCATCCAGCTATGACATTCTCGTAACGTTTTCACACACTCAGTGATGTGATACAAGAAAAAGAAAAAAATATTAACACTGAAAAATGAACTTTACACCTTTTGGCTTAGAGTGAAAAATTGAATGTATTTCATCATAGGAAATAAATGCTCAACTTTGACGCGCTTAAGTAATTTCAATCTCGGAACTGTCGACCAATATGGCGTTTTGAACTACATTTAATATTATGCTCTATGTAAATTGTATTAAAATTAATTTTCCAGTGTTCGCAAAAAATGTTTTGAATTTAATATCGTCTGCTTATGTACATAAATACCATCACCTTTTTAAACATATCACACCACGAAATGTAGCCGACACGTAACGTGAATAGCCCCCTGTAACATTCCATTAAAAGTTAATTACTTAATTATTCATTCCTTTGAAGATTATCAGTGAAGTGATTTGTTGTTACATCTAATTCGATAGCGTGAGCTGCACCGCACGTCTCTTCCTTTCCACGTCTCTTTCTTTCTACGCAACTATGTAAACAGTCTTAACTATTAGCTGCTGTCTCACTTCACTTGAGGGATACATCAATAAAATAAAGTAGATATTTTAAGAATATTCCTGCAGCTCTTTTCCTTCTGACATCATATTTAGTCAATACAATAATAATTTAACAAGAGTTCATTATTGATGTAGGAAGTTTATTAAAATTAGGGAAAATCGTATTTAATCGTTTGCCACTGTTCAGACTCTAGTAAATTCAGTCAAACATGTTTATATGTACCTATAGCTTAAAATATAAAAAATGTCTTACACATAACAACATTTTTGTCTTCTTATTCGTACGGGTTACACTCAATAATATTCTGTCATTGAATAACTTGAATCGTTAATTTCAATCGACTTTGTAATGGACAGTGGAACCTCTACTTTTTCTACTCTTTCGGGCCAAACCGTAGTATAGGATGTTCTATAGAGCAGTCTAAGTGATTAGTACCCAAATAGAGAATCGATTGGAAACCAGTTCATACCAGTTGGGGAATCGATACAAATAAATAATTTAGTCACTAACGATGATTTCAATTATTTACACAGGCCCTGACTGGCACTCTCGCTCGGCCATTTTTACATGACAATGTTAGGGTTGATTCTTCAATCGATAGAAAAATAGTCGTGGTCATCGCTAGGGGTCTTTTTGTTGTTTCTGGGAGGCTTTTTGTTAAATCTGATAAAGCGTTTTTAGTTATTCATAATTGAGTTATTCATTCTGTTTTTATTACAATTTGCATCTTTGTATTTCTTGGTTCATTCTTGAGTTATGAACTGTATTCCTATAGGTAAAGGCTGTATTTCGAACTAACATTTGAAAGAGCTTATTGTTTCTTTCAGTCCAATTCGATTAAATACATTCCATTCATCAACATTATAGTATTTTAGGGCACATTGTCAGTGCTGTGTCATCAAAAACCGACTCCTCTATTTTGAGATATTTCCTTCCTTCCTTATTTGATACTGTCAACCCTATATAAAATTATCGTTATAACAAATATGTACCATTATTATGCATGCATCGTTGAGTTTCGTATATTGGATTCATTTCGGTTCGGTCGTACCTACGAACTCGAACGAACCTTCTGGCCGGAGCGGTTCTGTTCTTTTATTCATATTCACGAATGTGGCATTTCTCGTTCTGTAACCAGTCTCCATTCCCCGCTCTAATGGTGTCATAATTTTCTTTTTAATATTACCATTACGCACCATTATTACTCAAACAGTATTATTTTGTATGTTTTGTAGATTTACTTAAGGGGATTTATTGAATTTATTTTTGTCTTTCTCACTCTCAAGGAGATTTGGTAGGTGCGACATGCAGCGTCGCGGAAGAATATAGCAGAAGAACGACGTTTTACCTAATATCCAAAAACTAAGCCAGTTATCAAAAATCGGTTCTAAGCGTTTTAGGATATTATTATTACCGATACATTAAAATAAAAATTACAATTACATCCATTGTAGTTTCCGATAAAATATAGAAAAACTGAGATTTTGGAGCAACTTTTGGGAGAACTTTCTATCGAGAAAATTTTATCCAATCGTGTTTCTGCTTCTTAGCGATTTTAGATTAAAGACCCAAAATACATGACGTGCAAATTTGAAAGTGATTGTCTTCATAGTTTTTGCATAAAACTTCATTCAAAATCACCTATAGGCTAATCACGGCTTGTAGGCCGTTAACATGCCAGTGTGTTCTTTGTTTTTTGTTGTGATGTGTTGTGTTTGAATTATTAATTAAGTACTGCGGTATTTAATCCTCAAACAATAATTCATACTGTAGCGTGATCGTACACAGTGGGCGGATCTCGATGGTAGATTGTGAGTCACTACGATACGGGTGTGGGAATCGAACGAAACTTGGCGTTTATCGAATGTAAGTGGAACGCCGCCCATATCTGCGCTATCTAGAGAGGTTGGAAGATAGCCAGCCTAAAATGAGACACTGCGGTGCTCCATAACTTTTATCGCATTAGGGGCTTACACGAAGCGGACATTACGGCCGGGTACCACCCGAAACGGCCACAAATGACCAGTAATCGCCATCTCGATGCCAGATAAGCGCAAATGAATATGTAGCGTCCCACGCCCGCCGCATTGCCGGGCCCCGCCTGGCCCTATGGAAATAAAACAGGCAATTAATATTGTTTATTCGCGCCCGTTACTCACTGCGGGGACATTAACGTACTGCGTCCGCATGGGCTAATGGCGTGGTACGTACGACAGAATCCAGTTGTGTAATTCCCTACTCATAACGGGACTTCCAGTTATGGTAATCGCAGCCGAATTTCACGACCGTGTTGTCGTTTCGAAAGTAGATTTCGATCGCGATCACCGAGCGCCCGCGGTCCGCGGTCGAAGGTGCATTCGCGAGCTCGAAGGACCAGTCGTCGCTCGAGCTAATGAATTCCGATGAACCGCTCGCAGTGATTTCCGACGGCCGGCGTATCCACGTATCGGTTATCGGAGTTCGGACCGCTAGAACGAGTTTTGCAGGTGCCGTGTGGGTGAGCGATCGGCCCGTCCGTCCGTCAGGTTCGGCCGGATCGGGTCGGGGCGCCTGCGGTCGTAGAGGATCCGCCGCGGAGCCCTAATCTCGGTCGACGCATGAATAATTCCCGCGAGGAGCGGCTATCGATCGCACACGTCGAGGTTTTTATTTATACGGCTCGGGAGGGCGAGGCGTCGCGCGTATTAGTAAACAGGCGCAGGCGCGCGGACACTCACCGACTTGCAGCACGTTCTCCACGCAGCCGGCCTCCAGCAGCTTGAGGCCGCGGCAGAAGGCGATGTTGCGGTGGTCGTCGGGCGGCGCGCGCGCCAGCGACGAGTACATGCAGATGTCGCGCTCGTCCCGCGGGAACGACCAGTACACGACGCGCCGCTGCACCGGCTCCGGGATGCGCTCGTAGCGCTCCTCGATGCGCTGGAAGGGGATCGCGGACGCGACTATCTTCGCCGTGATGTCGAGCAGCGTCGGCGGGGCGCGTGGCCGACAGCACGCGCGCGGCGCACACGCGGACATGGCGCTCGCTCGGCCGCTCGGCGCGGACTGACGTGCCGGCCGCTCCCCTGACCCCGCGCGCCCCGCCCGCCGCCCGCCGCGCCCGGGGACTGGGGAGAGCCCCCCGCGGGGATGCGCGCCCTAAATCGACACACTCCGATAAATTATTCATTTGGCAGGCATAATGTGCGATATATTATTAAAAGTTGGCATTTTTGTTTTGTTCTCCGACGCTGAAATTACGATGTGTAAAGGCTTTTCTTCAATGCGGGCCTTTGGCGCGTTATAATGTTGGATGACGATCAAACGTTCGCTGATAATAACGGTTAGTATCAGATTGTACATCTGTGTTTTAACTAAATTATTCACGGCGAGGCGTGATACAAAATATTTACGATATCCTTTTCGTATTAGTTATGTACATCGCGTGATCTCATTTATTGCAGCGTTACTTTTTAGCGCTGCTGTTAATTTAGGCAAAACAATAGTAATGGTACCTACAATACATTGCGAGTTGACATAAAAAATAATGGCACAAAAAGCGGGATCCTAATCCATTCGGGTCTTGCCTCCTCGCATTACACAAACGAAGGGGAAAGGTGGGTGGGGGTTACATTAACAGCTGATGGCGGGTCCCCCCCCGGCGGTGGGGTGGGGGGAGACGACGTCAGGTGTCCGACTCAGCTGAGATCCGACGACGCAGCGCTTTAGCGGCTGAATTGTCAAGAACGTACAATGACCTTTATTTGTTTATAATTTTTTTGAGCTAATGCAAAATTGCAGGCGCTTTTATGTCGTGGGCAGTGGGCGCTGGGCAGGTAGGCAGTTTGTGCCCATTGTCAAGCAGCGTTAGATACAGGTAGGGTGTTTATTACTTTTGTAGGTAAGAAATATTGCCTACCGAATTTGTTTTTGTGTTGATTTTAAGTTGCAACTAAGTTTACCACGGTTAGCCATGTTGTTTTTCCTACGAGGGACGTGGAATTATGGAATGCAATAAACAAAATAGGTAGGTATCTAGGTACCTAAATAATAAATAAATAAATATATACAGGACATTTTTACACATCGCAATCTAGCCCCAAAGTAAGCGATAGCTTGTGTTATGGGTGCTAGATGGCTGATAAATATACATACATATACATGAATAGGTATAATATATTGAAAAACACCCAGACACTGGAAAACATTCATGCTCATCACACAAACATTTACCAGTAGTGGGAATCGAACCCACGACCTCCGGCGCAGACGGCAGGTTCGCTAAATCGCTACCACTACGCCATTCGGTCGTCATAAATAATAAAATCTTGCTAATAGGTATTGAAAATTAGATTTCAATACAATACTTGGATTGAACCTAAAAACAAAATTAGCCCATATATTCAAATTAACGAGCTCTTTTAGAATGAACATTGATTGTTTGATTGGCCGTAGGAATCATGCACCGTATCAATTAACGGCGTAGACGCCGTATTTAACCTGTAGTTTAAAAATTATAAGGTCCAATTACTTTCAAACTTAAACGTCATGTAGGTATTGTAGTTTAAAAATTATACGGTCCAATTACTTTCATACTTAAACGTTATCTTATTTTATGTATTGTAGTTTAAAAATTATAAGGTCCAATTCTGTGGTCCAATTAGGTACCTACTTTCAAACTTAAACGTCATGTATTGTAGTTTAAAAATTATAAGGTCCAATTATTTACTTTCAAATTTAAACGTCATGTTTTTTGGGTGTTTAATCTAAAATCGCTTTGAAGCAGAAACACGATTTGATGTAGGTAGATAAGTTACGAATACATAGGTGGGTGCGACATACAGAAAAAAACTACGTTTTACCCAATTAGGTACTATAAAATTTAGCCAATTATCAAAACCCGTTCTTAGAGTTTTTAGAAATAATTAATTACCGAATCATTAAAACAAAAATAACAATCCTATCCATTGTAGTTTCCGGTAAAAAGTATTGGTAAAAATGGGAGATTTCGGAGCGACTTTTGGTAGAGCTTTCTATTGAGAAAATTTTATTCGATCTTCTGTCTGCTTCTAAGCATTTTAGAAAATACATAACGTTTAAATTTGAAACTAATTGTCTTCAGGTATAGTTTTTAAATAAAACTTCATTCAAAATCGCCTAAATACGGCTTCTACGCCATTAAATACCTACCTAACCGTTAACGGCGTAGAAGCCGTATTTAAGCGATTTTGAATGAAGTTTTATTTAAAAAATATAAAGACAATTTTATTACTTTGTTTGGGTCTTTAATCTAAATCTCAGTTTTTCTACTTTTTATCGGAAACTACAATGGATGCAAGTAATTGTAATTTTTGTTTTAACGTGTCGGTAATAATAATATCTAAAAACGATTAAAAACAGATTTTTAATAACTGTCTTAGTTTTTGAGTAATTAGTCGGTCGTTTTTCTGTTAAATTCTTCCGCGACGCTATAATATGTCGCCACCTACCAACGTATCCGTGAGTGATGAGACAAAAATAAATTCAATAAATCCCCTTAATTCATGTTAATTGAAAAAAGTTACCTAACTCAAATACACACAAACCTATATTATAAATATAAACCCTAAAGTGACTTAGAACTTGTAGCTACCTAACTACCTACGTACGCTGTAAGTGCTGTAACGGTTAAAAGGAAAATTAAATCAACAATGAAAGTAACACACGGCAGCGCTTCAGCGGCTGGATTACCCGCGGATCTGTGTCTCGGACGGAGCGCTACCTACGCAGACATACCTACCTACAGCTATAGCTGTGTACATAATAATAATAACACAAATTACGTGTCAATCAGCTGATCGTGTTATGCTTTATAAACTTTATTATGGTGATCTTTCATAAGTTACAATGGTTTCTTACAAACTATGGAACGCTAATAACTGTTGTAGTTAGAAACTGTGTTACAGTTATTAGCGCCCTCCTCCAGCTTAACCTAACAGCAAAAAGATACAGTAACTACTAATAAAAATGGATATGCTTATTAAATTTTGCCATTTATTATGAAAAAATAAATATACTTATTTGTATTGGAACGAAATTCCTTATCGCGCGTTGTGAAAGAGGGCTAAACGGAAAAAAATCATACGAAAAGTTGTAACGATACTTTTTGCTATAGTAAGCAAAAAGTATCGTATATAAACCCTGAAGTGACTTAGAAACCTACCTACGTACGCTGTAAGTGCTGTAATGGTTAAAAGGAAAATTAAATCAACAATGAAAGTAACACACGACGAGCACTCGGCAGCGCTTCAGCGGCTGGATTACCCGCGAATCTGTGTCTCGGACGGAGCGCTACCTACGCAGACAATACCTAATCTACAGCTATAGCTGTGTACATAATAATAACACAAATTACGTGTCAATCAGCTGATCGTGTTATTCTGACAGAGATCCTCCGGAGAATCTACGTTATAAAATAATCGAGCCAAGTACGAGTCGGACTGCACGAAGGGTTCCGTACCATTATCACGGAACACTAAATAGGTACCATTATCTAAGTACAACTTGTAACGAAATAAGCATATTTATTTTTCCATAATGTATGAAAAAAAGACGTGTGGCACTCGGAGACTGCGTGCGGTAAAGCTATTGCTTAGCTGTTTTTATCAATTTCTGCAATTATAAATTTACAACCAACAATGCCACCTAAAGACGAGTTGGTGAACTAAAGAGACAAGTGTGATATTTCAAAAAGTCATTAAAAGTTCTGCTATTTATCGATAGATGGCAAAACTAAAAGGTGTTAGGTTATTTCCGTTACGGAATTTCTGGATTCGGTCTCCACGCTCAAGGCCCGCGATAGAAGCTATATGCAATAGCTTCAAAATAAATATGCTTATTTCTATTTAATATTTTTATAGGGTGGTTCGTTATCAAGTACACTTGTGTACCCTTCAGTATTATTTCATCTTTTCGTTATACGTTGTATAAAAACGGCAAAAATGCATTTGTTATATGAGAGCCCCCTTAAATATTTGTTTTATTTTAATATCGACCAGAAACGAGCAAAAAATCACGTTTGTTTAGGACGTCGCAGTACTTAGTTTTATTTTTATATTGTTATTCAATATGGATAATGGAAAGTGACGATTTGGTCGAAGATGGAGCGCGCTTACCTAGAAGATGCCTATTCACTCTTTTTTAAAGGTAGATTAGATTAGGTTAGGTTAGGTTAGGTTAGGCCTATCTTACGACCAGTAGCGCGAGTGCTTCCGGTCCCGTTGCTCAACCACCAGGCGACGAGGTGAACACCGTGGCGTGGGGTTTTAGTCGGCGCGACTCCGACATAACCGCAGTGCCTCCCCGTGGTACACCGGTATCCATAACGGATTTCCCCACGTAAAAAAAAGGCCTATCTTACGACCTGGGTAGGTACTGCCTACCCAGGTCGTAAGATGCGGGAAACACAGATTCTCCATATCCAGTACATTTACGTAGTTACCACTACACATTCACGCACACACACAAAATACCATGCCTTCATCATGTATCTTCTAAATTTTTCATAACACGGCCATACCTACATGAGTCTAATCAGACATTTCAGGCTTCAGCGAACCAATCCAATAAAATATTAGTATCGATGATTGGACCATGAATCATTGAAATAGCTGGAAACATGGCGAAAAAGGGGTTTGTTTCACAGTCGAGACCGGTTTTAAATTATTAATCTATTTGAAAAGGTTTTAAAGTTTCAAGCCAATCGATGGGACCGAGCTGAATATAATATGATAATTTATTATCATCCTTGATACTCAGAACGACAACATTGTATCTAGAAACTTATCTTATGCAAAGTCGCTACTTTGTGGATAATATGAATAATTTGTATCAATAGTCGATCTTTGAACCAAGCCTACCTAAATTAATATAACCTTATATAATATTTTTGCAAAAACATTAAACATTGCATCATTGTGTGGCATCGTCAGGGTACCTATTCCACCTAGGAAGTCCTTCCATCTTGGAAGTCCTTGGATCAAAAGCACATGTTGGTAAAGGTACTTAGGTACTTTAGGTATACAAAAGACTAGATTAGAACTATTACGCAGGGGCCAGATAAGATTCTTATTCTTGGAGCTTACCCAAGCACTAACCACCTAACATCGTGCAGATTATTTTGATATAATTGCTCTCAACATCATAGCAGGCGCTAAAAACTTGGGCGTGAAACGATTGGCCCATTAACGGGACGCCATTTTTGCCAATCGCGGCGAACCGCGAATCGATAGCGTGTTCCGAATTTAAACTGAATGTCCCCGCCATTTTTGTAGGATCTAATGAACTATTAAAGTGTAATTTGGCTGCGCGATGGCGGCTAGATGGCGCGGCGCGCATGTATTGATCGGGGCAGTTCTCAAGTTCTGCCAAGTCACGGAATGTATTGCTAGCTATTGTGGCGAAAAATGACGGGGGTCGGAACTCGCGGCGGAGTGGGTGCAGCTCTCAGCTCCCACTGCTGGTATTTGCCTGGTATTAATGGCCTACCGCGTAACGCCTGTCTACCTCCGCCTGTATTTTTTTTACTTTTGAGCTTGCGCTTGACTACAATCATGCTTGATGGACAGAAAGGATGTATATACCTACCTACCTATCTTTATTCCCGTTCAGCACAGACAGCACATTCCCTATGTAAAGGAATAAAAAAATACTAAAGAACTTTTTAAACTATAATGGGATTTGCCTTATGGGAATTAAGGACTCATTAAGTCTATTAAACTTTAAAAGGCTTTGTTAGTCAGTTTCTAGAGCCTTTAGGAGTACCCTCAATACACTGGAATACTCAAAAAGTTCTAGCACTGTACAACAATTAAAGCAATGAGTAATTTTGTCATTTTCCTTTCCATTTCGAGAAGGTATTAGGAAGGTACTTACTAAGTACTGATATTCTGTTTTAGAAACTTGAATGATCATCTCAATCACTACTTATGCTTTTTTCTGTACGGGCTCTTAGTTTGAAGATTTTTGGTGTTTTATTAAATTACCTCCGTGCCTTGTTCTAGATTTCATGTTACTTCTCTTTTCAGTCGTTCACTGTAAAGCAGAGTGGCCGTGGTTTTGAGTTACAATGCTGAATCCACCGTGTTTAGACAAAGTAGGCTAAATTACGTTCGTATAGTATTGTTTAATATAAAAATCCACACGTCTTATTACTGTTAGAAAATATGTGGAGTTAATTAAAAGTATTTCTGATATGATGGCTGATACCAAAACACGATTGCGCAAACTTTAAACCATAGAAAAAAAATACCAAAGTCGCCTCTGCAAATACCTACATATAAATCTGCATTTTTCTAAGAAATAGTTAGGTACATGATACATCAATTTGTGTGGAATTACATCTTGTTTGAAAACTATATATCAACTTTTGAAGCTGACTGTACGTGTGATATTATTAACAGTCTATTCTAGCTCTACATATCAATCATAATATTATAATATATTATCTTTGGCAGTCGTTATCGATAAGTCACGTAATGAATCTTACGTCACGGATGATGTATTGCCGTACATTTATTAGTCTTCAAAAGAAATCGAAAATCTGATTTTAAAGGATTTTTTTATGTAGATACATGGAATAAAATCTAAAAGTAAATAACAGCTATTAAGGAGGTGAGAACTGTACACTGATTCGGCAGTGGTGATTCGCCTCGAATTATTGGTTTACAATTCATAAGTATTTTTTAAGCCACTGCAGTTATGCTCACAGTGTTTCCACGAAAGGCGACATGAGAGATTATGTTGAAACACATCTTAAAAAACACATTTACCAAACCTTTCCGCTTAGCTTTGGTGGAAAAGGTCAAGCGGATAGATGAGATAATTCATTTTCTTTTATAGAATTTTGTTATTTTGTGGCGCGAACGAGTAAAGCGGTCCCGGTTACAGAAAAATGAAAATGAAAATATTTATTTTTACATAGGCCTAGATAATAGGCTCTTATGAAAAGTCAAAACTCTACCGCCAGGATAGGAAAGCAGGTTTGCAACGAGAAGAACTGGCAAGAAACTCGGCACTTGCTTTTTTCAAAAATGTCATTGTTATAATACAAGATTTCTTATAAATTATGAAAAATTAAAACATACACTGAGAAAAATTTCCTCTGCCGCACTACGTAAAATAAGGACAAAAATCGACCACAATGACGTGTGTAACCCGCTCCATTACGCGTACGTAGTCAGTCGTACGTAGTCGGCATACTGACGCTCATCATGGAGCGGGTTATGTATTTACTCGTGGTCGATTTTTGTACGTACGTACGTAACCCGACATCCGGCTACGTATACGTAGTGCGCAAGTCGCACTGAATACTCCTGAAACTACGACTGCAACACCCGTATGCTATTCTTGCGGGCACAGTAGAACTCGGTGAACCATACGTGTGTACCACGGCGCCTTACGTACGATACTGTAGCGGGCACAGTAAATAATGGTGAGCTATACGTATGCCTCGCGGCGGCCTACGTACGATACTGTGGCGGGCACAGTAAATAATGGTGAGCTATACGTATGCACCGCAGCGGCTTACAAACGGTACTGTAGCGGGCACAGTAAATAATGGTGAGCTATACGTATGCACCGCAGCGGCTTCGGGCTTACACTAGATCCGAGTCATTATGGTACTTGAGCTGCATATCTACATACGTAGGAAACACCATGTTGTACTAGATCGGAGTCATTATGGTACTTGAGTTACTTATCTACATACATAGGAAGCACCATGCTGCACTAGATCTCACCCATTATGGTACTTGAGCTACACATCTACGTACGTAGGAAGCACCATGTTGTACTAGATCTCACCCATTATGGTATTCGAGCTACTTATCTACATACGTAGGAAGCACCATGCTGTACTAGATCCGAGTCATTATGGTACTTGAGCTGCATATGTACTTACGTAGGAAGCACCATGCTGTACTAGATCCCAGCCATTATAGTACTTGAGCTACTTACCTACATACGTAGGAAACACCGTGTTGTACTAGATCCGAGTCACTCGAACCACTGAGCCAATCGTACATTACTTTTAACCGTGAAAAATTTGCATCGTATGCACCATTTGTATGTGGGTTCGAATCCTGGTTGGGTTATTGATTTTTTCTTTTTTTTTTAATTTATTATATTGTTTTATTTTTGTATTTTTTTTCTTTGCTTCGTCAGTTCGTTTCGTCGTCAGAATTAATGTTAAAAACTTTTTTTATATTAAGCAATGTGTGTATTTTGTTCGGGTCAGCATCTGTAATTTTTGTAAAAAAATTGCTTTAATCACGAAAACTATTGAAGATGAACAAAATAATGTACAATATAAAGAAAATCATTGTTTTATAGTGTTTTATTTGCATGTGCAAAGTAGGTTAAATAATATGAACATATACAGTGCACTGTTGCTTGCTTTCTACGTATGTACATATGCATCTCAAGTACCATAATGACGCGGTTCGAGTGCAGCATGGTGCTTCCTACGTATGTATACAGTGGCCAGGTATGTCCGGAAGGATAGTCAATAAGTACGTAAAATGACCCACGTAAGCTGATGAAGTAGGCGGAGACATTATTAATTAGCCAGTGTGCGTACGTAATGTATCGGCATATCCCCGACCCTGCTTGTACGTATGTACGTAACCGGGTACATTATTTAATGATACGGAGTCAGTACGATGATTTGGCAAGCAAGCCTGGCAGGTTACTATTATAAATGTTAAGAATGCGCCACACTAATTTAATGATGCGGCTGACATCGTAAAGATGCTATGTACCGAACACAGTCTGTAAGTAAGCCGAATTCGTCTAATGTCCGAGGATACGTAAATGATTATGTAGGCGGAGACATTATTAACTATCCAGTGGCCGTAAAATGTTTCGGCATATCCCCGACCCTGCTCGTACATTATGTACGTAACCGGGTACATTATTTAATAAGACGGAGTCAGTACGATGATTTGGCAACCATTTACTGTTATAAAGAGCCTGGATACTGAAATAATGCGGCTGAATAACTTCGTACGTATACCGCATACATATTTAATGTTACGGGTTAAATAAATTACGTAGCCTGCTCTGTTAATACATAAGCGGGATCATTAAACCGGATACGAAAATGTTACCAGTGCGGGCACAGTAATTTCTTGACGCGCTATACGTATTAAGGATACGGCCTCATTACAAGTAACTCGTTGACATTGTCTTTACACAGCATTATGCCGCATACTTACCTAACATGGTGTCGTTCCATTATAAGGATGGCTCTTATAATTTACGTGTGAAAAGCACGTGATACGTATCTGGCTGCCAGATCATTACAAATTTGCCCATCGTAAGTAGCCCGTTTTTCTCAGTGTATTTTTAAGATATCTCGTGAGGAGATGGAAGCATATTTCTATCATTCCAAGAAGAAATTCTTCAATGGTATAGTAACCATGATTAATTAAAATTTGCACAGAATTTAGGATAAAAAAAATACTGTCGCTAAAATAATGTAAATTTTATTTTTAGGCGCAAAAGTTAAGAAGTAGTAATAAAAGAACAATTTTTTGGTACGGTATGTATTTAATTCAATAAATAATATTGTGACAAAGTTATCTTACAGAATTGCATGACGACTATGAATTACAGTACCTAGGTATTACAATACATTTTTTTAGAATTTTACAAACTTATTCGAACCCATTGAATCATGTAGAACAACTGGTATTTCGAGGCAAAACCGTAAGGAGTCCCTTACAGATGAGAATTTTCCGTGCTTTTGCCCTGTTGGGTTCAGGAGACTGCTAGGTTGTGAAGATTTGACTATTCTCAGGGTATTTCGTTGTATCTCACCGGATAAGTTAGCTGGTTACCGCGATCCCATGAGTAGAGTTCCTGAAAATAAAATACAGTGAATTATGATAAAAACTGCTTAAATATTACTAGATACGTCATAGAAAGAGGTGGAATATTCGTCTACAACCGGTAATACAGTGAAATATGATAAAAACTGTTTAAATATTACTACGTCATAGAAAGAGGTGGAATATTCGTCCACACCCGGTAATATTCGTCAGAAAATAACTGAGTAAGAAAGAAAGAAAAAACGGGCAATATTGATATTTCACAAATTGTAATATTGTAGCGCACACCGCCCGCCCTACAAAAAGTTGCCTAATGACATTTTCGCCTTTTCTTTTGACCGACTTTTTATCGTCCCGACGCGACGTCCAGTTATCGAACCTACTCGTATTTTACACTAGTATTTTTGACAGTGTTTTATTTCCAAAACTAAATATTGGGGCCAGTTATTACGACCTTTACGAATAATGTTTTTTATAAAACTATTTAGAAAACAATTCTCTACGAATTGTGTCTCTACTTGCACCTCAAAGTAAAAGACATGTAGGTATTTGAAAATTTATCCATGTTCTAAATCAATAGTTGCCATAATTATAAGATGACGAATATTTAGAAAAATAAAATCATACTTTAATCCCATATTTATTATTTTTTATTTTTCATTAATTAAATAACTGTTTGTATATCTGCGGACTGCGGAGTATTTTAAGAACTTGTTTCGATTCTAACCATCGTATCGTCGGGAAGGGTTGAAAACTTTACAGTGGCCTTACTCAAAAAGTTTCAAACTAAACAACATGGATGTCGCTGCGGTTGCGTTTACGTGAAAGGTTTCGTTTCAAATGGAATCAGCTCACTAGATGTCACTTCGTCGGATCGGCCCTAAATGGCCGTAAATGTAATTAAATGTAATGACATAAAAATTTTTTTTTTATCAAAACTCAATTAAACACACGCGGGTTTGCTTGTACAAGGACAGAAGTCGGTACTACAGACAAGTAGTCGGTACTTGTGTATTTTACAGTTCATCACATAAAACTTCGAAAAGCTCTTAAGACTACGCTGGAGGTTAAAACATAAGTAGTTTTCTTCACAGATTACGGGACGGGATTACGGGACGGGACGAGATTTAACAAAGCTCTTTCGAACTCTAGCACGTTTACTGCGTCCGAGATTATCATTCCGTGAGGGCACCAAAATGCTGATCTTTAAATTCAGTGCGGGGAAGAAATCTTTTCGCCACCGTGTATTCAAGTAGGAAAGATATGAGTTACACATATATTTTTCAAACGTAAAATATAGTAATGATTCGTACTAACTGCATTCGGTGTTATTTTTATCTCCAGGCACCAGAGCCAAAATAATTACGCTTAAATTAAGTGTTACGGGAATAGACATGATATACCCTGGACAGGGCGGACGGCGCGAAAAAATGTCGCCAGTTTACCGGTGCCAAAATGCTTGTTTTGTCACCAGCAGTAAGACCACGATGTACTTCACTCAGCAGCCATCTATAGAATTTTGACAGATGGCGCTACTGTTTGCTTGTACGAAAAATGTTTACGTAAACCTTTCGGATGCCCCTATCCTCAGGTTCGTATCGATGGTTACGGGGCAGATCCCGAGCCGTACCGTAAGGTAGTTTATTATCGGGTCATATTAACTCCGTACCGCACTAGGGGAAACTTTTTGAAAATTTTAGCTGCACCGAACTTCTTCTTCTCAGCTTGTATCCCGACATATACCAGGGATTCCTGCTTAATCGTTTCCACTTTGCGCGGTCTACAGCATCCTCCTTACGCAGTCCGATGGCACGTGCATCTTTTGCGATGTCAATCCACCGCTTCTTTGGGAGTCCGCGGGAACGTTGTCCAGCGACAGTTATGTGCTATAGAAAAAACACTTCTCACCTTGTGCATGTGATCGTACCCGAGTTGCGTGGTCTTTCTGAAGGGGTTAGTGAACTGCAGTGACACTTCTAGCGGCTTGCTGAGGTATAGGTCTATGGCAACAGACACCTTGCTGTCCCGCTCTGTGGCGGAGTCCAGTGCGTACAGCACCCCGCATACGATGAACATTTCACCCATCTGGAAAGCAGGACACCATCAAATAATCAAGTGTGACAGACGGTTGGATCGACGGACAGACGGACGGAGAAAGTCTTACCATAAGGGTTCCATTTTTAGCATTTTGGTATGGAACCCTAAAAATGGATACCTCAGTTTGTTGAGGGCACTGTTAAGAGCAAGCTGCGTTTAGTTGTCATGGTGGAATAACTGTAGGGTTAGTACAGGTTTTGAACCGAGAGTACGAGAGGATCTGATTTCTCCATACGTCTACAGCCAGCGCCCTAAGCGAACACATTGTGAACTAAGCTTTCGATATCGCGGTGGTATCTACCCAAATGGACTCCTCGAACCTACCACCAGTCACCAGAAAAGCTTTTTTGCACATTCTATAAGATAGTACTTGTCTGCGATCTCACCTGATAGTAAGTGATGATGCAGCCGAAGGTAACAACGTACTAACTTGAAAGGGGTTATTTATCTAATCCTAACGATTTCTACACACCATCGCGCCGAACGCTAAATCATTTGGTGGTGCGTCTTTCCTGGTAGGGTAAGCTTGCCACAACAATAACGAATATAAAATAAGAACATGGAATATAGTGAACAGACAGGCAGGAAAAACCAAATCGCGTAACCCAAAGATTGACATAGTTGCCAATGGTAGTAAATTAACATCAGATTTAGAAATCGCGAATACCTTTGAAAACTATTTCCAGAATGTTCCTGTTTTGTTGACGGATTCTCTTAAGTCCTCGTCAACAACAGCCCAAAAACTCTTAAGAGACAACGTAAAAGAGTGCACTGTCTTATTTGATTTTGAACATATCACTGCAGCAGACATTAAAAAAACCTGCCGATTGATAAAAATTAAAAGAACTGGCGACCTTTGGGGAATGTCTGTGCAAGTTATTTTCAACATTATTGACACTATTGCCCCTTATATGGCTGTAATATTCAACCAATGTGTCGACCTAGGAACTTTTCCAAATTTAATGAAACATAGTAAACTGATACCGCTATTTAAATCTGGCGATAGGCAGGACGTTAATAATTATAGGCCTATTTCAATTTTACCTACTCTTAGTAAGATATTTGAAAAAATCATACTTGACCAACTTCTAAGTCATTTTAATTCCAACAAAATTCTTCACTCCGAGCAGTATGGCTTTACTAAAGGTAGGAATACCACTGATGCTGGTGCCAAGCTTTTAAGCCATATATATGATGCCTGGGAACAGTCTCAGAATGCCATAGGAGTCTTCTGTGACCTGTCCAAAGCTTTTGATTGTGTCGAACATCAGACGCTACTATTTAAACTTAGCCACTACGGTATCAGAGACAGAGCTCTTGATTTCGTTGCCTCTTATCTGAGTGATCGAACACAAAGGGTATGCATAAATGACACAAAATCGCAGGGTTGTTCCCCCATAATGGGTGTGCCACAGGGTTCAATTTTGGGCCCTTTTCTGTTTTTAGTGTATATAAATGATTTACCGCACCATGTAGACGGTATTTGCGAGATAGTATTGTTTGCTGATGACACTTCTCTCGTTTTTAAAACAGATAGAAGTAAAGACAATTTTGACGATGTAAATTCTGCTATTGCGCACGTATCGCACTGGTTCACAGTTAACAATTTACTTTTAAATTCAAAAAAGACTAAGTGCATTGAGTTTGCACTACCAAACGTAAAAAATATAGTTAGCAACAAAAAGGTGATTGTGAATGGAGAAATACTAAAAATGGAAAACTCTACTGTATTTCTGGGGGTGACCTTAGACAATAAATTACAATGGGGCGCTCATATTGAGACTTTGGCAGGTAAACTTAGTTCAGCTGCCTATGCTGTGAGAAAAATTAGGCAATTTACAGACATTGATACAGCCAAGCTTGTATATTATGCCTATTTCCACAGTGTTATGTCCTATGGTATTCTATTGTGGGGCAAAGCTGCTGATATTCAAACCATATTTGTATTACAAAAGAGAGCAATTAGAGCCATATACAAAATGAAGCCACGCGAATCTCTTCGCCAAAAATTTAAAGAAATAGGTATTCTTACAGTGGCATCTCAATACATTTATAATTGCTTACTATTTGTTCGTCAAAATATTAATAATAATTATAAGCAACGGATAGATATAAGTAATCGTCCAATTAGAAATGGAGGACATAAGTTGGTTAGAGTGCCACACCGTTTGCGTAAGGTACAGAGGTCATTTGTGGGGTTGAGTGTACGCTTCTACAATATGATCCCGAAGTCTGTTTTGGACTTACCTTTGCACAGGTTTAAAGACACTGTCAAGAAACATTTAATTAATCATGGTTACTATACCATTGAAGAATTTCTTAACGACAATGATTCTTGGAATGATAGAAATATGCTTCCATCTCCTCACGAGATATCTTAAAAATATGTTATAATTTTTCATAATCTATAAGAAATCTTGTATTATAACAATGACATTTTTGAAAAGAGCAAGTGCCGAGTTTCTTGCCAGTTCTTCTCGGTGCAAACCTGCTTTCCGAACCTGGCGGTAGAGTTTTGACTTTTCATAAGAGCCTGTTATTTAGGCCTATGTGAAAAATAAATATTTTCATTTTCATTTTCATTTTCAACGTCTCACCAGACCAGACCAGAGCCAATTTAGAAAATTATTAAATTCTAATTTGGTCCGTGCCGGAAATCGAACCTACGACCTCCCATTGGGATTCACTGAGCCAGGAAGGCTGTCAGAACAGGCTCCCGGTACACTCCTGGATAATACAGATAAATCCGTCTTGAGGCTATAAATAGTATGAAAAGGCAGATATAGAAAGAACCTAACCTGTTTATGGTTCAGCGAGATGTTCCAGATGTAGTCCACGTTGAGGTCATCCTTGTTGGGGTCGAAGCTCAGCTTGGCCACGGCGGTGTTGTTGGATTCCGACATCGAGTAAATGGCCCACAATCCGTTGTCATCCGCGCTGAAGTCCACCTGCCAACAAAAAAAAAATTGGTTGTCTGTAAAGTCGGTTTACTGACGATAGTTGAACGTGACAACGTCTTCTTTGTCGCTCGTTCCGCGCTCGCGAGGTAACGCCGGTAACGCCGCATGAGCGAGGTAACGCCGGATGAGTCATGTTTTTTCGTGCGTGCAACCGGCTCTATCGAATTATAAGACGTTGTCACGTCAAAAAAATTGGTTGTCTGTAAAGTCGGTTTACTGACGATAGTTGAACGTGACAACTCTCGCTTGCACTTCAAGCCTTACATGGAACGCCTGGAGCGAGGTAACGCGAGCGAGATAACGCCGGTAACGCCGGATGAGTCATGTTTTTGACGTGACAACGTCTTATAAATCGATAGAGCCGGTTGCACGCACGAAAAAACATGACTCATCCGGCGTTACCGGCGTTACCTCGCTCATGCGGCGTTACCGGCGTTACCTCGCGAGCGCGGAACGAGCGACAAAGAAGACGTTGTCACGTTCAACTATCGTCAGTAAACCGACTTTACAGGCAACCAATTTTTTTTGTGCGTGCAGCCGGCTCTATCGATTTATAAGACGTTGTCACGTCAAAAATGCAATGGATCAGATAGAGCTGACTGTGTGGCACGTGTGGGCGTGGATGACAGTTCTACTTTTCATAAAAATCCACGCCCACACGCTGTTGGTTCTATCAGTTCTGTCGTACCATCCATTCTGTCCTCCAATCGGCAGCGTCATCAGAATTGATGACGCTGCCGATGGTCTATGAACTGAAACAAGTCCAGTTTTGCTTTAATGTAAGTGTGGTTTCCAAATTTACCTAACTATAATAATCGTCACCTCGAAGCTTCTATTTACAGATTTTTTTTTTACTGAAACTATCTCGAGGTATAGCGCGCAGCAATAAGTTGATCCAAAATGGCGGCCGTCTGCGCTGGCACATCTTCGCGCGATGCCTTGCAGCTTACAAGTACGTGCAGCTTGCTCTTAATGCTATACCTATTATATTTTTCTTATAAGTAGATCGGGAGTTCGCGCATACTACGGGAATTCGCGCACGCGTGGCACAGGAGGCGCAGCGGCTCGGATGTACGGCAACGCAGCCGAAGACCACAGCCGGCCAAGGAGGAGGAGCTCTCGTCGAGCAGTGACAGTTGAGAAGACAACTCGTCGGAAGAGGAGGAGGCTGGGAGCAGCGGCGGAAGGCACGTGTAGTAGAGCCTGCCCCAGAAAGGGGAGGAAGACAAAAGGGACAAGGAAGTGAGAGAAATAACTTGTAGGGAGCTCAAGAAGGCATCCGAACTGGGAAAAGCGCCGAGAGCAAGTACCGCTCGGGTGTCCTCCCGCGTTTCAGCCCAAGAGTCCGAGAGAGCGGTGGGGCCATGGGAAGGTAGTGGGTTTTCTTATAAGTAGTGATGTTGTGCCTATAAATAATTGAACATGCAAAATTGACCACCCGAATTTGAACCCCCGCTATCGTAGCTGGGTTCTCGTGGATAGTATAGATATAGACGACAACCTGGTTGTGCTGAGCACTGTAAAGTCTCCCGTCTGCGTGAGGCAGATGCACGGACTTGATCCTGCTCTGCGTGAGGTCGTAGCGGATGATGTCCCCGGGCTGACCAGACTCGTTGGCTTGGTAGAAGAACGACCCGCTGTACACTATGTGGCCGTTACCCTGAAAGTATATAATAATTATCATTACTAAAAGTACGTCGTTATTTATGAGGTTTCAATGCAAAGTGTGGAGACAGTGCGACATGGGCAGACATACAACTTATTTAATGCCTTTTTAAATGAGTTATTTTAATGTCATGTTAGGCATCAGATGCTCAACATGAAATGTAACTGTAACTTTCAAACTGTACTAGGAATCTTCCTTGACTGTAGGATCAAGGGCCGTATGCAGAATTTCTGCCGCAATGTCAGTGATTTGTAATAGTGAAGAGATGGAGAGAGATGCTCGGAGTATCTTTGCGCGAAATAGCTTAACGTGTCGCAAAACTGGAATGGCGGCTACGCACCGGGAAGCACAGTGTCGGTAGACGGACGGATGACATAAAGAAAGTCGCGGGGAGTCACTGGCGCCAGGCGGCGCAAGATTGTGGTGTTTGGCGGTCATTTCAGGAGGCCTATGTCCAGTTGTGGACGTCCATCGGCTGAAAAGGCGACGACGATGTCTCGTGGTGAGCATATTCTCAGAGAAAAACAAAATTCATACGAAAAATGGCTTCTGCAACTTGTGGAACTCGTCGACTTGGTCGGCCTTGAAGCTGGCTTTGCTTCTGTACTCGCGCAGTCTCTCCACGTCGTTCTCTTGCGTTGTCCACAATTTCTCTTTCTGAAGTTAAAACAATATCAATTTGAAAAACATTGTGAGAATAAGATACATAAACGATAGGGAACTTTAAGTACAAAGAAAAGATGTCGTAAACTAATTTTGTTTTCTATCTTCTTCTAACATATAAAATTCTCTCACTTTTCTTTGTTACCAAACTCATCCGAAACGGCTGGACCGATTGTTTTCAAAATTTTCGGTGTATATTCTCTGGGTGTGGGAGCAGGTTGTTATCTATTTTTTATGTCCCTAAGTGAAAAAATTTATACGGCAAAACAACGTTTGCCGGGTCAGCTAGTTTACTATAAAAAAAGATTCCGACGAATTGAGAACCTCGAAGAATTGATGATAATGTCGTCCGTTCACCTGAGTGTCCGAAGCATTAGAATCTCTCAACCATGCACCAAACAGCTCTTCTTTGTATCGATGGTAGACGGGTTTGCCGATAGCGTACAGTTGACAATCTGAAAAATCAAAAGCATGTAGATATAATTTGATTTTAGAACATGCTGCAGCATTTTGAAGACAGCTCCGGTCCCGAATCCGATTTCCAGCAAGGGCCACTTGCTTAGAAAGGACTTTCATACTTTCTGAGTTGGTTAATAGACCAGGGTAGATAGGTTTAAAAATAATAAAAAAAGAAATTAAATAATAGTAGGATGAAACCCATTATAAAAGGAGGAGAATATTATAAAAATTAAAGGAAAAATAATTTACGGTCGATCCGAGTTCGGGAACAGGGGGGGAGGGGGGGTTAAAGTGTAAAAAATGGTTTTCCTTGATTTCCAGCAAAACTACAAGTCCTATGAAAAAAAGTTAAATGGCAAAGTTGTAGGTAATAAAAAGATCTACAACTTTTATATTTGCAATTTTTTCACATAACCTCAAAATTTAGGTGAAAAATTCAAAAAACCAAGTTTTTGGTTTTTTATTTATATCTTTTACAAAAAAAAATTTTTTTTTCACGAAATTTGGTGAAAATGTATCTTTTTATATCCCAAATACGCTGTAATTTATTTGACTAAAAATATTTATTTTTTTCACCTTATTTTGAATGAATATCGAAAAAGCACCCTCATTTTCAATCGAAAATTCACCCGTCAAAATATCAGCTTTTTTCAAAAAGTTGGTATGTTTTCTATTCGTTGAAATCTCTACTTTCCGATGGTGAAAAAAAAAAAATATGTTACTTTTGTAAATCTTCTCAGAAAATGCAAAAAAATCTAAAGAAGATTTGACAACTTTCTCCAAATATTATAGATGTCTTATTAAATAATAATTTAATTACCTTATATGTTTGTTAATTATTGAAATATATTTTGATTTGCATTTTTTTTTATCAATGTAACATGTAATCTTACGTTTTTCGAGTAATTAAAGTGTAAATTTTAATAAATAGCTCAAAATTGAAAAAAAAAATTTTTCGAATTCGAGTTTTTTTCGAGAAGTTTTACTATAATAACATTTTTTTTTTTCACCATCGGAAAGTAGTTTTCAACGAATAGAAAGCATACCAACTTTTTGAAAAAAGCTAATATTTTGACGGGTGAATTTTCGATTGAAAATGAGGGTGCTTTTTCGATATTTATTCAAAATAAGGTGAAAAAAATAAATATTTTTAGTCAAATAAATTACAGCGTATTTGGGATATAAAAAGGTAAGTTTTCAATAAATTTCGTGAAAAAAATTTTTTTTTTGTAAAAGATAAAAATAAAAAACCAAAAACTTGGTTTTTGAATATTTCACATAAATTTTGAGGTTATGTGAAAAAAGAGTAAATACAAAAGTTGTAGATCTTTTTATTACCTACAACTTTGCCATTTAATTTTTTTTCATAGGACTTGTAGTTTTGCCGGAAATCAAGGAAAACCAATTTTTACACTTTAACCCCCCCTCCCCCCCTGTTCCCGAACTCGGATCGACCGTAAATTATTTTTCCTTTAATTTTTATAATATTCTCCTCCTTTTGTAATGGGTTTCATCCTACTATTATTTTTTTATGTTTTAAAAATTATCGGCCCTGGTCTATAAGGGCGTTAATCCAGGGTATAATGAGTTGTCTATATTCCAAAATTCAGCCGAATAATAAAGGGGGCGTTCCCCTTTATTTTTATTTTTATTTCCCCGAAACATAAATGCATAGGATAAGCTTATCTCTATATATAAATAAGAGATTTCTTCCAGCTACCTTAAGTGTAAGGTGAAGAGAAAAATCGGATAGGTCTGATTACCGCTAGGCTGCTTATAAAAAAAATAAGAGCTTACTGAGGTTCCTGGACAGTTTGTACCCAGCAGTGGAGTTCATGGTAGAGATGAGCAGCAAGGCGCGGTCGCAGCGAGGGCACGACGGACACTTCTGGACCTTGCATAGCTCCTCGTACGATGTGAGGACCGGTGGCGGAGACCCGAACTCCATCGGCTGCTGGATCTGGTTTTGTTGGTTTGGACCAGCATCTGGTGGTGGATAGGATATCTTGTTATTGTGCTTTTTGCGAAGTATTTCTGCTCTTTGTTGTAGGCAAGGAAAGTTTTAGATATCTATTCTAGTCGCGATCATGTAGATCGCGACTAGAATCGTAAGATGTGTCCAATCAAATTTGAACTACGATAATGAAACTTTAATTTCTTAAAATTGCTATTAATCATAGCCTAGGCCCTAGACCATATTTTTATGCCAACCCTATTGGTATACGTTCAAACAAAATATTTGTAATTTTCATCCAAAATAAAATGATAACCAAATTGGTGATGGTTGTCCTTTACTTAGGGATCTTAGGCTAAATTCTTCAGTCTTGGTTTGACAAATGATTGGTGATGATGTATGAGATAAATCATAGTTCAGTTGAGCTCATCATAGTTAAAGAAGTGATGAAGTCACTTACACATCAATTTAATATGGCCCTTAACGGTCTTGTTATTTAGTTCGTTTTTAGCAACACAGCTGTAGAGTCTTAAGTCGTACTCCCTGAAGTTGGCTATCTCAAGTCTCATGATCCATCGCCAAGGATCTCCAGTTGTGGCGACTTCAGTTTTGAAGCGTGACCCTTCTAGAGTCAGCCCGTCACACTCCCAAGCCAGGACAGGCTCTGGCCATGCTTGGATCTACAAAAGAACAGCGTTTTATTGGTATAAAAAAAATCCAAGCTCCGAAGAACCTTGCACATAGATCAACTTGGCCCGAAGCTGAAGAGGTAATGAAGGAGCACATAGCTCGAGAATAGATGGTTGTTAGGGACCCCAGAAGGGGAAGTTATCCTTCAGAATTTGTATCCAAGCGGTACAAATCGTGCAGTTTGGAGCTCCTTATCAGCAGTTTACAGACATCGGTGAAACGTATACAAATATCAAGTCAAGTGGTATACTTACCTCACATTCAATTTTCGCGGTTTTATTGTTATGAGGAACGTACAGGATGTTGCCCGGGACCCGTATGTATGGACTGACTGAAATATGGAACAAAATGGATAAAAGGGTTCCTTCAATAGAGAGACGCGTAATTTTTGGTGCGTCTGAGGTAGATCGTTGCTCTGTCTGCGCAGATCACGTGATCTATTTTCCGATGGGATATATCATTCCCAAATATTTTGGAATTTCGTTTCAGAAGCGTACCAAAAGCAATCTTAGAAATGAATAGATAAGTCATTTGGTAGCAGCCTTGGTATAGATATTTCAATCCATGATGATGCGCCCACTCTGTCAAACTCCATGCGAATCGAATGAAACATAAGACAATTGATAGAGTGGGGCGCGTCTTCGTGGATTGAAATATCTATACACTTACTGCTCAATCGAGTTTAAAGTTTAAACCTTGATACTTACAATGTACTTCAACGTCAGTCGTCTGGTTGGCTGGCGGCTGCATACCGTTGTTTGCGAGGCACACGTATTTTCCAGTGTGCCATCGCGAAACGTTAGGGATATTCAACACATGCCCGCTCACCGACGCATCTCGCCACGAACCCTGGAAAATTTACAAAAGTTTCAACTGACTGCTTTGATCTAGATTATTCTAAGCAATAAATAGAGTAGAAATACGTCTTCCTGAAATTATTGTACCCATCTGTCACTGGTCAGAAGAAAAAAGTCTTTGACCTAGCGCGTTCTTCCGTGCGGCATGGTGCTAGCCCAGATCCTTAAATTAATTTAACAAGGGATTAATTTATCAATACCTACCAGGGAGGTCATCAATGCAATGCAAAAAATGCGAGGAAGGATGGAGATACACTGCAATATGCGGTCTTTGAAAAAATACTGGATTAGAGACCGCTTACATTGTATAAGTTCCCTGTAGCACGGAATACATATTAGTACATAACGATACAGAAGGTTAATTCCGCAAGATGATTTAAAGAAATAGCGACTCTAGCGCCAACACAAAAAAAGTGCAATTCAGTTCGCAATAGCGTCTGGCTCCGCCTCCGCAATACACCTATAATTGTGCTCTCTTTCTATCACGTAGCTAATCTCTTTCGACGTACTTAAGACTGCCTCGTAATCGGGCGCACGCAGTACGTGGCGGGCAGCAGCTGGATGGCGGGGCTGCGGACAAAGCTACACACTTGTTTAGGAAGGATGAATGAATGATAGAGGAAGGCATTATGCTGATACTCGCCTGTATGATAGGAGTGCCGTCAGCTCTTCTCCACTCAATCGCCGCTTCGGGGAAGGCCTTCGGGTTGCAGTCAATGCGCATCGTATCGCCTTCTCTCACTATCAGTCTAGGGTTGTCCACTGAACAGTAAAAATGATTACATTTTTTATAACTTTCTCACGGTATTGATCTTTTGTTACGTATGTAATGTAACAACAGAGCATCATTACATCCTCAGGCCATTAGGTACCTACTCGTATGTAATAATTGCGAAGTTTGGTAATTTCCTTGTCAATGTCTTTTACTCCTACTTCTACTATAGCCGGCGCGATATCTCGCCAACGGTGCAATAAAATGGGGAAACAGGACAGCGCCTGTTGCCCGGCAGGCTTGCCGTATAGTCTGTATGTCAAAAGAGATTGCAGGCAGCTGAGAGATATCGTGATGACTAAAGCAGTAGTAGGAGTAGACGGAGTTGATATAGAAATAACCAAACCGTATACGATTAGGCACTGTGCAACTTCGGAATGATAAACACTCACATGCAAATGTAGGCGGAATGAACATTTGGTTCTCCTTGGTGTAGTTGTAGATGGATAGGCCAGGCTTGCCGGGGGCTCCGTCTCGACCGTCATTGCCTCGTTGCCCCTTAGGTCCTATAGGGCCCCGGTCTCCCTTAGGCCCGCGCACGCCTGGAGGACCTTGTGCTCCGGGTCTACCTTTAAAATTAAGGTAACTGTTTAAAGACATGTTCTGTAGTATTTTGTTAATATACTTGTCTTCTGTAACCCTCTTATAGGTAAGCTTTTGTCAACATTTGGACAAAAAAGCTACTATCACAGAGTACAGCCAATGGTCGGTAGCCAAGCCAGCTACTAATGTGTTAGAGTAATCAATACTCCACCAATACAAAATTAATATCTATGACTTACCAATACAGAACCGATATAACTTGAGTATAAGTTCATTGAAATCGTTTTCGTGTATTGAAACTTGAGTATGGACTTGGAGTAGATCAAAACTACATAGGTACTGAATTTCAAAAGCAGCATCATTAGATGCTTTGTACTAGAGTTTCGAGTTTTTTTATTTTACATGAGTTAATTTAAGCAGTTTAGATAGATACTTTGTGCTGGAGCTTCAAGTTATTTATTTTACATGAGTTAATTTAAGCAGTATTATCATTAGATACTTTGTGCTGGAGCTTCTAGTTATTTATTTTGCATGAGATAATTTAAGCAGCATTATCATTAGATGCGTTGTGCTGGAGTTTCGATTTATTTATTTTACATGAGTTAATTTAAGCAGTATTATCATTAGATACTTCGTGCTGGAGCTTCAAGTTATTTATTTTATTTCAGTTAATTTTGGCAATGTCCTGCTAACCATCTTTCCCGTCCTTCCCATTTTTCCCCGGGCTGCCATCTTTACCCGGTATGCCGTCACGTCCATCTTTCCCGGGCGCGCCGTCTGCACCGTTTCTACCCGACAGACCATCCAGTCCTGGCTCGCCCGGGACTCCATCACGTCCGTCTAGTCCCGGGTTACCAGGGAAGCCGCGTTCTCCTGAAAATTTATAAGAAACCATTCATTTAATAAATAAGGTGGTTTTACAAGTAATGTATCCAAGTATGTTGTTTTAATTTGATTGCTATCTATTTTCAAATGATGTTTAAGAGTTACTACTTAGCAATAATGACATTTATTCCTTCGGTCTTTCAGCCGATAACTGTCCACGGCTGGATATATAGTATCTCCCACTTCAAGGGTCGTGTGCTGCTTGGATCCAGCTCCTTGCAATCTCTTAATGACGTCAGTTAACGACGTCATTACTTCTGACGTGACGAATTCTACCTAGTTGAAGGTTTGCCATCTGTCATCACTGAGTTTTTTTGGTCACTCAGTCTCCAAATGTTCACTCACATAGTGACTCTATCTCAAGTTCTCTTTTGGGTGGCAGAGAGTCTTTGCACTATATATTACGGTTAAAGTGAATAACTGTCAAATACGCACATATAACAAAATCAAACCTTTCGGACCAGGAGGTCCAACTGGGCCTCTCAGTCCGGGACTCCCTGATAGGCCAGGAGCTCCCGGGTCTCCCCTGTCACCTTTCGGTCCAGTAGGCCCCGTGGGACCGGTAGGCCCTCGCACGCCAGGCGGGCAATAGTCCTGCGTAGCTTTGCAAAATCCTTGGACTACTTTATACTGAAAATAGGAATTAAATGGCTTCTTATTGAAGAAATAGTAGTATTAAACTTCAGCAAGGGTATTCTGTACGTTGTTTTGGTTTCAAAGTACCTTCCGCAACTTCTTATAATTTAGTTTAATTTAAGGTTTGTGGTCTACCGTTTACCCAATTTTAGTTTTTGTATGAACCAATTTTGGCTTGAAATTTCTCCCGCATTTCTTATCTTCAACTGGAGAATCGTTAACTTTACAAGAGGCTACCGTTTGGCCTAAAGCCAGAAAATTAATTCTCTTGAAAGACCAAAGCATTATAAGCGGGAGACGTTTGATCAGATCAATGTCAAGATAAAATGATTGGTGCTAAGATATCGAATATTTCCTTAAAAAAAACTCTTAGTTACGTATAAAGAAAAATGACATAGTCAAACTTAATTAAGGACGATTTTCCTGGCGCGGTTGCAGCGGTGTGATGCTGTGTACTAACCATAAAATCGACAATTTTCTGGTGGTATACAATTTATGTATGTACCCGTTACTAAAAAAACATACGTCTTTGAACCACGAAGTACCTATAATCATAACTTTGGCAGTACCAGGGTGGCCTCTGAAAAATTCCTATCTCCTGGTAAGGATGTGTTTCCACTAAGTGGAGCCTACTACAGCCGACCGTGAAGATTTCAGACACTGTTATTTGCCGCAACGCTCCGCTCCAGTAGCAACGTACCCTAAAAGTTATAAAATTACTCACTGGCACTCTGGAGTAGCTGGTCAGCCACACCCAGGTGTCACCTCCAGGAGCAGCCCCTTTGGCGCCAGTGCGTTTCATCTCGTTCGTGTCCTTCATCTCAAGCTGCGACTTGATCTTGGGGTCGAAGAATTCCACGTGGGGCCCTTCCGTGTAGTCCTCTTGCATGACTGACGATGTCTTCTGATGGACATGAACATTGTTACTAGAAAATCTAAAAAATCTTAGATGAAATGGAACTGGATTGACTACGCTCTGCGCAGAGTATCAGGTGTCCCACAAGAGTTCTCCGAATGGCAGCCAAGAGGGGGCAAACGAAAGCCACATGAAAGCGGTCCCTGGATGCCAAATTGAAGGCTGCCGGGTGTTCCTGGAGCACTCTTAAGTCCGCAGCGAAGGACAGATCTTGATGCACCAATATGAACCAGAAAATGAGCCTATTGGAACATTTTACGTCAACCCTTTCTCATACAAGAAAAATTAGCGCCAATTGTCAAAATTTCCGCTAATACGGCGTAAAATAGCGGAAATCGTTCTGTTGAAACTTTGTTCTGTTGAACACCATAAATCACCTGCGGTTGGCTTACAACTAACGCTGTTGGTGTCAAAACAAAAAAATTTACACCAGTAAACTAGCGACATTTTGTCGCGTGGTCCGCCGGGTCCTGTGTATACAGAATTTCTGGATGAAAGAATGCAGTCTCAGACCTTTGTTCCACCAAGGGCCACACCACAGCTATTAATCATCAATCACATGGCCCTGAGAAGCCTACAGATGCTACTTATCAATTCAATCTCTACAATTGCTTTAGAAACCCTAGAAACGTATGGCACGTAAGGGCGGTGACGTAATGTTGATTGCGTGACTTATTTATTGATAATGATAAGTCGTTTAGCGTTCGTTCTTATACATTTCACAGTATTCTAATGCACATTACGATATTACGAGTAGGTGTATGCATTATGCTAAGTAGCATGTTGGCTAGGCCATCAGCTGATAGAATGTGGAATACCGGTGGAACAGATATACTCTGTTTTCTCCTTCTCTGATCAGTAAATTGACATTCAAGGGAAAAAGACAAAACAGAGTATAAGCATTTCATCTCTATTCCACGTTTATTTGTACATAGATAAGACTCTAGGAATAAACCCGTTGATACCCTTAATATAAATTTGTATCCATACTAAATAAGCTTTTAATTCAATTTTTTTTGGCTCATTATTCCATAAAGGACGGAAAAGACACACAGTCTACTTACAAGCATCGCATCCCTTTTATGCCTATGTGAAATGCCAGTGACTTCACGTAAGTACGCGTTGATTTTCTCTTCTAACTTCATATCGATAACACTTTTCACCTTACTATCGTCGATATCGAGAACATTACTAATTTCAACATTGTCCACATAATTGTACGCTTGTAGTAGTAATGATACAACACCACACAAACACGCGAAATATGAAATTCTCCTACAGCACACAGCATCCCGAGTATCGATGTTATTATCGACAGAAATCTTCCGTTTGCTTCCCTTCTTTAAAGCAGTCATCTTGAAATCATCTTCAATACCAATCACATTAGATTCAAGTTAACAATCACTCTGACATTTTAAGTTGCGAAGTTTTTTTTGGTGATGGTAAATCCCGTATATTAAAGAGATAAGTCCCTTGGTACGTACGCGGAGTTACTGACTTATCTCTTTTGTATGATGTGTTGTAGGGTTGTGATGAAAATACGCTTTTCATTAAACTCCTAGCTCTAGCACGTTATGAATTTGACGTTGTCGATTGATTTTTGTGCATTAGAAACTCTGTAGATAAGTTGTAAAACGTATGTCTGTATGTTTTTGCATTTTATCTATGGCATTTTATAGACCTGTAAGAGACTACGTGGAGATGTTCAGCTTACATTTCTTTTGTTTTTGTAATAAATAAATATTTACACGCATTATAATCTAGCCTGAAAGTATGCGATAGCTGTTTCCTTAGCTCGTCTTATGGGTACATTTTTCATGCTTCTGGGAATTGAACCCACGACCCCTGATGCAGAAAATAGGACCCCTACTAATTGCGCCAATCGGTCGTGAAATCGTGCATTGTCTTCTTTTTGTCGAATTTTTGCTGTGAGAATTTTGCACGCATAGTAATACTTTATAGAAAAAACAGGATTTTAAACATAGAATTAGGAAGTGTTTTAACACTGGAGCTTATAAAATTTTGAATTATTTATATGTACTTCGTCACCCAAAACTTAAAACGCATTAATGACGAGTACCTACCTAGTTTATTCATGGCTGATTTTTCGGAAAAAAATGGTACCAATTACTGTAGGAGGCACAAATTCTTTTTATGAAAAGTGTTTGACAACTGCAGCCATTGACTCATCTGTTCCATTTTTAGAACTAATTTTGGTATACCTACGTATAGAACGAAACCTTTTTTTTGAATTTCGTTCCAAAGCAAATACGGTTACAGCTGCTGAAATTTTTTTTTGTTCATGTTCAAGTACTGGGACTTTCATTAAACTGCCAATTCCGTGCTAGCCCTGCGACGTATATCATCCGGACAAATGTGGTCCTTCCTGTACGATACCAGTTGCACAATGACCCGCCGTGATAACCAATTGAGAGTGGCCATTAAACAACATTCGACAATCTACGGGCCTTTGTGGTCCTTTATGATGATATTAACGATATTATACATATAAATTAACTAGCGGACCCAGCAAACGTTGTTTTGGCATTTAGGGGTCATGAAAAATTGATTAAAGAGAGAAAAAAAGAAACTTTAATAAGTTGCCAAGAAAGAGGGAAGAAGTTGATTACGACCTATTCCCAGATCTACCGAATGTAGACTCTCATAAGAATCGGTCAAGACGTTTCAGACTTTTGTTCCAAACACTGTTGTATAATATTAGACTAGGTAGCTTTTTTTTATACTATATAGGCTAGCGCTTGACTGTGATCACACCGGATGGAAAGTGATGATACAGTCTAAGGTGGAACGCGATTGCCTAGAAGATGCCTATTCACTCTTGATTTGAAGGCACCCGGGTTGTAAGTGGCAGGAAAGACACTGCCTGGGTATTAGGGTAGGGTATTCCAGGCCTTTGCAGTGCGTATCAGGAACGAGGAATCAAACCGCTTCGTACGCGTCATTGGTACGTCGAATATGTATGGGTGGAAGCCTTTACGATGCCTTGCCGTTCTACCCAGAAACCGTTATTTTGCCATAAAAGTTACCTCTCACTTAGGGGTACGAAAAATAGTTAATGTCCTTTTGTCAGAACTACCTAATACATACAAAAAATTGCCTAATAAATGTCGGTCAAGCCGTTGCGGAGGAGTTTTAATACAAACACACGCGAGAATTTTATAATAAAAAGACCTTAGATAAAAATTTCAATAGGTAGGTAAGTATGTAATGCCACAATAGTTGCATGGCGGTAACTCGAACCATTTTTACTTCTAAACAAATATCGTTGAAAGTGTCTAATGAAGTTTGCATTTCCAGAAGATGTTCATTATATACACTGTTTTTTGTGAAAACAGTTTTCTGAATTTGGTGGTAGAGCCTATCAATTCACAGATGCCTGTAAGTTAAGCCTATGTGAAAGAAAAAAACATTTTGATTGTCCGATTGATAGGTCATTTCTGAATTTGGCGGTAGAGCCTAACAATTCACAGGTACCTGTAAGTTAAGCCTGAAAGAAAAAACATTTTGATTGTTCGCTTGATAGATACAGCATGCAGTTAGCTACGATGTTTCAGTGACTTAGACTCACCAACAAATAGTGTTACAACTTCGAATTTCCCTCATCGTAGACGTTCTGCGCATGGATACGATTGATACAGCATGCATCAAGCTACGATGTTTTAGTGACTTAGCTTAACCAACAAATAGTGTTACAATTTCGAATTTCCCTCATCGTAGACGTTCTGCGCATGTCCATAAATCTATGTCACGGCCATGTCACGCCACACAAGGTCACTCATGTTTAGCATTACACTCATTCCTAGTGCTGGCTCCAAGGAAACCAGTGTAGTGAACTTAGCAACTCGCCTAACCTAGATCTTAGACTTAGTTACTGTATTTAGGTATGGCATTTGCCCCACCGAAACCTGGAGGTAAATCGCTACTGTTTTTACGTGTTTCCGTGATATTTTTACGTGTTTTTCCATCCCAGACAGGTCTTTGTCAGGAAGTATAAATGATTGAGTTATTGAACTAAATGCGAGAGAGAATGGACGTGTCTATTGGAAGCAAAACAATGCGGTTGTTCAATATTCCGTGTTTTTAAAGTTCTGGTTTGTGAAGTTTTTTTTTGTTTTTCTTAGAGGTTATTTTAAGTGCATTAAATCTGCAGTAGTATTTTCGATTGCTTTAAAAGTTTAGCATAAATTTATAACAACATCGTATCCCTAATATAAAATTCTTGTGTGCATTCGTTTATACAGTGCTTGTAACAGAACTCCTCCTAACAGAAACCTCCAAAACAGCGTGACCAATTTATATTATTTTTCTAGGAGACTATTTTTAAGTTAACTATTTTTCATGCATCTGAGTGAGAAATAATTTATATAGCAAAATAACGTCTTCCAGGTCAGCTAGCTAGCATATTTAAATACTCAATCTCATAGTGTTTGTAACCAAAGCTCTCCGAAAATGCTAAAGGATCTTTATGAAATTATTTGTCTACATTCGGTAGATCTGAGAATAGGTCTTAAGCTATTTTTCTTAGCCCTGAATGGCAAAACAACGTTTGCACGGTCAGGTTATTACATCAGGTAATTAAATAAAATAAATAAATAAATACTCTTTATTTGCACCACACAAGAAATTGCACAAAACAAAAATATATACTAAAATAGTTTTAGGCACTTTATCGCTAATTAACGTTATTATTTTGAAAGTTTCATGTTATTGTTGTATTTATGTATGTATACGTACATAATTCTACATTTCTGATTCGATCGCATTTTAATTTCAGCACGCAGTGTCCAATCGTTAGAAGAATATAACACGCCAAGAGCGCCTCTCCGGCGTCAAGTGTCCCTCGATGAGGAGAGGAGGGATGACTGCCAAGGCCACTGGAGGGGACCTTACCTCGAGGGCGAGGAAGAGGAGAAGGGGGTTCGACTGTTCAGAGCGATGCTGCTGCAGCATTTGAGGCTGGAGGAGCTGCGGCCGCCGCCTTGCATGATTGCGCCTGCTAATCCTGACCAGAGGTAACTTTATAAATTCTGCTGACCCTCAGCTTTTCGCAAATAGTCAAGTAGTGGAACAATTACTGCGTGTCTCCGAGCCAGAATTTTTAAATGCCTTTTAAGACACAAAAGGCATTTCTATGGACGTCCGCTGCTGGCCAGCCTTTGACCCTAAATGCAATGCAATTCTGCAAAAATGCTTGTAGCAGCGACGAGTTTACTTGCATCGGTCGAGTCACGTAGCCACTGATTGGTCAATGTTTCCATGGATGTGATGCAGCTTGGGCGCCGATTCGCTGTTGATGCTTGCGTTGCTATGGTACCGATGGCGTGGTTGGCCGATTTATAATTTTATTTTCGAGAATAACACCCGCATGGTTTCGCAACCCTGTCAATATCCACCTGATGAGTCCAGCTTACCAACACACCATTTTGTAATGCGGGTTAGAATGTCACAAACTATTGCAGCACCTTAGTCTGAGTATAATGATCCGCCTTAAATTACCTATGTAAATTCAGATATCAACTCAAGGTTCTCTAATGGTTTCTGCAGAGGCTGGTGGATGTATTGGAGAGACTGGAGGGCGCTGGAGAGAGCTGCTCGAAGGTTCCGGGAAACCAAGGCCAGAGCCAGACTAGCGTCCAGAGCTGAACACATACCCCTGTTGTGCCTTGATGAAGTGGAGTTTGAGGACATCATGCAGGAGATTTGCCAGGTGAGTGGTGCTTATTATGTGGTACAGGACTTCTTTGTTGAAATATGTACTACTTTGACATATTATAGAGTAATTTTGGAGAAGTTACAAGATCATTAGTGGCCACCAAAATTGGCAGTACTGCCAAGAGGTATTTTGGTTTTGTAATGATATAGACATCGTAGGTATACTTCTAAAAACCTAGATCTTATTTTGAATTGCAACACTTTTTCGGTTGTTCTGCCCGCGCGCGTTTGCTGCTCAAGTTTTACTTTGTTCTTCGCAATTTGTATGTAACATTTTATAGTAGATACTTGCAATTTTATGACTAAACTTACTTGTAGGTAAATGACTTTGTTGGGCTATGTCGTGAGTCACAAAGCCATGCTAATATAAAGTCATTCCTTGCTCTGTGCTTCTGATCGTTATTACCCGCATCAACGATATTTGAAGACCTATTTTTCTTCATGTTTCGCTTTTTCTTAATTTCTCAGGCGTGTGTCCACATAGAGCAGAGAGCGTTAGTAGTAATGGCGTTCCTATGCGAGGTGGTGGCCCGGGCAGTCCGAGTGGGCGGCTGGTGCAGGGCAGCGGACTGGGCTGCCAGGCACGTGGCCCAGTGCGCCACGCCGTGGGCCATCAGGCATGGAGGATGGGTGAGTAGGGACAACCCTCCACCACCCATGGCCCAATCAACCTCGCGGTTATGGGGGCCGAAACGCGGAAGGGCGCCCGTTCGGTACTTGCTCTTGGCGTGTTCCCGGAGCGCCTACTTGACTCCCTACAATTTGTTGTTGGAGGATGGGTGAGTAGCAAGCATTAGACGTATTGTTTCTGTGTGAAGTATAGTGACCCCAGGTCCAAGCTGAGTCAAAAATTAGTGCAGGACAGCGGATTCTGCTGACATGTACGTGGCCCAGTGCGCCATGCCTTGAGCCAACAGACATCTGCATGGAGTATCTATGAGTAACGAGCATAAGACGTTAATGTGTCTGTCTGAGGTAGTAGTAGCCTAAGGCCAAGCAGAATTAGAGGTTTGTGCAAGGAATCAAATTGCGCCCACATATACATGGCCCTGTGTGTATGCCTGGGCCATCCGCATGGAGGAAGGATGAGTAGCGAGGATTAGACGGGTCAAATTGTGTTTGCGTCAAATGTACCCAGTGCCCATATCCACCAGTCGGACGTTGGTGACAGACAGCGGATTGGTTTGCCAGACCTGCAACTCAGTTCACCACACCGAGGGCTGTCGAGCATAGAAGATAGGTGAGTCGTGACTATTAGGCCTACTGTTTATGTACGGAGGAAAGTGCTGAGGCTGACTGGCTCCATGTCTCTCATTGGACATTTTTGACAATTTCACCTTGGGTTAGCGTGTTAACTCCTTGTTGACACACTACCCCGGGCTGGCGCAAGTGGGCTTTAGTGAACTCGGGTCTTAAATGCTTGTGTGAAAAGTTCTGTATTTAATTTCAGAGTGCTGTGGTGGAACGGGCCGGAGGTTCGCGAAGAGAAGACACCCTTATAGCCGGTGCTGCCATCGCGGCGTTGTTGGCGTTCCTGCTGTTCTGCCGCACGCGCTTACGTCACGCTTTGCTCTAATGCTAGATGTCTCTTCTTGTGATCATGTTTTCTTGTACGTTCACAAGGTTCTGTACGGCGAACGTTCTTTGGGGGTACCTCCAAAAGATTGCAGTACAATTTTAAGGCGGTGGTCTGTAACAGACGCGTTAGGTCGCGTCCGACGTGACGCTGTACGCGGCCTATGAATGCTTATTAAGGAAAAGTGTGGTCTCTCTGACACGCCTGACGCGACACTCGAACAGCCGCGTATAGCGTCACGTTGGACGCGGCCTAACGCGTCTGTTACAGACCATCGTCTAACTCGTCAAGGCATCACTACAGTGAGAATTTTGACACAATTTACAAGAGAAGGATACAAAGCAGACATATAGAGACTTTCGAAACTTACGCTGTCTAACTCCAGAAAGGTCTTTTATAGGAACACCTCACTGAGGTACTTGGAAAGATTTGCGATGATCGGACAATCTACGTGAACCTATCAATTCCATCTTGTTTTTTCTTGAATTGAGCACATACTGCTCTCATTATTAGAGCCGCAATATGTCACGCGGTACTTACTACCAGTGTCATAATACATTAGTGCGCAGTGCAAAATTTTCTTTAAATATGGCATAAGTGAGCTGCGTAAGGTCTTTTGGAAAGCTGGCCCTTAAGAGATTAGACCCTTAAGAAAAAGTCAAACGATGAGGTCACGGTTTACAGCTGTCTATCTAATAGACATATACCCTAAACATGGCGGACGGTACGAAAAAATGTCGCCAGTTTATCGGTGCCAAATATGCTTCTTTTGCCACCAACAGTAAGGCCACGCTGTAGTTCGTTCAGCAGCTACCTCTAGAATTTTGGCAGATGGCGCTACTGTTTGCTTGTACGAAAAAGGTTTACGTAAATTGGTCGGATGCCGATATCCTGAGGTTTCTTATCGGTGGTCTATCTACAATCTACATTATTGTGTTGTAGATTTGTAGCCGTGGCGCAAACTGTAGGCACTTGGTTTAGGTACTATAGTAGTGTTATTATCTCGCTGCAGACTCGGTGATAAATCATTCGAGTGTTTCGCTTTTGTTGTTCTTTGTTGAGTTGTGCATTACTGCAGAACAACAAAATGATGATGAATGATGATTTATGACCGAGTCTACAGTAAGATAATAACACTACTATAATGAGAGTTATTGTGAATGTCTTGTGAAACTCAAGTATAAAAAAGTAGATAGGAACTGTTTTCATTGTCTATAGCTATCTAATAAATTATTGTAAATATCTACGCTTCGTCTAGAAAGTACCATAATATGGTTCTATACATTCAGAAGGAAAATAATTGTTTGTAGATTAGGAGACATCAGCAAATTATGCAGCAGTATGGAGTTCAACATAAATTAGCTACAGCAACTTATTTATTACTATTATGTTAATAATGTGTAATATTATGTAAGTAGATCTATGTATGACCTAGATAGCCAAACTTTTTTATTTACATATTCTAATAAGTTAGTTTAGTTATAAAATAGCAGAGCAATAGGTACGAGTCTAAAAGGATCTAAGAACCTATTTCGGTCATACATAGAAGACAACCGTCCGAACATTTTCTATACTTTTGATGCTGTCTCCTGTTCTATGAAATACCGTTCTCAATTATCACGAAATTGTAATAGTTTTAAACTTTTTCAAGAATGGACCAAAATGTTAGTTGGTTTCTATCGATAAAAGTAAAGGTTATATAAGTAGGTACTTTATTTCCAAAATATGTGAAACAGTTTTCCAAAAGCTTTCCGGAAATTGTTTTACCATTCAGAAAGCAGCAAGAAATATATCCCTCTCTCATCCTAAATATCAATTACTTATTTTGATTCCTTAGCTTAAAACGATAACCTACCTACCTAGTACCTACCCAATAGGTATACTCATATTTTGGTTTAAAAAGACGTTAATTAATTATTTATATCTATAGGAAATATATATATAATTGTTTCTATAATTAAGTATTAAATGTGTCATTATTTTTGTGTACGTCGTGGATTAACTACAATAAAATAAAACATTATACTTATATAAAATCTATCATTCACTCATATTATATAAGTAAAAATAATATTGAACCATTTTTCCCCCTAATTTTGACCACGTGACCCTATAACTAATAGGGTTTTCGAAAACCTTTTTTAGCGACGATTACGTCATAAAAGCTAATTATCCGTATGTCAAACAGCCCAAGCCAGCCGTTAGGCAGTTAGGGCGATACACTGGAGACCACCAGTGAGAATCTGCAAAAATACTTATATTATCAACATAATTACATTTTGGGCAATGATTGGTTAATGTTTACATCGATAGAGTCGCGTGGGCAATGATTGGCTAATTTTTGCATAGGTAACCGTAATAGGAGCCGCGTAGGCATTGATTGGCTAATGTTTGCATCGGTTGAGCCGCCAAGGCAGTGATTGGCTGATATTTGGCATCAATCGAACCACGAACGCAAATGCTGGCTTATGATTGTATCAATGTAATCTATTTTTTCGTTTCTTTCTTCGCTTTCGTTTGGTTACTCCACAAGTGTCCACAGTTCCACAGGAAACATAAGATTACATATCTTATGTTTCCCTCAGCCGTTTACGTTTAGCGACGAGTACTTTGTCTAGGCCCTAGGCAGATTACCTATTTATTGCTTTCCATCAGACGTGATTGTAGTCAAGCTCAAGCCAATCTATAATAATAAAGAAATAATTGTATTTTGTTTCTGAGACATGGTATCTAGGTATTTGTGGAGGGAAAATATAAATAATACACATAGTAACTCACTATTTTATAATTTTTATTGTAATTCTTCATAATACGGTCGACACGCCGATGCTCTTGACATGCGTCAAAATTTCACAAATCGAACTCTAACCAAAACAAACGCCGCCTCATCTGTACCTCAGGTGTAAGCTTTAATTAAATTTCTTCAACTGCTCTACCAGTATTTTCTCCAATCAGCGCAAATACTTTCACTTGAATATTTAGGTATAAAGATCGATCAACAAAAATCAACAAAATCTATATCAAGAATCAACAAAATCAACAAAATCTATATCAAGAAGTATAAAGATCAACAAAAACACGTTTTTAGATACTCACGTTTTTTGAACAAAATATCTACCATTGTCGGAGACTATATTTCCAGGCATTCCGTACCAATGAATGACCACTAGGTAAACCCCAGCAGTGTATATCCCAACACAAATCATCGAGGAACCTAAGACATTGAATCTATTAGAGTTCATTCCTTATTTATTCGAAGTAACTTTTTTCAATTTGAACTTATATCTTCTGGTTTAAGGTAAATAGCACTGTCTAGCCCGCCGAATTAAATCTACTTACATTATTGAAACGTGAACACACATTGCAAATGTTAATCGTGAAAATAATAGTATGCAAGCTAAATACTTTGAATAGTGTCCAGCTGAAATAGGGTTTTAAATCTAAACCGAAACTGAAACTTTTATTAACATAATATTTCTTACGCATTTATTTTCAAAAATAACAACATTACTTTAAATTGATTTAACTGTAACTGGAGAATCTAGGTAACTGATAAAGTAATTAATTTTGAGGACAACAATTCAATTGGCGAAAAACCAAGTCACCTGAATCGATTACACCGGAGGCACCGAATTAACGACCTATAAAAAACTATCATCACAATATAATAATGATAATAATATTAATTTAACAATCAATAAAAACTTTGATAAGGACAACGATGCTATTATAAAATACTTACATTTTCCTTGGAAATTGTAACAAAAGACAAAGAATCCTACCGCTGATTGTACTTTCATGTTCGTTCAGGTAATTCCTACAATTGTTTTCACTACTTATTTATTTGTATTGCTTGATCATACACGTTTACTAAGTTTATTTGTAAGAAACTTGCATGTAAGTTAACTTATACTAAGTTGTATACATGCTTATTTTTACAAACTTGCATATAACTTGACTTGTATGCAAGTTTTTTTCTTAGAAAATAGTAGCAGCAGCGTTTTGTGTGTAAATTGTATTCTATTTTATTAGTTAGAAGTTTTTAGCCCATTTGACATATTTGACTTCTTGAATGAACAACTTATGCAATGCAGATTTCAATTAATTATGATGGTTCTTGTCTATATTTGATGAAGACATAGATTCTAGATTTATTTTCCAAATGTTGACCATATAATATTATTCACTATAACAATCTAAGAGGATTTTAAAAATGCAGCCATCAGCTTTCGTTATAAAGGCAGACAGTAAAAATATTAAAGAAATTTGGTCGACTTAGTGTACATATTGTTTTTCCTACAGGTTTTTCTTCAGTCAAGTGGTAAGTCCTACTCGTTTCATCCACGCAACGCAGCTGCTATAAAAACCATCAAAAAATGACTTTTCTTATTAAAGTCTACTGAAAAATAAACTTTTTTCTGGAAAACGTGTGAATTTTGCGGGACATAAAGTAAAAAAAAACGGAATTCGCGAAAACTACGTGCGTCGCGAATATCCGATGATATAGGTAGTATCTAATTCATACATTGAAAACATGAAAGCAAATTCATTCATTATTACATATCTTTTGAAACTAAATAACTAGTTAATTTAATACTGTTGAACATGTCCAGATTTGTAACGAATTTTACCAACGTAAAAATCTTCCAAGAGCCGTTCCGTTTTGTATCGTTACAACATTTTGAAAATCTCTAAAACTTAGCTACATTTTGTTAAAATTAATAACATATTTTACTTTTTCCTTAATTAATAATATCACTATTAACAATCTACGCTGCCATCTCGAATTCGAGAATTTACTTTGCCGTTTGTTAAAAAAAGATTTTGCTATAATTTTTTTTCTCATCCAGGTAGCCTGGCAAAGATATCTAATGATAAGGCCGCTTTATGTCCTACTACTAAGACAAATCCCAAATTTGTTGTGAAGTATACCTAATGAATGTGGAAACAAAAAAGTTTTCATTGTTTTTAGGATCTGATATTTCAGTATCCTAAAGAAAGAAACGAAAAGCTGAGATTTTACTTTGACAATCTTTTTTCAAAATATCTTGACTATGGACATTTTTGTTAAGTTATACCATCAAGTCGTACCACTCATGGACTAATTAGTCTAAGTCGTACCATCGCTTAGTTCTTACGGCTATGCCTAACTCGCTGTCACTTGGACACAAGTGATGTGGAAACTGACGTTAAATATTAATTTCTTTCTAGACTCATACTGATAACTACACGAGAGTAAGGAAAAAACTGTTAGCAAAACATCTTCAACTGTTTGTATATTTACAGAGAACATCCGTTGCATATTTACCCAGACCAAACTGTTTGAAAAATAATATAGTACTTCTAATAAGCTATTAAAATGTGATCTTGATTCTTTTTACAATAATTTAGATAAAAATTGTAAAAAATCTTGTATTTTTAAAATTGGTTTAGTTTCCCGAAGTCGAGATGTCTCAGCTACGAAAAAAAGTCGTTGACTAATAAAATATTAATTCCATTTTCCTCGACACGAACCGTTTAAAGCTGATTTTCATTAGCGCAGAAAAATTACTTATCTTTACACGGAGTATATTTATAATTATTATGGTGTTCATCTTACGTCGCGTATCAAAGAAAATGCAAGTAATAGATATTTTTGCTTCATTTATATCCATTTAAATTTATTATTTTTATATAAAAACCATCATTCTAGTAACAATTCTACCTGGATATCATACTCAGTTATTAGATAATTAACATTGTTAAATTTTTTACGGTAGCTTTAAGCCTAAACTTACACTACGAAGAAGTAATAAAGATTAATATTCCAATTCGTAAAAGGTATCAAATTGATATGATACCGAGAATATTTTAGTCCCAAAGGCGGATGAATATCTTTCTATGGAACGAAGTGACACTTAAACAAAAGTCCGGACGCCGTACTTTTACGGACGTGATACTTTTTACCGAAAGTTGAAAGATGAAAAAAAAGAATAATTTCTATGAAATTTATTGTGTGCATAAAAAAATATGTAGAAAAATATTATGTACATAAAATGAAGTGAATTAAAGACGCTATTGAAATATTCGAGCCAAAGAAAAACATTACAACCGCGCCTTCCGCTACATTTGTTAAATTTGTATAGGCTATTAAATAACAAACTTTGAAATAGAATGGGAACTAGCTCGGCAAGTGCTATTTGGTACTGAACAAATGCAATTTTTGATGCAACTACTAATGAAACGCGCACTGACATACGCCGTGATATGATTGATACCTACATTAGAAAAACTTGAACCCTTCGTGTCAGATAACCTAATCGCAACCTTGACTAGAAACAATGGAAGGATGATCAATGTACAGAATCTACTTAATGGTAACATTATAATTACGAGAGATAGATAGAAATCGCTAGTGTATATATTATTATATAATTATTCATTAGTAAGACATTGTAGCGTAGGTATAGAAGTGAGGGGCAATATACACGATACAATTTTCGTACGCGCATGGTACTTGGTGCTTTCCAGTATTTAAAGATATAAGGATTAAATATAAGTACAATAAGGTATACTGCGCTCTACTTCAATCTAAATTGATGTTAATTTTATCATATCACCAACCCTTTAAGAATCTTTAATTGGAGAGAAAAATTCGTTTGTATCTTACATTAAAAGTATAGAATGGCCACTGGCTGATAGAACAGTTTCGTACACTGACCTCGAATAAGATAAGTGATTAGATGAAGATTTTGATCCAGTAAATATTTCTTTTAATAGAGAAGTACAAATTTTAGCATAACATTGATTGAGTGATGACGTATATGAGACTGTTTCATCAATAGTGACTTTACTAAGCGAGCTACAGAAGGCTATAATCAAATCCAACCTTAATATATACAGTGTTATACATAAGGCGGGATATAAGAAGATAAATAATCTATTAAATGTCATGTAAATACGTCATAAGTATGTCCTTATCACAGAATATGATTTATATGATTGTCTGACACCTATCGATATGTTGAAAACTGAGATGGATTTTATTCAGCAATGATTTTGCCTTTTTTAATTTATGCTCGTTATGGAAGCCAATTGTTTATATTCCTTGAAGAATATTTGTGCGTGTACAAATACTTCATCTCATTCGTATGCGATGATAAAACTCCAAATAATTTGAGCGATACATATTCCTCTGAATTGTTAAAGCTTAACAATAATATTATCTATCTATTCTAGTCTATTTATTGCTATGTCAAATAGGCGGGTTATAAATGATCTCTGTGGGTCAATAACTTTACAAACTTCCGTTATTATTCCTTTGGATTCATTAAAACAATTTATTGGATTGGAGTGATGAAACGTTACTACGGACGGTTTATCAAGATGTTCTAATTTAGCCAAAAATAGGCCGTGTCAAACATTAAACCGTGTTTAATCTTAAATTAACTTCCAATCAATAATTCAATCCTCCCAGTTTTATTCTGAAAGATGAAACGAGATTCAAATAAAAGTAGGAAGTTTAGAAACTTGCAAAAGAGCTAGTTAAAGAACAAGTATCAACTACCTTATATATTTAAATTTATTAACGTTGTATGAGTAGGACACATGTGCCTTTAGAAAGACTACTACAGCTATCTGTTCTGCTATACAATGAAATTAATTGATAATAACACCCGTATTGATTATGTTAATATCTCTTAGGCACATCGTACGGAATTTATCATATAATTTAATAAACCACATTTGTCCCGCTCCATACAGCATGTGCTACTTGTGTATTTACATTATAATCGAAGATATAGTGAGAAATATTACGGTGATACTTGATTCAATCTGAAAGCATTTCCAAGATTTCCTTTTCTCTCTGAAAACTAGAGCTGCAGTTTACTGTAGCTTAAGCTGGATTAAGTTAGTCTATGCAGATACATTATACGTGCTTAATTTTTTTTATTGAATGATTTTTATTTTTATATATTCGTCAGCTTGTCTGGTGTATTTTGTACGCTGTTAACATTAATTGTATTTCATAAACACAAGTAGATTCTTCAAGTGCCTCCTTTACGTTTCCCCCTATCTCCTCGATTATTTCTCTATTTAACATTTGTGCAGCGACAATTTCGGCCTGAATATATATCTACAATACTTTCTATACCTCATAATTATTATACAAAAAATATAATATAGACGACATGACAGATCAATTACTTATATATTTATCATTTACAGAACACCTTTCCTAGCGAGGACAAAATGGAGATGCACCTCAGAGATCGTGCTGTTTTGGAAGCCAAGTTACGATTCATTATCACTCATATCAACATCTTTATGTTAGATTAACATCTACGGATCTAGAGTGACTGGCGGAAAAATCTTTCCCCGTGATTAACCAAAGAAAACAGTGTAACAACTTTCAGCACACAAAAGTTTAAAACGATCGTTATTTTACTCCGTAAAACTTTCATCCACCTTACACATCTTCTTGTTAGTTTTCTGTTTTTTTTGTGTATCAAGTGATTTTTTTTCTTTTACCAATGTCACGCCAAAATTACCACAAAATCACTTGGTCATTGCTTCAAATCCGAGCCATGTTACGAGTACAGTATTATGTGTTAAAATCTGTAATAGCGGACTGAGTTGTAATCTATGAATGACTTAAATCGAAAAGATAACACACTTTTTAAGCTTGAAAAGAATCGCAGACTCTACAAGTGTTAAATGAGATTAATTGCGTCAAAATGAAATGAACGATCATTAAATATATTTTGATTGATAATCGCAATCATGTAAAAACTCGTATAAAATTTTTATCTCCTCGCATTTTTACGGATGTGGACGAATTCAGTCCGATCTAAATACCACACAAAACAAAGTAACAACTAGGTACAGCTATTACAATCAAAATATTTACAAAAATAAAATACCTTAATTAAAAACATTCTGGCGCTCATTTTCTTAAACATCATCATCCCTTTAAAACTTCCCATAGACTCATGTCGATATTAATATTGAAAAAAATGAATAATTGATCTTGTGAATGCTGATTTTCTAACGAGCTAAAAGCTAAATCAGATAACAGTTAAATCCTCCAAAAAAAACTTTCTATTATGTCTTCTACTAAATTATTTATTGACAAAATATTGACTTACCGACATGAATTTCTAAGAGGAGGTTTAAGTCACATTGCTAAAACATTACCGTAAAAGCTTTAAAACAACTAACATTTATATAAATATTATATTCTAAATATACTCTATATCGATGCCTACATACTTTGTGTTTTTTTTTTCAAATTAAAAAACCTATATTTGTAAATACTGGTTTGATAAAAAATGTTTACTAGTAGTAGAATCATCTTTAATCAGAATCTTCAAGACTTTACTAATAATGTGCCAAGTTTTACATAACATCAAAAAATTAAATAAATGCATATTTTGAGAAATCCATGATAAATATTACACTTAATTTTGAGCGATATATTGACAACACGTAATATCTAAAAGACACCCCCAACATAAAATATGTGCATTATTTGGAAATCCTTTTCAGAACATTTATTATTAAACTATTGAACAGGTAACAATAGTAATTAATCAACACGTGAAACAAAATATAGTAACGAAAAACAATATACTTACTCATTACAAAAATAAACGAGTTCCTAAATTTCTAAAAGCGCTAAGAAATAAAATTTTGTGTAGACCAAAGTTGTTTTCAAAAATTGCAGGATATACATACCTAGGTAATACATATAAATAAACCAACTGTATACAATTATGTTTTTTTATTCATTGGACATTTTCGAAGAATTTTAAATCTTCTCAAAATAATTCTACATCACAATCGACCATTAAATTCAAAGAGTTGATATTTGTTCCTTACCTACTCTATTAATTACAATTTTGTCCAGAATATCCTTCATCGTCTTTGGCATAACATAATGAGTTTAATGGATTAAAATAAAATATCACCTTGATTTTTCAATAAACCAATGAACACAATAAACCAATTTATCATTCCGTTTAAACAATCCGTTAATAACTGCTATAGTTAAATCTGATTACATCGGCCTTAAAGAAGTAATATTTTAAGCAAAGAAAGCTTTCGTGTAGACACATTTTGGATGTATAAACTAGAAGTAATTTATTTAACAAAAGAGGTATCTAATGAAGGCATCCCTTCATTGTGTTCATTTGTCTTTCTTTATCTCATATAAAATAATTGACAGAGATAGATTTGAAATACACGCTCTCATGTTTTTCACATTAAATAGCTCTGTATAGTTGATTATATTAACAGCTGTACTCAGATACATCATTAATATCATTAATTTATATAGAACACATATAAAAATCATATACGATGAGATTTGAACACGCAGAATGTCTACTAATTGACCACCAGACAGCACAGATTGACTAAAAATGATCATCCTCAGTACTTAAGCAAAACAATCCCATACCTCAAAAACTAGAACATCTGAGTGTAGCTGTTAATATTAAAGCATCGAGAGATAAGAAGTAATTGAGAGAGGTGATGTTTATTGGCGCAAACATTTGTGAAAACTTCTGAGCCACAATTTTATGTTAAAAAAACATAAACCTCTTATTCATATTCGTGAAACAGCGGTCGAACAATTATTATCTGTTTTGTCTTTGTTTGTCAACAGTAATTTGACGTTTTTCACGTTTGGGTTGGAGTCTTATTTACCTTATTAATCAGATTTAACTGCGCATAACTTCCAAATCATATGACGCTATTGTCCACCCTTCTCCGGAGTCATGTACGACTGTGACTAACAACAGACAGTCGCTACGAAAGTCTTTGATCCTACAAAGAAATGGCTCGATGGTCTATTCACTAGGGCAATGGAGGTATCCGTACTCGAGGCCGAGGCTGACGGCTACGAACACGAAGTAGAGGAGGAACATGGTGAAGCCGAGCCCCTTGTTCATCTTCCACCTGAAGCAGGCGATGCTGATGATGACGAAGACGAGCATGGCGAACAGCAGGACGATGCTGCAGACCATGCCCTTGGAGTTCACTTTGACCGGCTCACCGTAGATGATGCCGTATAGAAGCCACGGAAGAGGCAACCTGGAAACATACGAAATCAAATTTTAAATAATAGACATAATTTAATAATAGACATACTTATACCACCAAACATATAATATGGTATAGGGAAGGTGATTTTGTAGTAGTGTAGGAAGTTAAGTCATGTTATTTGTACTGAGTATGAGGCCCCTGCTTATACCCTGGACAAGATGGACGGCGCGAAAAAATGTCGCCAGTTTATCGATGCCAAAAATGTTCTTCCACCATCAGTAAGGCTACTCTGTAGTTCGCTAAGCAGCCACCTATAGAATTTTGACATATGAAGCTACTGTTTGCTTGTACAAAAAGATTGTGCGCTTACCGGTACGAGACCGCGTACCGGTAAGCGCAGCGTAGGACGACCTCTTGCCCGCAGGACCGACGACCTGAAAAAGGTCGCTGGTAGCGGGTGGATGAGGAAGGCGGAGGATCGTGTGTGGTGGCGCGCTCTCTGTAAGGCCTATATCCAGCAGTGGGCGTCCATAGGCAGATTACGTATTAAGTTACTATAAGTATTGAAAAATGAAATGACTTGTCGTCTGTAACTGTAATTAGGTCTAAATGAAATGAAGTACCTATATCTATTTGATGTTGAGTTTGAACATTAAAGATACCATGATTAAAATTGTTTAAAAAGCAGATTTCATCTAAACTTTTATAGATAATTATTTTGAATCAACAGACAAGCATTTCAATTTTATCAATTTGTAAGTAAAGAATATATTATTTGATTAAATAATTCAATTTCAAAAACTGAATTTGCGCAGTGTAGCAAATTGAGGCAAATTAATTTTGTTACTTAGTTGCTTGTACGACTATGAGGTATGCTGTATACTTTAGTTAAATTTTAACGGTTTGATGTTTTTGATAAGAAACAATACATACAAAATAGAGATTATTATCGCTTACGTTTTGTTCATTGGGAACAATTTTGGATCACGCGAGGCCATATCCTGTAGAAACTAGCATTTTGTTTGACCCAACATTTGTGCCAAGGTCGGGGCGAAGATAAAATCAAAATGCAAATTTCCATGCCATCTACGGATCATTTATTATTTGGTTAGAATCAGGTGAATTTTTTACAAAGGAGCAGAAAAATCTAAGACAAGTTACAAGTACCTACGATTACTTACGAGAACAATACAAATAACACGATAATCTTTAGCAGATTGGAATAAAATGTACAGCGTATAATGCCGCGGCTCCTTCTTGCTAGGCTGAAACCTGCACGTTGAAAACTATAAGGAAAATTACTTTAAAATTTTGGGGCTAAATAATCTAAATTCGCTCTGAATCAGAAACACGTTTTTCCAGAAATTTCTCGATAAAGAGAAATTTTAGTTACTCAAAAGTTACTCCATAATCTTAAATTTTCTTATTTTTATCGGAAACTACCATTAACGTAATTGCAAATTCTGTTTTAATTCGTCTGTATTAATAATTGTATTTATCCATAAACGGACGCTAATAAACAGATTTTTGACAACTGGCTTATATTTTTAGTAATTAGGTAAAATGTCGTTTTTTAAAATTTTCCTTCCTTGATGCATGTTGCACCAACGTACCTATTTGTGAGAGGGAAAAAGACAAAAATAAAATCAGTTTATCACCTTAATAGGAAATAATAATACTAACTACTATAAACCAGCATGTAAGCTATATAATAATATGTGTATTATATTTTATGCTAATATAAAATATCAAGACTTGTAGTCCGCGTTGGTTACTTTCCGCTATGAGAAAATGGTGAAAGGAAATTCTTATAGCCTAAGTAAACCAGGAAAAAAACTGAAAAATTAAAAAAATAATAATTAGGCACAGAAAACGCACACACTCTGTCTCGGTAGAACGAAACCCTCAGTCTGGGAGCCCGATTCAATCTTGTCGAGTTTTTTATTTACTTTCTAATATCTACGGTTTAATAAGATTTCATCGTCATTTACTACCAGAGCAGAGCAAAGCTATGAAAAGCTTATATTCATTTTTTTCCAAAATAACCACAAGTAGACGCTTTAAAATGAATTTCTTCTTTTCACAACAAACTAAAAAAGGTTTTTATTTTAACTGAATTTAGAGTTCAATATCGTATGTACGGTTATAAGAGTTAAGGGTTGCTTTTCCTGTGCAATTTTGAACCATATTACATAGACGATACAGTTGATATTATGCGTTATCAGCATTTCCCGCGATATCGATCTGAAGATGCACCCTGTGCTAATGCAGTCTAGTCTAGTGTTTGTTAGCTATTTGGGCAATTTTTAGTGCATGTATATTTTTACGGAGATTTTATTAACTTGAGCAATGTTGTTTTTGAAACTAATATATTTTAATATTTTAGGTTAAATTAATTTATCATAAAGTTCGTTCACATGAATTTTTCCGAGTTGAAAACTAAATTCTAGGTATCTACCCAAATGCCGTTCTAATATTATGTCTATTCTCTTTAATTATTATTATAATAATTATATTATTGTAATTTATAGTATGAAATGTTGAGCTAGCCGGTAGACTGCAATGTAGCTGAAGTGAAGGATTCTTAGTTAGAATCACTTGCTTCGCTCGTAATTCAATTATTTAAGGCCAATTACTTCAAATTTGAATCTTAATTATTATTAATCTAAGTTCGTTGTGACGCAGAAACACGATTGGATAAAATTTTCTCGATAGAAAATTCTCCCTAAAGTTGCTCCAAAATCTCCATTTTTTATCCGAAACTATAATGCATAATTGTAATTTTTATTTTAATGCGTGACTAATAATAATAATATGCAAAAACGTTGAGAAACGGATTTTTGATAATTGGCTTGGTTTTTTAGTAATTCAATAAAACGTCGTTTTCTGTTATATTCTTCTGCGACGCTGCGTGTCGGACCCACCACGTATTCGTTAGAGTGAGAAGGATGAAAAAACTTGAGAGGTGTCAAGGGACACCCGGATGGAACGAAGCTACTTTCGATTTATTAGTGAATGGATATAAGAGAGAGAGAGAGACAGACAGAGAAACATGCGCACGCGGCTCAACTTACAATAGCTTACTATAGCAAAAAGTGTCGTTACAACTTTTCGTTTTAATTTTTTACGTCCGCCTTTTCGCATTTTCCTTTCGCAACGCGCGATTAGGAACTTCGTTCCAATAAATTCAGTCAATCGTCTTAAAGCCACATCCTACCTAAATGGGAACGTAGTTTATAGTTTCGAATAGTTCCAACTAAATTGTACAGAAATGAGCAGGATTTATCCCCGACAAAATTTTGCAGCGTTTCATTTATCGATTTCCTCCGTCTGGATGGTGGCTGCCGTAATCGCATCCTTGCAGGGGCATTTCCGGCTCTATTTGAATGCTGATAAAGCGTAAAATTGCTTAAACGATCGCATAATAGATGTAGTTCAGATAGCTATTGCACGGGTCTGTAACCTGGATGCGAGTAATTGTGCATAGAATTATATGCTATTAAGTTATTTCGCATTGAACTAGTACTTAGTTACTGCGCTCGTTATTTTACTCGCTGCCTGCGATTTTTATTTATTCAATTTTACAATCTAAAGCTACAATCACATTGAGTCACGTACGCAACGCATTATGATATACGCGGGGCCAGACAAAGTCACAGTCGTTTGGCGTTAACGCTAGTCGACAAAAATGTATGGACAAAACAAATGACGGTAGAAAAACCACGATAATAATAGTACTAAACACGCTGTTTTTGATAATTAACTACGACAACTTGAACGCTCGCTGGCGTTCTCGCGGACCTTGTAGATAACTTTAGCGTACTTCGCTTGACAATTGACAGCCGACAGTATCAAACACAGCGTGTTTAGTAATTATTGTCGTGGTTTTTCTACAGTCATTTGTTTTGTCCCATACATTTTTGTCGACTAGCGTTAACGCCAAACGACTGTGTCTTTGTCTAGCCCCGCAGGACTCCCATATGAAAACCTATGCACTACAGACACACTTATCATAAGTACGCTTCCCATACGCAACGTCGACCTGAGATATCCAGATATAGGCATAGAGATGGTATAGACGATTCTTACATTATTCCACGCGTGGGACCAGGGTGCTTCTTGAATCCATCATGATCGTTAAATGCGCAAATGTAAGGTCAATTCAATATCATCAAAAAAAACGTCGCTTAATGGACGTGCGAAATTTACATGTCCACTCATTCCTATTGTTGACTTCGACTTTGGCTAACAAACTGAGACTTGAATAAAATGGCATACTTTCCACACATGTACCGAAATGAGCTATTTCCTAACCTTCACCATTAAATCACAATCGCGGGAAAATCACACTGAACTGAACTAACGACTTTTGAAAAAAGCTATTCCCAACAAAATTTTGTAAAGAAAAACAATTTCCTTAATGGATTATAAACGATGTTTAAGGCTAGCTCCAAGTAAAGCAGCTGATTTAACAAAAGTTACGGAGCCATGATACGACTGGGTGGAAAGGTCGTTACATTGTAGTAAGCTTGTAAGCGTTTCTGCTGTAAGTAGGTAGTTGTCAGTGAAACCGAGGGGCGCAAAGTTCAAGGAGGTTGTAAGGTTCAGGGCCCCTTTTTATTGCTTTTCCTTTAAAGTCAAAGGTTGGTACGAAAACTTTCAGTTGCTACTTACAGTTACAACAAGAAACTAGTAAGCGAGTTTTCTTCGACGATTCGCTTGAAACAGCCTCCCTGACGCAGTGGGTGCGTTATTAGTTTTAAGCTTGGGATTTTATAGTTTCTATATTATTTTAGCAGCCTAAGCCATCTAATGTGATATGACTTATTTACGATTGTCACAGACACCTGTCGATTGCTGAATGAGCAATATTATTGCATGAGAGTGACAGTTGTTTTCTATAAGTCACGTTTTTAATTTAGTACCATTTAAATATTGTAAGTGCGGAAAAGAAGAGCTTTCCACACTGTAATCTTAAAAATGTTTACTGTTCCAGCAAATGTATCAAAAAAATATTTTGTGGCATATGAACTTATTCTCAATTTAGTATTAAAGTCAGAAGAGCAAACTAGTGGATAATTTTGAAGGGAAAATAAAATGGTGCCTGGCGCTACGCCAAACGTGTTGTGTGCTCGAGATGCTGTAGCGATACAACATCGCGTATACTATGGTCAAAGAATGTATATTATTATAACTATGGCTATGTGTTCATTATATTATCTGCTATGTTAACCCACGGGCTAGTGTTTGGCTAGTGTTTCAAATTATAATTGAAACGTACGGCTTTATTAATAGTAATTCATCACTCGAATTTAACTTATTATAATTTTATTCTCACACTGAAGCTATCAAGATAGAAAAGAAAGAAAGAAAAAAACTTTATTTCGCAAGAAAATTATGCCACATGTAACAAAACAATACCACCTTACGTACTAAAACGATGCCTGAAGATTCTCCCACGATTAGATCTATCATCGTGATAGATTCTATCACGATGTAAAGCGATTGATAATACTTTTGAGAGGGAAATGGTAAATGGTACTTTTCCGCGCACCCCCCTCGCCTCGCGCAGTGCCTGGCGCACCGCCAATCGTACTGTGTGCTTGAAATGCTGTAGCGTTACAGCGTGCGTTTATTATATCTATCAAGTTTGATGCAATTCATTTAGAGTTTTCATTTCAGAGTTTTGTATATGGATGTAAGCCTGTCATAATTACTTTACTTTAATTTTTTGACGTGATAACGTTTAATAAATTGATGAACACCAGCAGCACTCATGAAAAATAGTAACGTTCCGCGTACCGTTCCGCGTAACGTTCCACCTGAGCCTGTGCGTGCAAGCGAGAGCGCGCAACAAGCGATAGAGAGGCACGATAAAACAAACAATAGAGAAATGAAATGAAATGAGATGAGATAGAGATTATGACGTTATCACGTAAATCTATCGTCCGTAAACCGACTTTAGAGACAACCAATTTTTTTTTTGCTTATTATTTTAAATGTATGCTCAAATTTAAGCTTACACGGGTAGTAAAGTGGTGCATAATTGCGAAGGGAAAATAAGAATGGTTCTTTTCCTCCCCTTCGCCTCGCGCTGTGCCTGGCACGGCGCCAAACGTGTTGTGTGCTTGGAATACCGTAGTGTTACAGCGTAGGTTTATTATGCCTAAGTTTAAGGGTTTCTGTATTATAATAGTACAAGCCTTTGAAAATCTTAGCTTTTTTACCATTTAAATCCAGTAAAAACTCTCAAATTTAAGCTTACACGGGTAGTAAAGTGGTGTATAATTGGGAAGGGGAAATAAAAAGGTTCTTTCCGCGCCCCCCTCGCGTCACGCCTGGCACTACGCCAAGCGGTCGTGTGCTCAGCTGCTGGAGCGATATAGCGTCGCGTTTGCTATGGCTACGTTTTAATTATATTAACTTGGCGACCTGCTTGGCGCAGTGGCGGCGCGCTCGGATTCGAGTAAGGAGGTCGCGGGTTCGATTCCCGTCATGGGCCACTTTGGAATTTTATAATTTCTAAATTGGCTCAGGTCTGGTCTGGTGGGAGGTTTTGGCCGTGGCTAGTTACCACCCTATCAGCAAAGACGCACCGCCAAGCGATTTAGCGTTCCGGTGCGATGCTTGTAGAAACCGTTGGGATAAATTTACTTACCCTTCCAAGTTAGTACGATAACATCGTAGGCTGCATCATCACTTACCATTAGGTGAGATCGGAGTCAAGTACTAACTTGTATAGAGTAAAAAAAAAAACAGCCACGTAGGTCCTGAGCTAGCATGTTCGACTGCGGATCACGAAGTCCCTGTTTCGATTATTGAATCAAACTTAACGAAAAAAATTCAAGAAAGAACACAAGTAATCCTAATTCTAAGGATCATTTTATTTGAAATTAAGTAAGAGTAAATTACGTAATTAATTAAGTAAGCGCAAGTAAGCGCCTGGGAGAGGAGTACCGATAAACCCACCAATAATATTTAGACTTTACTTTGTTAAATACGTTTGAAAGAAAATCCTTTAGAAGACTTAAAAAAATTCAATGGTAATCAGGCCTTTTTCCGAATTTTTCATTTTTGTATCTGGTATTACCAATATTCCACTTTCAGAAGCTAGAGTCCTTTAATTCTTTCAAAAAGTCATTATTAACTAAACATGATTTTAGTTTACAACTTTGGTCCCGGACCTTTGAGAACGTACGAAAAGGCAGATTGAATATTTTACAAAAGAAAAACTTGCAGGTTTTTCAATTTGTATTTGAACGAAAACTCATTGAAACAGAAAACAGATACGTTACATCAGCCTGTGTTCAAACTTACATACTTGGCTCGTAGCCAGGCGCTACGAAAAATTTAACTCCTTTTAAAAATCACCGTAGTTTGGCGCAAAAATTAAATCGTCAAAAATTGGCAGCCTTTTTATTCGAGCACTTTGGGGAACTTTAAAATTATGATTGGGTAAACTTCCTTCGACTTGGAGTCATTTAAAAGTTTTATTAGGTAAAGTTATGCATGTATGAAGGCATTAGTGAAGAATGTAAGGCATAGGTACCTATGTAAGTTATTAGTGAAAGTACCTATAAGGAAACGGTGGAGATTTCCTTATGTGACACTGAAAAACCAGTGAAGTCAAAGTGATCAAAACTGATTATTTGGGTTCGACAGGTTTTTACGATCCGCAATTCCATATCTAAATAGGAACGAAATTAAGAAAATGTATGAGAATGACAGCTGTCTGCACGGAAGTCACGTGACCAACTTAGAGATCAAATGTCTAAGACCGCTGACATTAAGTGTAATCAGCTGCCGTAGCTATGACTTATCTAGGTACAATCGACACAAAAGCCTGTGGATCACTCATTGCGTACATATCATCGAATTTTTTTTTTACTCTATACAAGTTTAGTACTTGACTGCGATCTCACCTGATGATAAGCGATGATGCAGCCTAAGATGTTATCGTACTAACTTGGAGGGGTAAGTAAAATTTACCCCAATGGTTACTGCAAGCATCGCACCGGAACGCTAAATCACTTGGCGGTGCGTCTTTGCTGGTAGGGTGGTAACTAGCCACGACCGAAGCGTCCCACCAGACCAGACCTGATCCAATTTAGAAATTATAAAATTCCAAAGTGGCCCGTGACTGGAATCGAACCCGCGACCTCCCAATCGAATCCGAGCGCGCCGCCACTGCGCCAGGGAGGTCGTCAAAATAAATCATATAGCTTCGGCTGCAGGTTACCCTAGAGCTAGTTATTCACTGTTAAAATATAAAAGCTACATAAAGCAGAATCAGTAGACTGCCCTTAATCTATCAAAGAAGCTAAGAGTCAAACAAAAGATAAAGAAGAGAGACTGCTGATGTATATGTTGGAGTAAGTTTGTAAGTCGTATTCTACGATAGAGTACCTATAGACACTCCTATACTCATAGTATGTGTGCAGAGTGGATTAGCTATGTTCTGAAGCACATAATCCATTACTCCATCGTCGTTTGACGCCTTTGAGCAGCGCGTCTTTTTACTCTGCGAATTCTATCTTCTGTTATGTGCCGTCGATGTATAAAAACGCTCGTATTTGCCTACTTTTTCTTTAGAAGCGTAATAATTAAGTCTGGGTTGGATCACGCTAGCTTGGAATATGCTATATACGATATGCTTTCGAAGAGACCTGTAGACTGTGGTGCTAACCAATAGCCATTATACTGCCTCCTTGGTTAAGTGGTGTTAATAACTTCTAGGATGGAGTTTGGTAGTATAGGCAGTGTTTTACCCACGTGCCTTGGAGAACACATTAAGCCATCAGTCCTGCGCCTGATCTCTTCGATCGGACATCATGTCCGATCGGAGAAATCACACGCAAGATAGGAGCTATCGTCCTATCAGATTATGAAAAAGAGGGAACAGAGAGTGCACCTGTGTTTGTACACACACTTGTGCTAGTACACTGATGTCTACAGCTACGGCTACAGCTTCAAAAATTTAAAAACATAAGTAATCTGTGGGAATAATTACAGCTGAAGACACCGACGGCCAGCAACGTCAGGATCTCATGAGCCTTTATGGGGCACGAACACCATGTGCCCCACCATGTTAAAAATACGTACTAAAACATGACTCACCCAACAGTGACATCAAAAATATTGCTGCCAACGGAGCTGGAGACGGCCATGTCTCCGAAGCCCTTCCTGGCGACGGCACCGACGTGCCCATGGCCAGCAGCGTTAGCCCTATGACCTTAAGGAGGCACGAAGGCCGTGTACCCCACCCTTTTGAAGAGAATACGTACAAAACGCGACTTACCCAACAGTGACATCAAAAATATTGCTGCCAACGGAGCTGGAGACGGCCATGTCTCCGAAGCCCTTCCTGGCGACGATCACAGTCGTGATGAGGTCCGGCACCGACGTGCCCGCGGCCAGCAGCGTTAGCCCCATGACCTTAAGGAGGCACGAAGGCCGTGTACCCCACCCTTTTGAAGAGAATACGTACAAAACACGACTTACCCAACAGTGACATCAAAAATATTGCTGCCAACGGAGCTGGAGACGGCCATGTCTCCGAAGCCCTTCCTGGCGACGATCACATACGTGCCCATGGCTAGCAGCGTTAGCCCCATGACCTTAAGGAGGCACGAAGGCCGTGTACCCCACCCTTTTGAAGAGAATACGTACAAAACACGACTTACCCAACAGTGACATCAAAAATATTGCTGCCAACGGAGCTGGAGACGGCCATGTCTCCGAAGCCCTTCCTGGCGACGATCACAAACGTGCCTATGGCTAGCAGCGTTAGCCCCATGACCTTAAGGAGGCACGAAGGCCGTGTACCCCACCCTTTTGAAGAGAATACGTACAAAACACGACTTACCCAACAGTGACATCAAAAATATTGCTGCCACCGGAGCTGGAGACGGTCATGTCTCCGAAGCCCTTCCTGGCGACGGCACCGACGTGCCCGTGGCCAGCAGCATTAGCCCCATGACCTTAAGGAGGCACGAAGGCCGTGTACCCCACCCTTTTGAAGAGAATACGTACAAAACGCGACTTACCCAACAGTGACATCAAAAATATTGCTGCCAACGGAGCTGGAGACGGCCATGTCTCCGAAGCCCTTCCTGGCGACGATCACAGACGTGATGAGGTCCGGCACCGACGTGCCCGCGGCCAGCAGCGTCAGCCCCATGACCTTAAGGAGGCACGAAGGCCGTGTACCCCACCATTTTGAAGAGAATACGTACAAAACACGACTTACCCAACAGTGACATCAAAAATATTGCTGCCAACGGAGCTGGAGACGGCCATGTCTCCGAAGCCCTTCCTGGCGACGATCACAGACGTGCCCATGGCTAGCAGCGTTAGCCCCATGACCTTAAGGAGGCACGAAGGCCGTGTACCCCACCCTTTTGAAGAGAATACGTACAAAACACGACTTACCCAACAGTGACATCAAAAATATTGCTGCCAACGGAGCTGGAGACGGCCATGTCTCCGAAGCCCTTCCTGGCAACGATCACAGACGTGATGAGGTCCGGCACCGACTTGGCGGCGGCCAGCAGCGTCAGCCCCATGACCTTAAGGAGGCACGAAGGCCGTGTACCCCACCCTTTTGAAGAGAATACGTACAAAACGCGACTTATCCAACAGTGACATCAAAAATATTGCTGCCACCGGAGCTGGAGACGGTCATGTCTCCGAAGCCCTTCCTGGCGACGGCACCGACGTGCCCGTGGCCAGCAGCATTAGCCCCATGACCTTAAGGAGGCACGAAGGCCGTGTACCCCACCCTTTTGAAGAGAATACGTACAAAACGCGACTTACCCAACAGTGACATCAAAAATATTGCTGCCAACGGAGCTAGAGACGGCCATGTCTCCGAAGCCCTTCCTGGCGACGGCACCGACGTGCCCGTGGCCAGCAGCATTAGCCCCATGACCTTAAGGAGGCACGAAGGCCGTGTACCCCACCCTTTTGAAGAGAATACGTACAAAACGCGACTTACCCAACAGTGACATCAAAAATATTGCTGCCAACGGAGCTGGAGACGGCCATGTCTCCGAAGCCCTTCCTGGCGACGATCACAGACGTGATGAGGTCCGGCACCGACGTGCCCGCGGCCAGCAGCGTCAGCCCCATGACGTCGGGGGGCACGTACGCCGTGTCTCCGACCAGGTTAAAGAGAGTAAGTATAAAACACGACTCACCCAACAGTGACATCAAAAATATTGCTGCCAACGGAGCTGGAGACGGCCATGTCTCCGAAGCCCTTCCTGGCGACGATCACAGACGTGATGAGGTCCGGCACCGACGTGCCCGCGGCCAGCAGCGTCAGTCCCATGACCTCAGGGGGCACGTACGCCGTGTCCCCCACCAGGTTCGCCCACCACACCATCAGGTACGAGAAGAACGCTATCCACGCTATTGATCCTATAAATGTGAACGGGAAATACTTCTTTCCTGGAAAATAGAAAGGGTGGATGTTAATCGATGTTCTTTATACTATAGTCAATGAAGACTAGTCAAGTTACAACTACGTGTTACTTGTGAGATAAAGGTTTTCGTGTTTTTTTTTAATTCGCTCTTTTAATTAGTTCAATCCAGCATGACTGGGAAGCGGATTAAATCGGAAAACGTAAAGTAGGTATGTGTTATCAGTAAATGGAAACAGTATTGTGATTTTCGTGTGAGTGTATGAATGCGTTTCCTCTGTGTTTGTATGTATGTGTTTGTGTACGTCTCAAATTAAAAAATGAACGGCTTGAAATATGGTCGTTTAGATAAAGTTCGACGGTTTGAGGGTATAGCGGAATTAAAATGCCAGGCGATTGCGTGAGAAAAACGAACTCAACCCTATAGTATATAGGTAATAAAATTGTTAACAAATTCTGCCCGATGAATGGCCGAGTCCGCTGTTTACATTTCGTTTTGAACGATTTGATGGTTTACGATTACGATAGCGATGAATACCTACGTAATTGCAATATTTTCCGAAATCAACTCGTTTCTCTATTTGTAGGTAAATTGGTAGGAGTAAGTATAATTCAGAACATAGTTTCCTGCTACATATAAAGGCTACCTCCATAATTTTTATTGATATAAGTAGTGTTTTTTCTCGCATAAACATCGTTGCTTATCCCACATCATTCGCCCCAAGAGATTCGTCTCCGCAATACGGCGTACCTCAAGAGTCCAATAAACTCGATAGCTTATAAATGGCGTACGGAGCACAACTTTTCGCATTCGAGGTCGACTTATTGTTATAAAAGATGAAAAGATCTAATATCGCTCGAAAAATCACGCTGATTGCACTCCCGGTTTTGAGTGAACAAGTTTTCTATAGACACTACAACTCATTACGATTTCTTCACGGAGAAACTACTCCTCGCGAAGTTTACGGGGAAACTTCCAAAGAAATTTCAAGGAACGTAAGTATATTATGTATGTGAAGTTCCTATAAAATAGTTGCAGCGACTTATAGTTCGCGAAGACTCGTATTATGTAGCTACAACGATATTTTTTTTATATAGCAGTTAAACTAAATGCGATTTTATCCACGCAGGATAGGTACAGGTGGAGTTTTGGGACATTAAAGCCAGCTATATTAACGCAAGTACAGGTAAACGGCTTTAAGCAAAAATATGATGACTTATACCGATGACGTATATGACCGTGTAAAAATGTATGAGAAAAGTCAGGACGAAGAGAGTTCGGCCAATCGCGGAAAAGTACCAGGAACAGGAACAGAAGCAAGGCCCACTATTTTGCTTATATTTGAAATGTATGGCAGAGGTCACCTTTGGGCGTTCTGGTGTCCGGCAGCGTGGCCCAGAGCGGGAAGACGATGGGTGCGACCAACACGTAGGTCAGCTTTTTCCGGAAGCCGTATAAAAAATAATGACAGTCTCCTAAGCCCGTTTACCTCGTTTATTGTCCCCAGTAGTAACATCAGAGAATTTGTTTAGGCCGTAGCACCACTGCAGTTATGGGGTAGATTTTTGACACGGGTCAATAAGGCTCCGCATTTACTTATATTTGAAATGTATGGCCCGTTTTCCTCGTTTATTGTCCCCAGTAGCAACATCAGAGAATTTGTTAAGGCTGTGGCACCACTGCAGTTATGGGGTAAATTTTTGACACGGGTCAATAAGGCCCCGCATTTACTTATATTTGAAATGTATGGCAGAGGTCACCTTTGGGCGTTCTGGTGTCCGGCAGCGTGGCCCAGAGCGGGAAGACGATGGGTGCGACCAAAACGTAGGTCAGCTTTTTCCGGAAGCCGGAGGGCCACGACATGTCCAGCGGCGTCGTGTCATCCTCCAGGTCCCCGATCTGCAACAGACAGTTCAAAAATCATCGTTATTACCAGGTGGTAGGACTCATCTTGCTGCAGAGTACTCAAAAAGTTCAGAAATTTTACGATAGTCTATTTATAAGAATTTCAAGTAAAGAAGATTAGAGTTTTTTTTTTATAAGTAGCACAAAAACCAAGCTCCCAAGCGACCGACATCCAATTTCGTATTGTGAAGTCAACATATTCTGAGGATGTCCCGATATATAAAAGTCGTTCCTTGCTCTGTGGTCCCGATGTTGTTTGCTTGTGGGTGGTGGTGGCATTGCTCACTTGGGATCTGGGCTTTCGTGCTTGAGTGGGAGGGTGGACCGTTCGTGGCTTGTTACCATACTCCATGTTGGTTGTTGGACCATACAAATTGTTGCGCAAAATTATTTCTGCGTCTATTCAATGTCATATGTAGTTACTGTAGGTATGTCACTCGGAGACAACATATTTTTGCTCTCGGTGATTAGGATTCTACTTTAAACCTTTTCTTCGCTCTGAATTATTTTTTTTAAAATAACGCCTTCGAGGAAAAAAAACAGTCGGGACCCTTGCAACACAAATAACTATAAAAATATATGTTTTGGGCGTAATCATTGTGTGATTATCCGTATAAATTATATCAAGCACCAAAAAAATCAGTCGACGAGAACGTATACGCCTTGATAATAAATGCCGACCATCTGGCGTGAGCATCACGGTAATCTCTGAATAAATCGCGTACCATTTGTTATTACAGCCGATTGCTAACCGAGTCGAAAATATTTTGGAGAGGGGATATGTTTGAGTAATGATGGCGAAAAGAGGTTGTTTACCCGTAGGTATAACCCATTTCATATTGGACAATAAGTTGAGTATTACTAGCTTATGTCCGCAGCTCCAACCGGTAGAAGTTTTTCGCAAATCCCGATGGAAATGTGAATTTCCCGTTCCAGTTCCTTATTCCGCCCTTTATACTGCTATCACCTAAAGCTATAGATTACTGTGGATTTGGGTTTTTTAAATATCCCACGAGAACTATGGATTTTCCCGGGATTAAAAGTAACCTATTATTTCCTTTTTCAAGCTCCTGTCCTGACAACTTTTATCAGTCAGTCAGTAAGGTAATCATCCAACGGACTGAAAGTTTTGGCAGATAAATAATACCTATAGCTTGGTACGCTTGTCGATACGCGGCTGCTCCAAAGGCTGTCGAAATTAATTATTACACCTCAAATATTTTTAAGGTTAAGAGTCTCATCCAAAGTGGACGGAATGTGTTAAGTGTTTTCCATATTTTAAGCTGCTGATGTCTAAATCTGCCAGCACTAGTAGTCATGTTAATTCTATTTCAATGATACAAATAAAATCAAAATCGATTCGAAAGTCAAAAATATATTCCAATGAAATTGGTCACAGATAAGTTGCGTGATCAACCTATCTACCAGACATGCCATTCCCGTACGTTTGTTAAATTTTGGAGCGAATTCGATTTTATCTCTACTATCGATAAGGTGACATGGCTAATGGCTATAGCTGCAGCAGGGTTCACACGTATCGCATCATGCCAAGATGACTTGATATCTTTGAGATATCTTCCCTGGTTTGACGACCGAATGGCGTAGCGGTAGCGAAACTGCCGTCTGCGTCGGAGGTCGTGGGTTCGATTCCTACTACTGGTAAATGTTTGTGTGATGAGCATGAATGTTTTCCAGTGTCTGGGTGTTTTTCAATATATTATATTCATGTATATTAGAATGTATGTATAATTATCAGTTATCTCGTACCCATAACACAAGCTATCGCTTACTTTGGGGCTAGATGGCGATGTGTAAAGTGTCGCGTATATATTTATTTATTTTTTGGCACATGATCAAAGGAGCTTACGAACTTCACTTGGGAATAGCGTTAGCAAAAGTGTCAAAACCCCAAGTATCAAGTGTCAAGTGTATGTCCCGTGAATCTTGTTGGGATTATAAAGCCTTTTTGCTTATCATTTCGAACACGTATGTTGAGATTGTTAGTGTCGGGACATACCTCACGAAAGTTCAGCTGCCAATCGCGTTGCATGTACGGAAAATAATTGAGAATACATGTAAATTTTCACTCGGTATAAGGTTCGGCGCTACGTCTTTAATGTCGCAGCAATATCTCGCTGCCCACAGTGTAATAAAATGGGAAAGGCTGAATAAAATGGGGGGTCCTGTGTATATGTGTTAACGGTGTAGAAGCCGTATTTAAGCGATTTTGAATAAAGTTTTATGCAAAAACTATAAAGACAATTATTTTCAAATTTACACGTCATTAATTTTGGGTCTTTAGTCTAAAATACATGACGTGTAAATTTGGTGACACGATTGGATAAAATTTTCTCGATAGAAAGTTCTCCCAAAAGTTGCTCCAAAATCTCAGTTTTTCTAGTTTTTATCGGACACTACAATGGATGTAATTGTAATTGTTGTTTTAAAGTGTCGGTAATAATAATATTCAAAAACGCTAAGAAACAGATTTTTGATAACCAGCTTAGTTTTTGAGTAATTAGGTAAAAGGTCGTTCTTCTGTTATATTCTTCCGCGACGCTGCATGTCGCACCTACCAAATCTCCGTGAGAGTGAGAAAGGCAAAAATAAATTCAATAAACAATTTTCTTAAAAGCGGCAACGCATTTGCAGTTCCACTGGTGCTGCAAATGTCCAGCATGGGCGGCGGTGATCGGTTCAGGTGACCCGCCCGCTTGTTTCTTCGCGTTCTGCACCAGCCCCGTCGCGTAGCGCGGGATGGCAGATTTTACCATTGTATGCCAGTATCTCAATTTGTATAGAAATCACGTCTAGCACAACACACTGGCGACGCAAAAACGCGCGGGAAGGCGGCCGCGCGTAGTTTCTGCCAATCTGCGCGGGAGCGCGGGGCGTGCCGCGGGGTATGACACACCGGCTCCGCAGTCCCGGGCGTGATTTGATACTGTCCAAAATCTTCTATGGACGCAGTGTCTTTTAATTCTTGTTTACAAGAATTCTCCAGGACGATCGACAACACAGGGAACATACGAGTTTATTTAGCGCGAGGCCATCGTAATCTGCATCACCGCGCGGGGGAGCAGATTACACCGCTAAGTAAGGCAGATCTGCGCCTCCTCACCGCGCGCGTTATCTGTCGCTCCGCGCACCGCGGCTGGACGCGTCTTCAGTGGGTGGAGCGCCTAAGTGTATTATTCATACTCACTTCTTCTATAACATCTAACTGCACGTCCGCCAGGCCGCCGTTTGGCAGGTCGAGCGGCGTCTCCTTGGCCTGGGCAGCCGCCGCGGAGTGTCGCGCGGCCGCCGCCCCGGCACCGCCCGCCGTCGGCTTGGTCGCCTCCAGCAGCACCTTGAGCGAGGCGATCGCGTGCAGCTGCGTCGCCTTCTCGTCGACTTTACCTGGGGACAAGCGGAGCGTTATAATAAGCGGAGTTTAATGCTGCTACCACCGCTCGGTCGAACTGGTACTACGCCTCTGAAGACATATATTTTTTTTATACTATATAGGCTAGCGCTTGGCTGTGATCACACCTGATGGAAAGTGATGATACAGGCTAAGGTGGAACGCGCTTGCTTAGAAGATGCCTATTCACTCTTGATTTGAAGGCACCCGGGTTGTAAGTGGCAGGAAAGGCACTGCCTGGGAGGGTATTCCAAGCCTTTGCAGTGCGTATCAGGAACGAGGAATCAAACAGCTTCGTCCGCGTCTTTGGTACGTCGACTATGTATAGGTGGAAGCCTTTACGATGCCTTGCCGTTCTATAGTAGAAAGGTGACGGGGGAACCAAATTAAAAAGTTCCCCGAAATATATTCTATAGAATACCGACAGACAGGCAACCTTACGACGATGTTCAAGGCTTTGGAGTTTTTTGTGGACCAGTGTCGGGTTGTCGATGAGTCTTCTAGCACGGCGATCCACCGAATCCAAAGCATCAAGCTGGGACTTGGCAGAGCCATCCCATAAGTGGCTACGGTACTCCATGCATGAGCGAACCTGTGCCTGATATAAGATTAGGAGCTGTTCCAAGGTGAAGTACTGTTTAACTTTATTTAAAATGCCGAGTTTTTTTACCATATGCAAGAAATATCACGCATTATATACAAGAGATATGACGCATTTACGATGTGTAAAGTTTATTCGCTTAGAATTTGTCGATACAAGTTCGTTCGTTCCTCATTTGATCGTCGCATTGAAGCCCTTTGAAAATACCGTCACCGCAACCAGCTGCGTGACAAAATGATAACATCTACTGACAGTTGCTGTATATTTTTTCTGGGAATCATTTTGGAAAAGGGACGGAAATATGTAAAAGGAAATCTTTTTGTGAGAGTGATTTTGGAAAAGGGACGGAAATATGTGACAGGATTTTTTGTAGTGAAAGTGATTTCGGAAAAGGGACGGAAATATTATGTAACAGGAAACCTCCATTTACGACAAATGACAATCAAATAAGGTACGACAAAAGTAGATTATTTCTTTTTAAATTTTCATCAATAATAGTAAAATACGATTGCCTTTCGAATGCAACTAGGTCTAGTTCATAGTTTAACGGAGCCGGAAAAATAGGTCAAAAGCTGTATCTATGATGTAGAGTAGAACTCTAAAGGACTTAGAGCTGTTAGTTGGTTTGTACGCCAGACCTACAAGTATGTCATAAACGTAGTTTTCACAGTAAATATAAGCATTGTGTAGATAAAACAAGCACGCGTACTTACTATAGTTTATATAAACTACAATTTTGTTTATGGCAAGCTCTTAATATCGCGTATACACATAATTATTTCAATAGACATATACCCTGGATAGAGCGGAAGGCGCCAAAAAATGTCGCCAGTTTATCGGTGCCAAAAATGCTTGTTTTGTCACCGACAGTAAGGCCACGCTATAGTTCGCTCAGCAGCCACCTATAGAATTTTGACAGATGGTGCTTCTGTTTGCTTGTATGAAAAAGGTTTACGTAATTCGTTTGGATGCCCATATCCTGAGGTTTCTTATCGGTGCATATATCGCAGTCTTGATAAAATAACATAGGTCTGGCATAGCTGGGATCTCATTCTATGGACAATACCTAGATACGGAGCAACTTCTGAAGTTTGGACACACGTCCGGTGGCCTCAAAAGTTGATGCCGGAATGAGATTATGGCAAGTATTTGCTGACAAAGTTTAAATATAACGAAGTTAGTTCTGTATGGAATGCTTTTATAAGTGCCAAGTAGCTAGAATATTTTTAATTAGGACTACCTGGGACGACTCTGAAGACATTTTGTTTATTTGTAATTCTTAAAATAACTACAAACTTACTCTAAGGTCCAGATTTTTCAACTGTGTTTTCGATGCATTCATTCTACTAATCTAGGGGACTGGCAATACTCTAATAAAGACAAAGTAATTTAGACTATCTTCTCCTCTAATGTATACAATTCTCATATCATGTTTTAACCGGCTTCAAAAAAAGGAGGAGGTTCTCAATTCGTCGGAATCTTTTTTTTTTGTTACCAAACTCCCCCGAAATAGCTCGAGCGATTGTTATGAAATTTTCTGTGTGTTCGGTAGGTCCGAGAGTAGGTCATAAGCTAGTTTTTATATCCCTAATGGCAAAATAACGTTTGCCGGGTCAGCTAGTTAACTACTGTATATTTTCCAAATTTAATTCCAGTCATTCTTTATGCAATTAAATTCTTATTCACGTATTAATTTCTTAATTAAATCTTTCTGCACTCCTTCCCTGTACAAACCCGAAATTCGCTATCTTCTGTGCAAACTATACGCAGTTTTCTTTTAGATGATTAATGCATTCGATTACCTAGATTAGAGACACTATACGGAACTCTACACCAATATTTCTATTCGCACTTGGCGTCTTTTTGTATGTCAAGTGTGGTATTGGAGAACACTCGGCGTCTGATAATGCGGGAGTGGGGAAGCGCGGCGGAGAATGTCTAGTGTCTACTCACACCACACTCTCAATGTTTTGTATAGGAATTGGAAAGAGAAAAACCCAAACTGTAGAACTGCTTTAATGAGGGCTAACATTAGCGACACTTTTTTATACTATTATAGGCTAGCGCTTGACTGTGATCACACCTGATGGAAAGTGATGGTACAGTCTAAGGTGGAACGCGCTTGCCTAGAAGATGCCTATTCACTCTTGATTTGAAGCCACCCGGGTTGTAAGTGGCAGGGAAGACGCTGCCTGGGAGGGTATTCCAGACCTTTGCAGTGCGTATCAGGAACGTGGAATCAAACCGCTTCGTACGCTACAGAATAAATTGGCCAAGTGCGAGTCAAACTCGCGCAACGAGGGTTCCGTACTACAAAAGAAGTAAAACGTTAAGAATCATTTTTGTTAACAAACTTAAGTTTATTTGTACAGAGATTATTTTAATCTCTGTAATATATAAAACCCTCGTATCACAGTGTCAAAACACGAAACTCCTCCGAAACGGCTCGACCGATTTTTATGAAATTTTTTGTCTACGTGTGGTGCTATTTTTCACGCACCTAGATTGCAAAACAAAGTTTGCGCGGGCAGCAAGTATTCCTATAAAATATACATAAATTTCTTTATTTATCGTAATTATTGCAGATTTTTCGTCCGGTACACTTCGCAGGAAAGGAGGGTGCGACAGAAAGTGCAACAGAGAATCTGTTTGCCCATTTTATTGCACCGCGTGCAGCGCCATATTGCGACTAGCATAACCATTTCTATTCATTGCAGTAATGAGTTACTCAAGCGGCTCTCATCTCAAACAAAAGCCAAGCCAGCCAATTATAATCTCCTTAACTCCAGTTAAGAATCTTCAACGTTTCCAACTTTATAAGCGATAACCGCAACCGCAAACTGGAATTCTATACAATTTCCAAGTCGCAACCTTTAAAACTTCGACCATAGAATAGTTAAGATAATCTCATTTCACCAGCGTACGTCTGGAGTTTCAGAGATACTGTTCCTATTTACCTATTTTATTGAAATATAATGATATTGATATATTATGTATATCCATTATAATAAACCAGGCTTTCTCAAACTTCTGGTCCCACGCACCCCCATTAAAGTTTCAAAATGTCAGCGAACCCCTAACCCTCTCACCCTTAAAAGACTTTTATAAGAAGTCTCTATAAAAAACACGTAAATCAAAATCTGTTATATCTACATTGATTTGTAAAAAAATATTTATGCCACAATATCTCTTTTTAACGTCGTTTTAAAGCTCTAACTATGAATTTGGGGGACACATTCGTTATCGATGTAACAATGTACAACGTCTAACGTATAAGTTTCGTTTGTTTAATGCTAGGACATCACGAATCAGTGTAGTTTACCGTACGAATACAGCACGCGATATCAGTCGTTTTATATTATGATCCCAGTGGTTCATGTCTACCTCCTAAAAGGTCGGGGGTTTGAATCCCAAGCATGAACTTTTAAGTCTTCGGATGTCGATTTCCTGCTAGCCTGGGAATTTGTTGTAATGATGGGTGGAAAAAAATGGATGAAACCTGCCAACAGTTACCTATAACACAAGCTATTGCTTACTTTGGAGTTAGATTGCCATGTCGCAATGTGGGATATGTCATTCCCATACATTTTTGTCGTTCCATTAATGTACCAAAATCAATTTTAGAAGAAGACTAGATAAGTCTACAGCTGTTGATATTATCTTTGAAATACGAAAATTTTGTATTTTAGATTTATAACGATATCAAAACCAAAATTTAAACGTGGTCGTTATCAATTCTGTGATATAGAGTCTAAAACCAGTTTTTAGGTGGCATCTTCAAAAGCTAACATTGTAAAAAAAGCTACGTAGACCACAAAGAACCTTGTTCATGTTTTGTCAATAAAGCCATACTATAGTCGTTTAAAAATATGGTTGTAAAATAATCCACGGATTTGAGAAATAGGCCTTCATTTTACGTTGAAACTTCTCGGTAAACAATCGTTTTAAATATATAGGAACATCCTTAACGTCTCAGATACTTTGGGAACATCCCTAACGTTTGCAACATATCGACATAACATAACACCTCAATGCCGATAATCGAACTGGCGAGTAAGTACAAGTTGTTGGATTTTTTTCGACTCGAAACCAGGGTTGCCAGGTCTTTTTCGAATAAATACCGAACAGTGAAAAAAAAAGTTTTAATCATTTTTTTTTTAATATTGACTCAGACAATTACAAAGTACCATTATAACTATACTAGCTAACCTAACTTATAAAAATAATATTTTTTCTCACTAATACACGCTTCCAGCAATGTCTGATTTGCTTTAACTGCTTCGTGCATTTCGCGACATGTCAGACTGAAATTACATCGTATACATATATCACCATGTCCACACTTAATTTATTACGGCTGTCCGTCCACAAATGGTTCATATGGCTAAATACTCTTTCCACATACGCATTACTACCTGGTACTGCCATTACCTTTTTAATGATCCTTTTCAAGTTAGGGCATACTTCTGCCTTTATCATAATCATAATATCATAATAATCATAATAATTTATTTGCTAGATTGTAGGTATACAGTGGGTCTTAAAATTAAAATCATTATACTCAGCCACAATCAGCCAAAATTGGCATGCAAAATTTACAATCAAACCATGTTAAGTGAAAATCTTACTTAAAATCCAATATTACTAGTGAAAATACAATATTAACAATGTCAATAGAATTATTAAACTATAATGTCATGCAAGCGTCTATTATATTTGTCCCGATAGAATTTCGAATATAAGTACTACAAATTAGAAGAATTCCTATAATAATCTACCGATAAAATAATTGTGTCACATTTCAATTAATCACACAAATAAAGAAAGTCATTCACGGAATAGAAACATTTATCCAGGAGCCAAGTAAATAAACGATTTTTAAATGGTATTAGTGGTAATGTTTTAAAGTCATTAGGTAACTTGTTGTAAAGTTTGACACACATCGCATAACTACTTTTTTTGAAGTGGGTGCTCTTTGGCGGATGCTTTATGACCAGGCGATCCAGGTCTCTTTTCCGTCTCGGATATGCTTCTGAAACCTTAGTGAATAGGTTTTCATGACTTTTTACGAATACGCATGTTTCATAAATATACAGACACGGAAGAGGAAGAATACGTAACTTTTTGAAGTATGGTAGACATGAATCCTGATACTGAGCTCCCGTCATTGCACGCATGCATTTTTTTTGAGCTACGAAAACTCTATTGATTTCGACGGAGTTCCCCCATAGGATTAGTCCATAGCGCAGAACAGACGAAATATAGCTATGGTATGCTGCCAAAACTATGTGAGGTAAAGCTCTTTGGCGCAATCTGTACAACACATATACGTAACTGTTTATTTTCTTGCATATCATATCAACATGATCTTTCCAGTTTAAAGTGTTATCTAGTTGTAAACCTAAAAATTTTATATGTTGAGCTTCTTCCACTGGGGTGCCGTTGTGATTTATATTTAGACGTGGTTGGCATTTTTTACTACTGATACTAAATTGAATATATGAGGTTTTAGCAAGATTAATTTTTAAATTATTGTAGTTTAACCATTCTACAACTCCAGATATTTCATTGTTTATGTCTGTCTCATATTTATCAACGTCGTTCTGGTTATTAGATGTCATTATAATAGAGATGTCATCAGCAAATAAAAAACATTCATTTTTTACCACAGTAGGCAGGTCATTGATATAAATAAGGAACAAATATGGTCCAAGGATACTCCCTTGGGGGACGCCATAGTGATTATACTTATATTTCGATTTATACGCAACTTCTATGCCATCATTACTAACTGCATCTATTTGAACACATTGTTTGCGATCATTAAGATATGATTTAAACCATTCTAAAGCCGGCCCTCTTATACCGTTGGCTTCTAATTTGCGCAACAGTGTAGCATGCGAAACAAAGTCAAAAGCTTTGGTCATGTCAAAGAAAATTACAGATGTAGGTTTTCTAGAGTCTATGCTCTGATTTATCTTACGTAACAGTTGGAAAGCCGCTAAGGTTGTCGATTTATTCTTTTGGAAGCCAAATTGTTCCTCTCTTATAATGTTATGTTTGGAGAAAAAATTAACAATTTGTCCATACATGGCTTTTTCAAAGATTTTCGAGATTATGGGAATCAGTGTAATAGGACGATAGTTGTTTAAGTTTTTTCTATCTCCTTTCTTATATAATGGTTTGACTATAGAGACCTTGAGGTCATTAGGAAACTGCCCCTGTTCAAATGATAGGTTTATCAAAAATGTCAAAATTGGTACTAATTCTTTTTTACAGATTTTTATTACCTTTGTATTTATTTCATCGTACCCTTCCGATTTTGTATTTCTCAGGGATGAAATAATTTTATCGACTTCTTTCTGCACTACAGGTTTAAGGAACAGGCTAGCACCTGATTTATTTTGATTTATGTTTAGTTCGAATTTACTATTGTTGTAGTGAATAGAGTTATTTGAAGTTAAGTTTATTAAAAAGTTATTATACTCATTTGCTATTTTTTCAGGGTTAGTCACTTCAGCATTATCAACCATTATGGAATGCATTTGGTTGTTAGTGCGACTTTTTGTTTCGGTTTTTATGATTTTCCAAGAAGCGCGGCACAAATTATTACTATTTTTGATGTAATTTGTATTACTTAGCTTTTGTGAGGCAGTTATACATTTTTTTAGCGTTTTAGAGTAATTTTTATATTTTCTATTTAAATCGTGATTGGTTCCTTTATTTTTGTGTACAAGATATTTAATCGTCCTTTTGGTTTTACAACTAATTCGAAGGCCTTTAGTAATCCATTTTGGCCTTTCCGAATTGCAAGATATTTTTATTTTTATTTTTGGAAAGCACAGTTTATAAAGTAACGTTAGTAAGGTATGAAATGTTGTGAATGCTTTGTTCAGGTTATGTTCCTCAAAGACATTAGTAAAAGATAAACTAGCTAGGTGCTTTCTAAAGATGTTTATATTGTAGGCACTGTAGTTTCGCTTGTATGTATATGAAGGTAAGGTTCTGTACCATTTATTGTCAGCTTCAAAGCTTAACATTTGAGCCGTATTATGATCCGAGATATCATAATTGTGGATTGAGCCTTTTGCTTCGTTAATGTTACTTATAATGTGGTCAATGCACGTGTGATTTCTGGTAGGTTGATTGATATGAAGGATGAGATTGTAGTTTTGTATTAGATCTTCTAATCGTTGTGAATGTCTACTACGATTCAAAGTGTTTATATTTAAATCACCTGCGATAATAATTTTTTTAGATTTTCGGTACAACTTTTTAGAAACGTCTTCCACGAAAACGTAGGACTTTTCGATGAAGAAGCTTGGTTTTTCATTGCTTCCAAGGTTTTTTGGAGAACGCGAATCTCTTCGTACAAATCGTCTTTCGTACGAAGAAAAAAAATACCGAACCGCCCATATTTCGGTATTTTTGTTATACCGAACACCGAACACAGTGCTAAAATACCGAACGGTTCGGTAGAATACCGAACACCTGGCAAGCCTGCTCGAAACTCGATTCGGTTTTGCCATACAATCTATATTCGGGGAGTATCTGAAAACGTATAAAGCTATCACTGATAAGAAACCTGAGGCATCTGAACAAAAAGGTAAGGCATCCGAACGATTTACGTAAACCTCTTTCGTTTAAGCAAACAGTAGCGCCATCTGTCAAAATTCTATAGGAAGATTTACTGCTGGTGCTAAAACAAGTATTTTTGGCACTGGTAAAGATTTTTTTCACGCCGTCCGCCCGGTCCAAGGTATATGTCTATTAAAGCTATCGAATTCTTAGCATTATTATTGTACTAGACCCCTGTAGGGTTAGTACAGGTTTTTGTACGAATTTCGAGTGGACTCGCAACGCACAAACGAATCAAATTCCTCCATACATTTACAGCCAACGCCATCTATGGGCAGTCACTGACAATAGATGGCGCTGGCTGTAAATGTATGGAGGCATTCGATTCGTTTGTGCGATGCGAGTCGACTCGAAATTCGTACAAAAACATGTACTAACTCTCCGTCTTGTAAGAAGTGGCCTGAAAGCACCTGAAGGCAACATGTTTACAGTTCTTTGTCGGAATCGATCGCGAGTCGAAGTGTGACCCGTGGGCCCAGGGTCAAGGCGAGGTTGCAGCCCCTTACCTACGGCGTAAGGGAATTGAGGTCGGAAACATTAAGTGGCTAGCTCGATGATTTATGTCAATAGCGGTTTGTGGTTTTGGTACGGGAGCTAGCAACGTTTGAAAAGTAAGAATGTTAGGAGAGCTGATTTTGTGATATGTCGTCCTTCTTGCACTTTCGGTTAGAGTCTGGGCCATCTGGCTGCCGGTAGCCGTTGCGTTCATTAATGCGCATCTTACGTCTGTCCAGGTGTTGCAGCTTACGCCTCCATGATGTTGTACCATTTATGATGACGTTTCATATAAAAACATATAAATTGGTACAATTTATATGTTGGCATATAATGGGGCAAATGAAAATGTTAGTTTTATAGTATAATTTTAACTCTTATGTGGTTGACAATTGACTAATACAAAAATGAAACGTCATCATAAATGGTACAAGTGCGCCTATTAATTATTTAAGGCCAATTAGTAGCCCCGATAACATTGGTATAAACATTTTGGAGGCGTAAGCTGCACATAGGATGCGCAATAATAAACGCAACGGCTACCGGCAGCCACATGGCCCAGACTCTAACCAAAAGTGCAAGAAGGACGACATATCACAAAATAAGCTCTCCTAAAATTCTTTCTCGACAAGGTTGCTAGCTCCTATACCATTTTCGTCCAATTCGTACTAATGGTATAAATACAATAAGGTAAGCTCACAGTTAATCACCAAATCAGCAAGCCTTAGCCATTGTAATATGTCTACGATCGGCGTACGTAAAGAATTTGTGTGTGAGTGATTCTAGAGTTTATTATTGTAATTCTACAATTTATAAAATCCGACTAAGGTTCGGTTGCGACAGTTACATATGTAGGTCTGACCCTTATTTCGAAAAACATAAGAGGCCGCCATATCTTATCTTATCTTAATCTTATCTTAATCTTAATCTTATCTTATCTTATCTTAATAATATATATAAATCTCGTGTCACGATGTTTGTCCGCGATGGACTCCTAAACTACTGAACCGATTATAATAAAATTCGCACACCATGTGCAGTTCGATCCAACTTGAGAGATAGGATAGTTTAAATCTCAAATTATAGTCGCAATTTTAATTTATTAATATAACAAAAACTTTAGCCACAGCAACGCGTGGCCGGGTCAGCTAGTTTAACTATAAAGTTTCGGTTAAAGTCAGCCTAAGAGTCACGCTATCGGAAAAAAATAGCAGTAAATATCTAGGTTTAAAGCTTAGTTTTCGATTGAATGTTGTTGTAAGGGGTAAATCGGAGTTACTTTCTGGTTTCTGTGATAAGTACACATTCAGAACCCTTAGTGTGATAATCCGATAAAAGATGTTTTGATAACTATGAATTATTTCAGTACATACGTAATGATTGATGTTTTCATTTCATTATTCGAATTCGTAGCACGCTTTCGTAGACGCTACGATGACTCTACGAGACGTAGACATGTACTCAAGATAGCGAAAGATGACTTCTTTGAAAATGAGGATTTATTTCCTGGGATTTATTGCTATAGATCGAAAACTAGAACCTGCACAAGTGTCTATTTTTGACGTGACAACGTCTTATAAATCGATAGAGCCGGTTGCACGCACGAAAAAACATGACTCATCCGGCGTTACCGGCGTTACCTCGCTCATGCGGCGTTACCTCGCGAGCGCGGAACGAGCGACAAAGACGTTGTCACGTTCAACTATCGTCAGTAAACCGACTTTACAGGCAACCAATTTTTTCATGCCTTTTCTGACAAGATTATATTAATATCCATCCCTCGATACTATTGCATGCAGCTCACGTTTTGACGTGACAACGTCTTAAAAATCGATAGAGCCGGCTGCACGCACAAAAAAACATGACTCATGTGCCGTTACCTCGTTGCCGTTACCTCTCTACCGTTACCTACCTCGCTCTGAGGCGTTCCATGTAACTTTGTAAGGCTTGAAGTGCAAGCGAGAGTTGTCACGTTCAGCTATCGTCAGTAGGTAAACCGACTTTACAGACAACCAATTTTTTTGTATAAAAATGTGTACTTAAGAAAATTCTTCTTGTTTCTTTCTTCTTTCTTCGTCTCGCAGACTGCGGTACACTCGAGGTTTAGTAAAGGAAAGCACACAACATTGCAGAATTTAGTACTTTCTATTACTAATTCCCGAATGTGCCCAGGAGTAGCTTCGACTCATTCTGAAGAATATCCTTCTGAGACCTCAAAGTTCTTCGTTGTAGACTGAAGGTCTAAGGTCCATACCCCTTTATAATGTCTGCATCGGAGAGGGATATGGACCTTTTTCCTTAACGATAGTTTTAATTTAATTGAAACAGATGTGAATTTTTATATCGCATCCTCAGACTACAGTCTGTGATCGCAATGTTCATCGCAAAATTGGAATCTTAAATTTCGCTATCAATTTAATAAACAAAATTATTTATAAAGCTTATCTAATAATATTAAATGGATATATTTAAATCATCACTTATGCCTGATAAATTTTAGGTATAACGGTAATAGGTGTAATTTATTAATTAAAAATTACTGTTTTTTAAATAGGTATGAAAAACACACAATGAGTTAAATACAAAATGGGAATCAAGAAAATAAATTTTTTGTCTATGCTTTATGTAACGGAACCTCACTTGGGCAATTTTTAAAATGAAAACCTGCATCTTTATGTTTTATTATATTCTTCATTATATTATAGATGCATGTTTTTGGTACACTTGTGGAACGAAATTCAAAAAATGTATTAAAATAACATATCCTGTAGACAAATTGATCACGTGAGTTATGATGACAATTGACAAGCGTCATTCTCATATATTTCTTGAATTCCATTCTAAAAGCGTATCAAAAGCAATCGTATAATTAATAGATCAGCAGGGCTAGACAATGTCACTTAAGCGTTTGGCGTTAACGCTAGTCGCTAGTCGACAAAAATGTATGGACAAAACAAATGACTGTAGAAAAACCACGATAATAATTAACTAAACACGCTGTGTTTGATACTGTCGGCCGTCAATTGTCAAGCGAAGTACGCTAAAGTTATCTACAAGGTTCGCGAGAACGCCAGCGAGCGTTAGTTAATTATTCAAGTTAGCGTAGTTAATTATTCAAACACAGCGTGTTTAGTAATTATTGTCGTGGTTTTTCTACAGTCATTTGTTTTGTCCATACATTTTTGTCGACTAGCGACTAGCGTTAACGCCAAACGCTTAAGTGACATTGTCTAGCCCTGCAGTTATGTCATACCTAATTTGGCTTATTTGTATGCTGAGAAAATAAACCTCAGTGTATTTAAAATGTTTAAATATCAAGGTGGTCAAGTTACAAGGTTGAATTTTACAATAAGAGAAACCCCAAGACAGTTTTATGCTAATTTAATTACTTTCTGGCTCGAAGTTGGGCGTTATTTATGTAGTTTAATAGGAGTAGTTGCTAACGCGAGCATTTCTCTGTATGCGGCAGCTTGGCGGCTGCACACTGCACTTGGCAGCATCCTTGCATCCTCCGCAGAACGATTAACATAATATTTATTCAAAGTCTGAACATGTGAGACTGTATATGTTTTAGTTTTAAAGTTTTTACGGAGGAGTGTGCACGATCTAACGTGTTTTATTAGGGTTCTTCGCCTTAGGTTCTTCACAGTACTTCAACTCGGAACAGCTCCTAACCTTATATCAGGCACAGGTTCGCTCATGCATAGAGTACTGTAGCCACTTATGGGATGGCTCTGCCAAGTACCAGCTTGATGCTTTGGATTCGGTGGATCGCCGTGCTAGAAGACTCATCGGCAACCCGACAGTGATCCAAAAAAAACTCCAAAGCCTTGAACATCGTCGTTAGGTTGCCTGTCTGTCGATATTCAATAGAATATATTTCGGAGAGTGACCACAGGAACTTTTTAATTTGGTTCCCCCGTCACCTTTCTACCATAGAATGGCAAGGCATCGTAAAGGCTTCCACCCATACATAGTCGACGTACCAAAGACGCGTACGAAGCGGTTTCATTCCTCGTTCCTGATACGCACTGCAAAGGCCTGGAATACACTCCCAGGCTTCTTTCCTGCCACTTACATTCCGGGTGCCTTCAAATCAAGAGTGAATAGGCATCTTCTAGGCAAGCGCGTTCCACCTTTGACTGTATTATCACTTTCCATCAGGTGTGATCACAGTCAAGCGCTAGCCTATATAGTATAAAAAAAAATCCATACCAAAATCGCACACCGCACACCTCGAGTTTAAGAGGATGGCAAGATATTTAAAGAATTTAATAAAGTCTTCATACAAGGTTCGTACGATAGCAGTGTGTCCCAGCTTTTAAGCGTTTAAACTTGGCCTTGAATTTGCAAATTCCTACAATTTCAGCCACTTATAAGCGAGTTAATTCATGTTTTAAAACTGTTAAGTATCCTAGTTTGGAAGTTTTGGTTTTAAAAGTAGGAGCCGCAGTTATCATTGCATTATGAGCCAGGCTTGGACGGATTTCAAGAATATATGCGCTTACTAAATGCTTAAATTTCAGAGGTTCTTTAGCAATTCGTTCAAGTCGGTTGAGAGGTATTTGAGACACACGTTGCAAGAAAGCACAAAGTAAGCAATATCTTCTGTTATGGGTATTCCGTAATGCAGAACGGAAGTAAATATGTACAATACACATAAATTAATAATAAATATGTAGAAAAACATCCAGAAAATGGAAAACATTCATGCTCATCGCACTAACATTAGCAGTTGCACGAAGGCAGGAGCACTAGCAACTGGGCCAATCGGTCGTCATGTTGGACCTAGAAAGCTCAATTGCACAGAGGTTCCCTTCATGATGTAGACAAGGGTTAAGTAAGGTTTTAAGCAGCCGAAGAATCATCTAAGCGCAGCAAAGGCCCCAGGCGGATCAGCTACATTATCATGAAAATTTCATCATAATATTTAAAATGCTTGTAAGTACGAAAGAGGCGAAGGTTTGTTCGAGTGTGCGTGTGTGTGCGTGTGTGTGTGCATGTATGTGTGTGTGTGTCTGTATGTGTGCGTGTGTGTGCGTGTGAGTGTGTGCGGGTGCGTGTGTGTGTTTCCGTGAGTGTCTTCATTAATCTTCCACAGTACAACTTTAGAACCGATGTCACTGAATTTTAGAATGGGGATAGAATACAGCCTAGATTAACGCATAGGGAAATTTCCTTCCGAAAAAACACATAGGTTAACTATGTGTTTTTTCGGAAGGAAATTTCCCGCGGGATAAGCGAAGTAATAGCCAGTTTCAAATAAAAAGTAACTTCAGAGGCTAGGCAGTAGGCGTGCGGTTACGTAAGTCGCGCGTGGAAGATCTGTAGTAAGCTAGCAGCTAGACCCGTATCTAGGTCGACCTGCACAAAGGCTGAGAGACTCGCTACTCTCAGGTTTGAGGCCGCTCGTGGGCTTATCGCGAGAGGTCTTATCGGCGTGTTCGAATCGAGATTTGTTATCAATTTCTTTTTTATCGCTTTCATTTTTACCCGGTCGTTGAAACAGGGGTGTGTTTTTCGAGCGTAAGATTTTATTTTTTGTTTGAGTTGTTTTAACCTAGCAACTATGGCAGGTCTAGTAGTTTACATTTAGGTTTGACAATTTATAAATTAGTTTTTAGGTAAAGTAAAAAAGTTTTAGGTAGCAACCGGGCTAAGTAGTCAGGGGTAAGAAAAATAAGTAGTCAGGGGTAAACCTATTCTCAGACCTGCCCAATGTAGACAAAAATATTCACAATAATAATTGGTTAAGCCGTTTCAGAAAAGTTTGATTACAAACACTGTGACACGAGAATTTTATATATTAGAAGATTAGATAGATAGATTTTTGTTTATTCTATACAAATTAGTAGGTACTTGACTGCGATCTCACCTGATGGTAAGTGATGATGCAGTCTAAAATATTATCGTACTAACTTGGAAGCGTGAGTAAATTTACCCCAACGGTTTCTACACAGCATCGCACCGGAAGGCTAAATCGCTTGGCGGTGCGTCTTTGCTGGCAGGGTGGTAACTAGCCACGGCCGAAGCCTCCCACCAGACCAGACCTGAGCCAATTTAGAAATTATAAAATCCCAAAGGGGCCCGTGGCGGGAATCGAACGTGCGATCTCCCACTCGAATCCGAGTGTGCCGCCACTGCGCCAGGGAGGTCGTCAAACACACAACATTACTACATAAAATAGCAATGTAATCTGTTACCTATATTACAACAACATCAAGACACAAGCATTGAAATAATAGTAACATGTTATATTATGCGAAATCTCCCCTAGCACTAGATTTGACCTCAATCCCCGTTTCACACTGTTTAACTCGACTAAACTCCCGCGATTAAGTTACGTAAGGTTTTCACGCTTTAACATTAAAGCGCATTGTATCGGACCCCGTTTTTGCGATCATATTTTAGCATACAAAAGAGACGTTTTATCTCGAGCCACGAACTGCGTTGGGGAGCTTGAACTATGTATTCAACTTACAATATAAATACAAAACCTTGGATAAATACGTTCGGTGTAAAATATTAACAAAATATACAAGATAGTTTATTCGTAGTGAAAATGAAAATCTTGATTTTCACATAGGCCCAATTTACAGGCTCTTATGAAAAGTCAAAACTCTATCGCCAAGTTCATGTGTAGTGCCCAAAAAATTCGTCGCGACATTTGACAGGAAGAAAGAAGGGGTGGCTTTTTTTGCACAACAAATCAACCTAGCTATTTAGTACAGAAATGAAGCTAGATAATTGGCACCAGTACACGCGGACTGGGTTATACTGTACATGTAATTATTTGGTAAGTTAACGATAAGTTTCATCGCTAGTAATTTTTTTTTTAATTAAAAAAAATGTTTTGTTGTGTAAAGCAAATACCCGACCGCTCATATTAGTTTTCTTTCGCGAATTATTATTTAAAAAAGCTCATCAATTTGGGTTTGTCTCAGTGTGTGAGTGAGTCGGAACTTACCTATCTATCTGATGTGTGAAATTGTATGAAACAGTTTTATGCCAACAAACCTGTTGTGTGAAATTGTTAAACCAATTGAATAAAACGTTGGTTCTAGGTTTATTGACACACTCACGAACATTTCAGCCTAGTACTTGACCGCACGATGCAGCCGAAGATGTTATCGTAAGCACTAACTTGGAAGACACTAACTTAGTAACCAGGAATCTCTCACCAGACCAGAGTTGAGCAAAATTGTTGAGAAATTCGTGCTGGAAATCAAACCAAGGACCTCCTTGTCAAATCTGAGCGAGCTGCCAATTGCGCCAGCTTCAAAAAATGTTGATAATAACATATTATAGCAGTCTGTCAGTTAACAGTTTTCATTTATAAAGATAACCCACATTTGACGCGCTCGCCGCTCTCCATCAGCACATAATTGACCCCGGTTGCGAACCGGGAAAATGCCGGGTCAAGAATAACTGCGAGCGTTCAACAAAAAACGCAGCGCAAATAAACAAAAGAATTTTAATTACTTTTACACTCGTCGTTCTCATGCCGAGATGAAGACTGCCCTTAACCATGGCCTAGCCGGCTTGACCTGGTTACACGGCGACTGTTGAACATTTGCGCTTCGCGAATTACGTCAAGTATTTATGCTCTTTGAATGCTGGTACCATTTTTTATAACTAAATAAATAGGCTTCTTAATTAATAGAGGAGATGTTGACTTCACAATTCGAAATCGTAGAGTGACTCTCGTGTCAGCAACGCGTTCTTATATACCATTTCTAATAGATAGAAATTATATTTATAATTAGAAAGTGTATATAAGAACGCGTTGCTGACACGAGAGTCACTCTACGATTTCGAATTGTGATGTGAAGTCAACATCTCCTGAGGATGTCCCGGTGTCAGTACGAAACGTGCGTCGAAGAAAGTGTTGGAAAATTGTGTGTGGTGTTTCATGTGGGCAGTGTTCTTGCATATTGTACCATACAGAATCTTTTCAAGTAGCGGATTATAGCAAAACAAATTAATCTGTCCTGCTGAAAGAGAGGTGTTATACCTAAGAGGTTACCTTCACAGACGTTTAATAAATGAAATCCTAAGGATAATCCTGCATACTTAATCATTTAAATTATTAACTTATTTCAGGAAAAACAAGTAATACTATGCAAAAGCTTAGAACATTATAATGATTTACTTTAGAAATTAAATAACTAGGTACATTAATAGAAACATTAATACTCAAACATACAGCTGATGTTTGAAAAGAAAAAATACGATAATTACTTAGTGAAATATAAGACCATTTACTAGCATAGGAACTTAGAAAAGTAAAATATACTTGCGAAAAAAATTAATTTAATTTTTCTAAATATGTAGCGAATGCATACTGCTAACTTACCTATTGAGAAATCAATTATAAAAGTTTAAGTTATAAAAGTAGGTGGTATAAAAATCATTGGCGACATTAAATATTATACTAACACTTTAAAAAAAAGTAACACATAAAATTTTTGCATGTAAAGGGGGTAGGTATAAATTAATTAATTTAGCTTTTAGTACAAACAAGCGTGCTTTAAGTGGTGGAAAGCCTTTGCAGTTAAAAGAGGCGAAAGCTTTTACAATTTCGGTATATTTTTGTGCAACACTTTGCTTTGTGTCAAGGCCCGCTTTACGGCCTTTTATTATTTGTATACAGGGTGAGATTTTCACGGCGATCAGTTGAATAAAAAAAACTACTTCAATATCTTTAACAGCGTGCAGATTCTTGGCCTGATTGCGAGAGACTTGCTACGGTTCGGTTGCTTATCTGTGATTGAAGATATTATTTGAAGATGTGTCAAAATTTGTATTCATTTCCATTTTTGATGTAAATTAGACCATAATTAGAAACTCAAAATTAGAGCCAATAAAATTCAGGTAATCTTATACTATTTTTTTATTGTTTAAAAGACTTTTTTCATTGTTTTAAATGAAAATATCGTACTATACAGTTTAGGAGCTGAATAATAAATAGGCTACTGTATATTGCTGACAAAACGGTTGAGGAGAAATTTTTGAAATACCAAAAATTGCATGGGCTAAACTAAAAGTTATGTCACCATGTGCATATGGCGACAAATGCATTAAAATACGGAAAGGCCAGATAAATGACCATATCCAGCTGCAGTGATTTGATATAGCTGGAACGAGCGCTTGCCCGTGATTTATACAACGCAATCTAAACTATGGTATAATTTACAAAACGTTTGTTTGTAGTTTATACAATACACTCTAAAATAGACTAAAAGCTGGAGCTTATAATTGGGCAACGAGTGTTATTCTTTTGGGGATTTAAATACAACCCCATTCAAACTATTTGTATATTTCACAAAGCGTTTGTTTATGTTTAAAAACCACAAATGTTTCGTGATTGGAAAAAAGGTAACTTTTCAGTTTTGCAGGTATATTTTATCTTAGAGTATAATAGCAGTTAGAACAAACAGCACCCGCGGCTTCGCCCGCGTAAATTTTAGTTTCTCACTATTCCCACGGGGTCCATCAATTTTTCCAGAATAAAATCTATCTTCATTCCAAATTTCCGCCATAAAATTTGGCGTAAATGAGTATTTCTCACACGTGAATCTGTTTTTTACTATTCCTGCGGGAAACATTGATTTTTCCGAGTAAAAAACAGCTTATACAAATATACAGGATGTAATCTATACAAATTCCAAATCACAGCCAAATCGGTTCACTAGTTACGGCGTAAATAGTATTTCTCACGCGTGAATATCTGTTTTTCACTATTCCCGCGGAAATGTTATTTAGATTACCGTTTGACCTCCTTAGGGGGTGCATTTTGAAAAATCCTTTCTTAGTGCGCCCCTAAATATCATTTAAGGAACCTGTGTGCCAAATTTGGAGTCATTGTTGATATATCAATCAGTCAGGATAAACCCATTGTTGATATATCAATCAGTCAGGACTTTGAATTTTATATATACAGAAAAGATAGAGATTATAAATCTCCTTTAATTGTCCCTAGGGTCTAGGGAATAAAGCAACTGTGGGAAGAACTATTGATAAAAGTCTTTATGCGAGTTTTCCATCAATAGATCAACAAAAAATAGAAATTGAAAGTAGTTAAAAAAGTTAAGCAGAAAATTTTAATTCCATTCAATATCAAAAAAAGCTAAAATATTGATTCATATTTACAAGTGTATTATAATATTAATAAAGTGAGACCTGATACGTCTTTAAGCCTGCCGTTTAATTTCGTATCTCATCAATTTACTAGGTCCTTAAAGTCTCTATCAGCCCTCGTGTTCAATCGGGTACTAATACTTTGCACCTCATTTCCATCAGTAGGTTATCTACATTATTTAATAAATAACGCATATTTTATCCAATTTACGTTATTTTGTCAATCCAAAAATATGACTGTACGATCGAGAATGGCATTGCAAAAAGAGGTGTAAACTTGTAGTAACCGGGCTATGTGACATTCTAATTGCTGTCAATTATACAATGGTGCAATTATCTTTCGAAGTACGTACACTGTACAGTAATGGCGCATTTCATGAAAGCGCACACATTGAACTGCTGCAACGCTGGCTACGCTCGGCGTATACACGAAAGACGCTTTTATCAGTCGACAGAACGCGTAGGTATCTCAAATTACGACAGCAAACTAGAACGTCATAAATATTTCAATACACGCTCAAATATACGACGTCGCCCCCCACACTGTCAAAATCGCTTTTGTTTTATTCGATTAGTATAGAGTTTGACAGAGTGGGACGCGCGGTCGTGGACTGAAATATTTATACATCACACGTAGAATAAACCTCTTCGCACACGGCTCGTGAGTGTAAGCGTAGCGTCATCCGCTTGTACGACGAGAGCAGTAAGAGCACGAGCAGTTTGAAGCGGTGTTGCAGCGAATCGTAGGAGGCGTAATTGTCATACTGTTATGCGTAGCGTCATAACGATAATGTTACGCTATGCTTATGAGGCGTGTGTGAAGGGGGTTAAATCAATCGATAAAACGTGTAAATTACGACAGCAAACTAGAACGTCACATCATACGTATAATAAAGATATTAATAAAAGTAGTAAGTGAAAGCGAAGCGCGGTGCATACCTAACTCACCGTCGTGCATGGGGTCGATGGTGTGGATCATGAGTTGCAGCAGGCCGTGGCGGAACTTGGCGGCGGGCGGCGGCGCCTTGCTGGAGCCCGGCGTGGCCGTCACCGTCGCGGTGTTGGTCCCCACCGACGTCTCGCTCGACGTCGTCGCGTTCCCGTGCTGCAACCGAATTATACACGTGACGTTTCTTGTACTAAATCAAATCCAATAATTTTATTGGAAGCAGGTACGATTGCACAATTATTGAAAGTCATAAATTACTCGAAAAAAAATATGCTATAATTATACAAGTGACGTTTCTTGTACAGTCACGGAATGAAAAGATTCAAATTAATTCGTTTGTACTGGTTGTTTGGTATGTTGACATAATGGACTCTTGCAGTACTAGTGCAAGCAAAAACCGACACAAAGGTGACAAAACTTGTCATTCCGTGATTATACTTTTTTTAAATATATACGATAGCACCGTTATTGGAGATCATAAATTACACCAAAAAACCTAAGATAAGAAACAAGAGAGTTTAATTATTCACATGACGTTTCTCGCACTAAATAAAATTAAAAATATCCGTAGATCGTATAGTATTAGATCAATATAGATACGATCGCATATTTATTGAAAGTCATAAATTACATCAAAAATCCTACGATGATAAGTATAAGACGTGTCATTTACACTTAAATATTGTATTTATTATGCCTTTAAAATGATAACTGGATCGACTCTTCCACTTAATAATAATGAAATGACCAAGACCGATTTCGGCCATGGTGGTTAATCTCCACAGACGTTTAGCAGGTACGTGGAAGATATTGTAGTGCGCAAGCATGTGCAAATATAGGTGCACTCTCTATTTAATGAATAAGGGCGGTTTTAAGGGCCAATTAATGTTTCTCTTGCTTACATAATCTGATAGGGTAGCAGTTCGTAACTAATCTACAGATAAACGAGAAGTGGGGTCGGTAGTAAAAATTTCTGCTATAGTTAATATTTTCATATATAAAATTCTCATGACAATTTTTGTAATCAAACTCCTTCGAGACTTATTATAAATTTTTCTGTGTATGTTCGGTAGGTCTGAGAGCTGTTTTTTTAATATCCATAATATAGATCGTACGATATTTTGTTTAATATCCCTAACGGTAAAACAATGTTTGCTGGGTCAGTGAGTATAATACATACTATTCATAAATTCTGTGAAGTATTAACTGCGTGAGTATCATTGCTACAAACCTGTTACTTGTAATTAGTCTACTACTTGCAAAAAACTATATAAAATGCGAATTGTGCGGGCTAATTTTACCCATCGAACTTTATCCGTATCGGTAACATATAATTCACCTTGACTGCTTCAAGAGGAACCGCCCAAGTCGTCTTCAGCCTTACCATTGTCCTCCAGAAACCTGACTTCAAAAAGCTCCCACTTTATTGTTCTTATTGCCTCTTTTGTTGGTTTTAGAACAAAGGGAACGGTCTTTAAGATAATTAAAACAGTAACATAACAATAATGAAAAGTTGTTTTGTATGAAAAACTGTGATTCAAGCCGCAACAATAGGCCAGTTTTTTATATTCCACTTTGAAACATTCTTGCATTAATTAATTTGTAAGCAAAACTGATTGAGAGATTTTAAGATGGCCACTTAATGAATAAGGTTGGTCTTGAGGGCTAATTAATGATTCACTAGCTTTTGTTCTCGTTTTTGAACGTTTTTTTCCAGCTAATCCGAGAAAACTTCGCTTTTAGTAACATTAGTATTTCTCCGAAATTCACAATAAAATAATCATTATGTTCGTAAATTGACCTTGACTTCGCTTAAAAGCAGATATAATAATAAAATATTTAAGAGGGAGAAAACATATTTATTTAGCTGCACAAAAGCTTGCAGAGTATCATTAAGAAGAAGTTTTTGATCAAAGTACATCTTGTTTAATATCAGAAATTCTCGTGTTTGTTATCAAACTCCTCCGAAACGGCTCGACCGATTGTTATGAAATTTTCTGTGTATGTTCGGTAGGTCTGAGAGTGGGTTGTTAGTTTTTTTAATATCCTTTAACGGCAATAAAAAGCTTGCTGGGTCAGCTACTCTAATATATAAAATTCTCGTGTCACTGTGTTTTAAACCATACCCCTTCGAAAGTACTTGACGAATTTTTATGTTTTTTTGTCTCCATTCGGTAGGTCTGAGAAAAGGTCCTTAGTTAGTTTTAATACTCCAAAATGGCAAAGCAACGTTCGCCAGGTCAGCTAGTTTTTTGTTAATAATTTGTCTCGAATTTTCGATGTCATTGTTTTTGATCCGGGCGTTATATATAGCGAGGTCTTAGTTCAGAGCAACCTTGAGTTTGGTAATCTGAATATACTGTGTGGTGAAAATAAATATGCAGCTACACGAACTTAAATTGTAATTAAAATGTGAATGAACAGAGGGGTTAGTACAGGTTTTTGTACGAATTTCGAGTCGACTTGCATCGCGCAAACGAATCGAATTCCTCGATACATTTACAGTTAGCACAATCGGGTCTTCTCCGACAATCAAAGTTCGCAGGCGGTACGGGACATTACGGGACATTTTACACATCGCAATCTAGCCCCAAAGTAAGCGATAGCTTGTGTTATGGGTACTAGATAACTGATAAATTTACATACATACTAATATACATAAATACAATATATTGAAAAACACCCAGTCACTGGAAAACATTCATGCTCATCACACAAACATTTACCAGTAGCGGGAATCGAACCCACGACCTCCGGCGCAGACAGCAGGTTCGCTACCACTATGCCATTCGGTCGTCAAAGTCTCACGGGCCTCGAGGCTTAGCCTCTTTGCCCCGGCGTGTCCTCACAGGCGTTCGCTGCCTGGTTCCTTGTTTCAGCCCTTCTAATCCGGACTGGAGCCGCGCCTGTCATGGCGTCGGCCTTGGAGGTGTGGTATGACGTTTTCAAGCCGAATTGTGATGTTGAGGCATCGAATTGCAAGCTTCTTCACCGCAGGTGCCATTGAAGAAGAGGACACAGTTAGCGTCATCTATGGACAGTCGCTGACATGCTACCGTCAATAGATATAGCGCTGACTGTAAAGGAGACGGTCCGGAATTGTAATGGAGTCTGGGTCTGGTCTCGTACCAGAAATGAAATAAAATAAAATATTAAACCATTTTTGATCGATCAAATCCACGAACTCATGTTTATTTCAGTGGTAATATTATTTATTCTCTCCACTTGACGCGACATAGATAAGCTATGGCCGGCACAATGGCGGGCGGATTCATGTTTTTTGACGTTAGTTGTCAAAATATCATGAGTTCATCTCTAGTTTATAGTAACTAATCTATGCTCGGAATCACCGGAAAATATCACGTCACTTATCAGAAATGACATTTGACATAAAACCGCGGGAACCACGTCTACTGACTTGTCTATGGCTTGAAGGACGCCATCTTGTGTGTTGTAAGCAGTACCAAAACACTTGAAATTGCATTTTTATTATAGCAAGTTAATTATTATGATTTTCTAACTTATTTTATTTTTAATGAACTTTCTGTATTTTTCGCTTTTCACGGTATGGGGTACAAGAGTACACCCTCAGTGGACCGTCTCATTTCGAATTCGATTCGTTTGTGCGATGCGAGTCGACTCGAAATTCATCCAAAAACTTGTACTAACCCGCCAGCACACACCGTGTGAAAATGTAAATGTGACGCAAATTAGTCATGTTTGTTTCATTTTATTTTCTCGTTCGGTCGCGGAATTTACGGCATTTGCATAACACACTTACTGGCGGTCACGAGTCATTAAGTAGAACTCTACAAAACGGTCTGTAAACAACAATATACTTGCTTGCTCCTAGATGTAGTGGTCATTAGTTATCGCTACATCTAGTCCTTACTGAATACGCCACGTCGTTTTGGGATCGATTATAGGTTCGGCAAAAATATATTGTTCGTATCTAATGAATCTGTTGATAGCGCAGAATATGTCATCGTACTAAAAATTGTTGCAAAATTAGTGGTTAATAGGTCGTCTAAAACTAAATATAAATTGTTTTTGATGCCAGCCAAGACCTACTTTGCATTTAATTACAGTTTCGTAGTCTTCTCGTAGGCATCTGCTACGAAACAGCTACGACCGTAGATGTTACGAGTTACGACTATCCGCTGAAGCTTATCTCTTTTCAAACATGTTTGCAGACGAAGCGGTGTTGCAGCGAATCGTAGGAGGCATAATTGGCCTAATGTTATGCGTAGCGTCATATCGATATACGCTTACGCTACGCCTACGCTTACGAGCCGTGTGCGAAGGCGGTAATTCTCAGACCAACGTTCTGTAGGCATATAAAGAAAATTTCATAACAATCGGTCGAGTCGTTTCGGAGGAGTTTGGTAAAAAAACACGAGACACGATAATTTTATAAATTAGAGATAGGTACATATTTCGCGGACTTCGTAAACGGCTCTAAATAATTGGATGATGATTAATTAAGTTTTACTTTTCGAGTTGTATTTCTTGTAAAAATGCGATTTTAATAGAAATACCGAGGCTATCCCAGGTAGTACTAATAATTTTATACTACACCTTTTTCCTCAAGCTTAGATTTTTTTCCAAGTAACTGATATTACACAAGCCCAACAACGTTGATCACTGAAGCCTGTATTTCAATGCAATACCTAGCAGGCGATATATTTGTTCATATGGTGCGTTACGCAATTAAAAATTTTCGCTTTAACTTCACCGGTGTGCCCCGACACATCAATTTGGAATATGCCTTTTAAAAGTTTATCGTAAATACGATGATGAATCTACACTTTTTTTACACGTAAATTTAACTACGTGACATCATAACTATACATAGGTTAACCGTAGATAAGGCTCGGTTGCTTTACTTTGACTTTAAACGAAACGTTATAGTTAAATATGGCGGCCTGACTCTTATGTCTTTCGAGATAAGGGTTAGACAACCATATTTATCTATTACGTTATAATATATTTATTTCGTTATAATATATTTATCTATTACGTTTAGGATTGAGTGAAGTCAAGCAACCGGGCCTTAAGGAGATTCATTGAATTTATTTTTGTCTTTCTCTCTCTCATGGATACGTAGGGGCGACATGCAGCGTCGCGGAAGAATATAACAGAAAAACGACGTTGTACCTAATTACTCATAAACTAAGCCAGTTATCAAAAATCTTTTTCTAACTTTTTTACGATAATATTATTAACGATACATTAAAACAAAAATTACAATTACATCCATTGTAGATTCCGATAAAAATTAGAAAAAACTGAGTTTTTGGAGCAACTTTTGGAAGAACTTTCTATCGAGAAAATTTTATCCAATCTTCTAAGCGATTTTAGATTAAAGACCCAAAATACATGACGTGTAAATTTGAAAATAATTGTCTTTTTATATAGTTTTTAAATGAAACTTTATTCAAAAATCGCTTAAATACGGCTTCTATGCCGTTAAAAAGCAATTGTCTGCGGTTATATTTTATTATAAAAGGTAGCTTTAGAAAATCTCGAGTAAAAAGCCGAGATTAAAAAAAGGCAACGAATCTGAAAGAAATTCGAACGGAAGTCGTCCATTATTTAGGCCACTTCCACAATCACTTAGGCTCGAAACACACAGTAAAGGAAGCGGGAGCTTTGGGTGTAGAATGTTTACTGTAAATTACGATGTTTGAAAGATACGAGGTAATAAAGAAATTTACAAACTTACAAGATACATGTAAAAAATATAACCCTTTCTTGGCAGTCGGGTAAGAAAAAACAGAAACACTTTTGCAAAGTAATACTATAAGTTTGAAACACTCACATTCAAGTCTTAAATATGTTGCGAGAACTTGACTTAATTTTTCCGAAATAAATAGAAGTGAAAGACTAGTGTTTTTTTTATTTCTTAGCTAAAATTCCAAGCTTGTGACGGGAATCTAAGCAGGTACCTTGAGCTTCGGAAAATATGCAAGACAAGAGCCATGGAAATGCCACCAATATTTGATTTATTACTTTTTTAGTACAATAAGAAAAATTGTTGCTTTAAGGTATCATGTGATTGTGTGGCCCCGCAATGCCCTCGCTCCATCTGTTGTGTGTGGTGTGCTTTAAGCCTTTAAGGTTATCCTAAGTCTCTCACCTTTCAGGCTATGTGTCCTGGTTACCGGCTATGTGTTGGAATGACGGGAAGTGACGGCGCCTTTCCTTATCAGGCATATAAATTCGTTCGAGCAAAGGGCGGCAAGGCGTCAGGGAAAAATGAAGAATTATGTTTAAAGAACTCGATTTCATATAACATTATCATAAAATGTTAACAGTGACCACTTCCTTAGTACAATGGCGCGCTTGGGAAGTCGCGGATTTGATTCCCGCCACGGGTCACTTAGGAAGTTTATAATTTCGATATTAGAAGTCTTGGTGTTCCTATAGAAATTGACAGATGATGCTAGATGTTACTGTGACTGTACTGTTTACTTCAAACGTTCTGATGGCCGTATCCTCAGGTTCTTATCAGTGGGGTAACTAGAAAAACTGTTATCATTTTGCTCCACCGCATCACAGAGCGTGTAACGGAGCGTCCAAATAGGTAAAGAGCCTTGCGTTTGTCAGCTCGATTATGACGATAACTACGACCCCAGATATAGAGACATAGACATAAACACCGAGGATACAGTCTGTGTATACATACATACTTGCATAACAGTTTTACGGACACGGACAATCGTCTAAAGGAAATTCTCGAAGTTGTGTCTCAGCTACTTGTTTACGGCTCACTTCTAGGCACAGAGCTCCTGCCTGACTGAAAAGGGTTTTAGAAAACTTGATTTTCTATTTATATTTGAAAATGTAGATCAAATAATTAAAACGACATTTAAAATTGATATTTTACTTTCAACTTTTCATTGGGAATATTTAAGGATTGTTAAGGACTGTTCTTTCATATTCCTATCATTGTTTTTATCGAAATCGAAATATTATCCAATCTGTAAGGTTAGTACAAGTCGTTGGAGTTCGAATTTCGATGCAGTTATTAGTAAATATTATATAGAATGTTTCTTCTCCCGAGAATCCCGTTGTGAATAAAAATTTAGATGGTTTGATTTGGACCTAAAAATGAAAAAAATAATATGGGGAGTAACCGAAAACGAATAACTATATCGAATTCCTCTTTGTAATTATCCTCGAATCTTTATAATAACTTGAACTAGGAATATCATTTGCGTTTTCATATGCAACTAGCTGACCCGGCAAACGGTGTTTTGCCATATAAATTTTTTTCTCTCGAACGGAATAAATAGTAACCTATGTCCGTCTCCTGAAGCTACCTCCTCACCAATTTTCAGCTATATAGGTAAAGCCGTTCTTGAGTTATAAATAGTGTAACTAACACGACTTTCTTTTATATAATATAGATATACATATAGATATAGATTTGTAGAGCGATACCTTTTTTAACCGACTTCAAAAAAAAAGGAGGTTCTGTATTCGACCCGTATGTTTGTATGTATGTATGTATGTATGTTTGTCCGCGATTATTTCGCGTTTGGCTGAACCGATTTTGATGCGGTTTTCGGGAAAGTGTTTGTTACATTCTGGAGAAGGTTTTAGTCAAAATTCACAATTCATTTTGAGTATGGCTAATGGCACCGACTTCAAAAACTAAGTAGGTAGGTAAGTATACCCAGATTTATTAGAAAATTATTTTTTTGCTTTTCAGTGGGTTGGTTTTTTGAAGGCGGTTCCCTTTTTTTTAAAAAAGAAATAGAATTATCGTGTGTTTTAAATGGGATTTTTTTTTATTTTTTTTATCACATTTTACAATTATTATAAGCGAAATAAAGCATAATAACAAAAAACACTCACGGTCATCACACAAAGTTTCTCATTCTAGATTGGAAAAGCGCTGGCCTCGTTTCTAATCTGGGCCCGACTGACTCAATGTCAGTCAGAAATTGTTTCCAGCTCAGACTATATAAGCGCTCTGACGTTTGTTGAGGAAATTAAGTGGAAATTTTCTTTTGCAATAGTGGAAATCTTCTTTATTTGGAAAATAGTAATTATCATTTTAAACATGAATTTTTAATGAATAAGTATAATATTGCATCCCGGCAGTATGTGCACCTTCGATGTAGTCCATTCGCTTTGATTTTGTCGGCGTCGGTATTCTCAAAGCACATCAAACAACACCGACCGTGCACATGTACTTTTAACGACAAATTCTAAGCAAATAGACTATACAACAAGGGCACATCTGCAGTTTTCGCAATTTCACAGTAGAGATTTTTTTGTTGTTTATTTTTCCTGACTGATATATTCGGCGTCGGTTTTCTCAAAGCACATCAAACGACACCGACTGTGCACATGTACTTGTAACGACAAATTCTAAGCAAATAGACTATATACAAGGGCACATCTGCATTTTTCGCAACTTCACAGTAGAGATTTTTTTGTTGTTTATTTTTCCTGACTGATATATTCGGCGTCGGTTTTCTCAAAGCACATCAAACGACACCGACCGTGCACATGTACTTGTAACGACAAATTCTAAGCAAATAGACTATACAACAAGGGCACATCTGCAGTTTTCGCAATTTCACAGTAGAGATTTTTTTGTTGTTTATTTTTCCTGACTGCTGATATTGGTCTGATTTTATTATTAATATCAACAGACCTAGACGATACTGAATCCATAAAAAACTTTATATCGTTTTCCTGTTATATTGCAAAAACTGGAAATTTCCCCTTTGTTCTACCGAATTTAGTCGAAATTAAAAATGCGCAAAAGCTATTCTATTGTATATAAAGAATAGATATCGCTTTGGTAAGTTAATTTTGTCATCGAAATCTGAAGAAGATTAAAAAAATTGTCGATAATAAATTTTGCCAAAATCTTTCAGCATGTTAGCCGCTGTCCATAGATGGCACTGGCTGTAAATGTTGGCGGAATCCGGTTCGTCTGTGCTAAGCGAGTCGTCTCGAAATATGTACAAAAACTTGTACCAACCCTAATGACCACACCTGAGGCAATTAAGACGCGGACCCCTATACATATAATAAGGCTCACCAACAGCTCCAGGAAAGTCATTTAAATTCCAAGTAATATCACAAATAATTAAAAAATCCTTAAAATATACATAAAGTTAGTAAAAACAGTGGCTCGCCCGCTTAACTATAAGGATTTACTAAGCTAGGTATTCTATTTTAATGAACTAGAATTACTAACTCATGCTCTAAGATCTAATCTCATATATTTTCTCGTTCTACAACAATTAGTATTAGTATTAATGATGTTAGAATGATCTGAGACGTAACATTACCAAGATGAGAATAATAGACACGACTGATTAATGGTTACTAATTTCAATCTACGTCAGTCAACAATAATGTATTATTAATTGTTACATAGAACTGTTACATTTGTATAAATAAATTCATATTAAGATTCAAATACATTATTTTATATGGGCCTAATTGATACTACATTTGCCAGTAGCGTGGTTAAAGGCTCCAACCAGACCACTTGCCGATGTTTCATTAGGTACATGGTAGGATTGATATTTCTCAAAATATCGAATAAAAAAAATTTACAGGCCGAGAGCGATTTAGTATTTTTTATATAACCCTCCCTGTATTTCGAACTGCTTTGCAAATAGAAAGCTGTAAAAAAACAAATGAACACTCGGAAAAAATTGTTGTTTTGGTTGTTCGTTGTTCGTGATTGGTTTTGAAAATTACTGACGAGGTAGGTACTACTAAGTTTAAACCGCGCATTGTTTGAGATTAGTACTGTACATTTTACAAGACTTGGTCACAACTATAGTAGTGTTATTATCTCGCTGCAGACTCGGTCATAAATCATTCGAGTGTTTCGCTTTTGTTGTTCTTTGTTATATGCGCAACTCAACAAAGAACAACAAAAGCGAAACACTCGAATTATTTATGACCGAGTCTGCAGCGAGATAATAACACTACTTTAGCAATTTACACGTTTGTCCACACATGCCCAGTAATGTACTATTGCAGAATACAGAATCGCACAGCTGTTGACACCTGCCGAGTGTCGGTATTTACGGCCAGTAAAAAGCAGCTATATCGGTCGATACGTGACAAACGCAGAATGCCTGTCAATAAAACTGAAAAGCCTTGAGGAGCCCTCAAAAAATGAGCCTCCGAAATGAGATAAGAGGTGGTATATTGAGTTCGCGGGTTTACGATTTCTTTTCATGTCATGTTATTTTCTGGAGGGTCGGGAATATATATTTAAATGGATGATACATCAGTGTCAATATTTTTTTGTATACCGGATATAGGCTTGCGTTTGATGAAAACTGATGGCTATTCGCCAAGCTTCCATGAAAATAATTTGATTAAGGCCGTCGACGGTTTTTATGCTTGTCCTCCTCCCTTATCCTATAATTACTACAAAACTTAAGTCAGTTATCAAAATTTTCTTTCTGGACATATTCAAAAGTAATTATTAGTGACACAAATTAAAAAAAAATACATACTAACAAAAACTTTCTATCGAGAATATTTTGTCCAATCGTGTTCCTGACGTTTGAAAACCATTGTCTATATCATAGATATATAAGTCAATGGTCTATATGTATTATGTTTAGTTTTCATAACCTGTAGGGCAAAATCACTTAAATAACCGTTTAGTCCTTAACCTGACAAATTCAAACATTATTTTTTAGCTTATAAGACATTGGGCCTATGACGGTAAAATTGTTGGAAAGCAAAATTAACATTACAGGACAATCACGGAATGAAAAGGTTCGCCGATTTTCAAAATGATTCGTTTGCACTGGTCGATTGCACTGGCATGGTGACATAATGGAATCTTGCAGTACTAGTACAAGCGAAAACCGACACTAAGGTGACGAACCTCTTCATTCCGTGTCTATAATAATTATCTTATCAAAAATTTGGTCCATTTTCCAAAAAAAGGAGAAACGATAAAGCGCAGTGTACCTACACAAAATAATCAATTTATCCTCTTACATAAAACTTAGGCATCTATTCTATTGGATGCTTCTTGAAAATACGATAGCTACTACTGAGTGAATATAACAGTGCGATAAAATTTGTAAATATACAAGTGACTTTGAACTTTCTGTCAATAATTCTAAGGTTTCTTTTCGCGTACACGGTCTCCACGAGGTTCACAATTGGAATGAAAAGCACCTCAAACTCGGTGAAATAGGTCACAATGTTATTCTTAGGGTTCCTCGGTGGAAGAGACTTTACCGGACAGTACATTTTAAATTGGAAAAGAGATTTTGTTATATTTTTTCGGCGATGATAATTTAAGAAGCTCATACTTAAATATATTTTTACACAAACTGTTGCCCGCAGCTCTGCCCGTGTGAATTTCGGTTTAACTTTTCCGCAATTAAAAGTAGATTTTATCTATCTGATAATTCAGTGATGTTTAGTGGCCTGCACTTTAAAAACTAAAAGGACAATGACTTTCTTTAAACGTCATGTATTTTTAGGTCTTTAATCTATATATTCGCTGTGAAGCAGAAACACGACTGGATAACATTTTCTCAACAGAAAGTTCTCTCAAAAGTTGCTCTAAAATCTCAATTTTTTTCTAATTTTTATCGTAAACTACAATGGATGTAATTGTGATTTTTGTTTTAATGTATCGGTGATAATAATTTCCATAAACGCTCAAAAACGGATTTTTTCATTGAGAGAAAAGTTGTGTTTCTGTTATATTCTTCCGCAACGCTGCATGTTGCACCCATCAAAATGTTCGTAGTAGCTAGTGTGAAGGACGTCTTACCTAATTACTAAAAACTAAACCAGTTACCAAAGATATATTTTCAGTTTTTTAAGCTTAATTATTGTGCCTTTACCAAATTAACATAGAGATGTACCTAGCTTATTTTTAACTCACGTAAAAACGACGGGATGTTATAAGTTAGAACTATCTGTGTGTATCTGTCGATTTATAGCATCGTAGCTCCCAAACGGATGAACCAATTTTAATATGTTTTTTTTTTGTTTGAAAAATGAATTAGTCGGAAGAGTTCTGAGCTATGTTTGATGAATATGAGTCACAACTCACAACTCTCTCATTATGTGTGTATAGGGACAACCCTCCACCACCCATGGCCCAATCAACCTCTCGGTTATGGGGGCCGAAACGCGGGAGGGCGCCCGTTCGGTACTTGCTCTTGGCGTGTTCCCGGGGCGCCTTCTTGACTCCCTACAAGTTGTTTGCTCTCGCTCCTTGTCCCTATGTGCTCACTCTCCCCATTCTGGGGCAGGACGAAACAAATAACGGACTCGCCGCGCCGTCGCTGTCCGCAGCATATAAATTCTCAGTGTCACTCCAAGCCGCTTCGCCTCTTATGCCACGCGTGCGCGAACTCCCGTAGCTTTCCGAAGTTGGCCGCCGAACCCACGAGATCCTGATAATAAACTGGGCCAGAAACTTCGCGAACGATCCCGTCCAGCAGCAAGCACCGGAGGTCCTCGTATAAGGAGCACTCCCACAAGACATGGTGGAGGTTCTCCTCCGCCAGTCCGCAGAAGCACTCGCCACTCTCGACCAGACACATATCATGCAGGCGCTTCCGAAAGCGACCGTGCCCCGTCAGCAATTATGTGTGTATAAATGAAAGGTTAGACTAGTATATTATACAGTATACGCTATAGCAAATTTAAAATCCAAGTTAGCTAGGTATCTTCGATTTGCCACCCCACCCCAAAATGGCGAATTGCGGTTGTTAGGCATATTAATTTACGCAAGTTATTAGTGTTTTCAAAGACATTCACGTCAATTAAAGAACTCAAAATGTCATTTGGCCATGGGACTCTAATTAAACTGTTAAAGAATTCTTGAATAATTAATGTCCAATTAAACAACAGACAAATTGCATCCCCGACGGCGTTACGGTAAAAGCGAAACAGCACAAACTATAACTTAATTGCTACAAAACGGTTCCTGTTAATGAACTACTAGGAGTTGTTAGTGCGGGCTTTTTCATTTAAATGCCGTGTATTTGTTGCTATTAAAGCTAGGAGATCGTACTAATTACGAGTTAGTCATCTGAAGCCTTTTTAGAGTTCCGTATCTAAGGACCCTATTCATGGTCCGTCCGAGTGTCGCCAGGCTCTATCTCATGAACCGTGATAGAAATAGATAGAAATAGAAATGTCTTTATTGCAAAATATACGTTACAGAATGATGGTAGGTACATGGTCTTAAGTCACAGTGTATTTACCAATACAATGGTGTGCAACATAGAACACAAACATTAGTCATAAAGCCAAATTCAAATGTCATAAAGTCATAACGTTAATAATCAAAACATAAATATGTATTTAAAAATTAATTCATTATATAAAATATTTTACATAGTGATAGTTCTTGATAGTTAAAGAGATGATGTATTAATGTTGCTGCTATAATGAAATACTAAAATTTGGTCAAGTGCGAGTCGGGCTCACGCACTACGGGTTCCGGTATCAAAACCAATTATTCTCAAAAGTAAACTAAACTTTGACGACCTCCCTGGCGCAGTGGCGGCGCGCTCGGATTCGAATGGAAGGTCGCGGGTTTGATTCCCGCCACGGGCCACTTTGGAATTTTATAATTTCTAATTTGACTCAGGTCTGGTCTGGTGGGAGGCTTCAGCCGTGGCTAGTTACCAGCAAAGACGCACCGCCAAGAGATTTAGCATTCCGGTGCGATGCTGTGTAGTAACCGTTGGGGTAAATTTACTTACCCTTCCAAGTTAGTACGACAACATCTTAGACTGCATCATTACTTACCATGCGATCGCAGTCAAGTAGGTACTTACTTGTACAGAATAAAAAAACTACTCCGCCCACCAAATTCAAAAATGAGCAAAAAATCACGTTTACATGATTATTTTAATTTAAATGACTTTAATTAAGTTTTAAAGTGAATAGTATAACTTCACATTCTGTGAATGATTGGAACGTTTACGTTACCGTTATCAATATCGAGCAAAAACAAGCAAAAAAATTAAGGCAACAGAAATAAATACATCATCTGCGAAAATTTCAAGTCTGTAACTATCACGGTTCCAGAGACAGCGGTGACAGACGGACGGACGGACGGACAGCGAAGGCTTAGTAATAGTGTCCCGTTTTTACCCTTTGGGTGCGGAACCCTAAAAACAATATTCATAGATTTAATAATGAGACGTCTCAAGACTTGAAATTAATATTTTAACAACCAGCTTTATGGTTCAAGTACCAAAGAATAAAATGACAAAGTTACTAATGCCATAGAATCGATAACAAATAGAAGCGACCTCAACACTAAGCTCGAGAGACCGTGCTCGAGAAAATCCCGGATTCTCCCATCATTTGTCACTTTAAAAGATCCATTTTCTGTGCACGAAGATTACTCTACAGTGAACTCTATCGCATAGGTTTAAAGTTAAAAATGCCTTGTCAAATTCAACTGGGAAATTCTGTGGCTGATGAATAAAGGACTGTATTGCTTCATAACGAAGGTTAGATTTGTTTGAATAGGTTCGAGAATCCAATTTAACATTGAATAATAATTAATTGCAGATATATACTGTTCTGGGCCAATGTTCACATCCGATATTGGTACTGAGATGTTAATAAGAAAATTACGTATATTTTAGTGAGGCTTTCATTAAAAGCTTTTATGAATTTTTACCTGCGTAATATTACGTTAAAATATATAATGGATTTGACTACGGTGGGCAACATCTGCCGAGATTTTCCATTAGCGCGGGATAAAGACAGAGAGAGAGAGAGTAGAGAGTGCTCTCTACTCTCTCTCTCTCTCTTTCTCTCACCACTACTCTGACACGACCAGAAAGACATGGAGAGAGTTCTAGCGCAAGATCATCGGCTTAACATGCTCACGGGGTTGAAACACCGCCAATTTCCAAATTCCGTAATAAGTCCTAAACCCTGTATTATAAACCTATACTAAATTTTACTGGCCCGACCCGGGAATCGAACCAAGGGACTCGTGATTGCGAGAGTCAACAATGCTCACCACTAGACCAACGAGGTACCTGCCCCACAAAGAACGAAATTAGGACAAACAGGCAACACAGCGGCTATGCGCTGCTCTCTCCTATATGCCCACTATTACAGAATACATAATATTTCCAGTAGTTTCATTTTTTTTATATTTCCTTAGTAAGAGTACTAAGGAAATATAACTCGATTATTATAACTGTTTTCATACTTAAATCAAAATAAATAATTTATTTAATAAGCTCGTCATTTTTTTCTCCTTCAAATATTTCATCTAAACCGCACATAATAGAAAAATGTTTGTGACCACTGTCAGTAGGCAAAGAAGTCATTGTACGAAATTCTTCGTGTTCCGCGACCGGACTTTAGAACAAGTCAGGAATGAGATTGTACTGTATACATATACATTATACAGTGCCCATCTAACGCGGGTGGTCAGGAACTGGCCGTATGAAAACCAGTGAAAACCATGGGCGTACCCATGGTTCGTATGGCGTATAAGCAGATGGGGTGGGTCAGATTGGGCATCAGCTCCACCTTGTCGCCAGGCTAGAAGCTAAAAATTCAGGTTTTAAGTTTAAGTTAGTACGTTTACAAAAACCAGAAAATTTCGCGCTCGCTTTGCTTGCATATGAAGAAAGATCGTTTCTCTTCGTTTCTGTTGAGCTCATCTTAAAAAAAATTGATATCAACAAGGCATATTTAACGCCCCTGTCTTATCTTTAATCTATGGTTGGGTGAAAATTCTGAGGTGAAAATAAACCTCAAAATTATTACAACAGTTCCATTAAGTTTGACAGGTGGAAATCAATCTCTCTGTTGTGAAATTTTTTATTTTTTATTTTTTATTTGTTAAAAGGAAAAGCGTGTCAAATTCCCTGTTTCCACGCTGTTTCCAGTCGCTACCGAAATGTCATTTGTATCAAAAATTGTCTTTTTCATCAATCACTGCTATATTTATAAGTTATTGGTATCGCATTATATTGATATTTTAGTCGTAAAAAAGCTTGTAAAATCAGGAAATTTCATCTCTTTTTATGGATCCGTGTAAGTATAAAGCTAATGTTGTTCTTCTTATTTAATTTTTTGATTAAGTGCCGAACGTATCCTCACGTCAATAAAACATCGAATCTACTTTATTTTTTGGGTGAATATTATTAATAGAAATTAGGCGAAGTGATAGTTTTTGATCTATGAAATAGGTGCAAAAGAATACTCGGATAAAATGTGGCCTTAAAAAACATGTAACCGTTTGTTTTCCCGACATAAAATACTTTGTGAAACAGCACAAAACAAAACGCTTTCCCGAGGATTTTTAATAAACCGAATTCCTCGACAAGTCTGTTTCTATCCTGTTTTCTATGTTCGTTGTAAAGTGTAGGTTTTTGTGTATTATTTTTAAGATCATCTCAAATGTTTCAGTATTTTTTAAAATTATTTCCAGCCTTATATCCTGAAATCGAAAATATCTATGGGATCGACTGGTCAGAATATTACATCGATAAGAATTCTTACAATCCGATAGTTTTCATTCATAAAAAGTTTCTGCCTAAAAATACTATTGAAACCAGTCACGGCAAAAACCAGCATGATGAACATAGTAACGATAAATGCCAGCAATTTGATTACGATAGATCACATACTGAAACATGCAAAACCAAAATAATTAATTCTGAACATAAAGATGCGCTGGTGGACCAAACGATAAAATTCGCAAAAGACATCATTCCTATTACCATACCACCAAGTACCAACATAGCTCATCCTTGTCATTACATAGTTGAGTCGTGTAAAAAAACAAAAAGGAAACATGAACCTCAAGACTACAAAATAGAACATAAAGAAAAATGCAAGCATACATTAAATGTACATCAAAGAAAATGTAAGAGAAACAAAGACAGTTCAAGTACAACATCAGCGACGCATTATTCTCCTAACGATACAATAGATGATATCAACGACCATCAACTGAGCTGCTCTTTATCAGAAATATCGGAACAGAAGCCCAAGAGGGAAGTATTCGTGGATAAAAATAAAAAAGTATATGCACAGAATACAAAATTGGTAGCTTCAGACTCTTTTGAGGCAATAGCAACTGAATATATGAATACACAGACTGAGGCAAAAATCAAAATTCACCTAATGCATGATAAGGACAAAAACTTACTCTGCGAAAACATACGCTTGCCTATAATGAAGGCTATGAAAGAATGTTTTGAAGAATTAAAAAATCAGGATGAGTATCATACTGAGATGCAAAACGTTAATAAAACAATAAGGTGTCACGCAAAGAAACTCGACAACATTTTAGAGAAATTATCTTGCATTGAGAATAAATTGGATTTATTAGCAAAACCTCGGCAAAGTCCTAGAATCGAGGTCCTTAAAGCAGCAAAGCTAGAAGAATTAAGTCAAAATATTGGTAACTTTAAAGAAGATAGTTCCGAAGAAGAATTAGCATGCATGAACTTTCCATCCAAATCAAGAGGCAAGAACACTCCTGTGACGCCCATGTATAATGAAAAGGATGTTGAAAGAGATTTTACAAGTGTAGATAATTTAGGAAGAGGAGAAAATGTGCCTGAATTCCAGCCATCTTCGTCTCAAATAGGCTTTAAGCCGGAACGTTCAAATAGAATCCCAGCCAGATTCTGTTGGACTGATACTGTAATGAAATAATTAAAAACTTTAAGGTGGTGATTATTTATTTTAGATAGTTTTAGAACTTTTAATTAGTATGTTGTTGACATAATTGTTGCTTTGGAATAAATATTTAAAAATATTAATACGGTAATACTTAAAACTCCATAATAATCTACACCTATACCTACGTACCTGAAATTCCATAACTGCTTATAATATTACATATTGATATATGTATATTATTGATGGAATTGCAACGATTTTAACAAAAATGAAAATTTTATAGTTTAGATCCTAGGTATAAAAAATATATCTGGGATCCTCTAGATCCTCTAGGATCCTAGGATAGGATAGTAAAGGATAATAATGTATTTTTGTTCAAATTTTGAAAATACAAAAGAACACTAAATATTTTGAGTTTGATACAGATATTCGACATTCGTTAACTCTTGATGACTTTTTTTGATGAACCACCATGGTTCATTAAACTAAAAAATATTAGCAATAGCTTGCAAATCGAATATGTGTATTATACTTCTCTAATATATGAAATTCTCATGTCACGGTGTTAGTAACAAAACTCCGCCGAACCGGACATAAAATATTTTTTTTACCCCTAAGTGAGAAATAATTTACATGGCAAAACAAACTCAGACTCTAAATATCTTTATTTTACACAGGCCTAACGTACAGGCTCTTGTAAAAGGTCAATATATATTTGTCGCGTATGTATGGTGATAACTACAAGTCGACTTAAAACTTAGTTTACGAGGGTTCAAACGCGCCCTGCACAGAAAAGAAGCCCACAACAAACTCAGCAATGTTTGCTGAGTCAGCTAGTATTTTAATAAAATACACTACAAAGTTTAAAAAAAAATATAGTGCATAACATTTTCTAGACACTAATTAGTTTCGAGTAAAAGCTGCTAGTAAACCAACTTCACATAAATACCAAGCCATTATCAAGCCTGGCTGGCTCACGCGCGAGCTGAGTGAAAAGGCCTCAAAAATACATCGCATACAAAAAGCTGTAACTTTCATAGATAGCTTCAAGCAGCGCTTCAGAGTCGTGAAAAACTAGAGCCGTGTAAAAATACGGGCAACAATGCCTCGAAAAACTAGTAACATTGTTCAGTGTGGAATTTCAAGCGTACTGAATAACACTGGTAGGTATTTTAGGGATTCCTGCCTCAAAAGCAAAAAAATATAATTAAAGAAAAATGACCAAAGGTGGTATCAAGTCTTCTTATGAACAAAAACCAAAATATTTTTTTAAGAACTATTGACACTAGGACTTTGTTTTTCATATCCGGAATTTAATTTTGCATTCAGAAACTTCCTTTCTTTTCTGTGCACATTTCCAGTTTATTTTATTGATAAGTAAAACTTGTTTATTTGCCTATGATTTCGGAATTCGGATTTTATAAAAAAAAATCTTTAAAAATAAAGTTTGGATTTGAATCAGCTTTATACGTCATGCTTGCATTGCTATGCTTTGAATAATAGTTGTAAATATTTACGTCAATAATGTTTTTTTTTCCTCGTTTCGTTATATAGAACATCGGATAGCAACATTTCAGCATTCTAGATCAAAGGGCATGATAAAAAAGTTAAGGATTACTTAGCTAAATATTTGGCGTATCTTGTATCGTGCTCCACTTTCATTTGTCGTAGCTCGCTATTGTTATGCCAGCTTCAGTTCAGGAGAAATCCGAGATATGTATCAATTTCGACCAACTGTCGTCGGTTGCTATGATTACAATGTGCCTCCAATCGAGTAACTACAATTTACTACGAAAAGTTATTTGAACGGATAAAAAAAAACAAAAATTTTTGGTGACTTGCATAATTTTGGCAAAAACATTGAATGGAAATATGCAGGAACACCACCCACATGAAACACCACACAATTCTTCCAACGTTCGCTTCGTCTTTTGACTCTACGATTTCGCATTGTGAAGTCAACATTTCCTGAGGATGTCCCGGTGTCGGGACGAAACGTGCGTCGAAGAAAGTGTTGGTAGATTTGTGTGTTTCATGTGAGTTGTGTTGTGAAAATAAAGTTATCTTTGGTGATAATAATTAATAGTACTGCATACGAGGCAAAGATTATAGAAGTCTGTACTGTTTTGCAAAGTAAATTAAAAAAGGGCAAAGTATGGAATATAATAAGGACATGGTAACATGCCCTGCGGGGCTAGACAAAGTAACAGTCGTTTAGTGTTCACGACAGTAGATAAAAATGTATGGACAAACCACGTGACGAATGAAAACAAATGAAAGCAGAATCTACTTTATGCTTAGCGTTGTTCACTGTCGGCTGTCAATTGTAATGCGAAATACGCTAAAGTTATCTACAAGGTCCGCGAGAACGCCAGGGAGCGTTCAAATAGTCGTAGTCGATTTTCAAACACAGCGTGTTTTCCTCTATTCGGTCACGTGGTTTTTCTACAGTCACTTGTTTTGTCCATACATTTTTGTCTACTGTCGTTAACGCCAAACGACTGTTACTTTGTGTAGCCCCGCTGGTCTGTTTGTACGGAACTCCCGGCGCAATAACCTTAACCGCACTTGACCAACTTAGCTCTAGTGAACGTGCTACCTCCGCATCCATTAGGCCGATTGTGTTGCGTGTAAGAGGCTTAAGCACTTCACGGATTACTCGAAGTTGCAAGTCATCCCGTTCCTTCAGAAGAATGATTAATTCGCTTTCGAAATTTCCACCCGCGGATTCATCAACTTTCCAGTTTCCATCCGCGAATTAATTTCAGCTTCGTCCTTTACAATCCTTGTGTGATTGATATTTGTTAAATAAATCCTTACTCATTTACCTCCGACCGCGAAAATTGTGATAAAATTTAAATCGTAATCGAGTATCGACACAGGATTTTACACGACTGCCAAAAAATGAGTGTAATGTTTTTAGGGTTAATGTATGTATGTATGTGAGTTTCTTTATTCCACCATAACTTCTAAAGGACTGAAGAGATTTGGACATAATATGGGGTATCGTTAAAATCCTTAGGTACATCATTCCGAGTAACATAGGCTATACTTTTTGAAAAAAACAAACGTTTTACTACAGGGGAGTCATATTTTTCAATTTCCCTTGTCTGAAATAATGTGTTCCCTAGGTGGCAACACTGACTTCGATGAGGTATTTATAGCTCTGTCACAGGTTCTATAAGAAAATTCAGTGTCTTGTAATTCTACAAAGTTTAGCTGATAAATTTATCAAAAAATATTTTACAAGTTTGTCGAGTCAATATCTCCTGATGATGTTCCAGTGTCGGGGCGAATCGTTTTTTGGTCGATCTGTGTGGTACTACGATTCATCAGCAAGCAAAGTGACTTTGTAATTCATTGATTAATAACCATGCCTGAAAGTTGATAGCGAGCCAAACCGAGGGGCAATCGATGTTATTTACGACCGCAAGTTCGGGACACGGGCTATTGGAGATGTTATTTATTATTTTAATTTTGTTAAGTACAGCAGTGCCTCGATTTTTTATTGAGTACGTATAAAATCTGCCTACAATAGACACACATATATCCTGGACAGGGCGAACGGCGCGAAAATATGTCGCCAGTTTATCGGTACCAACAGTTAGGCCACGCTGTAGTTCGCTCAGCAGCCACCTATAGAATTTGCCAGATGGCGCTACTGTTTACTTGTACGAAAAGATTTACTTAAATGGTTCGGATGCCCATATCCTGAGGTTATTTTAACTCAGCCCTCTACTAAATGCTTACTATTTACGTGTTTTCATGCGTTTTATAATATTAAAAAAAAGTGTTAAAATGCAATGATACGTGTAAAATAATTAAAGTCATTCTTCTCGGTCCCTGTTAAAGTAAGGTTTCACGACAGAGCTCAAGAAGATTTGCGCTAGCTATACCAAGCGGTTAGAATTTTTTTTAAGGTGAACTAATCGGTTTTGTCTGTATTTTGTACGGTTTTACGCAATTTGTAACCTTAAGACAGCTTAGATGTTTCGGCCCTACTATAGCCCGTGAAATTCAAATTTCATCTAGTCTTTCGCAAATATTAAACTAACTACCTACACATTGTAGGTTTAATGGCAATGGGTTTTGCAAGCGTAATATTTACTTATGTATCTACATGTTTTTAATAAAAAACTTTGTTCTGAAATTTCCCATTTACTTCCTACGTCTGCGTACTTCTGAGCAAAATTTTTTATTAAAAACATGTAGGCGACATGTGTGTGTGTGTTTGTGTGTGTATGTGTGTGTGTGTGTGTGTACTGTACAAAAAATTATGTATCTACAATCTACATGTTTCTAATAAAACTTTACTCGAAAATTCCCATTCACCACTTATTGGTTCCCGAAAGATTGTTGTTTGCAGTTTTTCCCAATTTGGGAGCTATCGGGAATCAATATGAACTAAATGCGTATTTATGAACAAAATTTTTATTAAACACATGTAGACGACATTATGCTCGCAATACTCATTTCCCTAAGTCTACGATTTAACCCAAAATTAGCGAAAAACGAAATAAAATTCGAATTTTCACGCCCAGATGGTAGGTACCCATCCCCCTTAATTTGGCCCAAATATCGTCTTCAAACGTCTATATTAGGATATTTGCTTAAAAGTCGATTCACGAACCGATTTACTAAAGTGAATCACACGTTTCAGCAAAGATTGTGAAGATGATACTGCGCCATTCCCGCAATTTTACTGTCATACTCATAATATGTGTAAACAGCTTACAAATTGCGAACAACCGAATAAAATAGGATTTTGTTATGTAGACCAACGCATTGACTCTTAATGTAAATAAAGGCTGTGTAAATACTGAATAAATATAAAGGATTTTGAACTATTATAATATAGCCATTTCAAAATCTATTTAAAACGGGTAACTTTTCCAAATAAGTGCCTACAATAAATATAAGATAATCAAGTCTAAGGTGTGTACGGCGGTCATATGTCACGTTTTTCCGCAAAGAAGCGTTAGAGAAGAAAGCGAAAGATATAAGATAGAAAAAAAGATTTATAAGAAAAAAGTGAAAGAAATAAAGGAAATAAAGATGCAAGTAACAACTCACTCACCAAGGTCTGAGCGGCGGTCTGGTGCTGCAAAAACAGGCTCAAGTCAGTTTAGCCAATCAAGAAGTCGGGAAGTATGGACGTAGCCAGGGAAAGACACGGGTGGGTTGCAGATGACCCCCCACAGCGGTGAAGTAAGGAAGAAAGAGTCGTCCGGAAAGCGTTGAAAAGATTGATTTGAAGGTAATTATGAAAGAAATCTGTCATACCTCCATTTAGCGTGATTCCGTTTTAGACTACTCTATTACCGGGGGAGAGTGAAATCAAGCGCGAACCTGCCATAGAAAAGACTATATTAAACATAACAATTTATAATTCTGTTTGTCAATTAGTTAAAAATTTAAATATTATCTTCCAATATTTTACTATCTAATTTACCTACCTGGCTTTAAAGGGGTTCATACAAAATTCAAGTGGTTGTATCTGACGGGAACCTCTAAAGATTTATCCACTAGATATTTACAACCCACCCAAAATAAAACAGGCTACGCCCATGTTGGAAAGTCAAAGTTACAAAGTAAGGGCGAAGTTTTTTAAAATTAATAATAATAATTGAAAAATAATAAGCAATGATTACAGTGAGACAGGTTAAATAATGTTGTGATGTATGTGTTTTTTATTAAAATTAATAAAAGTCTTTGTTTTGTGGTTTTATGCAATCATTTCCCCCTGGTTCCGCCAGATTAATTATCTGTCGTAAAAATGTAAAACTATAACAATTTGGTGCAATTCCCGTCCTTATCTCCCATACCTTAAAGTACCTACGCTAAAGCGAGACAACGCGTCATGTGAAAACTTCAAATCATGAAGTTAGTTGGCAATCGAGCACTGCGCGCATCGCATATCGTCCTTGCAAATATGTGCTAATTCAAATACAACGGTTGAGTGAACTATAAAGTAACCCAAAATTGATATATCATACTATAAAATAAAACTATGCCATAACGGGACATTTTTTGCCCACAAATTTATATAAAAATTACAGTGAAAGTGTTATGTGTCGCGCTGACCGAGGAGCTGTGGTGTATCTGGAAAACGTGAGTAGGTACTTCCTGTTTTCTACCAAATTCCTTTCTTCTTTTGATTAGATAGCACCAATTATTTAGCTTCTTTATAACCTAGAGATACAGTCCACGAAAGAAAAAAAGAAATAACTATAATATAATATAACTTAACCTGGCGCGACCATAAAGTGGTCCTTCGAGCCGGATATTTCCAGTACATAATTACGTATATTTCCTTGTTAGAATACTTCTATAGGCTCTAATAAGTGAAATAATCTTCATTGCAACTATCCTAATACCTAATTTAAATTGTTAAAAGTAGGAATTCGACAATTACGTCATCAATTCCTTTGTCTAAATACTGGCATAAAACGCATATTTGCATTAAGCTAGCGATTTCCCCAGTTAGGCAAACTAATTATCTACACGTATTTATGTATTTTTGATAAATATTTGTGTATTTAAGTATAAATTAACAATTTAAATTATTATAAAACCATTCACTTTAATTCATATTACCCTCTTCTTAAAAAAGTTCGTAGCATCTTATATTCTACGACATAAGTTCGAGATTCGTTTGTATGGGACTCGAACACTGATAAATTCAATCGCTTCATAGCTCGCTGAATCTATCACCGGGTCGATATAACCCGACCGCGTGCGATTGTTTGCTCGCGTAGTCGCTCACCGTTCATATAACATACTTACTTAATTTATCCGTATATATTGTTTGGCTAACAGCGGCTTAATATTACATTGTTGTAACTTTATTTACGTATCTTACATTATTTATACTAGAACCCTTTTAATTGTTGATTAACTTTATTCAAAATGCCGCCTAAGAATGATCCTAAAGCTAGTGACATTCAAGATCCCAAGTTGTCTATATTACTTGCTAAACGTGAAGCTATATTTGGAATTATGCAAAATGTATACGACTTATCACGTGAAATTGACGTTTATACGAGTGCGGACAAGAGGGAACATTTTTTAGATGAATCCTCACAGATTGATTCTTTGCGTGAAAAGTACGAATTGATTGTTGATGATTATAATTCTCGATTATTGAGTTTGGATGCCGATGCAAAACCTGATTACAACTGTCTGTACCCGTTTGAGACTTTATATAGTAGGGTGAAAAGAGTTTATGCAAAATGTTCAACTGCTGATTCATCACAAAATCAAAACGCTAGCCCCGCGCTGCAAAAATGTAAGCCTAAATTAGCCCCTATATCAATTTTAGATTTTGACGGGGATATAAAATCCTTTCAGATGTTTTATACGACTTTTAAATCGGTAGTTGACGATAATCAATTGTTATCAGACGCCGAGAAACTATTTTATCTATTACCAAAACTGAAAGGGAAGGCAAAGGCTGCAATCGCAGGGATTTCGCCATGTGCTGAAAATTATCAGCTGATTTTACAAACACTTGTCAATCGTTTTGATGACAAACGGATGTTGGCTTCCGCATATCTAAACGAATTATTTCGTTATAAAGGTTTCCAATCTCCCTCCGTGACTAATTTCGAATCTTTTATAGACCAGTTTGCTGGCGCTGTAAGCGCTTTAAAAAATCTTAAATTTTGAAAAAAAGAGAATTTAGCTGATCTAATTATATTACATATAGCTACACAAAAGATAGACTCGGAAACTGTACGCGCTTTCGAAATTGATTGCGGAAAGAAAATACCTAACTTCGACGATTTTGTGGAATTTATCACAACTCGCGCTAAGGTATTTGAGAGTACTAGTACGAACGTCAATAATACTTCCAATTCACGTCAAAATAAAAATACTAAACAGCCAAACAACGGAACTTCTGGCAGTGCGCCGAAGTATCAGGCTTATGTGAGCACAGTCAACAAGCCTACTTCTAAATGTCTGTGCAAAAATGGATCACATACACATCTTTATATGTGTGCTGATTTTAATAAATTATTAACTCCTCAGGAACGTTTTCAATGCGTCAAAGAGAAGAATGCGTGTGTCAACTGCTTATCCATTGGATTGCATAAAACCTCACGATGTCCTCTTCCTCCCCAGTGTTCTTGCAACTTAAGACATAATTCAAAATTGCATTTTAACCAGAGTGAGGAACAGGCCCACGCGTCTCAGTCACATACAGAAGCGTCGCCTCAGCAAATACCTAAACCTACTGTTACTGCATCGCCGCCCGTGGCGAGCGAACGTGTAGATATAACTTTATGTACTACAAACGCTTACTCGTCCACTAGCGCCGCGCAGGAATACAATAGCAATTGCGCAGGCGACAGTCGATCTACTGTCTTATTAGCGACTGCGTAGGTTTTTGCATATGACGCTTGTGGTACGCGACAAATCATTCGCATCTTACTTGACAGTGCGTCTCAGGCAGACTTCATCTCGAGGAAATGTGCCGACCGTTTAGGCTTAAAAATCAATAACACAGAACGTACTATCGTGAAGGGGTTCTGTGGAATTGAAAAAGCTCTACAATCTAGCACGGTTGATTTAAAAATTTATTCACGTTTTAATCATAACATAACCTTTAATATTTCGCCACTTATTGTTGACAAAGTGACGGATAAGTTACCTACGGCTGTGGTAGATACATCTGTCCTATCGCAGTTGAACGGTATTCAACTTGCTGATGAAAGTTTCTGTGTACCTGATGAGATCGATGCGCTGATAGGAGCTTCCCTATTCCCGCATTTGCTTCTCCCCGACGACGTTCATACGTCTCGTCGCGAACCGTCGGTACCCATGAGACTGAATTCAGTCTTTGGTGTCGTGCTAATAGGCAAAGCGCCTACGATACCAATTATAAATAATTATACGGCCTTGACATGTTGTTTCGTTCAAGAGTCACCTGCTATTGACTCCTTAGTCAAGCGCTTCTGGGAACTCGAAGAGCTGCCCTCCGCTTCTGTTCAACATCCTGATGATGAAGAATGTGAAGACTTCTATACTTCGACCATGGTCCGTGATCCTGTTACTGGCAGATACGTTGTCGGCCTGCCATTTAAAGAGAATTCTATGGACGTAGCTAAAAAACGTTACGCATCCCTTGAAAGAAAGCCTCGAGCTTCTTCAAAATTAAAGTCTGCATATAACGACGTTATAAAAGGTTATCTTGCGAAAGAATATATTTCTCCCGCGCCTAATTATAATTGTATAGATCTAAAATTGAGATTCGTGGATGATTCATGCCGCACCAGCCCAGGAAAGGCATTGAACCATCTGCTATACTCTGGGAAAAATTTAAAAGGTCCGTTTAAAATAATCCGCCTGCACACTATAGGACTGAGAGCTGATTGCCGCGAGCAGTTTCTTCAAATCATTATGCGCGAAGCTGACCGTCGCTATCAATGCTTCTTATATCGGTTCAATCCGGCACCCGGCACGGCGGGACTCTTTGGGGATGCAGGTGCTTCTTCGGATAGCTCTGTAGCCACAAGGTTTACTGCCAGTGGGCCATTCCTCATGGAACCGGGCGGGTCGGCTGGGTTGCGGATAGCCGCTGCCCTACGGGCCCTGGACAAGAGGTCTGTTCAGTGACACACCCAACACTGTTCAGGTTCCCCCCCTATCATTCCTATGATCCATGTACCTACGCCCATCCTATCCCCGGGAGGTTCTAGGGTGTGCGCTGTGGGACGGCTTGCCTATTCCTGTCCGGCCCTGACCCCGTCTGTCCATTAGGACTGGATGGGGGAGGAGCTGGCGGACAGGCATGGCTGACTCGCGGTGCGCGCCTAAGACCTCCTGGATCCACATATTTCCTTCTTTCCACAACGTCCCCATCACCAGAACAAACACTACAAACACACACTACACCGACTATCTCTCTGCAGCGCGTTTTCCCGGACCCAGTGGTGGTTGGGACGACGGGGGGGACTCCACTGGAGTACTCCCTGTAAGAACAGCTGCCCTGGTATGGGAGCGCGTGGCAGAGAGAAGTCGAACAACACACAAATACACAATACACAATACACAACCTAGTCTAAGGTGTCACACGAACCGTGCCGAGAGACTCATGGCTGAGGGGGATTGCTCAGTCTCGAACGGTGTCTCCTCGAAACCGGGGCAAATCGAGGAGTAACAAGCGCCCTTCAGGCTTTAAGCGGGGCTCTGAAGCCTGTGACGCCCGTACTTCCCTTGCTTCTCGTGGGAACAAAATGGATAAAAACGCAACAAACTCAAAAAACACTCTGCCTTCTACCACCTCGTGTGGTAACAAACCCAACCGACCCCAGCCTTCTGAACGGACACCGACGGACACCACAAACCGACCGACCTATAGCGAAGTAGACAGGACAGCAACGGACGGACCTACTGACGGAACACTGGACTTGACTTCTTTGGCCACTGCAATGCCGCGACCTCCAGTACTTGTACCGGGGGAAGCATGGACCCAAGTGGTCCCAAAGCAGAGGAAAAAGAAGTCTAAGTCCAAAAAGAAACCGAAGAAACAGACAGACGGACAAGTAGGTCCCATGGGTGGTAGCACGACCGGGCCGGAAACGGGACTGAGTCTGGACAAGACCAAAGCGGGCCCTGGTCAGCGGGAGGAATCGAATGGACAAAGCGGAGGGGGGCGGCCATCTGGCTGCTGCCCTCCAGTGGAGACCGTCGATCCACCTGCGGACCGGAGCAAAGCGGAGGACGCGTCCGGGCAGACGACCTGTATCCGGCCTAAACCGAACGCACCAAGCACCAACGCCCCACCACCACGTCGGCCCAGCCACACCGGCAAGGCTGACGAAAGGAGGAGGAGCACCGACACGTCGACAGGCGAGACCGGCTTAAAGCGGGAAAGGCTTGACGACACAATATCACCCAGGGGAGAGAACAAGCGACTCAAACCGGACAAACGCACACGACCGACGACCTCCTATGCTCAGGCGAGCCAACCTCACCTGAGTGTAGCGATCACAACCGACCCAAAGACTGACCTCACGCAAGAACAAGCCGACAACCTCCAGATTCTCATTCAGGAGGAGATCTTTAACACCGTTAGAGAGCACGCCAACTGGATGAAGAACTCTGGGGTAGGGGTAGGACCGCACGTTCCGCAGTTCGTCGGTAAAGCGTACTTTAGCGACGGAGTGCTGAAGGTGTGGTGTAGCACTGACAAGGACCTGACCTGGTTGCGTGAGGCCGTACCGCGGCTGAAGGCACCTAAGGCGGGTACAAGGTACACGCTGATAAACCAGGCCGACATACCTGCAAAGGTGAAGTCGGTGCTGTATGTGCCAGGCTATGACAAGGACATGGAGCTCCTGCACCAGGTTCTTACTTTCCAGAACCCGCACTACAAAGTATCAACGTGGACCTTGTACTCTTATCAACGTGTGGAAAACCGACAACGGGGAATCAACCTCATCCTAGGGATCCCCGTAGATCAAATAGACGGCATAATGGCCAGGGGTAGAAGGGTGTCATACTCGACCGGCACCATTTACCTCCGTTTCCTCAACGGAGATGAACTAGGAGAGATTCCACCTAAAGAACTCCCAAAACCGGACCTCCAGCCGATGGACGTCGAGACAGTGGAAGACCTGCCTCCCTTACCAAAACCCACTGAACCGGTTAGTATCACGGAGGGACCGTCTGAAAAGAGTGAGTCTGTAGACGAGCTGTTGGCAGACGAGCCCTCTACTTCCACGCCCCCATCAACCACAACCGCATGGGAGAGGGCGGCAGGAACGTCTACAGGAACATCTACCGGACCATCGTCGGGGACGGCCATGGTAGGATCTACTGCAGTACCCAATCTAGGGGAACTGCTAAAACGATGGGCCCCTAAGGCCGATCACTGACGTACCATTCAACCGTATCAAAGTCATACAGACCAACCTCCAGCACAAACACCTCGCGACGGCCAACGTCAGAAGACTGCTGGAGGTTGAACCCGAGACCATCGCCTTGATCCAGGAGCCGTGGGTCAGGGCCAACACTATATGCGGCCTCGGAAACTGCAATGGTAAGCTTTACTATAACAGTTTGCAAGAACCGCCTAGGACATGTATATATGTACCACGCTGTATAACAGCGTCACTACTAACGCAATACTGTTACAGAGATCTAACAGCAGTAATAATACAAAATGGAATACAACAAGGAGTAGGCGCAACACCGAAACCTCTGGTCATGGCGTCTCTATATCTCCCGATTGAAGGACAAATACCAACAAAGGAGGTATAGGATCTAATACGTCACTGCGAAAATGAGGACTTAGATCTCATCATCTCAGTGGACAGCAACGCACACCATACATTATGGGGAAGCCGAACAAATAACAAAAGAGGTGAGCAATTAGTTTCCTATTTACTCACTACTAACCTTAACATTCTAAATAGAGGTTCAGAACCAACATTCGTCTCGAGCCGTTTTCAGACAATCATAGACATAACCCTGGCATCACACAACATATCAGGGCAAGTAGGAAACTGGCATGTATGCGACGAACCGTCACTATCAGACCACAGACGCATTTGTTATGAACTAAACCTGGAACGAATTCCAGAAATACCTAGGAGAAATCCCAGAAAAACAAATAGGAAGCTATATAAAGCACTTATAGATACAAAAATAAACGACACAAAAACCAACACAGTGGACGTTCTGAAAATAGAAGAAAATGTCAAAAGAATTACCGAGCATATACAAACATGCTATGAACAAGCGTGTCCCATCTATACACAGAGAACTAAACAAGCACCAAAACACAGTTGGTGGAATCTGGATCTAGAGAGGAAACGGCAGAGGCTAAGACACCTCTTTAGCAGAGCCATGAACACCAGACAAGATAAGGACTGGGATAACTTTAAAGTGATGCAAAACCAATATAAAAAGTTGGTTAGACAAACCGAATACAAATCATGGAAAAGGTTCTGTACAAACATAGAATCAAATGACAATGCAAACAGGATCAGGAAAATCCTATCCAACGATAACAATAGTACCCTAGGCTCTCTTAAGAAATCTGATGGGAGCTATACTATAAACCAAAAGGAAGTATGTGAAACTCTGATAGAGACACATTTCCCAGGATGTAGAATCGTAAATGAGCCAGATTGGACCAATGAACAGAACAATACCCCGTCAGAAGAAGACTGGGAAATAGCAAACAAAATAGTCACACAAGACAGGGTGAGATGGGCTATCGACAGCTTCCACCCCTTCAAAGCCGCAGGAACAGATAACATATTCCCGGCACTGCTACAATGGGCGAGCGGGAAACTAACACCACGGCTCGCGGACGTCTACAAAGCCTGCATAGCCTATAAATACATACCGAAAACATGGAGAGAGGTAAAAGTGATTTTCCTCCCAAAACCTGGAAAAACGGACTACACCCAACCTAAATCTTTTAGACCAATTAGCCTTACTTCGTTTCTACTGAAAACGCTGGAAAGGCTAGGTGACAGATATCTACGTGACGGAGTAATGCATCACATACCGATACATCGAAACCAACATGCCTATAGTACAGGCAAATCGACTGAAACAGCTTTGCACTCTGTAGTGGGCAAAATAGAACACAATCTTGAAAACAAAATATCAACACTGGGAGCGTTTGTCGACATCGAAGGTGCCTTTGATAAAACGACTTTCAAGAGTATAGACGCAGCACTGGCGAGATACAAGGTACCAAATACCCTACGAACATGGATAGGATCACTACTTGAAAAGAGAGTGATCCAGCTAGAAATCAATGGTCTAACCAAAGGCATAGTGGCGAGGGGATGTCCACAGGGCGGTGTCTTATCACCGCTACTGTGGAACCTCGTCGTAGATGACCTCATAACAAAACTGAACGACAACGGTTTCTTCACAGTAGGGTATGCGGACGATCTTACAGTCCTCATCAGTGGGAAACAAGAAAACACACTCAGTACAATAATGCAAAATGCCCTAAAACTCATAGAGAGGTGGTGCAAAGAAAATGAACTAACTGTGAACCCCAAAAAGACGGATCTAATACTGTTCACCAACAAAAGGAAACCTACGTTATCAAAAACACCAACACTCTTTGGCACAAGTCTAACGTTATCGACGGAGGTAAAATACCTCGGCGTAATATTAGACGGAAAGCTGAATTGGAAAGCGCACCTGGAAAACAAGATACAGAAGATGACAGTCGTTCTGAATCAATGCAAACGCATGATAGGAAAGACATGGGGCTTAAAACCAAAGATAATACACTGGCTCTACCTTGCAGTCGTTAGGAGTGCACTATCATATGCATCACTAGTCTGGTGGACCAGAACACTCCTAACGACAGCTCAACAAGAACTGCAGAAATTCCAAAGGCAAGCATGCTTAGCGATCACCGGAAGCATGTGCACCACACCAACCGCAGCACTGGAAGCGATACTAAACATACCTCCGCTTCACCTCTATATAAGGGAAGAAGCTGCACTCACAGCGCTCAGGCTGAAAACATATGGTCTGTGGAAAGAGAACAAAACAGGCCATACCAAAATACTACACGCAATGCGAAACTGCCCTTACACGGACTGGATCTGTGATAAAACAAGGAAGGAATATGTAATGGACAAACAATATAAAATCATCATAGAAGAAGATCAGAACTACAAAACAACCACTAATACGATAGACGTATACACAGACGGGTCCAAAACAAACAACGGTACAGGAGCTGGTGTGTACTGTCCAGAACTGAACATAAACATAGCCCACCCACTCGGTAAGAACAATTCGGTCTTCCAAGCGGAGTGTGTTGGCATCGAAACCGCAGCAACTGCTATAGCAAACAGAAAGGTAACAAATTTCAACATAAACATTCACAGCGACAGCCAGGCAATCCTTAAGGCACTGGCAAAAAACACCGCAACCTCGAAACTGTTATTGGGGTGCCATAAAAGACTCAAATATATATCAAAAACTAACAAAGTAACATTACGCTGGATTCGTGGTCACAGCGGTAATGTAGGGAATGACACGGCTGATGATCTAGCTCGAAGGGCCGCAACGATGGCGGTAGCGGGACCAGAACCCATTGTCCCAATACCGTTCAGTGAGTACAAATCATGGCTACACAAAAACACCGCACAGATACATGCACAAATATGGGAACGCACTACAGACTGTAGGCAAGCAAGAACAGCTCTAACACACTTAGATAAACACCTAACAGATAAACTTCTACGACTTAGTAAACACAAACTGAGACTAGTCGTAGGCATGATTACAGGGCATTGCTCACTAAATAAACATTTTTCCACCCTAGGAATCACGGACAGCCCTCTGTGCAGAGCCTGCATGGAGGAGGAAGAAACACCGGCACACGTGCTACTAAGCTGCACTGGAGTGTCGGACCAACGCGAGACCTACTTGGGGTCCTCAGCAACACTCCAAGACATCCTGTGCGACCTGGGAGGCCTCTTCGGATTCTGGAGTGAGCTCGGCTGGCTGGAGTGATCCGGCGAGGACCCGCATCAACGACTTCACGCGCAACGAGCGAAGTATCGCTTACTCGCGGAAAAGTCCCAGGATATGAAGATGAAGAAGATGAAGATCGGTTCAATCTTCAAGACCCTCTCGTGTTGTTTCTGCTCAACCGAGTATGCTTTGGCCTCACTTCGAGTCCGTTCCATGCATTGCGCACGGTAAGGCAACTCATAGAAGACGACGGCGATAAATATCCACAAGCGAGTAGCATTTTGCTACCTGCGCTTTATATAGATGACGTTGCCTTTCCGCTTCCCAGTGAAAAAGAAGCAATTATTGCGTCGCAACAGATGATTGACCTCTTCAAAGGTGCACAGTGGGAATTGGTAAAACGGAATAATGATTCTCGCGAAGTTTTAGATAACCTTCCAGCGTCACACAAACTTCCTACTGAAGTAGAGTTTGTTATAGCCTCGAACCATAAGATACTTGGTTTGCATTGGTCCACTGAAAAAGACTTATTCTTTTTCAAAATTTCTGTCTCTCAAGGTACGACGTGCAGTAAATGCTTAATCTTATTGACGGTGACACGTCTCAGGGACTTAATCGGATTCATTTATAATGTAACATTTGTTTATACCAAAATATTAACTAAAATGATTTGGCAATTAAATCAAGAAGCTCCACCACATATACTAAAAAGGTGGAAGCAACTCTGTGATGAGCTACCAGCTTTTAAATTGCTTCGCACAGTTCGTGACGCTGAACGCTTCCCAATCAAGGCGAAATATGCATATCTCAGTTCCAAAAATGCTTTATATTGGATAAAAAGGCTCACCGCATAGATGGCAAGCTTTTGTCGCGAGTAGAGTTATCCAAATAGCAGAGAATATCTCACCTGATAAATTCCTTCAATCTCCAGGCATTAAGAACTCTACTGATATTAAATCCAGAGTTATCATAATTGAAAAACTTATTTCACGTCCCCTGTGGCGTCTCGGCCCACCGTGGGCTTCTTTACCTACGTCTCAGTGGCCTCTCAAAACTCTAGTTGGAGAGTCTATTAAAGACATATCTGATCAAAAAGTTTTGAGCCATGCTGTTTGTACGGCTGTAAAGCAATACACTCTACATGAACTTGTACTTCGTAGCTCTTTGATAAACAAACTTCTATGTTTGATTCCATATATTTGTAGATTCGCAATTTCATTGCTCTATCTCAATATTTTAATATTAGTTGCTGCTGATTTAAATTTTGTTGAGATTTCAGCTCTTAAGCCAAGTCAAATCCTGCAGACAGGGCCTTTACTTTCCCTTTCTGCGACTGAAGTCAGTTTAGACAAAGTTAACTTACTTGACACGCATTCGCTAATGGATGAAATAGTTAAGCCTTTGGCGATCGTAGAAAATGTGCATCCTTCAAAAGATGGCATTATCCGAGTAGCAACTGTGAGGATTTCAGGGAAAACTTACCTGCGTCCAGTTACTCGCTTATGCCCACTTCCGACTCAATAAATTATAAATATAGCTTCATAGTTTAACATAAATTTTACTATAATATATCTTAACTATACATATTATTATGTTTTTCATATTTTGTATAATATTACTAACACTTATACGCATTGCGCGACTTCCTTTATGTAGAGACGTCTCTACTCTCTACCCTATGGGATTTTTTCTTAAAGGTACCCTTTAAGGGCGGGTGGAAATGGTTCCGCCAGATTAATTATCTGTCGTAAAAATGTAAAACTATAACAATTTGGTGCAATTCCCGTCCTTATCTCCCATACCTTAAAGTACCTACGCTAAAGCGAGACAACGCGTCATGTGAAAACTTCAAATCATGAAGTTAGTTGGCAATCGAACACTGCGCGCATCGCATATCGTCCTTGCAAATATGTGCTAATTCAAATACAACGGTTGAGTGAACTATAAAGTAACCCAAAATTGATATATCATACTATAAAATAAAACTATGCCATAACGGGACATTTTTTGCCCACAAATTTATATAAAAATTACAGTGAAAGTGTTATGTGTCGCACTGACCGAGGAGCTGTGGTGTATCTGGAAAACGTGAGTAGGTACTTCCTGTTTTCTACCAAATTCCTTTCTTCTTTTGATTAGATAGCACCAATTATTTAGCTTCTTTATAACCTAGAGATACAGTCCACGAAAGAAAAAAAGAAATAACTATAATATAATATAACTTAACCTGGCGCGACCACCCCCTAAGTTTTGATTCTTCTGGTCCCAGACAAAATCCGTCGCCGTAAAAATTACAATTAAAAAAGAAAGTAAGTAATCCAATACAGTCCGATCTTACTGGAATTATTATAATGAAAATGTTCCCATTCGAAGTAAAAGTTCTTAACAAACTGCACCGCCATTTAATTTGATATTTAATAGGATATTTGCCGCCTCCGATAGTAGGTATTTGAAACTCAAATGCAATCATCGTAAGATTGTAATCTATCTACGAGATTTTAAACTGCTGAAAGATTGTAAACCGTAACACATAGCACATACAACGTACAGTAGACTATCGAAGTGCATAAACGTAGTCGTGAAATCCTAGTGCTCAGATTGGTGACGATGGAAATTGTAAACATTACGGTCCTTCGATAGTTTACAATCTCGCGAGATAGATAATTCGTACAACCGAGCAAAGCAAGCACGGATCCATTAAAGTAGTGTTATTATCTCGCTGCAGACTCGGTCATAAATCATTCGAGTGTTTCGCTTTTGTTCTGCAGTAATGCACAATTCAACAAAGAACAACAAAAGCGAAACACTCCAATGATTTTTGACCGAGTCTGCAGCGAGATAATAACACTACTATAGCAGGAGATCCAAATCAATAGGTAACCCTAGGCATGCCCCCAAAGGTTTTCGGTGCTGGCTCGCATCCAGACTGCATTTCTAGTTTCTAGTCAATAACACGCCTAACATTATCTATTGCTTGTTGAATTGACGCCTTTTTGTACGTAAATGTGGTTTTACACTTTTTAAGGTTCCGTACCCAAAGGGTAAAAACGGGTCCATATTACTGACACTTCGCCGTCCGTCCGTCCGTCTGTCACCAGGCAGTATCTCTTCAACCGTGATACATAATTTTAACAGATGATGTATTTCCGTTGCCGCTTTAACAAAGAATACTTACTCAAAAATTGTAATACCTACGCTAGAAAGATATTTTAAAATTTTCACTCCGAAAAATTAGTTCAACATAGTAATCGTTAAGCAGCATCTATGCAGATTGGTTTATTAATCGTGAAATTAATAATAAGTGTAAGTAAGATTGGGTTTAAAGACACTGAGTCTTCAATCCCACTCAACATCGCGTGATTGCATTACTTTTCGCGTCTTACTGCCCGTCACGCGCAGTCGAGTGATAAGCCCATACCTTTTTTGTTTTTATGTGCCCTATTTTTATTTATTACTCTAAGTATATCTTTTATATTTTGGAATTATTTTGGAAAGATGGCCGTAGCGTTAAATGCAGATAACAAAAATTTACAAAAGAAAAACACTCAGACACTGGAAAACATTCATGCTCATCACACAAACTTTTTCCAGTTGCGGGCATCGAACCCACGACCCCTGACGCAGAAAGCAGTACCACTACCAACGGCGCTATTCAGCCGTCATGCTGTCTCAAGATGATGAGTGCAGTGCAGTGTGTCGCATGATATTGCAATGCTTGTGGGACGCACTGCATCTAAAATGGTATCACTTAACATAAAGAATGCTAGAGACAGGCAAATAAAGCCTGTATTATTTCTAGAATTAACTTTTGCACTGGGCCGTTATAGAAGCGATGCACTGGCCCGTCTTGTTTAGCCGCTCGCTACACGCTGTTTCAGCCGGCCTATTTCTAGCCGAGCAGTGTTTCAGCCGCCCTATTTCCAGCCACTGCATATTATAATGAGTGCTGTAGATTCGACGAGTACGCGATGCTGAATACGCTTTAAATGTCAATGTGTGTTGCGAGATACAATCTTGGACAAGAAAACTGAATTATAGATATTTCAATCTACGATGACTCGCCCCACTCGTATCAAAATCGCTTATGTCTCATTCGATACGTATGGGGATTGACAGGGTGGGGCGCGTCATCGTGGATTAAAATATCTGCACATCCCACCGTAACTGGATTTAATAATATAAATTCGGGTTTCCATTAATCCCACGGAAGCCAGAATTTCCGCCAGTGTGGCTGAAACTTGGAAAAGAGTAAGATTAAACCATGGATTAGTAACTAATTATCTTTTTGATTAGTGTTTTACACACTTAGGAAATCTTCTTCTATCTATCTAATCTATCTATATAATATATATAAATCTCGTGTCACGATGTTTGTCCGCGATGTACTCCTAAACTACTGAACCGATTATAATAAAATTCGCACACCATGTGCAGTTCGATCCAACTTGAGAGATAGGATAGTTTAAATCTCAAATTATAGTCGCAATTTTAATTTATTATTATAACAAAAACTTTAGCCACAGCAACGCGTGGCCGGGTCAGCTAGTAATTAATATATATAAATCTCGTGTCACGATGTTTGTCCGCGATGTACTCCTAAACTACTGAACCGATTATAATAAAATTCGCACAACATGTGCAGTTCGATCCAACTTGAGAGATAGGATAGTTTAAATCTCAAATTATAGTCGCAATTTTAATTTATTAATATAACAAAAACTTTAGCCACAGCAACGCGTGGCCGGGTCAGCTAGTAATTCCTATAAATTTAAATACGAATCAAAATTTTTCACTCGCAGCGGGATTCGAACCCGTATTTACCCGAACCCGAATCATGGATTAGTAGTTTGATATGGCCAAGAACGAGTCGATTATTCGCTCTAGGGTTCTGTATCAATATTGATGATATTATTTACTTAAAGTGTAGGTACACACTTTAAGTAAAGCTACAATTAATATTTTCAAACTAATCCTCAACTTCACTGAGTAACTATCCATGACTTATTATTTAAACATTCTTTATATCTGTCCTTTTTGAAAAAATCTTTTAGATCTTGATTTTTGCTGAAATTATGGCTAAATGTTTAACTTTTAACCATAGTTCCATTTCTGTATAGACTCTATATTCACAAATACAGGGAATACTTTATTCTATTTTGCATGTATGCAGACGCATGAGTGAAATTAATGTTTGACTGAAAGTATGAGGTTTATATGGAGAAGGTGTGCAGACTGCTAATTTTAACAAATATCGGTTAGGTTAGGTTATTTAATATCGGATCGGATAGGACCACTAGTTGAAACAAAAACTATATATAGATATTTCAATCCACGGAGACGCGCCCCACTCTGTCAAAATAGCTTGTTTTTTATTCGATTCGTATGTAGTTTGGCAAAGTGGGGCGCGATATCGTGAATTGAAATATACCTGGCGAGTATTTAAATTAATTGTATTTCAAACGGAATAGGGGCATCCGATAACCGAAAGAAACCCCTCGAGTTAAATTGTACAAAAATAATATCAATACGTTTCGAGCACGAACTGAAGGCCGAGTGGGCCCAAGAGGCTTTCGACGTTGGCAAAGGAACGGCGTGACTCGTCAGGCTGACTTTGTGAGACCGAGACAAAAGCGTCTCTCCTGCTCGTTGCTCGATGGATTTATTGCAGCACTAGGTTTAGCCCGATACTCCGCCCCTGTCATTTACGGGTTTTCGCAAAGCTCGCGGGAATAATACAATAAACTAGCGGACGTCCACAGCTTTTCCCGCGAGAATTTCGGTTTTAAAAAAACCATGGTTTTTTGACGTGACGTCTTATAATTCGATAGAGCCGGTTGCACGCACGAAAAAACATGACTCATCCGGCGTTACCTCGCTCATGCGGCGTTACCGGCGTTACCTCGCGAGCGCGGAACGAGCGACAAAGAAGACGTTGTCACGTTCAACTATCGTCAGTAAACCGACTTTACAGACAACCAATTTTTTTTATTATTTTTTGACGTGACAACGTCTTATAAATCGATAGGGCCGGTTGCACGCACGAAAAAACATGACTCATCCGGCGTTACCGGCGTTACCTCGCTCATGCGGCGTTACCTCGCGAGCGCGGAACGAGCGACAAAGAAGACGTTGTCACGTTCAACTATCGTCAGTAAATCGACTTTACAGGCAACCAATTTTTGACGTGACAACGTCTTATAAATCGATAGAGCCAGTTGCACGCACGAAAAAACATGACTCATTCGGCGTTACCTCGCTCATGCGGCGTTACCGGCGTTACCTCGCGAGCGCGGAACGAGTAACAAAGAAGACGTTGTCACGTTCAACTATCGTCAGTAAACCGACTTTACAGGCAACTATTTTTTTTTAATCAAGAATATAATCCATCTCCATTCCAAATTTCAGCCAAATCGGTTCTAGAGTTGCAGCGTGAAGGAGTATTTATCCACACAAACTTTGACTCTCTTATAGGCGTCGAGTATTGAAAAATTCTCTCTTAGTGCACCCTAGACCTCATAAAAAATCTTTGTGCCAAAAGTGTCTCTAGACAAAGCGGTTTAGGCTGTGCGTTGATATTTCTGTCACTAATGAGTCAGTAATTAGTAGTAAATTAATAAACGTATATCGCAATCTAGCCATAAAATAAGCGCAATTTTGTGTTGTAGATAACAGACACATAAGATTAATTATACATACATACAATACATAGAAAAACACCCAGATGTCGGAAAACACTCATCTCACAAATATTTTTCAGTTTTGGGCATCGAACCCACGACATCCGGCGCAGATGGCATTCAGTCTCCTTTCGTGGATTTTTCGACTCGAGTAATTTTCTTACGATAAATGTGTTTTGGGGCAAGAAACCATAAACAAAGAAAGAAAGATTACTTTATTTTGGATTACGCAACACACAAAAAGAAAACTAGTACTAAAACGATGCCTAAATCACCCCCATCGACAAACGAGCAAAAACGTAAAACGCTATCGAGTTCTTAGCATTTTTGTATCTTGCACTAGCATTGCCTTTCTCCCTGTTTTATATCTACTTCCAAGAAAGTTTTCAACACCAATTTACCTATAGCTATGCATTGTTATAGCAATTTAAAAAATCCCGCAAAATTTAACGCACATGCAGCGGAAAACTTGGATAATCCCGGGATTAAAAGTATCCCGTGTGTTAATTTACAAATTTCATAAAAATCGGTTATTACTTTTATGTTTTATAATGTTTGGATAAAAACTTTTATTAATGTTGAAGCTTCCAATCCATAACATAAAAGTTTCCTAGCATTTATTCATTCTTGGCACAGAGCACGAAAACTTGAGATTTCCGAACATAAATTTTGAAGAATATCTTTGCTTAGATGTTTCATTTCGTACGAGAACGGAAGGTTGCAGCTCAAACATAATGCAGGGGCTTTTTATAGACAATATGTCGCCATTTCTCCGTTCGCAACCTTGAACGGGAAATATTTCGTTGGTATTTCTTTTTAAACCACAACCAAAGAGAATCTACACTAATATTATAAGGTTGATGAAGAGTTTGTTTGTTTGAACGCGCTAATTTCTGGAACTACAAGACCGAATTGTTTTTGTATATTTATAATATAAATATATAAAATATTTTGTATATATATAATATATATATAATATGAAAAATTTTCTTTGTGTTCGATAGTCCATTTATCGAGGAAAGCAAAAAGTAAATAAAATATAGGATAAAATAAAGATTAAAGGGGGCTCCCTGCATACAAAAAACGTGATTTTTTGCTCGTTATTGCTCGATATTAATAATGCCAATAGGATTTGTTTAGGATTCTGTGAAAAATGTATAGATTTTTCAATCCACGATGACGCGCCCCACACTTTCAATCTCCATACAAATCGAAAGAAACATACCTAAGCGATTTTGACAGAGTGGGGCGCGACTTCGTGGATTGAAATATCTATAATAGGCACTATACTCATAATTACTCGTTCAAGCTTCAAAATTAGAGTTTGAATAACCGTTGTTTAGAATCGGGGACTTTACAGTAATATCCTAAGTATAACAATTCTTTATGAAAATCGATCAAACATGCGTCAGGTAGCCTTATATGCCTCTTCCAATATATAAAATTGTCTTGTCTTGTCACAGTATTTGTTACAAATCTCATCCGAAACGGTTTGACCGATTTTTATGAAATTTTATGTATGTTCGGTAGGTCTGAGAATAGGACTTAAACTACTTTTCATATACCTTAATGAGAATTAATTGTAATGAATATGGCAAAACAACGTTTGCCGGTTCAGCTAGTACGACTCACGCTTTGTTATTTTTAAATAATATTTATTTACAACTTATCGTGTATTCTTTCATACAATTATCCGGTATCTGATTTTGGATCATGGTTATTATAGCAAGACTATTACGTAATTATTTCGTAGCACGTAGCGACGTAGCCAGGTAGCTCTACGACGTAGTACTTCGTAGCTCAATCGCTTACTTAGCTGCCGTAGCTCGTTGTAGCCATTATAATAGAACTTCGTAGCCTCGAAGCGCGTTTTAGTGGCACGGGGACTGAAAGGAACCACCACTATTATAAATTATTATCGTGATAAATTATTATCATGATAAATTATTATCATATAGACAACTGAACAGTTACGTCTCGGTGTCTAACCGCGGTTTACATTTGAAAATATTACCCAGTAGACCAAAAGGTAGGCAATATTAAAAAAAATATCAACTTCTCTCATCAAACTACCCTTGCTTTCCAAAAAAAGAATCATCGTAATCGGTCAGTGTATTATCCTTCTATCGCGGATATACTTAAAAAAACAAAATAAGAATCATCGTAATCGGTTAGCGTATTATTCCTTCTATCGCGGATATACCTACTTAACGCAAGACTTACATAGTTTTCTCATGGTTGTAATTATCAGAATTAAACTAAATTGAAATGATTTAATACGAAAAGCATCACCTTTCAAATAAAAAAAAATACCAAAATCGAACGAACATTCAATTGAAACTACTGAACTAACAAACAAACAAAAAAATACAGTGGAATTGAGAACCTGCTCCTTTTTTGAAGTCGGTTGTCGGTTTCTTGTTTTGCCGGACAAGTGTGAATTCAATTCAATTCAATTATCTTTATTTGCGAATTTGGGTACAATATATAGATGTCACAAATACAACAGATCTTATCCAAATTCAGCCTTACGGCATGCAATGTTACAAAATAAAAGTCAAAAATAATGAAAGTCAAAAAAAAATGAAGAAAACAATAAATATTACGTCAACTAATCTTTAGTTAACTAAATTTATCTGCGAGGTAATCATTTAAAGAATAATATGCCTTATCATACAAAAATTTTTTTAACTTATTTTTAAATATTGGTATTGCACTTATTGAGATTATATGTTTTGGCAAATGATTATATCATAGAATAGGACCAGTGCAGAAAAAACTCTTTGAGACCTCCATCGGTTCACAATATTATTATGTCAATTATTCCATGGCGATCGGCGAGGACGCATGCTTACGTAAGCACGCAGGGTTCTTGCAGTCGCCATAACAACACGCCTCAAACAGCGCTCTATCGTAAACACTGCCTTATAAACATTGGTGCCACTGCCATACAACGTGCAGGTTACTTGCCATAATTAGCCGAAAGCCTTAAGGCTTTAAGAGCTGGCTTTTTTTACGATGTTTAAGGCATTTTGTTTAAAGAACTGATCATCGAATCCTTACAGAAAAAATATGTAACGGAAAATTAGGGTCTTATGAACAATCGGTATTAACAATAAATGAATTTTCTCAAATCCTGTTTCAGAAAAAAAAATCCAAAAAAGCATCTAATTTCGTCATAGTTTGAAAATTGTCTGTAAAACGGCACAAGCTATTTAATTAATTCTTGAACACAAAAAAAGTACATAAAAATTACAACAACTTTGATTGACAGGTTTATTTTTAGGCCTTCTAGCAATCGTGTAAAGTAATAATTTCCCCGAAATTTAAGTAAATCAGTGTGAACGCGGCTGCTCCGTCTCCATGTAAACTGTCATTCGGCCTTGGATTTATTCAATTTAATTTTGTCTTTCTCATTCTCATGGATAAGTTGGTAGTTGCGACATGCAGCGTCGCGGAAAATCGGCCTACAAGCCGTATTTAGGTGATTTTGAATGAAGTTTTATGCAAAAACTATAAAGAAAATTACTTTCAAATTTACACGTCATGTATTTTGGGTCTTTAATCTAAAATCGCTTAGAAGCAGAAACACGATTGAATAAAATTTTCTCGATAGAAAGTTCTCCCAAAAGTTGGTCCAAAATCTCAGTTTTTCTATATTTTATCGGAAACTACAATGGATTTAATTGTAATTTTAGTTTTAATGTATCGGTAATAATAATATCCTAAAACGCTTAGAACGGATTTTTGATAACCAGCTTAGTTTTTGAGTAATTAGGTAAAACGTCGTTTTTCTGCTATATTCTTCCGCGACGCTGCATGTCGCACCTACCAAATCTCCGTGAGAGTGAGAAAGACAAAAATAAATTCAATCAATCCCCTTAAACCTAATTACTAAAAAATTGTCTTTATAGTTTTTAAATAAAACTTCGGAGTGGTTTTCATTAATTGTAGTGGTGATCACTTAATTAGCAATTACAGCCCTAGATTTGTTTATTCTTGACTGAAAAGCACATTGTAATTTGAACAATGCGCGGTCATTGAGGAATAGAAGAGTTACGACGTAACTTGCCACAGTGGCAATGTGCCAAGTTGGCAGGATTCACACACATTTGAGAGATAGAGAACTCTCAGTCGTGCAAGTTTCCTCGCGATGTTTTCATAGCAAGTGATAATTTTAATAGTATCAATTGCCACTACTAAGTAATTTCCATATTTTTGAACCGATAACAATGTGGTTCAGAGAGCATCCAAATATACACTAGTTATTATTGTTTGGGATTGCTAAAAATGTGCGATTTTCATATTATTTTACCACCTAATTAGTAGCCACTAACCGAAAAGTGGATTTTCTAGGCAAGAGCGCTCTGACCTAGACCTCTTTATTGCTTTTCTTCAGAATAAAATTTTATTGTTGGGCGAGCTTATTACTTGGATTAAAAAGAGTTATTGATACACGTATCGTTTGAAAATGAAAGCTTGCTAACTTAAAGTAACTTTTTATTTTTTATTTATTATTAATTTTGTTGATAATGAAAGAGTTTTAGCAACACGGATAATATCGTGTTGTTCAATCGATTAATTCTATTGGCCCTTCTGTAGTTAATTAAACAGTTTACAGTTTGACTTTGGATCACAACAATTTCTAAGATTTTGGAATGGATCTTACACGTTAACTCGATGTTGTAGTCACAAAGTTAATCTGACATTTTTAAGGCGGCCACTGCTCCTTCTTTCAGAGATACGTACTTAGTGGTAAACTTTCAATGGATAAACAAACATAACGACGGTTTGAGGCTAAGCTTATGGGTTACTGAGATACAGTAGGGGAGCTCAAGAGGGGGATTTTGGTAGTTACTCGAGCGTCGTACTTGACCATTTGGAATATTAGATGAGAAAAAAATGATGTTATATTATGATGTATGTATATGTTTCAGTGGAAGGGGATGAAAGAAAAAATCGTATAAAAATTGAAAATGTTTTCTCGAGCGCGTCAGATTTTTATACAGACGCTTCTTCTTGATATGCTTTTCGTCGAGTATACTTTCATGGACCGAATTTTTATTTTTATTTTTTGAAAACCTGTATCAGTTTCCCCCACCACTGAAACAGCAAACTTTATGTAACCTCTTTTTCATTTTGGCACCGAAAATTTACAATGCAGTAGGTCCTCATGACGCTCAAGTAACTACCGATTTAGCATCGTGGGCTCCCTGAGTTACTATTAGCGCCTACTACTTGTGTCTACTGTCTAGCGAGCAGCGGATAGGACGTCTGCTACTGTTGTGGGTGGGTGGTGGGGTGGGTGCGTGGGGCCGGTGCATGCACGTGGTGCGGGTGCGGTGCGGGCGAGCTCACCGTCGGCATCAGCTGGTCGGTGCTGCGCACGCGGGTCACCTTGTTCCTGTAGATGAGCTTCTTGAGCGCGCGCTCCGCCGGCTTGTTCCAGCGCATGAACAGCACGTACGCGCCGTACAGCGAGAACAGCGCCAGCGCCTCCTGCCAGTAGATGACGTTGTCGCGGAAGCAGTAGATGAGCACCAGCAGGCTGACGGAGTAGAACGTGCAGTCGCGGAACAGCGGCCACCACGTCAGCGACAGCGTGGTGCGCGAGAACAGCGCGCACGCGCCGATCACGAACAGGATGTTGAACACGGCCGAGCCCACGATCGTGCCGATGCCCACGTCGTCGAACGACACGAACACGCCGATGATCGACGTGAACAGCTCGGGCGCGGAGCCGCCGGCCGCCATGAACGTGGCGCCCGCCACGTCGTCGCTGATCGCCAGCCGCTCGATGATCACGTCGAGCGCGGGCACGAAGAACTCGTCGCACACGATCGCGAGCGCCACGAACATGTAGCCCATGCCGACCACGTGCAGCACCACCGCGCCGTCGCGCCGCTGCTCCGGCGTGAACAGGTCGGGCGGGAACAGCGGCGTCTTCTCGTCGTCGGGGCCCAGGCTGGGCGACGGGTCGGCCAGCTCCAGGTCGAGGTCGAGCTCGGTCGCGTTGGGCTCGCCGGCCCGCGCCGCCGCCAGCAGCGCGAGCAGCAGCGCCCCTCCCATGCCGCGCGACCGGGGGCTGCGAGCGCACTGACGGACGAGCAGCGCCGCGCCGCCCGCCCACTACCCGCGCCCACCCGCCCACTGCCCGACCAAGGGACGACTCCTATCGACATTGCTATTCTTTTTTCACGAACTCCAACGTCATTCGTGCCAATGCATATCGTATTCGAAAATCGAACGGCGTTTTATTTTTTGTTTACGCTTCGTTTGAAGCGAAGTCTTTCTTTCAGTGAATTCAAGTACGATACCTGCCTTACTTTATCTTATCCTAACAAAAACACGAAGTCAGGTAACAATTTTATTAGTATCAGGCAAAAAGTTAGTAACCAAGTAAATAGTTATGTTAGAACGGCTATGTTATAAAAATAGCACGTTAGTATTCAACGTTCAGTAATCCCCGTAAACTAATCAAGAATTCATAACATCAATGTTTACTGACGGTAATTACTCACGATAGGGCGCTCAATCGAGACATCGCAACTAGTCGCTATCGATGGTATCGATATCGAGTCGATGGTCGGCCGGTCCTAGCCCCGGCGCGCAGGCGTTCGATAGCGTCGCACTGCGCCGCGCCGCGCGCCGCTCTCCCGCTACTGAATAGAGCTGCCCTAAAAACTTGAAACACTCCACAAAATACGCCCAATGCGTACAGTCATTACTACACGACGTGTAAAACAATAGTAATACACGCAAATCTGAGCGTACTTCTTTAATAGTTTGTTGTGAATCGATAATGTTGATACGTAAATTCGATTTTCACGAAACATATTAGTATCCACTCAAGTCAGTTTTTCAGGGTTATAATGCTCAATTTTCGTAAATTACGATTTACGTTGCATAATACCTAATCGTAGCTTTTTGTGAACAATGTACTTACGTATACTTTAATTCAGTGCCGCAGTCCGCACATCTGCTGATAATTATTATTTTATTTTATTATCCATTTACAATTTAGGTACTTACTTCGAAAATAGGTGTAGTAAGCAATAATGCAAATAATGTAACGTTGAGCGAAACTGTGTACTTAAACGCGTTCTAATACACAGCATCGCATCGGAACCGGATAGTTGGTTCCGTGTGACCGTTTCAAAATTGGCGAATCTGCCAAACACGGGCAAAAAAATCTCCAAAGTCTGCCAATTCGATTTCTGAATTGTATAAATTACTGCACAAGTCCTATCTATACAAACAGTGATAGCCTTATGGTTTCGACGTCGAAACATCCCTGTTCCATCGACACAAGACAAAAGCTCCAGCGTATTATAGTATGCAACGTTTCCGACTAACTAGGGGCTGATTTTTCAATCGCCAGATAATCGTTAAATAAGGAATAAATATGACGCTTTGACAGATTTTGTATCGCAAATGTTTCAAATTCATTCCTCAGAGAGTCTATCTGGCGATTGAAAAATCGGTCCTTAATAATACAAAAAAATTATTTCAAAAATAAAAAGGATTTCTTTGAAATCTGCTACATTCTGCCAGCTTATTCTGCCAGAGGTAAAATTTTGGCGCCAAATCTGCCTAAATGTAAATGGCAGAAATCTGCCACTAACGGTGCAACTATTACTTGTTGGTACGACTCTACTTTATATTACGATCTATGGTACGACTTTTGAGTTGGTCTTGAGCATAGATAAAATTATGATCTATGGTCTTGTGTTGCCGATATAGCATAGTAGCCAGTTGCGGCCAAAGCTTTTCAGCAAATCATTTCCGAGATTCAAATTCCAAAACTGCACGCGCCCAGTGCCTACTGCGCCAATCATGAGCCAGGGTAAAACACAGTATCTTAGTATAGTTTAATCTGTGGGTATAAATATATTTAGACTACACCCGCCATCTTTCTTAAACAGACTATATAAGGCGAAGCGTTATTAGAGCGTTGCTTTTCTGTCTGCGACTCTCGTGGCGTACACATCTACGTGATCTGGTTCGATCTTTCCTTTTTATTGTAATTTTGTTCCAATCGTTTATTTTTGATTTAATTTGATAATAATTGTAACCGAATTATTTTTATGTTTAATAAATTGTTATTTTTTTTTATGTTGTTTCCACTTCTGCTCCTAAAGTCAGAAGTGGGATACGTATTCAAACGACCCACTAAGAACTAGAAACGGTTTCCTGAAAATCATTTCATTTCGATTGGAACAGAATCACTGCTTTTAACTTTTACTGTTTTACTTTTGTGTTATTGTTTTGTCGCGATGTCGGACCGTGTGCACCGTGACCGTGATCGACATCGGACTTCGAGAAACAGGTCACGTCGATGTGAGACAGAAGGGCGAAGCCGTAGGGCACGGGATTTTGAGCGTACTCCGTCTGAACCGCGAAATATTCGAGACGACCGCGATTTCACCCAAGCATTTAATTCATTGCTAAATCGTATTTCCGCGATCGAAAACAGTATGTCAAAATCGGGTGAAAATAACACCGTCGTTAAAGATACGAGTAGTGAGATTTTTGTGTGTACCAATGCAAATAATAATGTTGCGAGTGTAAACCGCGCCGATAACGTTGTGGTAGCTCAACCGGAACGCGATACTCCTTTTTCTTTGCCTACCCGCAACAGTGCGGATAGCAACAGTGCCGCGAGAGTGAACCGTGCAGATGACGTCATGATCGTTTCACCGCAACAGGAAACTACCGTTTCTGCGTCTACCTCCGCACAAGGTTTGGTTCAAGCCATTAAATCGTTAAGATCTAACTCGCACGATTATTTTGTTTCCAATTTTGATCCGTCATTACATAATTTCGATAATTGGTGTGAGGAGGTGGAACGGGCGAAGTTGACTAACGGTTGGAATGATCATGAATGTTTGTCACGTGTTTTGAACTGTCTTAAGGGCGACGCAAAACATTGGTTAAATAATTGGGCTCCGAACGATCGTTGTTGGCGTAAATTTGTTGAGGAATTTAAACCTCTGTGTCCTAATCGGCTGGACTATGCTAATATTTTATACGAGGTCATGAATACGAACTCTGACAAATTTCCTACGTACGCTGATTATGCTAGGCGAGCGTTGTTGCGTCTGCGTGTCATTAAGGGACTTGACGAAAGTTTGACAGTTCAGATTGTTATTCGTGGTATTACGGACCCTTCGATTCGAGCAGCCGCAACCAACGCGAACCTAACCTGTAATGATTTGGTTTCATTTTTGTCTATTTATGTGAAACCTAATCATAATAAACAAGATAGAAATTTTGGTACGAATTTAGCCAGAAAACGAAGTTATAATGATCAATCGCGATCAAATACCCGTATAAAATGTTTTACGTGCGGTCTACCCGGTCATAAACGAGGACATAACGATTGCCCTAAGAAAACGAAGGTAGATGATCAAAACGATCACAATCCCAATTCGACCGGCTCCGGTAGTTCCGGTAGGGGCTCCCGTAGCAATAAAGCATGGTGTACATTCTGTAAGAAGCCTAATCATACCGAAAATGAGTGTTTTGCCAAAAATCGATCCGAAACGCGTAACGACCGTAAAGTTAACTTATGCATGGAACAACCGCGTATCAAACGTGAAAATAATGACTTAACTACCGCTGTTATTCAGGGTATCCCCGTAGATGTGCTCATTGACAGTGGTGCTCTGAACGTCTCCCTTATATCATCTGACGTGCTTAAATACTTTTCATGCGCTTTGAAACCTGTCAATTGTACCATAAAGGGAATAGGTAGTCAGGAAATAACGGCTGATTCTTACGTTACCCTAACGGTAGAATTCAGTGAAATCGCCATCGAGGCTGATTTCGTTGTAGTACCCGCACAGTACATGAATAGTCCGATCATTATTGGAACTGACATCCTCAACCGTGATGGTGTCACTTACGTTAGAACTAAAAATAACCAGTACTTGACGCGGACCACCGGTAATCCGAAACATGTGGGTACCGTCGATCAACAGTTATGTGTCAACTCACCTGTTGAAGGTACCCATCGCGATTCTCTCATATCTGTATTAGAAGAGTTCAAAGACTTTTTAATTTCGGGAACCGCATCGACCACAGTAAAGACTGGGAAGATGCACATTAATTTAACTGACGAGACACCCGTTGCCTACCGCCCCTACAAGCTCTCCCACCAAGAGAAATTAAAGGTCCGGGAAATAATTAAAGATCTTCTTGATAAAGGGGTTATTCGAGAATCGCAATCACAATATTCGAGTCCCATCATTCTTGTGAAAAAAAAAGGATGGTTCAGACAGAATGTGTGTAGACTACCGAGCCCTTAATCGGCTCACGATAAAAGACCGGTATCCCATGCCTCTTATCGATGACCACATAGATCGTTTGGGCAAGTTTAAATTTTTTACCAGCCTTGATATGGCCACAGGGTTCCATCAGATCCCTATCGATGAGAACTCCATTCATAAGACGGGATTCGTCACGCCGGAGGGACACTATGAGTACGTTAAGATGCCATTTGGATTGACTAACTCCCCTATAGTATATCAACGCATTATCAATAACACGTTGCGAAAATTCATTGATGCAGGGTCAGTCTTAGTCTACGTAGATGATGTACTTATAGTGAGCTCGACGGTGGACGAAGGGATAAACTTGCTCAGACAGGTGCTTCAAACTTTGACCGATGCTGGTTTTTCAATAAATCTTCGCAAATGTTCTTTCCTCACAACTGAAGTCGAGTATCTAGGGAGGGTTATAAGCCAGGGTCAGGTGAGACCGAGCCCACACAAGATTGAAGCGCTGGTCAAGTCCTCACCCCCTGCGAACGTCAAGCAAGTTAGGCAATTTTTGGGCTTAGCTGGATATTTTAGGCGGTATATTGAGGGGTATGCTGTCAAGACAGCCTGTATTGCACGACTGACTAAGAAGGACGTTCCATTTCATTGGGGCCCTGAGCAAGAAAAGGTGCGTCAAGACATCATCCAGGCACTCACCACCGAGCCTGTGTTGGCGATCTTCGATCCTGAGCTGCCGACGGAAGTGCACTGCGACGCTAGTAGCCACGGATATGGATCGGTGCTCATGCAGACCCACAGGGATGGTAAAAAACGTGTGGTAGCCTATTTCAGCAAGAGCACCCAGGGGGCGGAAAGCAGATACCATTCTTATGAGCTGGAGACACTAGCAGTGGTTAAGGCCCTCCAGCACTTCCGCCACTATTTGGTTGGTATCCAGTTTAAGGTTATCACAGATTGCAACGCTCTTAAGGCCACCGAACGTAAAAAGGATCTTCTGCCGCGTGTTGCCCGTTGGTGGATCTACCTTCAAGACTTCACCTTCGAGATAAATTATAGGAAAGGGTCGATGATGAGTCACGCCGACTACCTCAGTCGAAACCCAACAGCTGAGGTTAACAGCCTTACTCGACCACGCAACTGGGCGCAGATGGCGCAGGCAGCAGATCAAGAAACACAACAACTTGTCGAGCAGCTACAAGCCGGACAACTCGACCCTCGCCGGTATGTTTATCAAAACGATACACTCTACTACCGATACTCACCGTTGGGAGAAGAAGCACGGTTACTGTGCTATATACCCAAGGGTCACCGGCTCAGTTTACTGCGGGTCTTTCACGATGAACATGAACACATCGGTGCCGAAAAAACGTTGGATCTCATCCTTAAGCACTTCTGGTTTCCTGGGCTGCGACAGTTCGTAGCAAAATATGTGGCCCATTGTGTGATTTGTATTTCAAACAAGCGAGTCCCCAGGGCCCCTCACCAGCAGATAACGTCCTGGCGGAAGCCGGAGGTTCCCTTTGAGACATTGCACATTGACGCCTTGGGGCCACTTCTGGTGTCCCACGGATACAAATTTGTACTGCTTGTGGTGGACGCATTCACGAAATATTGCCTACTCTATCCTATTGTTCGCCAAGACGCTGAAGAACTAAAGCGAGCAGCGTCTAATGCCATATCTCTCTTTGGTGTGCCGAAGCTCCTGGTGGTCGACCGAGGCCGCATGTTCGAGGCTAGGAGTTTTGTACAATGGATATCCGAAATGGGCTGCGAGATGCACTACATCACACCAGAAATGCATAACTCTAATGGCCAAGTTGAAAGGTATGTGAGGACCTTGCTTAATATGATCCGCATCGAGACCAATCATAAGAGTGCTTCATGGTCAGACACCTTATGGAGACTGCAATTAGTACTAAACACTACCAAACAGAAGACAACACAGGCATCTCCTTTGAACCTCCTCGTAGGTATTGATGGTGCAACACCTGTCATCAGGAGCTTGGTCCGTGATGTAGCCGCTGAAAGTACAGGACCTGATCGAGCAGCATGGCGTGAAATTTGTCGTACCAGGGCAAGTGAACTGCTGAGACGAAACCAGTCTCGACAGGATTCTTACGTTAACCAGAAGCGTCGTCCGCCTCGTGTGTTTCAGACTGGAGACATGGTGTTTGTGATCAAGTATTCGAAGTCGACGGGAAAGCTTGATCCCGGCATGCGGGGGCCATACAGAGTCCTGAAGACCTTACCCAGTGGACGGTATGAGCTGAAGCTGCTGAGTGGTTCATATGGCAAGACCACTCAGGCGGCGGCAGAATACATGGTGCCCTGGCGAGGGGAATGGTGCCCGGACGCTTGCGCTGCTTTCTTCGAATGTGAGTTCTACCTGTTGGTTACTTTGTTGTGGTGGAGCTAGAGTCGTGGTTTTGTTAGCTATAGTCCCTACAACCCGTAAATTCTCTAATAAGGCCTTACCCGATTGACGTACCTACTAACTGACTGACATACGACATCCATATTGCACTACTCTCATGCTATGGTTAAACGAGTCACGGTAATGCTTCACTCCTCAAGGGAAACCCAACAGTTGTCTGTGTATGTCTGGACCAGTGACCGGTGCCCGAGTCTGGCGGTCTGGTTTTGTTCTCCATGGATGCTGGCCGTATGGCGGTCCATGAGAACCATCTTCGCTCCAGTGACCGTTGCCCGAGTCTGGCGGTCTGGTTTTGTTCTCCATGGATGCTGGCCGTATGGCGGTCCATGAGAACCATCTTCGCTCCAGTGACCGTTGCCCGAGTCTGGCGGTCTGGTTTTGTTCTCCATGGATGCTGGCCGTATGGCGGTCCATGAGAACCATCTTCGCTCCAGTGGCCGTTGCCCGAGTCTGGCGGTCTGGTTTTGTTCTCCATGGATGCTGGCCGTATGGCGGTCCATGAGAACCATCTTCGCTCCAGTGACCGTTGCCCGAGTCTGGCGGTCTGGTTTTGTTCTCCATGGATGCTGGCCGTATGGCGGTCCATGAGAACCATCTTCGCTCCAGTGACCGTTGCCCGAGTCTGGCGGTCTGGTTTTGTTCTCCATGGATGCTGGCCGTATGGCGGTCCATGAGAACCATCTTCGCTCCAGTGACCGTTGCCCGAGTCTGGCGGTCTGGTTTTGTTCTCCATGGATGCTGGCCGTATGGCGGTCCATGAGAACCATATTTCACCTTTGCCATGGATGCAGGCCGTATGGCGGTCCATGAGAACCATATTTCACCTTTGCCATGGATGCAGGCCGTATGGCGGTCCATTGAGAACCATAGATAGAAAAAGATAGAAAATTCTTTATTGTACACCAATAAAACGTGAGAAAACATTGCATACTTACCAACAACATACAACCATACTTCACTTCTAGCATGGATGCAGGCCGTATGGCGGTCCATGGGTGTGCGCACTAGGTTTCGAGACGTCTCATAGGTTTTAGGTATTGTCGCCTCTTTTAGGCGAGAGGGACACTCCATTTAATTAAAGCATTTACTTGTCCCTCAAGTAGTACTTACTATTTCTATACTTCAGACCACCAACATAAATGCGTCGTTACGGTTATGGGGTCACACTATATCGAGTCTCGTTTCAGGTGACGACGAAGAATCAGTTGACCCAGATGCTGGTCCCTCATCTATACCTGGGCCTGCCCCGGCATCACCAGAGGCAACCTCGCCTCGTGCTGACAGCATCGTGACACCAACTGCAAGTGCCAGCGGAGAAGATCTTGCGAATCTTCTGGCTATGGCTGCGGGCGAGGACGCCGCATAGTCAGGAGAAGCCGATTTAGACTACACCCGCCATCTTTCTTAAACAGACTATATAAGGCGAAGCGTTATTAGAGCGTTGCTTTTCTGTCTGCGACTCTCGTGGCGTACACATCTACGTGATCTGGTTCGATCTTTCCTTTTTATTGTAATTTTGTTCCAATCGTTTATTTTTGATTTAATTTGATAATAATTGTAACCGAATTATTTTTATGTTTAATAAATTGTTATTTTTTTTTATGTTGTTTCCACTTCTGCTCCTAAAGATATGATTATTTTATATGTACCTACCTTCCGAATGCATGAAGCTTGCTTCAGGGCCTTCAGGTGCCACAGATAAATATTTAGGTACTCTTTCCAGATATTATCACTGTGAGATTTCCGTGCGTAAAATTGAACGCAACCCATAGTGGCATAGACAATATTTTGACAGCTCGCCGTCAAGTCACGCAAATGTCCCAAAAAAATTATCCTCTTTTGTCTATTGATCTCATTGACCGAGTTTCGTAAATATAGTAAGGTTTCTCTGAATGGGATATTGTATGAAAAATTGATTTTTCTGCGCTAATTACATTAAATAAGTGAACACTAACAGCGGACAAGATGTGGCTCGATCAAGCGGACGGGTTCGCGGAGATATTCCGGGGCTATTTGCCGTACTATTTGTTGGTGGTGTTCCCGATTTTCATAATAATGTCGCCAGCAAACCCCGTGGCGGCGTCCCATGAGTTTACCGTGTACAGAATGCAGCAATACGACTTACACACCGTGCCCCATGGTGAGCTGAAGTTACAAAATTAAAAGAAAAAAAAATTGTTTACACCAAAAAAGATAGAGGTTATAATTCATACAAATTCATAAAATATTTTGGTAGGTACCTACCTTCTTTCAGTTTTACGGAAACCAAAATTAGTTTTAATTCATGAATATTTCATAATTCGCGATTTTTTTTTTTAATATTTCTTTACTAAATATTCCAGGTTTTGCTTACCTTAATTACTACGAGCTTGAATACTTCTGATATGTTTTGTTTTTTGAGATGATGATGGTCTCACATCCTAAAAAGGTATCAAGCTTGTGATTCATGCGCTGGTGGAATCAGATTCTCAAGAACAGAAACTACAAAAACAAAGTCAGAAAACAATGTATAAATATAAAGCTAAGAGAATTCCTAAATTAAACTAAGCTAAAATTACTGAATAAAGCTATATCAGGTAGGCTTCAACAATATCTATTTTATGCAGGATGCCGCAGTGCAAGCTTCAATCTTGAAGGCAGGTCGCTGTCCTCGTGGAGCATGTCACGCCACTGTGTGGTGGCTCGCATCCAGGACATCACTATTGACCAGTTTGTGGAGATCAGGAACAAAGCAGGGGCATTGCTGCTGGTGCTACTTAAGAATGATACTCTGCTCACTGATGAACAGAGGGAGGTATGTATTTCTTCTTTTTTTATGCTTGACAATCATACCCTTGGAAATTATAAGGTCTAAAATGGAATGCTGTCACCATTATAATTTATCTCCAATTCATATCCATCTTGTTTGTGGTTCAGTTGTTTCTTGTTGTTTTTGGTTCTGTGGTTTAGTTACTGCATCTAAGCTACTGCTTTAGCTACTGCTGTCATGTTCTATATCACATATATTATCATCTGGTTTAAAAGACATAAGTCTTGTGTAGTTTTTGTATGAGATCTTGTGATATCTCATGATTAGGCATATTATTGTGTGTGTCATAATATTATGCTTGCACACAAACTCTTACATATTGCTATTAGTTATTATTGCTGTGAAAGTCTGACTGCATTGCATGCCCAGTCATAAGTATCTAATATTGCGAGATCTTGGCTAGCTTGTAAAATCTCACTAGAAAATGTGCAGGTGTTCCGTTGGTCACCACCGGGTTGGAGATCGGCAGGTAGTCGACCAACTTAAGGAAACTGGTGCCCTTACCTTTTACGAAGCAGTCCACATGGCTGCAGACAGAACACAGTAGAAGGAAATCATATAGCGTAGGATTACTCGTGATTGATAGTCACAAAATCCTTAGTAATGAGGGACCCACCAAAGAGAGAGAGCATATTGTGTGTACAAACTTTTACCAAACTATTAGTCTGCTGTTTAAATTCCAGCACATCAAGCTCCTAGAGATGGCGATGATGCAGCAGGAGATAAGCATCCCCGTGTACTTTGCGGCCTGGACCCCAGACTTTGAGGACATCATCAGGGATCTGCAGCACAGCTTCATCACTGACGACAAGTCCGGAACAGCCCTGGAGGCCATGTTTAACACTGTCTCGTCTAATGGCTATCAGATTGGTAAGAGCTTCAGCATACTGTTTCAGAAGACTTAGTGAAAACTTCTTTAGGTGTATTGGGCATTTTTTCACATGGGAAAATTCATTGAACTTGTGAGACTGTGACCATTACTCACAGAGCGCCGCTGGTTTACCCATTCCCAATACAATAAGATGTTCCTATCAGGAAATTGAAACAATCATCAATAATAAATAAATATATTTGGAGTGTGCTCAGGAACTAGTTAATTTGGTTCCCCATCACCTTTTTACCATAAAATGTTAAGACATTGTAAAAGCTTTCACCATTTTGATATTACATACGTCCATCTTTTGTCTTTGTATCAAAATGGCAAGCGCCTGTAGGCAAAAGGAAAAAAGGAAGACAGAGAAAAAAATGGGTTGATGACATCATTGACGTTGCAGGACGAGATTGGTTGAGTAAGGCTACCAACAGGAAAAACTGGCACAGAATGGAGGAGGCTTTTACCCACAGGGGACCATACAACAAAAAAAAACAAGAAAACAAAATTTCTTAATACCTGTACATATAGTTAATATTTTATAAATTGTAATTTGTATGGGAAATAAAGCTACAATAATATAATAATAATAAAAAAGCTTTCACCCTTACATAGTTGACGTGCCAAAGACAAATCTGAAGCAGTTTAATTCCTCGTTTCCGATATGCACTGCAAACTGCAAAAGTCTGGAATACACTCCCAGGTCGTCTTTCCGAACTCCTACAACTTGGGTGCCTTCAAATCAAGAGTGAACAGGGATTTCCTAGGCAAGCGCTGCCTGGTATCATCACTTTCCATCAGATGTGATCACAGTCAAGCGCTAGCCTATATTGTTATGAGAAAAAAATTTAAATCAGGCCTCACAATCACACAAAATGGTCTTTTGGTGCCAATGAGATAGCTAGTTTCTGTCATAACTGCTTCAAGTCATGGCATACACAAAAAACGCATATGATCTTGAAAGCCATCTTGTTTCCAGTGGTATCATCTCCCACACCAGCGCGGATGGACTCCAAGCCAGTGACTCTCCATGGCAAGCTGGTCGGCCGGTCGGGGACGGCGCAGACGATCGTCATCGCTGCACATTACGACTCCTCCAGCGTTATTCCTGTAAGCAGCCCCTAGATTTTGTACAAAAAACGTATTGATCTTCAGCGTAATTTTTTATTTTTTTATGTATAAATATAAACGGGACATTTCACACATCGCAATCTGGCCCCAAAGTAAGCGATAGCTTGTGTTATGGGTACTAGATAACTGATAAATATACATACATACTAAGATACATAAATACAATGTATTGAAAAACACCCAGACACTGGAAAACATTCATGCTCATCACACGAACATTTACCAGTAGTGGGAATCCAACCCACGACCTCTGGCGCTGACAGTAGGTTCGCTACCACTACGCCATTCGGTTGTCAAATTGTTTACAAGTTCTGCTTGGTGATTGGTTCCCTGATTTACGTCAGCCAATGGGAGGCCAGAATTTGATAACCATTACGAGAACGATGCATACGCTTTTCTGATGCCATCAGACCCCAGATCCTACTTACAAGAATGTTATAATTTTTTATTCACTCTACAAGTTAGTATTTGACAGGAACCTCAGTTGAAAGTGACAAAGATGTTAATATACTTATTGAGGGTAACCCAAACTAAAGGCTAAGTAACCCACCCCTAACGGTTTATACGCAGCATCGCGTCAGAACGCTCAATTGCTTGGCGGCGTGTGATTGGTGGTAGGGTAATAATTAGCCACGGCCAAAGCCACCAAGATCAGAGGCAATTGAGTAATTATTAAATTCTAAAGAGGCCCAATAGCGGAAATAATCACGGGATCGAACCTGCGATCTCCCACTCAAATTAGAGTGCGCGCAACACATCCCGCGATCTCCCACTCAAATCTGAGCGTGCGCCACAAAATTCTGATGGAGGTCGACAAAATTCCCGAAACAAGTCCCTTTTTGTGTTCTTTCACTACCAATAATCTATCTATCACAGTGAGGGGAGCAAAAAAGTCAAAATAATGCCTCTCGCTCGCACAGGACGGTGGTCATTGCACCTGGCATTATTTTGACGCGGGAGTGACAGAGACAGGTAGTAACAGGTTAATGTACGAAATTCTTTCTATTCGGCGACCGGACTTTAGTCATATCCAGGTCTCTGGTATTTGTTTCAGGAGCTATCATTCGGAGCAGACTCCAACGCGTCGGGTGCGGTGGCGGTGCTGGAGCTAGCTAGGATCTTCTCGCGCCTGTACTCGAGCGCAGCGGTCCGCGGCGCGCCCACGCTCGTGTTCATGCTGGCCTCCACCGGACACTCGCTCAACTACTTCGCCACCAAGAAATGGCTGGAGGAACACCTGGACTCAGCTGATGCGTCTTTACTGCAAGTGGGTATTTCCAGACCCTCATGATACATGATCCCTGCGTCAGGCACAGTGGCGGTGCTGGAGCTAGCTAGGATCTTCTCGCGCCTGTACTCGAGCGCAGCGGTCCGCGGCGCGCCCACGCTCGTGTTCATGCTGGCCTCCACCGGACACTCGCTCAACTACTTCGCCACCAAGAAATGGCTGGAGGAACACCTGGACTCAGCTGATGCGTCTTTACTGCAAGTGGGTATTTCCAGACCCTCATGATACATGATCCCTGCGTCAGGCACAGTGGCGGTGCTGGAGCTAGCTAGGATCTTCTCGCGCCTGTACTCGAGCGCAGCGGTCCGCGGCGCGCCCACGCTCGTGTTCATGCTGGCCTCCACCGGACACTCGCTCAACTACTTCGCCACCAAGAAATGGCTGGAGGAACACCTGGACTCAGCTGATGCGTCTTTACTGCAAGTGGGTATTTCCAGACCCTCATGATACATGATCCCTGCGTCAGGCACAGTGGCGGTGCTGGAGCTAGCTAGGATCTTCTCGCGCCTGTACTCGAGCGCAGCGGTCCGCGGCGCGCCCACGCTCGTGTTCATGCTGGCCTCCACCGGACACTCGCTCAACTACTTCGCCACCAAGAAATGGCTGGAGGAACACCTGGACTCAGCTGATGCGTCTTTACTGCAAGTGGGTATTTCCAGACCCTCATGATACATGATCCCTGCGTCAGGCACAGTGGCGGTGCTGGAGCTAGCTAGGATCTTCTCGCGCCTGTACTCGAGCGCAGCGGTCCGCGGCGCGCCCACGCTCGTGTTCATGCTGGCCTCCACCGGACACTCGCTCAACTACTTCGCCACCAAGAAATGGCTGGAGGAACACCTGGACTCAGCTGATGCGTCTTTACTGCAAGTGGGTATTTCCAGACCCTCATGATACATGATCCCTGCGTCAGGCACAGTGGCGGTGCTGGAGCTAGCTAGGATCTTCTCGCGCCTGTACTCGAGCGCAGCGGTCCGCGGCGCGCCCACGCTCGTGTTCATGCTGGCCTCCACCGGACACTCGCTCAACTACTTCGCCACCAAGAAATGGCTGGAGGAACACCTGGACTCAGCTGATGCGTCTTTACTGCAAGTGGGTATTTCCAGACCCTCATGATACATGATCCCTGCGTCAGGCACAGTGGCGGTGCTGGAGCTAGCTAGGATCTTCTCGCGCCTGTACTCGAGCGCAGCGGTCCGCGGCGCGCCCACGCTCGTGTTCATGCTGGCCTCCACTGGACACTCGCTCAACTACTTCGCCACCAAGAAATGGCTGGAGGAACACCTGGACTCAGCTGATGCGTCTTTACTGCAAGTGGGTATTTCCAGACCCTCATGATACATGATCCCTGCGTCAGGCACAGTGGCGGTGCTGGAGCTAGCTAGGATCTTCTCGCGCCTGTACTCGAGCGCAGCGGTCCGCGGCGCGCCCACGCTCGTGTTCATGCTGGCCTCCACCGGACACTCGCTCAACTACTTCGCCACCAAGAAATGGCTGGAGGAACACCTGGACTCAGCTGATGCGTCTTTACTGCAAGTGGGTATTTCCAGACCCTCATGATACATGATCCCTGCGTCAGGCACAGTGGCGGTGCTGGAGCTAGCTAGGATCTTCTCGCGCCTGTACTCGAGCGCAGCGGTCCGCGGCGCGCCCACGCTCGTGTTCATGCTGGCCTCCACCGGACACTCGCTCAACTACTTCGCCACCAAGAAATGGCTGGAGGAACACCTGGACTCAGCTGATGCGTCTTTATTGCAAGTGGGTATTTCCAGACCCTCATGATTTATGATCCCTGCGTCAGGCACAATGGCGGTGCTGGAGCTAGCTAGGATCTTCTCGCGCCTGTACTCGAGCGCAGCGGTCCGCGGCGCGCCCACGCTCGTGTTCATGCTGGCCTCCACCGGACACTCGCTCAACTACTTCGCCACCAAGAAATGGCTGGAGGAACACCTGGACTCAGCTGATGCGTCTTTACTGCAAGTGGGTGTTTCTGGACCCCCTTAAGAGCGTTTATGCGAAGCGGCGGACTTCGCGTTTCGGACGATACTATTATGGTATTCGTTGGCGCTGACGCAATTTTGCGCCGATAATAGTATTACAAAATAATTTATAGTACAATTAATATACAACTTATTAAAACAGTAAATAACCAGTGACATTAAATACTAATTGAATTAAATTACTATAATTCAGAAATATCAAAATATCCTAAAATAATACGTTTAGTATATCAAAAAATGCTAAAAATGACACGTTTCGGTTTATGGTTTTTGAATGAAAATTTAAGTAAATCGTGTTTTTTTTGAGCCACTTTCTAATAAATGTTATCAATTTTTTTAATACGTATTGGTATAATGTTTGTGTTATGAAACTTGGCAAATATCTTGCATCTGCGTAGAGCGTCGACCGCTATTTTAGCAAACAGCCTATACAAAAACTGTTCTAGTAAGAAAGTTATACACATATTTTAAAATATTTTTGAGCCAAGTTCTAGATTATGAAATGCCAAATAATATGAATTCAATTATCTAATCTATAATTGAACACATAACTATTTTATGTTTCTCCGGAAATCATAAATTTTGACTCAAGCATAATACTAACGCGTGAACCGTCTTAATAGCCCGGGCTAGCCAGCATATGTCAGCCAAAAGCCGATCTGTGCTGACTAACTCCGGGAAGTGGCTGGCATGGCTTAGTAAGAAGCGAACCCAGCGGGTATTGCGCAAGCCTCCGGTGCGTTCTTAAGAGATCCCGGAGGCTTCTAAGTTCCAACATGTAATAAGGATGTTTTACTACCGAGGGCGATTTTACCTCCATAATAAAAATAAATTCATTAGCAATCAAAAGCTTAAAATCAAATTAAAAGTCACTCAGTACATGAAATTTTGGGTACCCTAGGTAACGCCATCATTTACTATCTGACAGATTAAAAATAGTCATGCTAATTTTGGCACTCACTTCTGAATGAACTGTCAAGAATAGAGATGGTGTTCTTTCATTCTTTGGGTACTGCAAAACAGTGCAAGAAGGTCAGGATGTATGCATGATTTTTGATATTCCAGGATATCTCATTCGTCATGTGCCTAGACTCCATATCCTCGGGGCCATTGACCATGCACGTCTCCAAGCCCCCTAAGGCTGGTACTCCAGCGCAGTCCATGAAGGCCCGGCTGGGTGCACCGCTGGTCCACAAGAAGATAAACCTGGCTGATGAGTTGCTGGCGTGGCATCATGAGCGGTTCAGCATCAGGAGAATGACTGCCTTCACCGTCAGCTCCCTGCAGGTACACTCTCTGTTGCCTCACTCTCATACTCAGACGGAAAGAAATAAGTGTTCAATTTTGCTATATTTTATGTCATATTGTATTCACTTGTAAAGTGTAAATTACCTTACACTCAATAAAACTGCAATAAATAGTCCAAATTACTTTGTATTTCAATCGATTTAGGTATAGACCTTGGCGCTTCCATTTTTGAAACTAAGTTTCTTTTCGGAGGCTATCGCGAAGGGACTGACGAAAGAAAATGGATTTTTTGTTGGAAATAAATCTTCGAAAATCTAAAATGATAGTTTATGTTAATGGGAACGCACGCAATCAATAAAAATTTGGTATGACCAATTTGTTAGCGCGAGGTAAGTAAAGACATCGCCATCTATCGAGCGATGGGTGAAATCACACATGAAAATATAAAATCGAGTTTTAGGTGCTGTTCCAAACTTTGTTTCTACCGAGTGTTTCACGACACTTACGTCAATTTTTCTACTCTTTTTTTGCTGAACTATTTGTAAATATCCATCTGCGCCATCCCCTCGGCAAGTCATCTTGCCATCTGATTCTTGGTCGTCCTCTTGATCTCTTACTGTCCCTAGGGTACTAGAACATAACTTGTTTGGTCCATTTTTCTTTTGGAGCTGACTATGTGTCCAATCCAACGCCATTATAGTCTCTTATTCTTCTTTGAAACATCTGTCACACCCGTGATCTTTCTAATTTTTGTCAGTCTCCACTTGTCTTTCAATTTAATGTGCAGCATGCTTCTCTCTATCCCCTGTTGGCAAACTTTTAGTTTTTGGTAGTGTGCCTTTGTCAGGCCCCACGTTTGGCACCCTTAGGTAAGTGTTGGCAGAGGGGATGGCGCAGATGAACTTTAGATAGAACAAAATGGCAGAATCTAGAGGAGGCCTATATCCAAGGACAGCCCGATCATTAAATGTATTTTTAATTTATATGTATACTGCTGGTGTTGATCGGAGAAATAAAGCCTATTTTTATTTTATTTTATTTATTTTATTTGTAAGATATTTACAAATTTCCAGAGCCACAAAGACCCATCAAGAAGCACAATCCTGGACACATTCTCCGAGGGTTCCTTCCGCAACATCGCGAGGAACGTGGCTGCCACGGCGCGGGCGCTGGCGTCGCACATATACAACCTCACCGAGGAAGAAAACGATGAGGATTCCGCGCTATATGATGATGCTTTGGTAAGTCAACAGTAGGGTTAGTAAAGTCCGTTCAAACTAACGAGATACCAGACCTAAACAAAAGCCGGTCATTTATTCGTAGCGACGACGAAACAAACAAAATATGTCTATCTCTTTCTATCTCGTTTGTTTGCTATCTTCCGCACCGCTCACGGCTTTCGTGCTCAAGGTCAAAGCAAGCGACGGCATGGATTGTAAACTTTGGATGGCCATTTGATTTTGTAGATAATATTTTATTTTACTTCATTCCGTGTCCTGAAGCCCTCGGAGTGATACATAAATTTCGTTCGTTCTCTGTACTTAAGATTATTTTCTGTATATTCTCATTTCAATATTGTCTGTATATTTATAATATTTTCTGTATATTTTCATTTCAATATTGTTATCTGTTTACAACTTGGATTACATTATTCAAGTTTAAGTAAAGATGCATAATTAATTTTGGAATTTATTATAGCCTATGACCCTCCACGATAGCGTAGCTTTCTATTGGTGAAATAATTTTCAAAATCGGTTCAGTAGATCCAGAGATTATCCCTTACAACGCAATATCACAAACATTACCTCTTTATAATATTAGTAAGATTTGAAAAATTCGTGTGATTAAAAATGGTTTATGCAACCCTGCATATGCTAATAACCTAGCCGTCGCGGTTTGTTTACGTCTGGAATCGCGTCTCGTTTAACATACTTTAGTGGTTTTGTTAGAATTTCGAGTCGATTCGCATCGCACAAACGAATCGAATTCCTCCATACATTCACACCCAGCGCCATCTATGGACAGTCGCTAATATGCTGCTGTCAATAGATGGCGCTGGTTGTAAATGTATGGAGGAATTCGATACGTTTATGTGATGCGAGTTGATTCGAAATTCTTACAAAAACCTATACTAACCCCTGAAAAAGTAGAAATGTAACGAAATTCAATAAATTTATGTGATTTCTCGTTCGGTAAGCGTCACATGCGATAGTTCGCATACATATTTTGAATTTTGTTCCATTTCTATACGTTGCGACGTAACCACTGATAATAAAACTCAAGATATGGGCATCCGAACGATTTATATAAACCTACAAGCAAACAGTAGCGCTATCTGTCAAAATTCTATAGGTGGCCGCTGAGCGAACTACAGCGTGGCCTTACTTTGTGGTGGCAAAACAAGCATTTTTGGCACTGATAAGCTGGCGACTTTTTTTTCGCGCCTTCCGACCGATCTGTTAGTGAATTGTTCTGAATTTAGTGGTGTCAAAAAAGTTTGTTTTGACACCAAAGGCGTCAGTAGTAAGCCGACCGCAATATCGTTTATGAACAGCGATCCACGCCACAGATCATTTCACTATGTTATTAGTCAGCACGCGCGTTTCCACAGGGACGGATTTTCCATATTGTGGTGTATTAACACAGAACACTCAGAAGGTTCACTCCGCACGATTATTTAAAGAAATAGCGACTCTAGCGCTGACACAAAAAGTGCAATTCAGTTCGCAATAGCGCCTGGCCCCGCCCTCAAAATCGACACGCAACAAACGCGATGTTGTGGTCTCTTTCTATCGCTTAACTTTATCTCTTACGACGTACTAGGGCTGCCGTAGTCACACGGCGCGTAAAATAGACCGTACGGAACTAGCGCCTGCAACTCGGCCCGCGAGCGGCAACCATCTTAAATATTGAGGTCCGGACCCCTACTTGTAGCCGGGACGGCCACGTGATAAGTGAGACTGGCCTGGTATTAACGGAAATTTTGTCAGATAGCGCTACTTTTTTTCTTTTATGAAGAAGGTTTACGGTAAAATGTTCAGATGGGTTCATCCTTAGGTTCATATCGGTGAATTCACTACACTTTTACAGAGCGTAGACGAGGCAGCCATCAAGCATTGGTACAAGTTCCTATCAACACAGCCGCGCTCGCCGCAGATCATCACGAAGACATCTAATGGTGGTGAGTACAGAACTACGGACTTATTTTAAGGGGATTTATTGAATTTATTTTTGTTTTTCTCACTCTCACGGTTACGTTGGTAGGTGCGACATGTAGCGTCGCGAAAGATCGCGAGGAACACTAGAGGAACCTTAGAAAAACTACCTTTTACCTAAATACTCAAAAACTAAGCCAGTTATCGAAAATCTGTTTCTAAGCGTTTTTGGATATTATTATTACCGACACATTAAAACAAAAATTACAATTACATCCATTTTAGTTTCCGATAAAAATGAGAAAAACTGAGATTTTTGAGCAACTTTTGGGAGAATTTTCTATCGAGAAAATTTCATCCAATCGTGTTTCTGCTTCTAAGCGATTTTAGATTAAAGACCCAAAATACATGACGTTTAAATTTTAAAGTAATTGTCCTTTATAGTTTTTTTTAAGAAAACTTCATTCAAAATCGCTTAAGACTGTGCATGCGTTAGTATTATGCTTGAGTCAAAATTGTCAATTTTCGACGTAACATAAGAGTGTCATGTGTTCAATTATTGATTATATAATTGCCATCATATTATTTGGCATTTCATAATCTAGTTTTTGTCTCAAATATATTTGAAAATATGTGTATAACTTTCTCATTAGAAAGTTTAAGGTAAAGGCTAATTACTCACTTAGCGGTGGAAGCTCTATTTTGATGCAAGATATTTGCCATGTTTTATAACACGAACTTATAACAATGACATATTTAGAAAATTAATAACATTTACTAAAAAATGTGCCAAAAAAAACACGATTTTCCTAGATTTTCATTCAAAAACCATAAACCGAAAAGTGCCATTTTTAGCATTTTTCGATAAATTAAACGTATTATTTTAGGATAAAATCCAAGATATTTTGTTATTTCTGAATTATAGTAATTTAATTCAATTCATATTCAGTGTCACTGGTTATTTACTATTTTAATAAGTTGTATATTTATTTTACAATAATTTTTTTTGTAATACCATTTTCCGCGCAAAATTGCGTCAGTGGGAACGGAATTTCTTTTTTGTATGGAGCGACACGCGGTTCACGCGTAAACGCATAAACGCTCTTTAATACGGCTTCTACGCCGTTGAGTACTTACTGAAGCATAGAGGGGCTCTATTGCAATTAGTTATGAGGATTTTTTTTCTATAGTCCGAGCAATATGGTCAGTTTGTAATGAATGATTGGCTCCAACTAGTGGCGCCTTGTCGGTGTGTGAAGGCCATTATTTAGTGAAAAAAATGGCTGTCTGTAAAGTCGGTTTACTGACGATAGTTGAACGTGACAACTCTCGCTTGCACTTCAAGCCTTACATGGAACGCCTCAGAGCGAGGTAACGCGAGCGAGGTAACGCCGGATGAGTCATGTTTTTTTGTGCGGGCAGCCGGCTCTATCGATTTATAAGACGTTGTCACGTCAAAAAAAACCTCCCTCACTGAATCGGGGGTACATCTTAGTAAGAAAGAGTAGAGTTAGAAAGAGTAGCCTTCTAATTCGGGTCTACAGGGTTAAATAATTTACCTACCTCTGACTTGTGAAGTCAATTGCATTTGAAAACAAAAATACCAATTTCACTACTTTTTTGGTCAGTTGTGTAAAAATAATTTCAGTTAAAGAGATACAGTGAAAAAAAAATTGGTTGTCTTGTAAAGTCGGTTTACGGACGATAGATTTACGTGATAACGTCATAATTGGCCTCTCTATCGTTTGTTTTATCGTGCCTCTCTATCGCTTGTTGCGCGCTCTCGCTTGCACGCACAGGCTTAGGTGAAACGTTACGCGGAACGTTACTATTTTTCTTGTGCGTTGCTGGTGTTCATCAATTTATTAAACGTTATCACGTCAAAGTTTTTTTGCCTCCTGATAAGCAGAAGTAGGTGCTTATACGCTCCTATGGCTTGAAGCCAGGAATATACATTTCAAAATGTACATCCAGGTGTAACGGGCGCGCTGGAGCGAGCGCTGTCGCGGTACATGGAGGTGACGGTGACGACGCACGCGGTGGACAAGCGCGAGCCCGAGTACTCCTTGTACCCGCCCACACGGGCTGTGCTCTACGTCTATAGGTAAGTAACATCCAGGTGTAACGGGCGCGCTGGAGCGAGCGCTGTCGCGGTACATGGAGGTGACGGTGACGGCGCACGCGGTGGACAAGCGCGAGCCCGAGTACTCCTTGTACCCGCCCACACGGGCTGTGCTCTACGTCTATAGGTAAGTAACATTGTATAATGTACATCCAGGTGTAACGGGCGCGCTGGAGCGAGCGCTGTCGCGGTACATGGAGGTGACGGTGACGACGCACGCGGTGGACAAGCGCGAGCCCGAGTACTTCTTGTACCCGCCCACACGGGCTGTGCTCTACGTCTATAGGTAAGTAACATCCAGGTGTAACGGGCGCGCTGGAGCGAGCGCTGTCGCGGTACATGGAGGTGACGGTGACGGCGCACGCGGTGGACAAGCGCGAGCCCGAGTACTCCTTGTACCCGCCCACACGGGCTGTGCTCTACGTCTATAGGTAAGTAACATTGTATAATGTACATCCAGGTGTAACGGGCGCGCTGGAGCGCGCGCTGTCGCGGTACATGGAGGTGACGGTGACGACGCACGCGGTGGACAAGCGCGAGCCCGAGTACTTCTTGTACCCGCCCACACGGGCTGTGCTCTACGTCTATAGGTAAGTAACATCCAGGTGTAACGGGCGCGCTGGAGCGAGCGCTGTCGCGGTACATGGAGGTGACGGTGACGGCGCACGCGGTGGACAAGCGCGAGCCCGAGTACTCCTTGTACCCGCCCACACGGGCTGTGCTCTACGTCTATAGGTAAGTAACATTGTATAATGTACATCCAGGTGTAACGGGCGCGCTGGAGCGAGCGCTGTCGCGGTACATGGAGGTGACGGTGACGACGCACGCGGTGGACAAGCGCGAGCCCGAGTACTTCTTGTACCCGCCCACACGGGCTGTGCTCTACGTCTATAGGTAAGTAACATCCAGGTGTAACGGGCGCGCTGGAGCGAGCGCTGTCGCGGTACATGGAGGTGACGGTGACGGCGCACGCGGTGGACAAGCGCGAGCCCGAGTACTCCTTGTACCCGCCCACACGGGCTGTGCTCTACGTCTATAGGTAAGTAACATTGTATAATGTACATCCAGGTGTAACGGGCGCGCTGGAGCGAGCGCTGTCGCGGTACATGGAGGTGACGGTGACGACGCACGCGGTGGACAAGCGCGAGCCCGAGTACTTCTTGTACCCGCCCACACGGGCTGTGCTCTACGTCTATAGGTAAGTAACATCCAGGTGTAACGGGCGCGCTGGAGCGAGCGCTGTCGCGGTACATGGAGGTGACGGTGACGGCGCACGCGGTGGACAAGCGCGAGCCCGAGTACTCCTTGTACCCGCCCACACGGGCTGTGCTCTACGTCTATAGGTAAGTAATACGTCATTTTCCTTAAAAAATCAAATCGTTATTTGGCCTCAAAACAAACAACTTTTAGATATGAATGTGCGTGCGTGCGTGCGTGCGTGCGTGCGTGCAGGCGTGCGTGCGTGCGTGCGTGCGTGCGTGCGTGCGAGCGTGCATGTCCGTGCGTGTGTGTACGTGCGTGGCGTTTGGCAGAATTTTGACGCAGAATCACAAAGTTTTTTTAAACTACTACTATACTTTACATGACTTGTTAAATACAGTCGAACCGGAGTAAATGACAACTGGGTAAGCGAGAAAACTGTATAAGTGAGAGTATTTGCCAAGCCGCGTCATTTTGCCCTTCTTACTCTAAAACTCGGGTTAGTGAGAAACCTCTATAAGAGAAAAGAGATGTCGGTCCCTTGAGCTCTCACTTATCTAGGGTTGACTGTAGTATGAAAGGTGTTATTTTTTTTTTATAATTTGTAGTTACTAAAATTTTTGAGTGTGACAGATGGACAGGGAAAATCTCAACGTAATCCATCTTACCATTTTGGGACAATATTATAAAAAGACTAGCTTGTAAGAATTAACTATAAACATTCCCGGTAGTGTAACATGTGACATATCGTCGTGTTCCAGCGTAAAGCCGGCGGTGTTCGACCTGATCCTCACGCTAGCGATCGTCGCCTACCTCGCGCTAGTCTACTGCGCCATCCAGCTGTTCCCGCGCTTCTACGAGGAATACGCCAAGATTGTCACAGGAAAGGACAAAATACACTAGCGCTATTCTTTTGGGTATTTGACTCCAATTTTTTTAATAACGTTATTATAAACTAGGATAAAATAGTGACAGACATTGAAAAAATTAGTAAAATCGATGAAATAACGAAAAAGTTATTAAGAATTTATAAATATTTCTGATTAGACAGAGATAGCGACATTGAATTGTGACGTCACACCTTACTAATGCCATATTAGCTTCGTGCGGCTTCATACAAATTTTCGTTTTGCGAAAAATGGATAGAAGACCCTCCCACTCCAAAATTATAACTTTGTAAAATATCTTCGTTGGATTTTTTCAGTGTACGTAATTATTTTTATCGTAGTTTATAATAAAGTAATAATTTTTATCAAATTCAAAAGTAGTAGTACCCAATTCATAGGGTATTTAACTTTGAGGTTCAATGCAAAATGGTTCTACCCACCAAATACAAATTATTCACCCGAAGTAAGTAATTACAAAAAACGAAAAAAAAAAACAGTTAAATACCCTATTTTATCGGATGAAACTAATTTTAAGTAAAAACCAGGTTACCCTACATATAGAACTGTTGTTATTTCTTTCATTGTTCATTCTTAAAACTAGTTTTATTTCAAAACTTAATTAAGTAACTAAGAGAGTCATTTAGAGACGTTTCTAAAATTTAATTAGCAATAAATATCAATGTTCACATGTCATAATTTTTGAGTTGATTTTGTCACAAAGTTAGACATATCATAATATGTCAACAAACGCGTCAATTGGCAGAGCTAGAGAAACGAACGATCAATAGTAAATGCCAAGTAAATGCCTATTGAACGTAATCTAACTTATTTGAGTTTAAGAGCGTTTATACGTTTACGCGTGAATCGCGTGTAGCTCCATACAAAAAAAGAATTCCGTTCCCGCAGACGCAATTTTGCGCGGAAAATGGTATTACAAAAAAAGTTATAGTAAAATAAATATACAACTTATTAAAATAATAAATAACCAGTGACATTGAATATGAATTGAATTCAATTACTATAATTCAGAAATAACAAAATATCTTGGATTTTATCCTAAAATAATACGTTTAATTTATCGAAAAATGCTAAAAATTACACTTTTCGGTTTATGGTTTTTGAATGAAAATATAGGAAAATCGTGTTTTTTTTTGAGACATTTTTAGTAAATGTTATTAATTTTCTAAATATGTCATTGTTATAAGTTTGTGTTATGAAACATGGCAAATATCTTGCATCAAAATAGAGCTTCCACCGCTAAGTGAGTAATTAGCCTTTATCATAAACTTTCTAATGAGAAAGTTATACACATATTTTCAAATATTTTTGAGACAAAAACTAGATTATGAAATGCCAAATAATATGATAGCAATATTATCTAATCAATAATTGAACACATGACACTCTTATCTTCCGTCGAAAATTGACAATTTTGACTCAAGCATAATTTCAACGCATGAATGGTCTTAATGATAATTAAATTTAATGAACGTCTCTGAGTGGTTATAAGTCACGGTAGAGGGGTATATTTTTGTTCCGTACCGGATGATGAGCACTGTCCCTTTTTCACTTTTTCTTTATTAAATTAAAGATATAAATTGAACAAGGAAAGGACCGTAGCCTATGGCTTATCTTATTTGTCAAGAGATGGCGCCTACGGTCTCGAAAATCTAGACTACGCCGGTAATATACATGAAGTTGCCGCGTGTGTTCATCAAACTATATTCACACCAGTACAACGACAACTTGGGTGCGGGTCAGAAGGCGATCGTTCAACGCCTTCCCCAAAAAAATCATAATTCATTACAACGTTAAAACCATTTTGTGCACGATCTTGATATACCAATCGAAAAGGTGACAGTGCGACTCGACGATATAAACTACCATCGCCTGGAGCTAAAAACTGAAGCATCGCCAGCCGTTCACAGAAAGTAAGGTAAGTTGTAGGTGTACACTGGACCTTGTTCAATATCTTTGATTTGATGCAAAATTGTGTGTAAGGGATAGTGCTCAACCCCTATTACCATTACTCAAACGCCGTAACATATTTTGGTCTTCGAGCCGAATAGATTTTGAACCGCTCAAAACAACGTAGGCATATATTACGTGTCAGTTCGTGACAACCGTCCGCGGTAGGTTATCTTTGTTTCGCAAAATGACCGACGCAGCTACGTTTGATATTTACGAACGAGACATTCTTATATCCGAATTAAAGCGGACATTAGAACTTATTTCCGATGAGGAGCAGTTTCGTGCGCGTTTACCAGACTTAACCGCTCAGCATCGTAAATTTACAAAAATACAATCTAAAATAGAAAAGGCATTAATTAAAGCCAAATGTTTTGATAAAGACGAACAAATAGCAATTAGAAACGAATTCAATGATATTTATTTTTCAATTTTAATGCACTCGAACAAACTTAAAAAGTTAGATACCGAAGAAAGACGTTCGAGTGCATTCCAACTCCAACGTCAATCCATTTGTTTACAGAATAGTACGAATCAAAAACTGCCGCGCTTGCCGCTTCCTAGTTTTTCAGGTCAATTAACTGAATTTCGGGCGTATTACGATTTGTTTACTTCTATGATTCACGACAACATTGCCTACACGGATGTGGAGAAGTTTAGGTATTTGTTGCTCACTCTTAAAGATGAACCATATAATCTAATAAAATCTATACCTATAACGGAAGATAATTATTCTATTGCTTTACAAACTTTAATCTCACGTTATGATAACAAAAGAGTAATTGCGTCAAAACATATGGACAAAATTTTAGACTTAAAACCTTGCACTGAAAAAATCTCGTGTTTGCGGAATCTACTTAATATTTATTCTGAAAACATAAAAGCTTTGGAAGCAATGGAATTTCCCGTAAAGCATTGGAGTTTTATTTTGCTTAACACAATCTTGCGTAAAATTCCGACTTCCGTACGTAAACGTTTCGAATTATCACTTTCGAGTTCAACTGTAATACCAACAATTTCTTATCTAATTGAATTTCTCGAACGTGAATTGGCAGCTTGTGAGATTACAGGCCAGTTGAAGTTTCCCGATAACGCAGGTAGTTCCATGAATACAACGCGCGTCGCGCCTAACCGGTCCGGCGGCGGACCCGCGTTCGGTAACACTCGTAGTGAGCGAACTTCGTATGTGGCTGACGTTAACGAGACTGCACAAGATTTTCAACCTTATAGACAATGTAATAAGGTCTGTATTTGCTGTGATGGGTTTCATCACTTATCAAAATGTACAAAATTTTTAAACTTAACGCCTAAAGAACGATGTACACTTGTGCAAAATAGTCGAATTTGTAATAATTGTTTCTCTAATTTACATTCAGACATAAAATCTTGTAAATCGAATTTTGTATGTAAATTTTGTTTTTCGCGCCATAATAGCCTGGTTTGTTTATCGCAGCCGAAACCTACGGCTTTAGCCGTCAATACCGTAGTTCATGACGAGGAAGACCACGTCATTTCCACTCCTCGAACGGATACCGACTCCTCGCCTTCGCGGCCGGTAACACCGGAGCAGATCGTAACAAATACAAGCAGTGTCAACGCAAGTTCACCTACATCGCATCCTACTTCTACGGTATTGTTATCTACGGCACTCGTCAACGTACGCGTCGATGATACAGATCGCGGGACAGTTCGTTGTATGATCGATACAGGCAGCCAGGGAAGTTTCGTGACAGAGGCTTGTGTTAAACGTTTAGGATTATTGCGACGGCATATAAGTGTACCCGTATACGGTATCGGCGATGAACAACCGGTATTCCCTCAAGGAATAGTTTCATTCAACATCACTCCTATAAATCAAAAACATTCGATAGTGCCTATCGAGGCCATGATATTACCTAAACTCATATCACAAATGCCAAGTGTGCCTCTACCTCAATCTGAGTGGGCACATATTAAAAATCTCACATTAGCAGACCCTAACTTTCACACTCCTCAACCGGTGGAAATGATTTTAGGAGCTGATATAGTATCCGAAATTCTTTTAAATAATACTATCTCAGGTGCACCGGGTACCCCGATAGCTATGAACAGTATATTCGGATATTTGTTATTAGGCAAAATTTCATTCAACACACTCTCACCACGTTCCTGCGTTAGCTCCTCGCCTGAAAATATCCACGCCTGTCTGAGTACCGTCACGCTCGGTGTTAGTTCATCACCCTATTTGGCATTACGTACAATGAAGCATTGTGCTCACGATGAAGGTAGCCAATCTCCCATTGAATGTGAAGTATTAGGTAGTGACGTATTTGTTGATGATGTTGTGTCTGGTGAAAGCACTGTCGAAAAGGCTTTAGTATTAAAGGATAAAACGGGATTTTGTCAATCTGCCGGTTTTCTTTTACATAAAGAGTGCAGTAGTACAGCGGAACTTGTTAGTGCAATGCCCTCTTGTTTTCATGGTGAGCGGCAAGAAGCTGTTTCAATAGCTAACATTGAAAACGATATGACTGACTGCGCATCACGTGGGATGTTACATAACACTTTTATAACACATAAGATGTGGTTCCCTGTTTCCCCTTGGCTGTCAAGGGATGAGTCATGCTGGCCTAGAACTAAAGAACACAAAAACACTATAACTAAAACTAATGAAGAAAAACGTAAGTTACCATTAACATCCCACACAATCTCTAAACCTTCAGATAATTTTGGCCTGTTTTCCCGATTTTCATCTTTGGGAAAACTTGTGCTTGTGGAGGCTCTCGTGTTTAGATTTTACAATAAATGCAGGAAAAACAAATCCTCCTTCCCGAACCATGTTACAGTTCCGGAATATAACTCGGCTGTAATTCGCTTAGTAAAAATTGTACAAAATACGGCTTTTAAAGAGGATATGATAAGCATTTCCAAGAGTCAGTCTCCGACTAATAATTTGAAGCGCTTAAGTCCACTCTTGGACGATAATCAATGTCTACGCGTTAGAGTGAGATTACATAAATCTTTGCTCCCGTATAACTCTAAACATTACCGAATATTTTTACCGAAAAAACATGAATTGGCTTATTTGTTAATTGATCATGCCCATCGTGTTCTTTTACATGCTGGTCCCCAAACTGTGCAGTATTTTTTATATGAAAATTACTGGATTTTATCCAGTCGTGTTATTATTCGTAAACGAAGTCATCAATGTGTTCAATGCTTTCGTGCTCGCCCTTCACGAATACAACCACCTATGGTCACATTACCAACAGCAAGAGTTCGTCCTGAACGTCCGTTTCTTAAAACGGCCGTAGATTACGCCGGCCCATTTTATGTACGTGCAAAGAAAGTACGAAATACTAAAATCATTAAAAGTTATGTAGCAGTATTCGTTTGCATATCTGTCAAAGCCGTACATTTGGAACTCCCATTTGGACGGTCCTCCCATTCGGGAAGGCAGTGTTATCGTCGTATGTAACAACAATCTTCCACCACTGCAGTGGCGTTTAGTGCGAGTTCACGCTCTCCATCCGGGTTTGGATGGCGTAACTCGAGTAGTTACTTTAAAACTTGGAAACAGTTTTGTTAAAAGAGCAGTGGTCAAGCTTTGCCCTTTGCCTATAGAATAATTAGAAAAATTGTACTATACTTAATACTTATTTATTTTAGTAGTAACCTATCTTAGACTTTTCTCATATTATTACTTTTTTTTATTCCCACTTTAGATGTGCTATTTTTTCTAATGTTATTATATTGCCTTTGATATCACAAGTTCATAAATTATTTTCATATTATCGTGTTAAAAGAACTTGACGTTCTTTTAAGGTGAGCGGCATGTTCCGTACCGGATGATGAGCACTGTCCCTTTTTCACTTTTTCTTTATTAAATTAAAGATATAAATTGAACAAGGAAAGGACCGTAGCCTATGGCTTATCTTATTTGTCAAGAGATGGCGCCTACGGTCTCGAAAATCTAGACTACGCCGGTAATATACATGAAGTTGCCGCGTGTGTTCATCAAACTATATTCACACCAGTACAACGACAACTTGGGTGCGGGTCAGAAGGCGATCGTTCAACGCCTTCCCCAAAAAAATCATAATTCATTACAACGTTAAAACCATTTTGTGCACGATCTTGATATACCAATCGAAAAGGTGACAGTGCGACTCGACGATATAAACTACCATCGCCTGGAGCTAAAAACTGAAGCATCGCCAGCCGTTCACAGAAAGTAAGGTAAGTTGTAGGTGTACACTGGACCTTGTTCAATATCTTTGATTTGATGCAAAATTGTGTGTAAGGGATAGTGCTCAACCCCTATTACCATTACTCAAACGCCGTAACAATTTTAAATTTTGGTCATGTAGGATACAAACGCGAACAAAAGTACATAATATGGATTTACATTATGATGAAACTATGTCATGAAATCTAGAGAACAAGAACATTATGTTGTGTTGTGGTGACTTTTCATATAAAGTCTATAGATATTTAAATCCACGATGATGTGCCCCACTGTGTCAAATTCCATACGAAGCGAATGAAACATAAGCGATTTTGACAGAGTGGGGCGCGTCTTCGTTAGTAGAAAATCTATACAGAAAATTACTTTTTTAATTTGATTAATATATTGAATAAAAATAAAAATTTACGACTGAACTAAATGAAACGTTATATCGAATAAAATCAGAGATGCGGCGACTCAAAGATTAAAATTATTTCAAATTTTGTTTTCTAATTTATCTATTATTGGAGTGATTGAAATAATTTAAGGAAATGATAAAACACATCATCAGTAAAAATAAGTATTATCGTTATTTATTGTACATTGTTTTTTTTCATTATAAGTACCTACTTCATCACTGTTTTCTTAAAATGGCTTCCTTCCAAAGGACTACTAACGCCATCTAGTAAAAATAAAATATAACAGAAAGTTTTATGGTTATACTCTTACCATTCGTTTATTTTCTCTTTGACACAAGAGATAAAGGTAAAGTGGTCTCTTTCTGGTCCCTCGCTATTGCTATGTCTGTTTCATGTGATTTCATGTGGCAATGAGAAACGAATGGAGAGAGTATAATATGATAAATGCTCATATATGTCAGTTTTTTTTTCCGTCCTTGAAATGCAGTTTAAACATAATAAATATTCAAACATAAATATTATAATAGTGCATAATACAAATACTTTATAATGGTATTATTTGAAAAACTTAAAACACTAAAACATAGTAAAACTTTTTTTCGTCATTTCTTATGACCAAATTATTTAATGTAGGTACCACTTTTTGAATTTGTTTCGAGTTAATATTGATAAGAAAACGTTGTCACATTCAACTATCGTCAGTAAAGCGACTTTACAGGCAACCAATTTTTTTTTTCTTTCGAACTCTGGGTTCCACTAAACCCTGTTAGTCTTTTTATGTGGGATCATAGGAGCAAGTATACTTTGACATTTAAATAGGCTTTCCGAAAAAAAAATGTATTTTCTTTTATTAGTTATTTTAAAACTACACATCATCATCAATATTGTCGGATGATCGACGACTTTCATCAAAAAATGTGGAAAATTTTATATATATAATAAAATATATTAAATTTTAAAAATCACCGTCTAAATAAAACTGTCTAAATGGGCCTCCATGTCCTTGATGACACGACTTTTAGACAGCGACTGTTCGCTTGATATTAGGTGTCTAGCGGGTAATGAGTTGAATGCGTAAGGTTTCCTTACTTTTTATGGTTTTCCCTGTGAATTGTGATTTATAGAAGAGTAAGCGGTATGCAGTGATAAAATCTATACCTGTACCAAACAGTCAATGTCCGTGAGGCAATAAAATGGGAAATTTTAAGAGTAAATCTTAATAGTTCAGTCTGTTTCAGTATTTGAGTTCATTTATTGTTTTTTGTTTGGTTAACTATAATTTTGATATTTTTTTTGTTTTTCACTGCCACCATGTACAATTCAATGGTGGAAACTTTATTGACCTATGCGTCAATCATAGGTAAATAACTATTTTTGTGTGTGTTATAAGAGGCTCTATGTTTTCCCATATTTTTTAATAAATAAATAAATAAAACAAGATGGCGCCTGTTGCTTTTTACGAGCAAGTGACGTTTGACAGCAACGATCGCGAGATTCACGCCATTTGCAAATTAGTCGCGAGATACGTTTTTAAACATTGACGACATGATACACGAGACACCAGAAAAGAACTAGCTGAAATAATATAATAATTAAATAAAAAAATTGGTTGTCTGTAAAGTCGGTTTACTGACGATAGTTGAACGTGACAACTCTCGCTTGCACTTCAAGCCTTACATGGAACGCCTCAGAGCGAGGTAACGGCAAATGAGTCATGTTTTTTTTGTTTTTTTTGTTAGATTTAACATTGTAGACCTCAAATCTGATTATGGTCAAAAGACTGATCTCAGATATAAAAATAGAGAAAAAAAAAATGATTTTTTTGTGCGTGCAGCCGGCTCTATCGAATTATAAGACGTTGTCACGTCAAAAATAAAAAAAAAACAAACCCTAAGCTTGTCATTGAACGATTATACTGGCACGCGTGAAGCTAAGTTCTTCACGCATGCCTCGAGTGCCTTTGAATATCCTTTTGCGGATACACCGCTGGACCGATATAACAAATTAAAAGAACCTCATCAAAATCTCTCCATTCCTTTGAGAGCCACGATGCCACAGACAGACAGACGTCGAAGTCAAACTTGTAACACCCCTCTTTTTGCGACGGGGGCTAAAAAAGTATCTACTAGCCCTTTTTATTGCCCCACGGGCACCGACTGTTTGTCAATATTATAGTAATGTATGCGGAACAAAGTCATAATATTTATATTGTGGCCCATTCGGTTGAACAGAATCTCTGCACTAAAATTAAATACGAATCAAAATTTTTCACTCGCAGCGGGATTCGAACCCGCCTCTCCCATCTCGCAGCTGGGTGCTCTGACCGCTGAGCTAAAGTTGCAAGCCTCAAAATAACATTTACTTGCTATTACTTAGTATTATTGTAACTTGCCTCTAATATTACTTAGTAATAGCACTATTTGTCGACAGTAAATGTCAATTTTGTTGACAATTCGAGATTTGTATAACCGAATGGGCTACTATTGTTTTGTATTAAGTGAAAATGGTTTATATTGCATGGAGTTTATTAATTAAACACTTTCGGTTCTGAAATATTATGTTTTATTTTCAAAATATGTAAAATAAAAGCTACCACTTCTAATATAAAATTCACCATTATATGGCACATATAATTATTAAAATAATCTCAATATTACGTATGACGTAGGTACATTATTTAAATGAGTAACAAGAAATATATCATCCTTAAAAAAATATAAAAATACTTAAGTATTTAATCATTTTACTTAGTTCCCTACTAATAACGCTTAGGCCATAACACAGTAAATGTCAATTTTGTTGACAATTCGAGATTTGTATAACCGAATGGGCTACTATTGTTTTGTATTAAGTGAAAATGGTTTATATTGCATGGAGTTTATTAATTAAACACTTTCGGTTCTGAAATATTATGTTTTATTTTCAAAATATGTAAAATAAAAGCTACCACTTCTAATATAAAATTCACCATTATATGGCACATATAATTATTAAAATAATCTCAATATTACGTATGACGTAGGTACATTATTTAAATGAGTAACAAGAAATATATCATCCTTAAAAAAATATAAAAATACTTAAGTATTTAATCATTTTACTTAGTTCCCTACTAATAACGCTTAGGCCATAACATTAGGACATATTTTCGATCGTTACAGAAATCTGTCGATCGTTCAAATGGAACGAAATTAAAAAATGTGTGAGAGTGCCAGTTGTCTAGGTTAAGTCACATGATCAATTTCGCGATCGGATATGCCATTCCCATACATTTTTTGAATTTCGTTCCATTCGAACTATTGACAGATCAGATTTTAAGACACGCTAAAATTTGTGACTAAGACAGGATCACTACCATTGCGCAGATAGGCGTTATTAGTAAGTAAATCCTTAATTAAATTTTTATGAGATATCCTTATATTATTATCTTAATATAGTTTTATCCTTCAAAAACTTCAACACTGGCCGCTCCATTGATGTCTCTAAGTTCAGCCGATTTGAATGTCGCCACGAAATTGATTTTGCCGATTTTCTGCAAAAAAATATCAACTTTTGAAAATCATAGAAAAACGACACGTAAATCGATTAATAAATCGATTATTAAATTATTATTAATAATGCAGTATGCGCACGTAGATATATTTCTCTCTACTTTTGTCGCTCTCTTTTTTTCTGTCTATCAATATGGATCAGAAAGAGAAAAGAGAGCGACAAAAGTAGAGAGACATATACGCGCCCATCCTAGCAGGGCGTATCAGGAACGAGGAATGAAGCCTACTGAATTCGCCAAACGTCAGCATAAGGCCAATTCAATTTTTATCTATAAGACAGTTAACAAAACACTCACTATTTATAACAAGCCACTACACCAAAGCAAACAAACAATAACAACTTGGGTTACACAATCTAAATTACAATGACACCGAACAATTACTAAAATTTCATTTTTGATCAATTATTAGAAAATTATACAAACACACATAAGTATACGCACACACACACACGCGCACACACACACACGCATACATGTACACACACACACACACACACATTTTCATTTTCATTTTTTCATGAAGTTCACTTACTATAGGCTGAATTGGCAAGTCAATGCTCAACAGAGAGAGAGGGTCTGTATCAGGCGCTTTCAAGCGAAGAGTCCTGCCGGCGATCCCCGATGAAGTCAGTCTGAACTCGCAGCCAGTCAGAGGTCGATCGAGGGGATTCACGAACGACAGCACCGCTGTGGTTGGCTGACCGATGACCAGGTCGTCGTTGAACTGGGGAAAACAACAGTTACTTAAGACACAAGTAGTTGAAGTGGCATTTCAACTAATGGCCTTGTCCCTTGCTCAACCAAGTGCCTTCACGTTTAGCCAACAGACACATCTGCCAAACGTTTCGCCGCTGAAAGTTCCGTTCAATACGCTCGCAATGTTTTTAGGGTTCCGTAGCCGAATGGCAAAAAACGGAACCCTTATAAATTCGTCATGTTTTAAGTTACATAGCTGCTTGTGCTGATTCACTGACTGATTGATCACCTCTCCTGAACAATTTTGTATGAAAATTTTTTTTTTTCAATGATCATTTCGTATTATATAAGGGAAAAATTCATTCGCAGGAAAAATACGGACAGAGCTGATGATTGAGGATTTCGAAGACGAGTGAAGAGCACAGCCAAGGGTATTGCAGATAGGTGGGGGGTGCTCGACCAAATGTCATTCGAAACGTCATCCAATTGGCAGTGAGCTGAAAAAAAATTCAAAATGGCGGATTCAAAATGGCCGCCAAACGAATTTTGTCAGTAACTCGGAAAGTATAAAAGATGGAGAAATAGTTTCATGACAAGAAGTGATCAGGACCCGAACCCGAAGGTCTATTTGATGGATAGAAAAAAAATTCAAAATGGGGGAATTTATTTTCCATAGAAAATGTATGGCGAATATTGAAGAGACTATTGAAAAGTTGTGAAACATGTAACTGAAAACTTTGATGCGGTTTTTTGGAGGACTCTCAGAGAAAAATATGGAATGAGATGATGATGGTATTTTAGTTAGGTGGGGACTGCTCAAACAAAAAATACTCGAAACCTCATGCAATTATCAGTGACCTGAAAAAAAATCCAAAATGGCGGATTCAAGATGGCCGCCATACAAACTTCGTGGTTGTCTATCTCCGAAAATATCAAAGATGGAACAGTAGTTTATTAGCTAGAGGTGATTAGGATCTCAAAGTCTACGGGATGAATGGGAAAAAATCAAAGTGGCGGAATTTATTTTTCCGTGGAAAATGTATGTACCTACATGCTACAATAAGTAGGGAAGTATTCAAGGCATTGACACAGTTCTACGGAGAACCACCAGAGACTAATATGGGAAGAGATGATGATCTAGGATTTGGATGATGGGTTTTAAAGATATTTAAGGGCTGCTCGAACAAAAATACGCTGAACCTCATCCGACGAGGTTCAGGGGTATTTTTTGCTGGAACAGCCCTTAACTATCTTTAAAACCATGACCGTGCTCCTAGGTAATTTTTTCAGCCCACTGCCAATCGGATTCCAATTGGCGATAGAGATGACGGCGATAGTTTTATGGGCGGGAAGACTGCACGCGGGCCACATGTGGCCCGCGCACCCACGCGCCCTACTAGTTATCATCTATTGCACGTTACGTTATGCGTCATTCGTACATTTGCGTATTAAACCGAAGCATATGTCCAGCATGTAATATAGGCTGCTTATAATATCCAGCCCCTCTAACATGAACATGGACTATCCTATGTCAGGAAATAAAATTATTTTCTCCAACGGCAAAAGGGGAGAAAAGAAGCCTTCGTCTATTTTATCCACGAGGATGTCATCTCTACGCATGCGCCTATGCTTAAAGAATTGATAAAGCTATCGGTGTGTAGAAGGCGAAAACTTTACTTCCTACTCGTGGGAAAATAGTCCCAATGTTAAGGCTTTATGAGCTGGCAAACTGGCTCTTTTTTACGATGTTTAAGGCATTTTGTTTAAAGAACTGATCATCGAATCCTAACAGAAAAAATATGTAACGGAAAATTAGGGTTTTATGAACAATCGGTATTGACAAGAAAATGAATTTTCTCAAACTCTGTTTCTGAAAAAAATATCCCAAAAAGCATCATACTTTGAAAATTGTCGGTAAAACGGCACAAGCTATTTAATTAATTCTTGCTCACAAAAAAGTACCTACATAAAAATTACAACTTTGATTGACAGTTTTATTTTTAGGCCTTCTAACAATCGTGTAAACTGTAAAGTAATAATTTCCCCGAAATTTAAGTGAACCAGTGTGAACCCTTGTAAACTGTCATTCGGCCTTCTTAAAGCCTTAAGGAGGCAGCAAACTTCAATTTAGAGAGCACAGACTTTTGTGAGTTTCATCTGTTGAGCGATGCAGGACAGTTGACTCACCTTAATGTTGATATTGGGCTTCAGGACTTGGAAGTCGTCGTCGTCAGCCCACGACTGCTTGGTCTCGTCCACGATGGCCATCGCAGATATCTTCATGTTGCAGTACTCCACCAGCTTTGGCAGATAGTCGTCCGCCTTCACCAGGATACTGACCTCCTCGTCTGGAATGTTTTTGGTTACGGTTAGGTATTTTCGGGGTGCCACCCATATTATTGGCTAAGCAATTCATCATATCATCTTTTAAAGGAGATAAAATTCAACCAACAACTTTTTACTGTCGTGAGTTGGCACTTTGAGACAACTAGTTACCAAAACGAGTTTAACAGCACATCAGAAATACTTAATTTGAATGTAAAAAAATTGTAACGAATTCTCGGTTGCTTGAACTCTCTCGAAGAAATAATGCTTGATTGGAAAAAGGCATTTAGCCATCCTCTTTCGTATCAAGGATGTATGATGGTCTGACCTTAAGACCAAAGACATTACGAATACGCATCTGTTAAATATATTTCTAGCAACCGGGACCAAGTGAAGCAATGTCTTCAGAAGAAACTAGATGGCCTGAAGTCTCCACTGACCACAAGGCACAAATGTCTTTAAATCTATAAAGTATCCTAACCAAACTAAACGCATGATAAAAAAGTTTCCACTTACGTTTGGATGGTCCAACGAACAACTTTCCTTCGACTTTCTTCACGAGATCGGCTCTCACTCCGTTGTAGAAAACACTCGTTGCTGTCAGAGCTGCTTTGATGTTACGACCCTGTGCAATAATCACAAGTATGTGTTTTAAAATAGGCCTACACGATTATCTTTTCCTATTAAGATTGCCAGTTCTCATCGTAGTAGCATGGGAGAGAAAATATCAGTACTTTCTCTATCAGGAACTAAAATAGTGTAGCCCAAATTCTCCGTATCAATATCATTTGTTGGAGATTAGTCAATCGACAAAGTGTCATGAGTAATTAGGTATTGCTGATTCTTTGATTCAAACATTTACTGACGCTCTGTTAAGATAATTTCGGAAAACATGGAACCTCTCGTCTGTGCTACTGGCGCATCGTAGGAATTTGTTGTTCTTTGGGTTCAGCTTGTAGGTAGTGTGCGACTTCAAAAATTTAATTTTTTTTATGATTGCTACGTTTTTGACGACCCAAATCTCATACCTGTACCTAAATATAGTAACTTATTGGCCAAATGTAACAATACTCATCCAGTATCAAAGTGAAAATTTAAATTTTGAAAGACTAGTAACTTATTGGCCAAATGTAACAATACTCATCCAGAATCAAAATAAAAAATTAAATTTTAAAAGACTATCAATGAGGACATAACCTTCCTCATTGATAGTCTTTTAAAATTTAATCCTCTGAAACAGTCCTCTGAGTTCAAGGGGTTCTCACCTCTTCGGAGTTGTTGTCGATATCGACGATGACCCGGAACTCCTTGCCGATGGGGACAGTCTCTATTTCCCGCAGCTTGAACGTGATGTCAGTGTTCAGGTTCGAGGCTACGGCGTAGTACCTGCATAGGAGGGTTTTAAATATCAAATCCTGCATGACAAACACCCTCACTAAGTATCTCGATGGAAGCGAGCAAGTCGAAGGCAGTTTCTGGATGCAAAAAGCATCTACGTGCGTGTAGGTAGTTCAATCCACGAAGACGCGTCCCACTCCTTAACAATTGCTTTTTGTTTGATGCAATTCTGCAGGAGTACTTAAACAGTATTGTTTTGACATTGTTGAGAATATTTGTCGGCCGAATTTTACGCATTTTACCCAACAAACATCCCCTATCTTCCGGACGAATTGGTGCCATTGCTTTGACGCCAAATATAAATTGATCCTCTTTGTAATTTGGATCCATTTATATTTGGCGTCAAAGCAAATATAAATTTAAATTTTTAATATAATTTAAATAATTTCTTTGGGTTCTCTTTGAACCCAAAGAAACAGTACTCGTTGGTCGTAGCTATCCCTTAAATCTTAATCTAAGAAGAGTAAGTGGGCATTACGTCAGAAAAGTACATTTTACAAAATGAATTTCATAGTAGGTAAATGCGTGATTTTATTGAATAATTCATTCAGGTTTTTCAGCCTTGTTCTTTTTCACTCAACATGGTTCTGTTTTTCAGCTGGATTATAAGTAGCAGCTGGCACTCTAGACGCTACAAACAAATCCTCACCTCTTCGCCCTTTCCGAGTACCGGACACCATTCATGAGAGCCATTCGCTCTGACGCAGACCCCTCGCTGTGCTTGTACTCGTTGATGATGTTCTGCCTGTCCTCGTCTCCCAGGGGATCGAACACGAAGGGCTTCTTTGTCAAGATCATGCGGCCGATGCTGTAGAAAAGTTAACATTTAAAAATCATTGGTAAAGCAAGCGTCATTCTAACTCATCCGTAGAGGGTTTTTCGTGCTGAGGACAATTCAGTAGCATATAGGAACCTGATCGAGCTGAATTTAGCTTTTGGTCAACCTAAGTGAGCCTTAGTGTGGATTAACGACTTATTAATTACGAACGTCTAAAAAGAATCCTGAAAAAAAAAGGAATCAATGTCAAGGAAAGAAAAGGAAGAAATCAGGAATAAAGAAATTTTGACGGTTTATTGATCGTAGGACAATTTTTCTCACTGAATTATTCAAGAATATCAGAAGATGTACGTACTGGTAATTGTTGGTGTCGACCATAGAGTATCCTGTCTCCGCCTCAGGGTCCTTCCTCCACCTCATAAGATCAGCGTTGACCGAGGCCAACATGAACTCCACGTCATAGTTCAGCCCGATGACGCCCTGTTTGATGGCCTCCAAAGGCGCTGGTCCGCACTGGAACATCCCTGAGGATGTCTCCTGAGGAGTAGCGTCCACTGCTTGCCAGCCACCGTAACCTTGAAATATAATTCATTCATTTTTATTCAGTTACAAGTAGGTAGTTCTAGTTGATGGAATGTAACTAAACAATCGAGAATGGAGCGCAACGAATTACCAGGGACTGTAATCGTGAGTAGTGAAACCAGCATTTGGTTGAGAGTTGAGATTTCATGAACGCTATCGAAGTGCCTTGATGGGATGGTAATCTGTTCTGTTACGTGGTAAATCTCCTATCCTGGTCTCATGTGGAGAGGTGCTCCCCAACCCCTCAGTATCCTAGGAAATGTTACCTGGCGGCAGGTCGGGTCGCGCCATCCACACGTCGTTCCACACGTGGTAGTTCCAGATGGAGTCGGCGCCCTGCGGGTTGTTGGGGTCGTAGTCCAGCTCCTCCATGGTCTCCGTGTAGTGCTTGTCCACGGTCAGCGAGCTGAGACTCCATCTAAGTGATGATGGGAATGTTACCTGGCGGCAGGTCGGGTCGCGCCATCCACACGTCGTTCCACACGTGGTAGTTCCAGATGGAGTCGGCGCCCTGCGGGTTGTTGGGGTCGTAGTCCAGCTCCTCCATGGTCTCCGTGTAGTGCTTGTCCACGGTCAGCGAGCTGAGACTCCATCGCAGTGATGATGGGAATGTTACCTGGCGGCAGGTCGGGTCGCGCCATCCACACGTCGTTCCACACGTGGTAGTTCCAGATGGAGTCGGCGCCCTGCGGGTTGTTGGGGTCGTAGTCCAGCTCCTCCATGGTCTCCGTGTAGTGCTTGTCCACGGTCAGCGAGCTGAGACTCCATCTAAGTGATGATGGGAATGTTACCTGGCGGCAGGTCGGGTCGCGCCATCCACACGTCGTTCCACACGTGGTAGTTCCAGATGGAGTCGGCGCCCTGCGGGTTGTTGGGGTCGTAGTCCAGCTCCTCCATGGTCTCCGTGTAGTGCTTGTCCACGGTCAGCGAGCTGAGACTCCATCGCAGTGATGATGGGAATGTTACCTGGCGGCAGGTCGGGTCGCGCCATCCACACGTCGTTCCACACGTGGTAGTTCCAGATGGAGTCGGCGCCCTGCGGGTTGTTGGGGTCATAGTCCAGCTCCTCCATGGTCTCCGTGTAGTGCTTGTCCACGGTCAGCGAGCTGAGACTCCATCTAAGTGATGATGGGAATGTTACCTGGCGGCAGGTCGGGTCGCGCCATCCACACGTCGTTCCACACGTGGTAGTTCCAGATGGAGTCGGCGCCCTGCGGGTTGTTGGGGTCGTAGTCCAGCTCCTCCATGGTCTCCGTGTAGTGCTTGTCCACGGTCAGCGAGCTGAGACTCCATCGCAGTGATGATGGGAATGTTACCTGGCGGCAGGTCGGGTCGCGCCATCCACACGTCGTTCCACACGTGGTAGTTCCAGATGGAGTCGGCGCCCTGCGGGTTGTTGGGGTCATAGTCCAGCTCCTCCATGGTCTCCGTGTAGTGCTTGTCCACGGTCAGCGAGCTGAGACTCCATCTAAGTGATGATGGGAATGTTACCTGGCGGCAGGTCGGGTCGCGCCATCCACACGTCGTTCCACACGTGGTAGTTCCAGATGGAGTCGGCGCCCTGCGGGTTGTTGGGGTCCTAGTCCAGCTCCTCCATGGTCTCCGTGTAGTGCTTGTCCACGGTCAGCGAGCTGAGACTCCATCGCAGTGATGATGGGAATGTTACCTGGCGGCAGGTCGGGTCGCGCCATCCACACGTCGTTCCACACGTGGTAGTTCCAGATGGAGTCGGCGCCCTGCGGGTTGTTGGGGTCATAGTCCAGCTCTTCCATGGTCTCCGTGTAGTACTTGTCGACGGTCAGCGAGCTGTTCGCGTCGTGCGCCGACACCAGGTTGGAGACCACTCGCGAGGGGATCCCGAGGGCGCGGCATACTGGAACGAATTTTTCTATTAGTTACTAAACTCGACAAGGGGATATGACTAGCGGTAGGTACAGCTATATGTCAGACGGAAGTTTGCAAGATTTGCAATTGATATTTATATTAGGTAGGTAGTACCTAAGTACGTACTGGTAAGTAGTCACACCGATACAGTAGGTACCTAAGTGCTTAGACTTATATGTATCTAAGTAGGTAATACCACAAAGATAAGCGAAACTTCAATGTTTCTGCAATAGTTACGACCTCCGATATGAGTAAGTATAGGCAAAATGACCTCTATCTTAATTTCATATTGATAACCTCTTTCATTTGAAAAGATAGTTACTTCCTAGATTTTATATTCTATGAAGAAGCAGCTTGTTTCAAGTAAGAGAATGACATCCTGTCGCATAATAAGTCTTAAGTACTTACAGACACTACTGATAAGATTTACCAAGGTAGGACCTACGTTGTGGATGTGCCACAAATAAATATCTTCAATATTTTGTAATACCTTTGGTATCATCTGCATCGTATCATTTGGTATCGCATCTGCAGATCATGCAGAAGACGAGTTAGGTATAATCGCACTGCAGAATGCAGATCATTCATCATGATTGGGTCAAAATACTGATTGTTCAGTATTGTCACGACTCACGTTCATCTCATGCTTGACAAGACATCCTTTTGATATGCTATCAACGCACAATTCATAATATGGTCACGAATCTTAATACTAGATAGTAGGTCTATGATTGTATCATATTATATCATGCGTTCTTTTACATAATGCTACTTCTTACTGACATTACTGACTGGATTTCCTATGCAGACCTATCATGATGGTACTTAGGATTTTTTTTAGTTATCATTGAAAATCAGGTTTTGACATTGCTGCGGTTCTTTAGTTATTGATACCTACAATTTTACGTGATTGGGCTGCAAGCACTGAACTCTATTATTATACAAGGACGCTGGACCTCAGACTGTCAACGCAAAAATGAAGACACAGATTACGCCATTTTATTGCGTAAGCTAGCGTGAGCGTCCATGGAACTAAAATAAAATGACACTAAAAACGATCAATGTCAAATTCAGTACCGTGGACCTTCGACGGGGCCGCAACAAATCGACACAAAGAAGGAACTGTCGTCCAGCTTACTAGTAAGTACTTAGGTTTATTAGAGGTAATAGTGGCAGCAGGAATGTCTTGACCAACTTCGTTAGTGTGCATTCCCCTAGCGGAATTTTGTCCAATTTCTTAGTCCTGGGAGCGAATATTGAAAACATAGTCATTCTGCCATAGTAATTTGGTCATCGTGTTTTTGGTGAATTTCTCAAAAACGGTTGGATGCACAAATTTCAAACTTTCGGGACAATTACACGACAAAAAGTACTAAATATCTACAGAACTCAAACCAATAAATTCGATATCGTTTGGCTGTGACAACGCTAGCAAGAAAAAGTTCCTCTGGGGTAACGTTCCCCCAGCGGAAAAGGTTTTTGGAGGATATCTCAAAAACTATTAGGTTGACAAATTTATAATTTCGGGGATATTTACAGGGCTTAATTGACTAAATATCTGCATACTTTAAACTAAGAAATTCGACAAAATTCCGCTGGGGGAACGCACACACTTCGTCACTATGTTATGAAGAAAAATTGAGGAGTCTTACCAGTAGTGACAACGCCGGCGAACACCCAGCACTGGCCATACGGCACCTCCTGCTGCGTCTCCAGGTACTGCGCCAGGATGTCCACGGATCCTGTCCACTCAGACGGCGCGGTGCCGTCGTCGTACTGTCCGTCCCACCGACCAATCAGGACTCCCGCGTCGTCGTTTGAGTTCACTATACGGGAGATCACGCGAGCCACTTTGACTGGGTCTCCGCGACTGTGAAAAAATGCATCTAGGTATTATAAAAATCATTTTCCAAATGTATGAAGCGCTTAACCTCAGAACGGCTGTATTTATAGGCAAACGTCTATAATTGTAGTTTGCGATAAAATTTTTAAAAGGAGATTTTGGAGCATCTTTGTGAACACTTTCTATCGATAAAGTTTCTTCCAATTGTGTTTCTGCTTCTAAGCGAAGTGAATTAAGATTTAAAACCCAAATTACCTGACGTATAAATTTGAAAGTTTTGAACCTGCAGGGCACAAAAAACACTTAAATAACCGAGTAGCCTGTTAAATAAGGGAATAGACATTTACCCTGGACAGGGCGAACGGTGCGAAAACATGTCGCCAATTTAGCGGTACCAAAAATGCTTGTTCTATCACTTGCTGCGTGGTCTTCTCCATGGGGAGCAAGTCCCCACGTGTTTTGTCACCAAGATATAAGTAGTTTGCTCAGCAACCACCTATGGAATTTTGACAGATGGCGCTACCGTTTGCTTGTATGAAAAAGGTTTACGTAAATCGTTCGGATGCCGACATCCTCAGGTTTCTGATGGGTGAGTAAGGATGTCAAATATTACTCACAGATGGAAGGGCATCTCAGCCCGATCCAACATGAACATGACAGCCGGCAGCACCACCGCGTCAAACTGCCCGTAGAACCACGGCTTCCCGCGCGTAGTCTTGATGGGGCCTCACTAAACCCCTTTTAAGTAAGGGTGTAAAGAATACTCACAGATGGAAGGGCATCTCAGCTCGGTCCAACATGAACATGACAGCGGGCAACACCACCGCGTCAAACTGCCCGTAGAACCACGGCTTCCCGCGCGTAGTCTTGATGGGGCCTCACTAAATAACCCCTTTAAGTAAGGGTGTAGACGTAAAGAATACTCACAGATGGAAGGGCATCTCAGCCCGATCCAACATGAACATGACAGCCGGCAGCACCACCGCGTCAAACTGCCCGTAGAACCAGGGCTTCCCGCGCGTAGTCTTGATGGGGCCACACTAAATAACCCCTTCAACTAAGGGTGTAAACGTTAAGAATACTCACAGATGGAAGGGCATCTCAGCCCGATCCAACATGAACATGACAGCGGGCAGCACCACCGCGTCAAACTGCCCGTAGAACCACGGCTTCCCGCGCGTAGTCTTGATGGGCCCCACCCACACCTTGCCGATGTCGTTTAGCACGTATTCCTGCAGCAGGTTGCAGTCTTCCATGTAGGTCTGGTCGTCTAGAAAAAGAAACAAGTTTGTTAGTATTCTATAACCTCGAAGGGTGCTCCAGACTTTAGCCGCATATCAATCATCATCATCGCGTGCCCTCTTCCTTAAATCGAAGTTTGGCGGTCAACAATTGAAAAGCCTTCCTATTAAGTGCCGCTTACTTTAAGTCTGGGTAAGTAAGTCCGGTCCACCCCTTTATATCGTCCAACCATTTGCGTCTCTGGCGCCCTGCAATTTTTCCCTATAACACCAGTCTCGAGAAGGAAAACTGCTCTCCTCTTTGCAGGTGGCCAAAGAAAGCAACTTTTCTGCGCATAATAAGAAGACGTTTCGTGGAACCTTTTTAGGGTTCCGTATCCAAAGGGTAAAAAACGGAACCCTGTTACTGAAATGTACGTAGCTTATCGATTCTTTAGTAACTACCACAGAAATAGGTAACTACCCTACAGTTCTATAATCGAAATTTAAAAAAATAACTGCATTAGCAAACTACAATCTAAATATGAAAATGAATGGATGTTTATTTTCCACATAGGTAGACCTAACTTACAGACTTATGAAAAGTCAAAACTCTGCCGCCACGTTCGGAAAGCAAATTTGCATCGAGAAGAACTGGCAAGAAATTCAGCACTTGGTCTTTTCTAAAATTTCACGATTATGTTGTCTCATGAGATTTTTCTCGGTGCTAGGGGGCTATTAACGTTACGTATCAGTTACATTTCGTGATGGTATTTACGTACGCAGACGATATTGAATTCAAAACATTTTTTGCGAACACTGAAAAATTAATTTTAATGCAATTGACATAGAGTGTAAAATTGAATTTAGTTCAAAACTCCATATTGGTCGACAGTTCCGAAATTCAAAACGCGTCAAAGTTGAGCATTGTATTTCCAATGATGAAATACATTCAATTTTTCACTCTAAGCCAATAGATGTAAAGTTAATTTTTCAGTGTTAATATTTTTTGCTTTTTCTTGTATCACATCACTGAGTGTGTGTAAAATTTACGAGAATGTCATAGCTGGGGGCAATAGGGAAATTTCCCTCTTCATTTCAGAACTTATATTTATAGAAATTTCGTCGAAAACTCTGTCAGTGTGTGCTACGGGACTGGTTACGCCATCTATCGAAGACCGTTACAAGATGACAGTTGGTTACTTCTCACCTGGATTCCACGGGTTGAAGAGGATGTACAGGTCCTGGTCGAAGTCGTATACCTCCCGCGCTGGGGAGCCCTTCAGCCTCGTCACCACCCGCACGGCCCAGCTGCCCACGGGCAGGTTCACCGGAGTTGATACCTGCATGGACAAATAAACATCAATAAAAAAATACCCTAAAATACATTAAAAAACTAGCGAACGCCCGCGGCCCCGCCCGCTTGTATTACATTTTTCAGAAATCCCGCGGGAACTGTAATTTTCCGGGATAAAAAGTAGTATATATTTTAATCCAGGATATATTCTATATCCATTCCAAATTTCAGCCAAATCGGTTCAGTAGTTGCGGCGTGAAGGATTAACAAACATACACACTTACACACAAACTTTCGCCTTTATAATAATAGTGTAATGTGAATTAAAGAAAACCTGTCAAGTGGGAGACCAACTCGCGCATAGAAGGTTCCGTACAACAGAAACGCCAAACGGCACGGTTTCACGACGTAAACGGTACGTACCTAGTAACAATAATTTTAGTTATCGAACCGCATAACTAATTTTGTTTGCAGAGGTTTATTTTTTTATTGTTACTTAATAAAAATGTACTTGTAAGAGCGTTGCCCTTATTTCTTCTATAAAATATATATCAAATTTAAATAAACCTCCTTTGACCATAATTAATTCAGATTTTTCGTTTCGGAGTTCTAAATCATAGAAAATCCAAATTACAACGTAGGTATAGGCAGGTATGCAGATCGTTATCTAATAAAATAAACATATGCTATATAATAGGTACAAGTTTTGATAATATTATCATAATAATTATGAATATTTTGATAGAGTAGAAAAACTGGAAATGGAGAGTAGGTAGGTAGACACAAACATGGTTTGTCTATAAGCATAATTTAACCTTAACCTCCTTAAACAAAGTTAATGTAGTACTTAGGTATAGCCTACCTATGCTGACCTACCGTCTGCATAGCATACCTACGTACCTACTAGGTAAATCCAAATAGTCTAAAAATCTATTTAGTATTCATGTCGCATACCTACAAGGATTTTAGTTTAATAAAATCTGAGCCTTGAAACGACATCTCTAGGTACTTAGCTAGGTATATTAAGGGGATTTATTGAATTTATTTTTGTCTTCCTCACTCTCACGGATACGTTGGTAGGTGCGACATGCAGCGTCGCGGAAGAATATAACAGAAAAACGACCTTTTACCTAATTACTCAAAAACTAAGCTAGTTACCAAAAATCTGTTTCTTAGCGTTTTTGGATGTTATTATTACCGACACTTTAAAATAAAAATTAAAATTAGTACATCCAATGTAGTGTCCGATAAAAATTAGAAAAACTGGACTTTGGAGCATCTTTTGGGAGAATTTTCCATCAAGAAAATTTTATCCAATCGTGTTTCTACTTCTTAGCGATTTTAGCATAAAGATCCAAAATACATGACGTGTAAATTTGAAAGTACTTAATTTTCTTTATAGTTTTTTAATAAAACTTCATTAAAAATCGCTTAAATACGGCTTCTACACCGTTAATTACTTAAGTCTAGATTAAGATCAGGTGTACAAATAAGGAAACAAATTCACAAATCAATTCACATACATAATATGTAACGAATTCTTAATTGGACATGACCTTCTACTTTTTTAGGGTTGCAAAGTCAATATGCGAAATCCATAGTAGGTTTTATATCCTACCATGGGGTTTGCATATTGACTTTGCCAACCCTAAAAAAATAAAAGGTCGTATCCAATTAAGCATTCGTTTATAGATTGGATTTATTTTAATAGTCCCGACGACACCGTACGGAACTCAAAAATAGGATTATGCCTTAAAAGTCTGATTGCTACAGGTGTATGTACCTATAGAACTTGTAGAATTTAGATGCGATAAATAGTAAATTATTGGCAAGGTGACCGAAGGACGTCTAAAAATAATTTTAATTCATCAAGTATATTTGTCCAGTTCACCGATTGTGATTTTTTGTGATTTTTTGTCAGTTGTCTACAGTGTTTAGTGTTATAAATAAAACGAACAACGTATTTATTTATTATAGTGTGCGAAACTTCCCATCTAAGCAGTGAATATCTTATGTGGTTTCTACTTTCTATGCCAATAAATCTATCCATTTATCAAGAATTGGACCTCATATTCAGTGGTGGGACATTCGATTCCGAATATGCATCAGGCAACCATAAAATGTATTAAGGTGTGGTGAAGGAAAACAAGATTGTAAGGGGAGCATAGATTTACAATAGGTGTTCGCTCGCGGACCTCTACTTATGCTTGAAGCTAACGTCAGCCGCTACAAAATCTACAAGAACTTCTATTGATTCTACGTCAGTAAAAATGCTGAAGACGCAATTAAAATTGGACTAATAACTTTGACAAGTTTTTGGGAGTTGAGTGCAATAAACCAATTGGTCATGACCATTGATTGGGTCCATACATATTGGGTGGCATCAAATTCTGTCGTAGAATAAATTTTGACTAATAATTTTGAGAAGCTCTTTGGAGTTGAGTGCAATCAGCCAATTGGTCATGAGATCATGACCATGGTTGGTTTCGCGAAACATTGTCATGCGTAATTTTATTACAGAGTATTGCCACTGAGGTCGATGTCTTAGAATGGTACAAATAGATTTTGGCAGCTGCATAGTTTCAGTAGTGCATAGAATTAGCGGTTAAATCATCTTCGATCAGAACTTATACAGTACCTACTCTATTTTGGGGTTTACATGGCGTTAACTAGTATTTTGCCTCTGCTTTTCTCGGAAAATCTTGATTTGAAGAATTTAACCAATATTGCAAAGGCACAAGTTTATTTTCGTGACAGTGATTGTGTAGGTACACAATCACAATCACCAATGTCAAGATAGCTATTTTTTCATACGAAAATCCATGATCTGTACAGAATTTGTGAAAATTACGACTTTTCGAGTGAGTATAGAACTGCGGGTAATACTTAGCTAGTCTTTTAATATTTTACTGTCATCAAAAACATACTTATTAAAGACACCTACACTTATTATATAACATACTACCAAGACTTAATTAGAACGTAGTTATACGAAATTGACTCGTTTTAAGAACTTGTTTTAAGGAATGTGTAAATGGGAACCAGATATCAAACCCACCAGAATCCATGCTTAATTACTAAGACTACAATAATAGAATCTATTCTTAAGATGCAATTTACACTTTACATGGGTATTTATGTTAATTAGTCAGGATAAAGTTTTGAAATACGAATACGCAAGGTCTCTTCGCTAGACCACCATGAACTTTATTAGATAGGATACTGACCTCAAAGGATATGGTGTTATCCTGGTCGCCAACGTCCACGATCTTGGCGCTCCAGGAGTACTTGTCTGGCACCGCGTCTCTCTTCAGAAACATTGATCCCTGGGTGTCTATTTGGGGCTTGTCTCCTGTACAAATGAAAAGGTAAATAAGTATCTACATATTAATTAAAGGCCTGATTGAATTTTTCTTTTCATCTATCTGGATTTCTTTTGTAGGCATCTGATAGACTGAGTCCCATTGCACCATTGTCTGAACTAGAAATGACGATGTTTATATGGATACCAACATGTTTACGTGGAAGACGGACGCTGCACCATCTTCTTCGTCACGCGAGTAAGTGGCTGGATGTTCACCACCTTAAATCTAATATACAGTGTCACCGATTTAAATTTGTACTGGCGAAAAGTGCAACTACTAAGATGGCAGTGTGGCAGTAAGGCTCACATTAAAAAAGGTGCTCGTCTCCTGGCTGAGGTTAAGACAGGAAATTCTGCTGGCTGGGATCGTTCGTGAAGATTCTAGCTCAGTTCATTACCAGGATCTCGTAGGCTCGGGATCAACTTCAGAAATCTACGGGAGTTCGCGCACGCGTGGCACAAAAGGTGGACCGGCTTGGAGTGACAGGACAGCGGATCTTTGTTGCGGACATCGACGGCACGAGGCGAGTCCGTTATTATTGTATATTCCAGCCCCAGAATGGGGAGAGTAACCATATAGGGACCAGGAAACAACTTGTAGAGAGTCAAGAAGGCGCACCGGGAAGACGCCTAACGTCTTTTCGAACGAGTGCTCTCTCGCGATTCGGCCCCCATAACCGTGAGGTTAATTGGGCAATGGGTTGTAAAGGATAGTTACGGAATTCCTGTTCTGCCATCTAGGCAGCACAAAACGAGGTTAACGATATATTTCAGTTCACAGATAAATTGGTGACACTATAAATGTAGGTACACTATAGAAGAAAACGCTACAGACCTAGTGTAAACAGCAGCTGCACGGTGTCCTGGCTCTCATCGTAGGGTCTGTTGAACCTCACCACGCCGTTGAAGGGCTGCCCGCGTCGCACTATCGTGGTTGTCACGTCAGTGGGTGGCTCGATGTTCACCGCTTCAAACCTGCAAGCAAATGCAATTAAAGCCTCAGAAGAAATAGGCTTGACTGATAGAAAGTAGTGATACGGTCTATGGTGGTTCGCGCTTGCCTAGAAAATACCTATTCACTCTTGTCTTGAAGGAACCCAGATTGTACATACAGAACACGGAAAGCTGGGTGGGTGTTCCCATATCTTTGCGGTTAGTGTCAGAAACGTGGAATAAAACGTTTCGTTCGAGTTCGCTGGATATCAACCACATAACGATGCCACTTCTCTCGGCGTCTTATGGTACTGCTTATCTTTTAGTATTTTTTTGTTATAAAAATAAACAGCTACACTTTTGTCCCATGTGTAGTAGACCCTGAATCTATACGGACCTATATTCTCCGATACTTTTAGAAAAGCTGGCTCAATATAGGATTGCCCAAAAGAGCAGTGTAGGTACCTAATGTTTTCAGGGAATACTTATGAGTTTAAGCCTTCTCACTGCTTCACGGCCGAATACTTATTTGATGGGCTCTACATAGAAACTACTGGTATTTTACCACTAACATGTAGGTACCACAACCAGCATTGCAGGTGCGTAGAGCGTATATGCTATGATAATTTCCTCTCCTGGACCGACCCTTGCCCAATGCCCAGTGATGGGACTCTATTGGGATATATTAAAGTGTACTCACTTTTTGGTATTGTGTGGCTGCGCGTTCTCCACGGGATAGAAGTGAATGATATCCACTAGAAGGGGCTCCATTTTTGAGGTAGTCTAATCTGAAATCATACAGTTCTGTTAAAATTTTTGTTGTTTCTGTATTAACGGGTAAACTCGAAAAACTGCTTTCTTAATTTTGAAGGTAGCTCTATAGCATACACAATTTTCATCCTTCTATATTTTTATCCTTTACGGTCTTAACTCGTATCCCAGTTAGGTAGAGACTAGAGACACACCTGCCGAAAGTTCAGCCGCAGAAGTGTCGAAGGCTGAACTTTGTACGTATAGCGTTAGCATTTCGTGTCGTGGCGCTTGCTTGCTTACTTATTAGTTATTTTATTTGGATTTTAGCTGTTGTATGAACTTTCAGTAATGTAAATTACGCAGATGAGATTGTTAGTTTAATTTATTTATTTATTTTCCCCCTTAACAGCCTGGGGCCTCGGGGCTGACCGTGACCTTCCCTTGAAGAAGCTGGTGTTAAGGATCATCCAGAAGCGGTGCGTTCGTAGTTAATGTCGTATTATATCCCAAGGCTTCCAACACGAGGATGTCCACCGTGAGGGTTTTAGTGGCTAAAAATCCCACATAATCCAACCTACTTACCTGCAGGTTGGATATTTAATGGAGATTTCCCCCCCGTAATAAAAACGGGTTTATTTTAATAAAATTCAGGCGCTTTGAATTAAGGTTTTGTTTTGGTTTTGATACCATATTCATTACGCCAACGGGTTGGAATGCCTTCCAAAAAAACCTAGAAGAAAACCCATATGTACCTACAGTCGTTAACTTTTTTTATATGCAAATTCAGAGAAAATCCACTTTGAACTGCATATAACGCATCGCACACTCGAGTACATCATACAATGCATCCTAGATATAAACGGAGATGACTAAGATAACAAAGAAATAATCAAGGCCAGATTCATAACAGTTTTACTTATAGGTTAAATGTTTTTCTTTGCTTTTATAATTTTTCGCAAGGCTTAAATGATAACAAGAGTGAAATATTTCAGGATGCAAATAAAGTACCTAATACCATGTCATATTTGTTTGTTTTTTTGTCCCAAACAAACTAATCAACTATTTTTTTGTACAATACGAATAAATCGTCTAATCTAAAAATGTTCATGTTTACACTTTTGAAAGAATAATGAATTGGAGGGGCGTTCATTTTTAAATTAGACGATCTATACCTAGCTAAATGAAGACTTGAAAAGTAACATAGACTATTTGTTATCAAATGAAAAAGGAACCGTTTCTTGAATTTACGCGTACAAAATAAAATAGAAAACGTTCAATGAAAATCGCGGGGTTAAGCGAGTTTGAAGAGCAACCTAGAAAGCAGAATGCGTCAAATGGAATGAGGAATAATTTTTATCAGGACATTTCACACATCGCAATCTAGCCCTAAAGTAAGCGATAGCTTGTGTTATGGGTACTAGATAACTGATAAATATAATATACTTAAGTATAAATATTATATATTGAAAAACACCCAGACGTCTGTCTGGGTGTTTGACTGGAAAACATTCATGCTCATCACACAAACATTTACCAGTAGCAGTGGGAATTTAGTTGTGTGGAGACGATTCTAGTATTTCTATCATACGAGTAAATTATACTTTGTAGGTAATCACAACTGAGACTGACTACTTTTAACAGTCGTAGGTATGGCTAAAAACGTGAAGAAAATTTTTACCTAATTTTTTTTTCTTAAAAAAATTAAAAACATACTATAAAACAGTCAACACGTTAATGCGATGTTTGTTTATAATACTTATAAAAAAATTTAATTCTAAATTCTTACAATATTGTATATTTTTTGTTAACTTTAAGTAGGTACGACGTACCATTATTAATCCAAAATAATTGACTCGCTTCATCATTAATTATAGTTATTGTCCGTTAGCTGTTTCGTACCCAATCAATAACCGGCGGAACCAGTTTTCTTTGTATTTTCTTATGTGCGACGAAAATCGGACTTATGTAATCGACAAAATTTATAAAACCTTAATTCTTATGAATTATTATTATTAAAAAATATAATCTTAGTAATAATTTTGATAACTATCTATTTAAGATTATTTTTAATAGTACGATCCTAAACCAAATAGGTATTTTCCTATATGGTCTAAAAAATGGCAATGACCATGCAGTCTAAATAGACAAACACGCAATCTGGAAATTAACGTATTTTCTTCCAATTGCATCACCACAAAATAATTATCATGATTGCGGTAATGTGCGAACATTAATATTTTTATCATCCATGAAAAAATTACCTAATTCTCTTTTTCTTATACACATTTTATTACCACCCCCTAAGAAAAAGTAACTTATTAGATTATTTAGATAGAATGACAGTGGAACCGACTCTTGCGATTCTGACAACCTGTCTGGTGCTGTTAGTATGCGCAGTTCCTGGGTTCAAATCCCGATTTCCGAATAATTACAGAAATACTGCAGCATAAATGATGCCCGCAGGTTCGCAGGCGATATATTCAGTTTTCCACAAATCCCGCGGAAACCATGATTTTTTCCGGGATAAAAAGTAGCCTTGGTAATCCAGGATATCATCTATATCCATTCCGAATTTTATCCAAATCGCTTCATTAATTGCGGCGTGAAGGAAATACTTCATACAAACTTTAGACCCCGTTTCACCCCCTCAGGGGTTGGTAATATCCTTTCTTAGTGTACCCCTAGACCTCATAAGGACTCCGGATTTGGCTCACGAGTTTTGCCAAATTTGGAGACTCTAGACCTCCAGCTGCGACTATTATTACTCTTTATCGTTGTATTTCGACTAGAAGAAGCTAGTTTAGATGCTTGAAGTTTGATCTGATACTAATTAGTAGTGTAGCGCTTCCAAGTGCAATTTTGCTAATAACGTCCAGTGCTCACGCAGTAGAAAAATGAATATCTAGTAGGCATGCCTATTTTCATGAAACTCCTAACATTTTATGTTCCAGTCACTTCCTTGCGAATAAAATCTGGTGCCAACGAAAATATAAATAAATCACGTTATAGCTGCTAAAACTACTTTAACAACCTAGAAACAACTTTGTCAATCATTTATTTCTCGCCTGAAGTATTCTATTTTCATTTCAGTATCGCAACAGTTTTGTTGTGTTTTTTAAATAAATAAATAATATATCAATCAATCAAATTCAAATATTTAATTTGAAACAATTTTTCAAATGCATAATTTAGATTTTATGGCATATTCCTGAAATCACAGGTAGGCATTAGCACAAAGATATTGAAGCGTGAAATCTCTGAAAAAGCTCTCATGATAAATTAAACTTAACCACCTACTCTGCGATATATCAATCATATATGTATGATTATATACGTATGATATGATGATTGATATATCGTATGTATTGCGGTCCCACACTTTCCAAAAGTGTTTTTCTCTACAGTCTACGTTATCTTACGGCGCCGAATATCTACGTAATATTATATCTACGGTGTGGGAGCTTTCTTCGGCGTAAGTAGATAGTATGTAGAATTCATTTTGTACGTAGAATTTATTTTAGAATCAAGAAGTAAGTTTTTATAGGGAAAAAATGTATTAAAAAAATATCAATATTCTTGCCCGCGATTTCTTTTATGATTTTAAATGATTATAATTAAAAACAAACCAACCTTATTGCAAAAAAATCACAACACTGAAAACTTTCACAATCTGTCAGGTACTGTCAAGTAACGAAACGCACGAAAATAAACGGACGGAATTAAAAAATAAATTGGAATTCAAATGTGGAACGCCGCTGTTCGCGCTCAACTCAACTCTGAAGTTCGGCCGGCGGTGTTCGGGATATATCTTTGGGTGCGCGTGCGGCGATCTTCTTAGTAGGTTGACCATGATTTCTACCTTTTATAGGATTTCTTAATTCTTGAAAACTTCCTTCTGTATTCACAGAAAATGTTATGCATACCCCTCTGCCAGAGAAAACGGTAAGGCTATGTGGGGTTTGAACATACTAAAACTGTGTTTGTCCCGAAACGTTGGCGGGAGTACGGGATTCACTTGCATATGCACTACTTTCCTATCTGCAGGCTGCCAAATCCGTCTAAAAATTGTGTCTGGAATACGGTAAGCCACCTATTGTTCTAACGTAGAAAAATAGCCTTCGGATTTCATCAGGAGGTCCCGGAGCCAAGTGCCAGCACAGGCCTTATTATCTTATGACTCTTTATAGTAGTTTCCCAATAGAGGACTCCACAGTCTGCCTAACACTGAAAATAATGTGTATTAAAATAAGCATGTCCACGGGAGTTGCTCCCATAGCTCAGTTGGCAGAGAACCCACTAGCGATAGCTAGGGGAGACACGGATACAAGTGCCGTTGGCAGCGATAATTTCGAGGCACAAAAAATATTTTTTTAATACATTTGCACAAAAAGTAGACATTTTATGTGTGTTTTGCGTGTGGAAAGTTATTCTTTTCCGCTCTAGTGCTTTTTTGTTTGCCTCCTGCGCTGCACCAGGATGCACCACCGGAGCCAGCACCACAGCCGACACCGGAGCAGGGCACGCAGACACGGAGCAGGCAAACATGGAAAACCACTATTGACGTGATAACGTTTAGTAAATTGATGAACACCAGCAGCACTCATGAAAAATAGTAACGTTCCGCGTAACGTTCCACCTGCGCCTGTGCGTGCAAGCGAGAGCGCGCAACAAGCGATAGAGAGGCAAGATAAAACAAACGATACAGAGATGAAATGAAATGAAATGAGATAGAGATGATGACGTTATCACGTAAATCTATCATCCGGAAACCGACTTTACAGACAACCAATTTTTTTTCGCAAATGTTGAATACACGTGCGGAATTTTCATTTCTCCTCGTCCCTATAGTTGACCCGTGCCTTCGGCTTGGGTCAACAAATTGCAAACTTTCCGTACTTATATTGAAATGTACTATACCGAAATGTTATTTATTCATCATGGTCACAGTACAGTGACGCGTGGCGCCAATTCACAGTAGGTAAATTATAAATAAATACTAGTAAATATACATTTGTCAATGGCGAGACGATAGCGTAGTGTTTCCCAAAGGCCGCGATCTTGGGGAAACGTCACCAATCATTATTATTAAAACACTTGACCGTCACTGGAAGCTTTATATTGAGAGTAGCACATCCGTTTCCGTTTGATTTCCGTACATTTAGTGACGTCAGAACCGGCTCTGTGGCGCCACCTGGCGTGTCGCACCGTAGATTTCTTTAATAGCTTGGTGCGATCCTTAGTTCATTTGGCGTTTTTGTTTCCGTCGAAGTAACTTGCAATCGTTCCACATAGAACATTGCAATAAGAAGTAATTGAATACTAAAGTATAAAGTGCATACTTACTTATAATTTTAAAGTGAATTGTGTGAATAATTCGCAGTAAGTAAACTCTTGTTTTTCTATAATCAAAATCTCCGCCTATCACGCGGAAACCGGGGTTCGATTCCTCGTCGGTGAGTTAATAAGTAAGTGATCATATTTTTAACGGTTTGTCCGTTCGGATCACTTTAAAATGTATATTTTGTTACAATGTTCATACTTGTGACGCATGATGTAATATAATCTAACTCGTTTTAACTTGTGTGTAAGTGATCATATTTTTAACGGTTTGTCCGTTCGGATCACTTTAAAATGTGTATTTTGTTAAAATATTCGTACTTGTGACGCATGATGTAATATAATCTTACTAGTTTTAAGTATTTTATTTCAGTAATGGATAGCGCAATGAAAGAAATGGCTGGCCCAAGCGGGCAGGCTCGCAAAAGCACATACAGCCTTTCTCATTGCTCATCCAAAATTGATAAGTTATGCAGAAAATACAAAATAGTTACATTGATGGTGTGATTATAAAGTTATGACCCAAGTTAGTGGCGAAACATATGTTCCAAAGAAACATAAGAAAATAATCATACTGCAGGTTTCATACGCACCTAGAAACAAACGAGAAGGTAAAAATGTATGATACTTTATGCTATCTAGTTCATTCAAGAACGCAGATCATATACTGCATTTTAAAATTATAAAGTATTGAAAATTTCGCTTTTTTGGGCCATATGTACAAAATAATTGCCTGAAAAAATTTAAGAAAAAGAATTCTTAAATTTTTGGATTTATCGCACTTAGCATGCGGCAAGCGATCAAAAAGTATTGAGGCGCGCCGAGAAGAGTCGTGAGCCAAGATCGTGACTCTTTCGTATAAGCTTCGCTAAATAAAATACTACCTTCGATTGCACACTATTCAATTCAGATTTTCAATCATACCGTGGCCCCTCGCGGGGGCAAGGTATTACAAGCATTGCCGTTCCATCACGTGGAACTTCTTGGCCTAGACAGGTTCGCAGTATTGCTAGCACAATCATCCCACGCTCGCAGGGTGGATACTAATATGCGAAGCAATCAGACCGTTGTCCCTCGCGAACGCAAGGTATTACAAGCATAGCCGTTCCATCGCGTGGAACTTCTTGGCCTAGACAGGCTCGCAGTATGCTAGCACGATCGATCATACATTCCACCCTCGCAGGGTGGATACTAATATGTGAAGAAATAAAACCGTCGCCCCTCGCGGGGGCAAGGTATTACAAGCATAGCCGTTCCATCGCGTGGAACTTCTTGGGCCTAGACAGACTCGCAGTATGCTAGCACGATCATAACATCCCACCCTCGCAGGGTGGATACTAATATGCGAAGCAATAAGACCGTCGCCCCTCGCGGGGGCAAGGTATTACAAGCATAGCCGTTCCATCGCGTGGAACTTCTTGGGCTAGACAGACTCGCAGTATGCTAGCACGATCATTACATCCCACCCTCGCAGGGTGGATACTAATATGCGAAGCAATAAGACCGTCGCCCCTCGCGGGGGCAAGGTATTACAAGCATAGCCGTTCCATCGCGTGGAACTTCTTGGGCTAGACAGACTCGCAGTATGCTAGCACGATCATTACATCCCACCCTCGCAGGGTGGATACTAATATGCGAAGCAATAAGACCGTCGCCCCTCGCGGGGGCAAGTTATTATACAAGCATTGCCGTTCCATCGTGTGGAACTTCTTGACCTGGACAGTGCTCGCAATGTTGCTAGCATGATCATACAACCCACCTTCGCGGGGTGGATACCAACGTATAAATAATAATGCGCACTAAGGTCAACTAACCTCTTCTCAGTCATATTCGCATTAAGCAATCATATATGCTAATCAATCATATCGTCGCCCCTCGGGGGAGCAAAGTATTGGTAACATTGCTTATACTCGGCCCGGATAGTGCATGCAGTCATATCAGCACGAGCGTTATAAATCACCCTCGCAAGGTGCATACCAGTAGATATACAAAAAATTATCTATACGCTGTATATTTCACGTAAGCGTAAGCGTAACATCATTCGTATGATGACAGACGTAACAGTACAAACATGTTCAAACATGTCCGCAAACAGAAAGAGTACAAACATGTTCAAACATGTCCGCAGTCGAAGCGATGTTGGATCGAACTTTAGAACGTAATTGTCATACTATATATTTTATGCGTAGCGTCATAATGATACGCTTAAGCTAGCTGTGTGCGAAGGGCCTAAATACGTCTACATCCGAATGAATTAAATTAGTTAGAGGATTCAACTCGAACCTGTTCTTTTGCAATGGGTAGTTTAGTATAACATCTTTCATAATTGAAAGAAATATTGTGTTTGAAGTAATCACCTTTGTATTTCCCAACATGACGGGAAAAATATTTCACACTCCTGTTTCTAGAATATAATATGTGCAATGGCGCACAAAATGAAAAGCATGGCGTCTTACACACCAAGCTTTTCATCCACTCTTTAACCCGACGCGCGACGGGTTGTCTCGAGTCTCGACCGATATTCGACCTCAAAGCACTGAACGATTGTTTTGCCAGAATCATTTCACTTGATAAACATGTACCGCATTACGGATTTCCGGCAACCCCAAGACTTGTTGTGCAAAATGGATATACTTAACACAGGCTTAATTTCATAGTTCTTGTTCTTGCATACCTAGATGATTTATTTTGCAAAATGTACTTGCGGTCATGTCAAAATTACAATGCAGCTACTACAGAGCCTAAGTTGGCAAATAAATTCGGTCTTTTGCCACAAAAGAGCATAGTTTATTAGGAAAAGTCAAATGAAGTACTTATTCCATAATGTAATTCGGATTTTACATTTAAAATTATATTATTGTCATTGACAATAATGCAAAGAAATTAAGATAAATATAAATATAGAACTTCCGAATTTTGCCAGCTTTGTTGTCCACGAGGACGACTGAATCATCGGCACTTGATACTTTTCAAATACATTCTGCCGGACTCATCTTGAATGATGGGTGCCTTATCCAATCCGCTGAACTCTTAGTGCAAGGAGAATTGTCAGCTACTAACTTCGCTGTATTATCTTCCACCAGTTTTGTTTTTGGTAAACAAGTGCCTCGTACTTAGTTTGGAGAGCATTACTGGATGATCTCTCTCTCTATCGTAGTCTTTTACACGATAAGAACAAATACTACTTCTAATCAAAATGAAGTGTTGGCCCCTACTATATGCCTTTCAGAGACGTACTCAACTACTCACACCCGGCGTCAAAGTTCGATCTTTTTCCAATGTGACAGCAAGACTATTACTCATTTAAAAGGAGCAAGTGGGACGAGATCTTACTCCTATTGAAAATAACATTCGAATCCTGAAATTTCTAGATTGACATCAAAATCACTACAACATAAATGTACATCCCAGGCAGGTTCAATAGTCATACGAATTGCGTACCTTCTGTCACGCTATCGCCAACCTCCAGGGTGGCACTTATTTTATCCGATATGAAAATACTTAGTAATGCAAAGTTGGGAATCCCAGTAGTCGATCTGTTCACCTCGAAGAATGCACACGTAGTACACAACTACGTTGGTATATCGAGACTTGATTCATCTCAATAAGTAAACGGGAATATTTTTAATAACAATACCACGGGAAAAAGGTTTTTGGCGCGTGGTACTCAGAGTTCGAGCGCTCGTTGCTCCGTTGAATCCGAGAAACCAACACAAGTTTCTAATTGACACAGCGGGTCTGGTAGTTCTGAAATTAGAGAAAATCGTCTCATAGGTTTGGAAATGTGTGGTTGGTTCCAGTCCGAAACCATTAAAACATGAAACCCCGTAAGAGTGTCATTACTTACTTACTTAAAAAATTGCAAAACTCAACTCTCACAACTTACGAATTAAGTACGTTGGTCTTATAGTCTGAAAATAATATATTACTACTAATATCCCTACCGGCTCACAATTAGTACCAGTTTTAATTTATATTTGAGTAATAAATTAATTTTCAATGCATAGTTCTTTTACACAAATCAGGTTTTGACGTTATGTAGTGCCGAAAATTTAAGTTTAGCAACCATGCTTTTGTAAAACATTCTGAAAATAAAGATTCAGAATCCACCCATCTGATAAGATAAGGTAAAATCTTACTTATCTATTTATAGATGTAAATAGCCTTTTTTAAACATCTCGTCATACTGCGATGTTATTACTTCTTTTTTCAGAAAGAATTATACCTACATGATCTAACTTTACTTACGGTAGATATAGCGAGAATTTTATAAATTGTGATAATGATAATTATTACCTATGTTATATTCTGGCCGTAATTCACATCAAAAACTGATACCAGTGTTTAACGGCAGTCGGGTTGGAAGTTGCTCTGACATTTATATTATCGTAACTAAACTCTATTTGAATTTTATTGATAAATACTTCATTATTAAATGATCGACGAAATGTTTCAAATTATAGTAGGTAAATCTATTCATTACAATAATTACATTGTTATCCAAAACGCCTCGCGCAGTTTTCGCGAGCTTGTTCAGAGAAGCTGGTATATCTGCTACTCCTGGTAGTGTTAGGTCTGTAGATGGAGCTTTCCAGAGCTGATGGAGAAATCACTCCCTTGATGAGATAGATCGTGGAAATTGGCAATCAGCCAATACTTGTAATCATGAAGTTATTTACAATAAGTAATGGTTCACCCAACTTCTCAATCCGATTTGTTATTAATTTTATATTCATATAGAAGTGGTTATTAACTGATTTTGAACAAAGCAGTATAAAATTATGTTTTTAAGAATAATTATTAGAGAAACATTAAATTTCTCATACATAATAATTATCCTACATTGTCACATTGGCGTAAAACGTCTAATATGTGGCGTCACCAGGCGAAAACAAACAGGCTCTCAATATAAAGCTTCCAGTGACGGTCAAGTGTTTTAATAGCAGCGTTTTACCTGAAAATAAAACGTTTATTAAAATACTTACCTCACTGGAAGCTTTCAGTAATTCCTGCCTGGTGATATTATTGAGCCAATGAACTAAGGATCGCACCAAGCTATTAAAGAAATCTACGGTGCGACACGCCAGGTGGCGCCACAGAGCCGGTTCTGACGTCACTAAATGTACGGAAATCAAACGGAAACGGATGTGCTACTCTCAATATAAAGCTTCCAGTGAGGTAAGTATTTTAATAAACGTTTTATTTTCAGGTAAAACGCTGCTATTAGTACTTATTAGTAACGAGTCGACCAGACAGCCGTTTGAGTCATTTCTTCTGTGGTCTTGACTTCTTACGAAAATCCTATGCTAAATAATTGTGGCGAATTATAATACAAGGGCGTTAAGAATAATTGCAAACGACATGAGTCATATACTTAAGCGTGAGCCGACAGGCGAGGTTTACTTACGTTCTTACTGATTCCCCAACACCTCAAGCCATTAACATTTTGCGATACGCTAAAAAGATGGAAACGGGACCAAATTCAAAAACGTTTGAAAATTACTGGTAAATTGTTATACATTTTTTTAATTTCGTTCGAAAGCAATATTAAAAACGCATAGACGGAACCGTATGGCTCGAGCTACAGGTTTTAATAATTTTTGCAGCTCTATAAAAACCTCAAATTACTAGAAAGCGAGTCAGACCGAATATGAATTCAAAAATAATTCGCCGGTTATTGTAATTAGAGATTGTCTTGTCTTTCTTCAGTAGGATTAAATGGTGTAAGGATTTTCTTGCAGATTTCTCCCGGGTGGCTGTTATTGACGAGCTAGGAGGCATTTTACTGTGTTTCCTGTTGAATTGCACTGAAGCCGGCGAAATTACAAGGCAAAGATCTAAGCGCATGGTGCAGTGCATCACTGCAATGTCATAGAATTGAAGTGCAAATTCCTGGGACGCATTGCGATTGACATGACTGCACTTCAAATGTGTCTTGCTCGTGCTATCGTTCTTTGCTATAAAAAGGACGAATCAGCGACAAAGTTACGAGCTTACCTACTAGTATGCATAATAAAGCTTGACTTGGCGGAAAATTACCGTGCCCCCAAATAATGATCAAATTGTATATCCATAGACTTATAAATACTTCATTGTAGTTACTGACTACGTGATTGACGTCACAGTTATGACGTGATGGCTATGGATTAAGGATATACTAAGGATACTCGTATTCACATACACAAAGTCACTTTTTAGTGACAAAATATCATCATGGGAGTTCCCCATCAGTGTGCACTGTGCAGTGTGTACTTCTACTTTACAGTCACTGACCACGTTTCTAATGAATAAAGTAATAATTATGTATTAGTGACGTCACAGCTATGACGTAACATGCCTAAAGATACGTAGGTACGTCATCATTTTAGTAGTAGTAGTTATGTAGAATAGATTGTCAATGAACCGCAATTGTTATTTTAATAATAATAATTTATTTTAATATTGAAATGAAAATAAAAAGCCCCTTGCTCTGAAGTTTTCAAAACCATGTCATTTTAATAAATTGATTGTTGCATTGGTCGAAGGGGATATTAAATTGGTGATGAAAGATAATTCCACTTTAGTTTCGAGTCTGGAGTCTAAAAGCATCACAACAAAGTTTCCCGACAAACTATTCCTAGGCTTGACTATCAAGAAATTTTGAACTATTGCCAAGAAATGCGGCCTGGTGGCTGGTATAGATTTTGAGTTATGCTTATGACTAAATGGGATCGATTTCAGATGGTAGGACATTTTTCAGAATCAGCCCTTATGTTGCCAGGCGCCGATGTTTTTTTTAATAATATAATAAATAAAACCTTTATTTTCACCATCAAATTTTTACAATAATATGAGCTTGATCTTTTACAATTATATAGTAGGTGCTCATTGTATAACAGTAAGATCAAGAATAAGATGTTTCCGCATTTTATTGCATCGCAGGCAGCGAGGTATTGTACCAACTATAATATAGGTTTTGACGACCTCCCTGGCGAAGTGGGAGGTCGCGGGATCGATCCCGCCACGGACCACAAGAATTTTATAATTTCTAAATTGGCTCAGTTCTGGTCTGGTGGGGAGGCTTTGGCCGTGGCTAGTTACCATCCTGCCAGTAAAGACGCACCATCAAGCGATTTAGCGTTCCGCGATGCTGTGTAAAACCGTTAGGGGTGTACTTCCAAGGTAGTACGATAACATATCCGGCTGCATCATCACTTACCATCAGGTGAGATCGCAGTCAAATAGGTACTAACTTGAACAGTGTATAAAAAGGTATCTTGCCTTACCCTTTAAACCTTTACTTGCCTGTGAAAATTCTTTTTTTAAAAAATCGATGTAGCCTTTAAGGCGTGTGTTACTTTTGTTATGATCGAAAGCTGGCGATTCGAAATGTTATTTATGTAAAGATGGATGCCTGATACGAAGCATACTCGGAAAATGCTTCGTTAGAGAGAAAATAAAAATGCCTATTAATATTCTATAGCACTAGTTTTTACCCGCGACTTTCAGCATCGAAGCGGTTGATGAATGATATCCTGTAACAACAGGGATAGCGTATTCAATATGACGTGTTGCTAAAAGTGTTTAGTACTTGCATTGCCTATTTTGTTGACAAAAACTTTGTTTTTGCTTTATTCTTCTCTATAGTACTTGAAAGTAAGTGATGATCCGCGGATATAATCGGACGAACTTGGAAGGAGTAAAAAAACCCTAATTGACTAATTATACTATGTAGATTAAATAACCTTTTTATTAGAAAAACAAATAAATGTATATGTAAGTACGAAGAAAACCTTACGACTTTATTTTGATAAGTAAGTTATAATACGTTCATACTTTATCGATGTGAAGGCGAAAGAAGCACATCGTTCTAGCCCGTTTAAAATGAAAAGTTAAAAGCATTCCAGTTATTTATAATTCCAGGTTATATTTTGATTTATTTACGAGTAAAGTTAATAGGTACTTAGTGTCAAATTCTGTAGCTAATTGCTTCTAATCTAGACGAGTTATTACACCTTATATTTTTATCAGCTTTTATAAATGTTGTTTATGCTATACCCATAAATAAAATACGAGTCGATTGATTTTATCAATAAAGCCCTGTGTTTAGGTGGGAGGACCCATTTTGATTGGTTTGAGTCTGGCGTTTAATTTAACATAATTATATACTAATTTTTAACTATTTTGGGTTCTGACCTGGTAAAAGTTATCACCTAACTGGCTGCATTTGACCGCAAAGCTTAAGAGCTGTTTCCCGCAGGTTTGTTATCTCGGTAATTTTTAAAACGCTTTTAACATGAGAAACTATGTATCACTGTCTATAATATATTATTAACTAATTACCTAAGTGTAAGGGCACACCTATGTATAACTCCGAAAATAAATCAATTGGGATTTCAAAGTAGCGTTAGGTGTCTTCATGCAAATGAATTCAGGAAAACAGATTCAAATAATAAAAGTCGAGTTTTCGAAGATCTAAATTACGCAAAATTACTCCAGGTATTGAAATAATTATTTTATTTAGATACCAACAGCAGTAATAGCTTTTTTTATTAATAACAGAGCTATTATATTCCCATAAAAACCTCATCACAGCTCATATGTATTCGCAAATCTATTATTGTTTCGTCGAAATAACAAAATAATTGATCGTATCTCAGAAATAGGTAGAAGCAGTTATATCGAATATATTTATATATTGGAAACTATTTATTTTCTAATATATTATAAAATTCTCGTGTCTCGTGTTGTTACCAAACTCCTCCTAAACGGCTTGATAAAAGTTAAAATTGCCATTTTTTCGTCGGTCAAACATTGACGTCAAAGATTGGATTGGTACCGACCGGTATAACTTGGTAGCCATTGCTAAAATTCGATCCCAAGATCGTCGATAAATATGGCTACTTCATTCTCTCTTTATAAATTAAATTATGCAATATTCTGCCAATTAACTATCATTCATTTTGTTTTATTTAAGTTGCAAAATATAAAGATTTATGCGCGAGAGTATCGCTTCATTGAATGTGTTCTGTATATAGGTAGTCCAATCCACGAAGACGCGCCTACTTACTTATAAATCACATTTTTGGAACATTAATTTTTACAATATTCCAATGGAATTCGTACAGAAACCTCTCGGTTTTTAATCGGCCCTATTGTTGTTATCGCTTGATTTTCTTTGGAGCAAGAACTCAATTAACGCTTCTTCAAACATTCGGATTTTTCAAAATCTCTTTCCTAGTTCTTGGAGTGGCTATTTCTTAAAAAGATGGCTTCAACTTATGCAGACTTATCTACGATATTCAAAGACATGTATGAGGCTGACTGTTTTGACTGTATGAATGAAAGGAGACCCGTTCTCAGCTGTGGGACATAAATTTTTTTTTTGTAACACCTCCCGTGGCCCAATTAACCTCGTGGTTTAGAGCGCCCGTTCGATACTTGCTCTAGGCGTGTTCCCGGGGCACCTTCTTGACTCCCTACAAATTGTTTCCTCTCGCTCCTTGTCCCAATGTGCTCACTTTCCCCATTCTGGGGCAGGACGGTACAGTAAACTGCAGTACCTAACCCTACTGCCCTCGCGCCGTAGCTGTCCACTAAAAGATTTTCTGTCCTGGGTTGATAATAATGGGTTGTAGAGACAGATGGACAGTGCTAGTGACTCTCATAATGTGAATGGTTTGTCCATAACCATTAAGGAACTCTAGAACCGAATATCCACCGGTGTTCGATAATCTCGACCGACTGGTTTTGGAGGCGACGAGTTTTCAAGATGGCAACTCGCAATTTCGGCCATTGCTATCACGTTCGTTCTGGTAACGAGGAATGGGCATATTCATTTTATGGTCGTTTTTCCTGCTTCGGTAAACATTCAGTTGGTAAATTACACAGTTTATAAATCGGTGGTGCTACGGATACGGACCATACATAAGCTGACGACCCACATCCAGTGGTTCAAATACGCCATTCAACATGTCTTTTATTCCTAAATCCTAAAAAGTAATTTACTACGTCAAAATTCTTCTTCTTCATCTCCATAGTTAGTCATTTATAATTATACACAAAAAAAAAACAGAATAGGTATGCTAGTAATACTAGTATAGGAAAAATCAATATAATATCTAAGATGCTGCGCTATTGATATAATAAATAAATAAATAATGATCGTGAAAAATAAAGGATTTATTTATTTATTTATTTATTTATAATTATAGGTCTATTTTTATAAATATGAATAAGATGTTAAGTGATACGTCTGCCCATGTCGTTGAACAACTTTTCGTTACAATATTATACGGCCCACGGCACTGTGGTAATTATCTTGAGACATTTTTTCTTAATTTTGTCCAATAATTACATCAGAGTACAATGCCCATCAACCCGAAACAAAAAGTATTACTGCTATACCTACGATAGAATAACTGAGACTGCGGTACTATTTTTTTAACAAACTTTATCAAGTTAAATATGAACGAACCAAGAACAGACCAACACGACATGAGTCTGGTCTAGACATCATTAGCGATGCACACAAGTTCTTTAATGTCCGTTCTGACATAACATTTGCTCATATACATATAAGCACCTTCATAACTTAAACGTCGGTATATCTTTAGGTTTACATGTATACCAAACACAGCTATTGCTTTATGCATAGTGGAATCCCGCGACTTATTACCCCCCCCCCCCCCCCCATAGGGGTTGTATTTTCGAAATTCTATCTTTACACTGTACAAATCTATCCAGTGATATGAAATGTGATGCGCAGATAAGTTAATACTATAATAATTAGTATCGAAGATATTGATCATTTCGTGATATTGTAGACCCCGTCGTGGCCAAATCTCAGAATTGACCACTTCATGAAATGGCCAACTTTTAGAGTGAAGAACATAAAAGAATGAATTTAAATATTCCGAAAATGTTCTCCACAATAATGTTCTGGTGATAGTGGTATGGTTCGACATGATAAAATTTTGCGCCCGTGAAGCACTACTGAATCATTTCAGTTTCACTCGAAAATTCAACTGTTTAATGACACGGTCGGCTGCATCATGGAATGGTCGGCCATGTGATGAAATGATCCGTTATAAGATCTCCAGATCTGTCCCATCATGGCTTTTTTAAGATTGATATTTTATCGCGTTCGAACGAAATACATAAAATGTAGGTACATAATAATGGGCGGAGGTCACTTGTCTAATTTTTAGCAACACGATTTAAATTTTAGAACATTTATTTTTTAGAACAAGATAAATTTTTGAATTTCGTTCACTTTCTAGTTCTACCTTTCTTGTGTATCGTAAAATGCCATATGGCTAGTCAATGCCAAGACGAAACAACCGTTTCATTAAATGGTCGGCCACATCATAAAATGATCTATTCTAAGATCTGGCCACTACATAATGGACTTTGACTATGTTATGTTAGGTATATCCCTCATGTTTTGCTACTATGTTTAACTGTGGAGTGCTCTTGGGTAATACTTATGATGCAAAAACGATTAATCACAGTGCGATGTCCGATGACCGATGACTTCAAATATACGCGGATGTCACGCCCGCGCATGCGTGCGCGCATCTAAGTACAGTCTGCGGGTTTGTGAGTAAGGTGATTTATGCATTATTACCTACTAATGGTATGCGCATATTTCTTAAGGTCGTCTGCACTTTAATTATTATTACGATTTTATCCACGTGTTCTGCAGGCAATTGCTGACCGTACCGTAACATCTCCACCTTTCGTCGACCTCCCTGACGCAGTGGCGTGCGCTCGGGTACGAGTGAGAGGTCGGGGATTCGATTCCCGTCACGGGTTACTTAAGAATGTCATAACTTCTAGTTAGGCTCGGGTCTGGTTTGGTGGGAGGTATCACTCGTGGCTAGTTGCCCACCTTCCTAACAAAGACTCACCGACAAGTGGCTTAGCGATCCGGCCACTTATACCATCAGGTGATATATCTACTGCTACTAGACAACATTTTCTCTCCGAGGTACCTACATACATACCTACATAGATACATAGGATACAGTCAGTCTATTAACTCTTGACGGGCACTTAGTTTTTTTTTCAACAGTAAAGTTCCATAAAACTTAGCTATCAAGTTTTTCCTAATTCAGCAATCGAATCCAGGGGGCCTAACACCAACGCTTAAAGTAATATTATTGTAATATTGTTTTGACATTTTCATACAATGTCAGTATGGAAATTTTAAAAAAATATTACAATAATATTACTTTAAGCGTTGGTGGTAGGCCCCCTGGGCCGAATGCGACCAGCTGTCAAGCGTTCTAACCACTGGACCAAGAGGTACACACTACCGACACAGTAAATACATAATAGGTACACTAATCAACTCATATTTTACCATCGTGATTCCAATTTGTTACAAAACGTAGGTAATTACACCTAAAAGGGTTTCTGACAATAACAAAATATGATAAATAAGATAATTGTACGTATATGAGGAAAACCATGGGCCCTTATGAAATGGGGTCAAGCTGCGAGTTACTGCGAAACAATTTTGCGTCAAAAGTTTGAAATAAAACTCCTACTCCAAAAAGATAAAGTTGGATTTTGAGTGTCAATTGAATTGTGGAGGTGCGATATCCTTCAGTCCTGGCAACTAAAGCTTTCGAACATTGCTCTTCCGAGGTGAATATAGATCCGAGACATGCGACCATTGACCAAATTGACTTCATATAGCCCAGGCCCCAGAGTTTAAAGGAGCTAATAAGCTCGACGTACCTATCTCTATACGCAATCAAATCAGAAACGAAGCTATCCTTATAACTCATTTAATATAACGAGGTGGTTGTGTCGCGAAATGAAAGTGATTGAAGGACCAATGAACGACGGGAATCTAATGCGCTGAAAACTGCAGTGTTTTACAGTGTTAGCCGTCTGAGGAGAGTAAGAGGTTCTAAAGTCGCCAGTACCAGACTGAGTATCGTGGTCAAGACCTTTTTAAAACTCCAAGAGGCATATGTACGACGTGAACATAGGTAGAACTTTTTTGGTAGAAGAAACCCTCGCGTTTCGGCCAAGAGTCCGCGATATCAGTGTACCATCAACCATGGCAGGTGAAGTGACCTTAAATTTATCTTCCACCAATCCTCAGACCTCAAATCATCAATGTACTTTTCACATCCAGTCTATGTTTTTAGGTAGGTAGGTACTTCTTGGGTTAAGGATTATTAAGAGGCAAACCGAACGGGTGTTGCGCAAGAAAGCCTCCGTGCGTCCGTATGTGATCCCCAAGGCTTCCAAAATGTGCTGGGTATGACCACCGAAAGGCTTAGTGGGTGAAAATCCCACATAATCCAACCTACGCACAGGTTGGATATTTCAATGGAGGTATCCTCCCGTACCAAAAAAAGTTAGATACGTACTTCTTAAACTGACGCTAGCAAACCCGGTTCTTCAGTTATTGGTGTCACGAACTCAAACGTTGTCATTTTCTGCGAAACTACCGATCGCTGATTCACAAGTCTTCCCATACTCGCCAAACTCATCCACAATCTTAACAGTTGCAGTGCCACATGTTCACATCATTTTGAACCTTATTCCTTGTACATACGTTTTCATTAACCGCAAAGTTGTTTGTCGGGGTGTATGAGATGCTCTTACCCCTATAAGTGTGTCAAGGTTAGTCTCGGCTCTCGAGTGGTCACACCATTTTGCCATGTTAATTATTACTGAGTATTCATAAACTACAAAAACTTTATGAAAATAATTTTAAGAGCATAAATTCCTGCAATTTTTCGGAGGAAAAAGAAATATTTCAGTTTTGTATTTTGTATACAATCTACATTATATCCCTAGGTATGTATGATATCAGGTGTGTTTCGTTTTCTACCAAAAAATAAAACCTGTCAAGTACGAGTCGGACTCGCGCACTGAGGGTTCCGTACTACAACCGGAGGAATAAAACCATAAAAACCACTTTTCTTATCGAACCGCAAAACTAACTTTGTTTTTAGAGGTTTTATTGTAAATATCAAAAAAACTACTTATTAGATCTCGTTCAAACCAATTTTCGGTGAAGTTTGCATGGTTATGTACACCATATATTTTTTTTAGTTTTATCATACTCTTATTTTAGAAGTTACAGGGGGGGGGGACACACATTTTACCCCTTTGGAAGTGTCTCTCGCGCAAACTATTCATTTTAGAAAAAAATGATATTAGAAACCTTAGTATCATTTTTGAAGACCTATCCATAGATACCCCACACATATGGGTTTGATGAAAAAAAAAATTTTGAGTTTCAGTTCTAAGTATGGGGCACCCCCAAAATTTATTACTTTTTTTTAAATTTTGTGTGAAAACCTTAATGCGGTTCACAGAATACATCTACTTACCAAGTTTCAACAGTATAGCTCTTATAGTTTCGGAAAAAAGTGGCTGTGACATACGGACGGACAGACGGACAGACGGACAGACGGACAGACGGACAGACAGACATGACGAATTTATAAGGGTTCCGTTTTTTGCCATTCGGCTACGGAACCCTAATAGAGTATATTTAAAGAGATAATAAGATTTTTGTTTTCATTACAATGCCAGGCTCATTTCTTTAAAAAGACCTGGATCCACGAACTGCTGGTATTTGAAAACTAGGAAACCTCAGACTACATTAGGGAACCAGCTACCAGCAGCAGTCCTTCCAAATTATAAACAACATAATATATAATAACCCCAACATAATATATAATAACCCCCCGCCCCTATAATGACCCCAAACATGGGGTCATTATAGGGGCGGATAAACAAACTCTTAAAGATCCGAAAACGCACGAGAAGTTCCTCTGGTGCTATGGTGGTGGTCTATGGGCGTCGGTGATCAATCAGACGACTCGTCTGCTCGTTTGCTCGCTAAAAAAACACTGCCCAGCTCTTTGGTATTTTTTACATTCTAAGCTCTGTGGTTAAAAGGTATCTAGAGAACTTAAAAACTAAGGGACTTTAAGTAAATTACTAAGACTCGTTCGTTTGTTCGTTTCAGCCGACGGACACGCCAAACACAAAGGCCGCCTGCAATGATTTCCTACACACACGGTCCTACTTGTATCCAGCGCTCTTAATGTTGTCAGTCCATCTGGTCGGACATCTACCAAACTGCGCTTTCCCGTGTGAGGTCGCCATTCCAGCACTTTGGAGCTTCCAGCAACTTGTAGGGAGTCAAGAAACTTGTAGGGAGTCAAGAAGGCGCCCCAGCAACACGCCAAGAGCAAGTACTGAACGGGGGCCCTCCCGCGTTTCGGCCCCCATAACCGCGAGGTTGATTGGGCCATGGGTGGTGGAGGGTTGTCCCTATATTCCAGCACTTTGGGACCCCAATACTCATACTAAGAATCACTTTTCAAAACATAATATGTTTAACCAGACGTTGGTAATGTACATGGTTGGCCATCTATGGTAATATTGGTACATAGAGAGACCTATGGCTGTTAGGTACTTACGGCCTAAGACGTAGATCACATTATGGCTGTAAATCTTTAAGCATTTACCTAATATCGTAATAACATGCTAACCACCCATAAGTGGGGTAATGTCTCTTACTAAAACGGAATACGTTATGCCTCTTTGGGTACAGTCGTACGAAAAAATGCGTTTTCAAACGCATAATATACATAAATTATTGCATTTAATATTGATATAACTTAATTTTACATTTCTGTACTACCTACAACCTAATAGGCTATGATTACTAGACCTACTAGAGTCAAGACCTGGAGGCCTACCACCAACGCTTAAAGTAATAGGTTATAGTAACATTGTTTTGACATTTTCATACAATGTCAGTATGAAAATTTTAAAACAATATTACAATAATATTACTTTAAGCGTTGGTGGTAGGACCCCTGAGGTCTACATCGTCGTACTTCAAAAGCGTCAGTTGGTCCAAACATCTAACCACACAGCTTCAAAAAATCTGACTAATATAATATTGAAATATTTAATAAAGATTTAAATTAAGTACATTTTTAGCGGGTATTTTTGGGCGGTGTTCCTTCATATTGGACCATACAGATACTTTTCAAGTAGCGGATTATAGCAAATTAAATGAATGTTTCATTATTATTTATTTATTTACTTTAAGTTACAAGTTACAAAGTATTTAGACAGTTAACTTATAATTATATTTAAACTTACTTATATGTATACGGTTTGAGCACTGACCACTGAACTAGTGAAAACTGTGTTTCAGCGGTCAGAACCTTCCAGATTGCACAGATGAAAAATACAAAAGAGCACCGATGACAGTTAATATGATCAAAAACTAAAATATAATAATAATAATAAAGAATAAAGATCAAAATAAAGAATAAACGCATGTTTCTGTTTGTTACGGATTGAGTGTGTGTGTGTGTGTGTGTGTGTGTGTGTGTGTGTGTGTGTGTGTGTGTGTGTGTGTGTGTGTGTGTGTGTGTGTGTGTGTGTGTGTGTGTGAGTGTGAGAGAGATAGTTAGTGCGCGCGTGTGAGTGTGTGTGCGTGATTGAGTGGATATTAGTCTGTGTGTGAGTATGTCCAGAGAATTACCACTATAATTTATTTTTACTCACTAGTATTTTTTCGGTTTCATCATAAGTTAGGCTTAAAAGATAGTCATTCAAGGACTTCTTACATTCTCGTGATGTGAGAGCGCAGAGATTTAGGATTTCATCTAAATTGTTGTAAATTCTGGACCCTAAGACGTAAAATTGCTTGCTGGCAAGTGAAGTTTTGTGAGATTCGACAATGCAGGGTTTGATTCTACGCCTTCCCCCAGTATATGCAGCCATCCAATGAGCAATATTAATAGATTTATGTCTTCGAAGGGACATTTTCAGAATAAAGATTTTTCGTACCGTTAGAACCCGAGTATCCCTGTATAAAAGCTCTGTGCTATGCCAATAAGGCAAGCCGAGCATGGTCTTTAGTATCATTCTTTGGGCACGCTCCAGGCGCATCAGCACAGTGGACCCTACACCACCCCAAGCCGTTATGCCATAAGATAAAATCGACTGCGCTAGGGCACAATAGACTGACTTAAGGGTGTCTTGGTCAAGCACTTTTCTAAGAGTTTTGAAAACAAAAATTAGTTTACGAGTTCTTGCTACAGCAGTGTCAATCTGCAATTGCCAGCTTAGGGTATTATCAATTGTAACGCCCAGATATTTAATACTTTTGGTGGGAGTAATTGGCAAACAGCTACACGAGACAGAGCGTAGGGAGCCACACGTGTGAGCTTTGATTGAGAAGTTATCCATTGGTTGTAGATTTGAGCGAAGGGAAAAGGAAATAAAATGCGTTTTAGAGATATTAAGAGTTAGTACATTAGTTGCAAGCCATTTGGAGACCACTGCAAGAGCTTTTTCAGCCGTTTCCTTTACAGAATCCCAGTCAGACCCATCGACGAGTAGGGCTGTATCATCAGCATACGACAAGATTTTGCAGTTAGGCATATCGATGTGGCAGAGCTCGTTGATATATATGAGAAACAAAGTGGGGCCAAGGATGCTTCCGTCCGTCCAGTCAAATAGCTACGGAATATGTCGTGGGCCGGACCACGAATTCCTAGGCATTCCATTTTGTGCAATAATTGAGGGATTGACACACTATCGAAACTCGAAAGCTTTACTTAGGTCTAGGAATACCCCAATTATCTTCCTTTTTCCATCAAGGGCTCTGGATATATTTTCCGTCAGCTTAAGGAGGGCATCTTCCGTTGAAATATTTTTCCTAAAGCCGAACTGGTTGTCATGAATAATTCGATTTTTTCAAGGTATTTATTTAGCCGAGTATTTAGTATCTTTTCTAGAATTTTCGATAATACAGGGAGGATAGAAATGGGTCGATAGTTTGTAACATTAAGTTTATCGCCACTTTTATAAATAGGTTTAACTGTAGCTTTTTTGAATACCGAAGGAAAGGTGCCGGTTCTTAGGCACAGATTACACAAAAAGGTGAGTGGCTTTATAAGGGAAGTACGAGCACTTTTAATGATTGATGTGGATATGTTATCCCATCCAACAGCACAATTTGAGCGTAAATTAGAAATTATTGAGTTAACTTCTGCTTCATCAGTATCTAGAAGTACCATTGAGTTTACAATTCGTAGTTGGTTTGGTGTGGGGAGATATTGATGGAGAGAATCCTCAAGACTTACTTGAGACCTTTCAATATTTGCGGCCAGATTAGTTCCCACTGAAGAGAAGAAAGAATTGACTGAGTTAACCGATTGAATGGGGTCTTTAAATGAAGTAAGGAGCTCTGAAGCACTTTGGGGGTTTTGGTTTAAATTCGCAATATTTTTTATAATTTTCCAGGTTGACCTAGAATCATTTTTAGCCTTTTCAAATTCACCTTTTTCATAAGTAGCTTTAATCCTTTTTAGCAAATTATTACAAAAGTTTCTATATCTTTTGTATGTTATCTGTAGCGACATATTCTCAGGAGAACTTTTAGCCTTTTTATGCAAATTATCCCTATTTCTGATACATCTAAGAAGACCAGGGGTGATCCATGGTTTGATGAGTTTCTTCTTGTTAGGTACTATTTTTACTTTTGTATATTTTGAAATAATGGAGGTTATTAGATTGACGAGAGTTTCTGCAACCTCATTTGCATCTCTTAGTGAAAAAAGTGGCGAGAAATCATGATTTATTAAGTCAGCAGTTATAAGCGAAGTATCAAAAATAAGTTGTCTCCTCACTGAACATTTGATAGCTTTCTCCCTATGACCTATGCATAATAGAATAGGTGCATGATCAGTAATGTATGAGTTAAGAACGAAAACCGTTGACTTGTATTTGGTTTTGAGCAACACGTGATCGAGGCAAGTCGATCCTCTGGTAGGAAGGAAGTGAGCCGGTATTAATCCATGATATGCCGTTATATCTAAATAGTTGTCACAGTTAGTATCTTTAATTTCAGGGGACGGAACTATGTTTATATTGAAATCTCCGATTAGGGTTATCGTTTTAAATGATTTCAAATCCGAGAGAATATTGTTTAAGCTATGTATAAATGTGTCCGGATTTCCGCAAAATAATGCCTACTTCCATTCAATATTTCTTTTTTTTCTGTACGTTACTTTATATGACAATTTAACCTCCATGTAAATGTTATTATATGAGTGAAATTGTTCAGGCAGCCGGCAGGGCTCTTTAATACACTGTAGCCATTCAAACCCAGACCTGCATCAATGATCTGATTAGTCCTGCTCTACTTTATATGTGCACTTGCATATAGTGCGTGCAGGGAAATGCGCGGGTTGGGATTCATACGAAATTGTCTAATCTAGCTGCTGACCTTAGGCATTACTTGTTGGACGTTGGTGTCATTTTTCAGTCCATCTTTTCGGAAAAGGAATGAATAAACATTTCCTTTGACACGTCATGAAATTTTCTTGACGACTGTACTTACAAAAAAATTCAACATATTTTCGCTTTCAACCTAACACAAAAATATTTATTATGTAAATGACAAAAGCAAAGCGTTATTTTCATGTAGGTAGCTGGTAGTTAATTCCTATATTTCTTTCTAAAATAAAAGCTTTCTCCAATCCCAAACAGTCTTTTGGAAGCAAAGTATTTTGAAACATCAAAATGCATGCGAAAATTATTATTTTATTACTTTTCTTCTTATGTAATTATTCTATAGAGTGTGCGAATTCAAATCTCAAGGATTTAGTAACGTCTTTTATAATTTCTGAAAATACGCCGACTTCAGTACTAGTACCGAATTTGTGTTGGACTTCATGTATGTACAATTGAAATAATACCTAATAATATCTCTCCAGAGATCAGCTTAGTAATTGTGTAAGAACATCGTATTCATCGCTATCGTATTAATAAACAAATTATGCCACCTGATAAGCTGGAAAATATGTAAACAACAGTCTGCCAATCAGCGGGCAGAATTTGTTTACAATGGGCATTTACACCTTTTTTTGAAAACTGTTTTAAATTAATCCTGTGATCGTAATAAACCAATAGAATTTTTATTTAAATTTTTCAAAACCAATGAAAGCCTTAAAAACGATTTTATAATTACGATTGGTAAGGCATTGTTCAACCACGATAAAAATAAGCTGGTTCGGGCGAAGGTAGGAAAAAGGAAAGCTGACCTTTCTTTCACGTCCAGGTACATCCACTGTCCAGGTATTAGACACAGCACTTTTCACCAGCACTAAGGTTTTTATTTATAATGAGTCCTTGAGTTGTTTTGAATTTCCACGTGGAAAAGTTGGTTATTTAGCGGAGGCGCGGCGGCGGGCGCTCAGTTTTACTTGACGCGGTTTGATTGATTGCGAGCGACCTCTGTCGTCGGCTTCTGGCGGCTCACTCCGATAATTCGCGAATCGCGAATAGGTATGCGGGTTTGGTGCGCAGGCGCACTGAATGAATAGCGGTCAGAGGGAGAATGGAATGTAAGGAACGTAAGGTAGCGGAATAATTATGTAGTTATGAATTCTTTATCATCCATTTCCCCCCTCCTTGCGAAGATCTACTTTCGCAAAAGTAGAGTTAGAAAATATTAGTAAAATAAATATAGATATTTGGATATAGCGGGTACATAAAACTGTTAGTAAACTTAACTTAGTCTGTTAGTTAACAAAAAAGTAAAAAAATGCATAATATTAAACTAAACCAATTAGAGGGTAAAGGACAAAATATGTATGCTCTCTAATTATGAACTCCAATAGGAGACCTATTTAAGGTTCTATATATAGGGACTGCGTAATCCACCCCGGTATACAACAATGCTTTACTTAGCTCGACTCTACATGCTGGCAAATCAGACATAAGTGGAAAGGTAGGCTTGGGCTTTCGCCTGAGACAAGCTTTGCACTTATGAATGCGGTGACGTACCACACGGCGATCGGATAATATCCAATATTTTTGACGCAAAATTGAAATTAATATTTGAGGACCAGCATGTAAAGTAAGGTTGCGGTGGTAATGATCGATTAGGAGATCAATAATATGCCCCTTACTTGGAAGCAAAATTGGGTGTTTATGACTGTATTCCAAAGAAGAGTATGATAGCCGTTCACCTACTCGGAGAATGTCGTCATTCATGAATGGAAAAAGTTTTTGTAATTTTGAAAAAACCTTTCTGTTATTTTTAATATTATCAATGTCCTCTTTAAAAGCTGTATTCTGAATCGCACGAATTATGGTATTTTCAGCTGCGTTGATATCTTCGGCAGTTATAATATTGTTGCGTGGAAGTTTTTTCATAAATCGCAGGACATAAACAGTGGCTCTGACGAATTTATTCCAACTAGAGCATTTAGATCCAAGTGTAATAATAGGATCTTCCTCCTGAGTTAGGATGACATGGGCGTGAGTATTGGTTTTCTCCTCAGGTAAGGCGGATTTATCGGAAGGCTTAAATTTTTGAATGGGCCATTGCTCCATTGGTAAGGAAGCCCAAGATGGACCATTGAACCATAAATCGCAAGAAAGAAGCTGCGAAGGTAACAGTCCGCGTGAAATACAGTCAGCGGGATTGTCAACACCAGGGATATGGTAGAGACAATCAGGGTCCACAAGGTTTTGGAACTGTGCGATCCGATTCGCTACATACGTTTGGAATCGGTGCGGTGAGGCAGAGAGCCAACATAGAGCTACTGTAGAGTCGGAAAATACTAAAATGTTATCGATGGGATGACGCAATGATAATGTATCATATACGTTGCGGACTAGTTTTGCAAGTAAAACCAATGCATTAAGCTCCAGTCTAGCCAAAGTGACAGGCTTAGACGGAGATGAAACTCGAGATTTAGAGGATATTAATGTGACAATCGGTTGTTCATTCTCATTAGGGGCGTAGGTGTATAAACAACAACCGAATGTTTTTTCGCTTGCGTCAGCGGAAGCGAGTGCGGTAGCCAAGAGGATTGCTCTTCTAGTATAAGCTTCGGGCGACTCCGCAGCTTCATAGCTGAATTTATCCGAAGCGGGTAACCAGTGTATACCTAGGATCTTAAGCGTGTCATCAGTTTCAAAAGAAATAGATTCAGCTTGGCGGTGTGACTTAGGGATGTTCTCGAGTAACTCTACTGAATTACTCGTCCACTTGACTAGGTCGAATCCACCGGACTTGAAGAGATGTATAAGCTCCTGAGCAATTCTTGCTGCGTCACCTACAGTTGACGCAGAAGAAGCTAAGTCGTCCATGTAAACATCTCGTTCGACAATTTCAGCTGCGAGCGGCCATTTAGCTTTTTCTTGCTTAGCTACCTCTCGTAGAGTACGTAGCGCTAAGAAGGGCGAAGAGCGTAATCCAAATGTAACCCTGTTGAAGTCATAGATGTCCAAGGGATCATCGAACGAAAATCCATACAAGATTCGTTGGTATTTGCGGTGCGGAGGGTGCACTTCGACGCACAGGCACAATTGCCGTACATCGGCGAAAAAGGGGATTTTGAAGAGGCGGACATTTAATAAAATGTTGAAGATCTCAGCTTGAAGATTTTGAACTGTGTGGAGGATGTGAGGTAAGAAGAATCCTGGAAAATAGCATTCGCGGGGAGATACCTTAGAGATAAAAGAGATAATACCTTTATGTAAATAATCCTGAATGACTTCATTATATTTAACTGTTAAGTCAGGTGCTCCATCAAATTTCTTTTCGAGCATAAGGTATCTCCGTTTGGCTGCAAGGTAAGAGTTACCAAGATTTTCAGGACTCTCCTTAAAGGGCAGATCTACGGCAAAAGTGCCATCAATGTTTCGAGTAGTTGTAGAGACGTAAATGTTCTCACACTCCTGTTCCTCTGGGCTTAAATATTGTTTAGATGGTATCTCTTCAACTTTCCAAAACTTTCCTATGAGGTTATCAAGTGGATCACGAGTAAAAGCACAAAAAGCTGAAGAGTGCGGAAGCTGAGAGAGCACTGGAGCATGGCCTAGAATCACATACCCCAGCGAAGTCTCGATAGCGGACGGTAGATTATCGTTACCTGCGATTCTATTGAACAGTAAAATCGCACAATACAGTTGGACACCAATTAGTAAATCTATATTTCCTGGCTCAGCAAAGTCATCATCAGCTAGAGGAATGTCTTTAATTAAGCTATGAAGAGCGGAAGTATCGACTCTTTGATCAGGAAGTTGAGATGTAATTTGCTCTACCACAAGCGGGTGAATAGAGTACTCTTTGGTGTCGTCAAAACGCGATTTAAATTTAAAGTTTGAAATTCCGATTATCTTTTGCGAGGCTCCACCGATTCCCTGCACTTCAGAGAAGCGGTTTTGCGTGTTGACAGGTAGCGATAACCGTTTGCAACAGGCTAAAGAGATGTAATCACACTGCGAGCCAGGGTCAACCAAAGCGCGCAAGAAGTGAGTGCGGTTATATTTATCAATAATTTTAATTTTAGCGGTACCTAACAAGGTTGTGGTAGCGGCGTGATCATGAGATTCACGAGAAATCGAGCATAGAGATGCCAATTGCGGTGCGGATGAGTCTAGACAAGACTCTACATTTCTAACCTCTGAGGGTAGAGTAGCGGAAATAGAGGGGTGCGGAAAATTAAAGCGGTGCGGTGCGGAAGAGCCATTAGTAGACTCGATATTCCTACCATTATAAGGTAGGCTCTCTACTGCTGTCCTCAGAGAGGTAGAGTCAGCAGTAGATTCTGCATTTCCACATTTAGAAAGCAGAGTAGCGGGAATAGCGGTAAAAGAAGCGGTAGTAGAGTTGACTCTACAATTCTCAACATCAGATGGCTGAGTAGGTTTTGTCTGTACCTTTTTATCAATACGGGGAAGTGTATTGGCATAAGTGGACTGTATTTGCGGAGCGGGCAAGTCAACATTAGACTCTACATTTATTTCTTTAGAAGGTAGAGTCGAGGTAGAGTCAACAACATAAGTTGTAGGCGAACTGACCACGAAGCTGCAATTAGCTTTCGTAGGTTTAGAGAAGCATAACAGTGAATGATGACGTAGTGAGCACCTAGAGCAGTTGTGCTGAGAAGCGCATAGAGATAGAGACCTGTGCCGACTGCTGAGGCAGTTTGTACATTAAAAATGCTTTTTTACAACATCAAATCGTTCCTTAGGGGTTAGTTTCATGAATTTAGCGCATTTATAAAAATGATCGTGCTTATCTTCATTACATAAGGCACATTTTTCACTAGTTTGATTTGAGGTATAGTTGCCCTCGGTACTGACGAAAGATTTAGTTAAAAGTTTACTACTTTTTTTACTAGCAGATTGAGAGGCTGACGATTTAGAATTAATACCTCTAGATAATATTCTACTCTGTTCCTTAACGAACTGAATGAGTTGGCCGTATGAAGGAATTTTTTCATTACGATAAGTTATTTCAAATAGCTTAACGGTTTCAGAATCTAACTTCTGATTAGCAATGTGCAAGAAAATATAATCAGTTAGATCACTAAGTTTTAATTGCTTAAGAGCCTCGACTGCGGAGTTAAAATTATTTAAAAATGATTCGAGGCCTGAAGCACTGTTGTTACCTAAAGCCTTAAAATTTAATATTTGATTTAAATATGAGCTGGCTAAGAAGCGGGGATCGTCATATTTTTGAATTAAATTATTCCAAATAATATTATAGTTTTCCGGAGTGGTAGGTAAGCCGGCACAAATCAAAGCAGCTTGACCTTTTAATTTACTCACAAGATAGAAAACCTTCTCATTATCTGAAATATTAGGGTTATCGTGGATAAGGCTTTTGAACTGACAATAAAACCGTGACCAATCGTTACTATTTCCATGGAATTCTAAAAGTTCGAGAGGTGCTAACCGAGATTTAACTGTAGGAAAACTATTTAATTTTTCACTTTCCGCGGTAGAATTCTTTTTCTCTGCAGCATCTAAAACCTGCTTAACTGCGCTGGACATCTCTTCGAAGACTGTCCAAGCTTGATAAGAAACGGGCATTGATGGTTTTAATTTTATTTGTAATTTAATAAACGCGTCTAAAGTCTGTTCAAATTTAGAACATAACGCTTCTAAATTAGACGTTTGCAATTTTAAAGTTGACAACTTGTGTTCATCGCCGTCTACTTTCATCGCAAGATCATAAATAGTTTGCATCCGACTGAACAAAGCATCCCGTTTTGCTTGCAATAATACAAACTGATTTTCTTCGTCAGATTTAATAGGTACTTCTGTCTTACTCATCTTGACAACTAATTACAAAATATTACAGTTAAAAAATTAATAAAACAGAAAGCACTATCATTAAGTTAATATGAAAAATAATTAACGGCGTAAGAACCGAAATTTAATAATAAATAGGTTGCGGTTATAATATAATGTGTACGGAATCCTATTTTAATTACGCGGTATAACTGAATATAATATTTACTAGCTAGGTATTCAACCAGTTACGCAGTGAAGTAACTATACCTAGGTATTCTAAAAAACCCCTAATGAATAGCGCGGTAACAGCGATCACTAACCGTCACTTAATTATTATAATGTTAAAAGTGGGTAGATTGATTTAAGTCGCGCCGCGCGCGCGCCGCTGCGAGACAATGGAATATTCCTTTGTACTATAGGTACGCAATATATAGGAATGGATCCAGGTAGATTACGGCACTAAATGAGTAGGTATGCGGATTAAATAATAATATACCGAAATATTAAGTGCGGGAAATGACGAATATATAATAAACTTAATATCTCAAGTATGTACCTACACACTTAAATGACTTAATCCCTATAAAATAGCGGGTATAAGATACGTATATGTACATAAATCAACTTATTATGTGTTATAATACGTACTTACAAATAAGTTACACATATAAAATAATTTATTATACGTATAATATAGGAATAAACTGACATTTAATGCGAAATTTAACCCACGCAAGGAGGAGCGACCTGGTTGTTATCGTAGTTATAAAATTAACCTGGTAGAAATACCAGATTAACGCGGTACGAAATGACTAAAACAATCCGGCTCGAAGTGGCCAAAAACAATGGTAAGGCATTGTTCAACCACGATAAAAATAAGCTGGTTCGGGCGAAGGTAGGAAAAAGGAAAGCTGACCTTTCTTTCACGTCCAGGTACATCCACTGTCCAGGTATTAGACACAGCACTTTTCACCAGCACTAAGGTTTTTATTTATAATGAGTCCTTGAGTTGTTTTGAATTTCCACGTGGAAAAGTTGGTTATTTAGCGGAGGCGCGGCGGCGGGCGCTCAGTTTTACTTGACGCGGTTTGATTGATTGCGAGCGACCTCTGTCGTCGGCTTCTGGCGGCTCACTCCGATAATTCGCGAATCGCGAATAGGTATGCGGGTTTGGTGCGCAGGCGCACTGAATGAATAGCGGTCAGAGGGAGAATGGAATGTAAGGAACGTAAGGTAGCGGAATAATTATGTAGTTATGAATTCTTTATCATCCAACGATTTTTAATTTTCGCGCGGAAACGGCTCGTGACGTCACTCCGTTAGTAACCATAGACTAGAGCTAGACCATAGAGCTATATATTTAATACCTCTATGAGCTATAGCACGGTCGCTAACCACGAAGAATTCCGTACATCGACCTGTTACTACCTGTCTCTGTCACTCCCGCGTCAAAATAATGCGTCACGCTCGCACAGATGCCATGACCGCCGTCCTCAGAGATTTTAAACCTTCTACCTGCGAGTTTGTTTTTTTTTTGTTATATTGTTTTGTTTGTTAGTTTTTAATACATTTGCTCAAAAAGATGATATTTCCGGGTATTTTTAGCGTGCGCAAAGTTATTCTTTTCCGCACCAGAGCTTTTTGATTTCCCCCTGCATGATGGATCCAAATCTATGAAGGTTTTCAACTTAAACAGTTTTCGCTACAAAATTATTGTAAAAAATAACAGTAATGTAATTATTCTACTTTCTAACTACTATAAATACGTAAATTAAATTTAATATAAATTTATTACAATGATTTCCTTTCGTTTTTTTTTTTGGAAATATGTGGCTGCGGCTGTTATATTTAATCTGTGCTTTGAGTTCTTTTTATTGTCTATGATTCCTTGTTATTAATATTGATTTTTCAAATTCCATGCAAAACTTTTTTTTCTCTTCAAATATTTCATCTAAACCGCATTAACAGAAAAATGTTTGTGACCACTGTCAGTAGGCAAAGAGGTCAATGTACAAAATTCTTCGTGGTTCGCGACCGTGCTATAGACAATCAACAGTAGTATAACCACAGATTAATGATACTGTATCTTGAGTAAAACCAAAGAGTAAAACAAATGTCAAACGTCGGATGGTCATGGTCAGAATCCAGTAATAAAATCTTTAAAGTGGACTGAAAAGAAAAAAAATTAGATTTGTAGCAGACTAATGTTAATATTTTAATGAATTTTCTTATAATTTAGGTAAAAACATTTTACACATATTGCTAGCGAGTTGGTTCAGTCAGATGTAAGGTCAGATGACTAAGTATTAAAATTTAAAACTTACACTTCTGAACGAACACATAATCTATTTTATCTTTAGCGCAATCATAGATCGAACACAGACTTCTAACAGTACAAGAAACACTTGTTGATTAAAAGCTCCAAGTTTCGTGATCTGTGGCTCCAATACATTGGAAACAGGAAAAAAATAAAAATATTACAACTGTTAGAGCCCTGCAAAAGACGAAGTATAAAATGAGTTCTAAAGTTTCTCATTGGTGTCTTGTGCCTGAATGCAAAAATACAAGTGTAAAAACGCCACAAACCTTAAACATGCATTTTTATATTTTTTCTTACATGATGTAAAATACCCTATTGTGGTCTGTGATGTACTCTGTGGCGATAATCTAGGTTGTGTAATATCCATAGAGTAATTTGTATATGTCTCGGGTATATGTGTACCACATACCACAAAACTAGATGTGTACTGTCACGGTACTGTCGGTGTGACGTCACGTTATGGTGGATGGCGTTTTTGGACAGATAAAAAAAGACGATTTTTAAAATGGAATTATAAAATTCACATTGCAATTTTATGAATAAATAGTGTCGTTTCCCGTTTACTTTTTTCAAAATCTATCTTAAACATGCATTTTTATATTTTTTCTTACATGATGTAAAATACCCTATTACGATAGCGATGAATAAGTTTATCTCACGCAATTTCCTATCAGGCGCAGGACATAGGGATAACCCTCCACCTGCACCCATGGCCCAATTAACCTCGCGGTTATGGGGGCCGAAACGCCGGAGGGCGCCCGTTCTGTAAGTTTGCTCTTGGCGTGTTCCCGGGGCGCCTTCTTGACTCCCTACAATTTGTTTCCTCTCGCTCCTTGTCCCTATGAACTCGCTCTCCACAGGCGCAGGACAGACGGCTTAACGTGCTCTCTGAGGCACGGCGGTGAATCATCGCCGGTCTCGTACTATCACCTATATCCCGAGGGAACTATGGAGTTTTCTGCGCCTTTAGAAATGGGAGAAAATTCTTGATCTTACCTAAGAAAATGTAAGATTTTTTTTACAGATGAGAAGAATTCTTTGGCTAGAAATCTGTTCGACGAGAATATATTTTTGGCTTCTTCCCTTCAGCCAAACTCAACCGAATACTCCCTGCACCAGAATATTATTTTAGCTGACTTAGCATGCCCAGGAACTGACATTTTCTTAACACAGGTATTTTCTTATCACCACTAATATAATAAGTTAACTTCCCACAGCTGGGGTGATTCACCCACTGAGTGATGAATCAAGAAATAAAATAAAATATAACACTGAAAAATTAACTTTATGAATAGTGGTATAGTGTGTAAAATTGAATGTATTTCAACATAGTAAATTCAATCCTTCAAACTTATCGTGCAAAGTAAATTTAATTATACGATTGTCGACCATGTTGCGTTGGGGGGCTGGCCAAGCAACCTCCTAGAGTGCCCGAGTGCTACGGTGTCCCTCTGTAGCGCACGGGCCGGTGCTCCCCGGTAACGTCGGTTAATAACCGACGGCTAATAGCTTGGCCCGGTGGATAGGTGACGTTTCTTCGCGTGTCCCTCTGGGTCCCAGCAGAGGGCAGAGTGTCGAAACGTCAACACCTAAACCGGAGGAGGAAGAAAACCTCATTAAAAAATTACAGGCGGGGGCGGAAACGCCCACAAGTCCCTTCGGGGCACTACGAGGAAGACAACCTCGTAAAAAAAATCACCGAAGTGGGCGGGAACGCCCGTCGAGAGGGATAATTACGGCGGCACATCCCTCTCGCAGGAGACGCACCGGTTGCTGGAGGACGAACATCTTTCTTCGGCTTCCATGTGCGCCGGCCTGCGGGTGACGGACGTAAGGGGCTATGGCGTCCGTTGCCCGAATTCCATCAACAGGCCGAGGAGGTGGCGCGCCCTGTTCAGGACGCGCCTCCCAGGAGGAGTCGGCGGCGGCCAGGCTGCCGGCAGCAACGACGGGACCTGCCGCTCAGGTGGCGGGTCGGGGCCTGGCGGGAGCGCGGTCAATACGCAAGTGAATCCCGTACTCCCGCCAACGAGGTCCGTCGTGGCAAGCGACAGGTTTTAGTGGGTGCAAGCCCCACATAACCCCTGCGTTTCCCCTGACGGAGGGGTATGCGTGAGGCATTTCCTGTCATTAAAAAAAAAAAAACCATGTTTGCGTTTACATTCAACTATTTGTAGCCGACGCTTTACCACGGGCGTTACTCCTATTGCCTACTTTCAAAGAAGGCGTTAGGGTTGAATTTCTTGTACATTTATGTGCTAATTAGGTAGTTGATATAATATTGTAAATTCTTATGTTACAAGACTATTAGGTACTTAATAGGCTTTGAAAATGAACCCCCGGTTTTTCCCACAAGGATGTTGTTTTTTAAAAATCGTGCTGGATCCGAACATACTTTACGGGATAAAAAGTAGCCTACGTATCAAGTACATTCAGTAATTACAACAACGGTTCAGAAATTCCTTGCACCTACCTAACAAATTAACAAAGTATTTATTTTGTTATTACATACTACAATTTATATCTAGGTACTTCAACCTTCGCAGCAATATTGCATTTTGACAGATTATAATATAAGCAAAGATAAACTTAGAATTGAAATGTGTTTAATTAAGTAATTTATGCAAAATCATTATCTATGAATATCCAACTCGTATGTATGTAAGCTAATAATAATTAAACGAATGTGTTATATCTACCTACCTGCCTATTGATAAATAATAATTATGTAAAAAAAATCCGAAGAAAAAAGTCATATGGCTATTTGGCCAAATTTAAAAATTTCGTTTCTCGCTTCCATCCTGCAATTTTATTGTCATATATATAAAAAAATAAATATATACGGGACATTTTACACATCGCAATCTAGCCTCACAGTAAGCGATAGCTTGTGTTATGGGTGCTAGATGTACATACAGACTAATATACATAAATATAATATATTGAAAAACACCCAGACACTGGAAAACATTCATGCTCATCACATTTACCAGTAGTGGGAATCGAACCCACGACCTCCGGCGCAGACGGCATACCTAATCCTAAAATGTGCCTCATATGACATATCGTATCATATAAATGTGGTCATATGCCTAAAATATGTTACTACTAGAAAAACGAAATAAGATTCGAATTTAGCGGACAGACCTTTGAAGGTGCTCTGTGCTTTGAACTAATCCTTGAACAAAGAACACAAGAACCGCCTAGGTCCAATGTAAAGACGCCGCCTAACCGAAATAATATTATGAATACAATAGTAAAATATCATTATGATAAATTCAGCCCGGAATACTGATTCCTCATTAATACTTATTTAAAACTCATAAGCACATTTTAATCTATTTAAATAATCCATTGCCTATTATTTTCAATGCATAGAAATGTTATGTTAAGTAGGTAGGTATACCAACATAAAGCACAGGCTTTGTATATGGGTGATGAATACTGGATGAGTAGAATAATAGTAGGCGGTTCGCTTTTAAATGTCATGACATAAAATATGCTATTTGTTTAGTTAACTATAGGTTTTAGCTCCCTTGCTATGAATTAAGACCTAGCTGAGCGAAATTACTTAGTCATAATCTGATTTAAATAATTCCGTGTACCTACCTAGTACCGCGTGCTCATTTATAGGTCGTTCATTTGTTTAGATATTTGTCTTCTAGCATGGGCCCTGAGTTCGATTCCCAGTATCCACCTCTAACTTTCAAAATTACCTAATATTTGCAATCTGCATCGTCTAAATGTGAATTGTTTAAAGGTGGAGAAAATCATTTATAATAGTGTAATTTGACGACCTCCCTGGCGCAGTGGCGTCGCGCTCGGATTCAAGAGGGAGGTCGCGGGTTCGATTCCCGCCACGGGCCACTTAGGAATTTTATAATTTTTAAATTGGCTCAGGTCTGGTCTGGTGGGAGGCTTCGGCCGTGGCTAGTTACCACCCTACCAGCAAAGACGCACCGCCAAGCGATTTAGCGTTCCGGTGCGATGCTTGTAGAAACCGTTGGGGTAAATTTACTTACCATTCCAAGTTAGTACGATAACATTTTAGGCTTCATCTTCACTTATCATCAGGTGAGATCGAAGTCAAGTACTAACTTGTATAGAATAAAAAAACCTTACATATTACATGGATGTGAGTTCTCTATAAAATTTGTGAAGCCTGCTAACTCGCACTTGGCCAGTGTATTTTGTGGCAGGCAGTGGTTAAGCCCCTTTCCTCCGGGAGTAGACCTGCAGGCTACAGCTCTCGCCATATAACATATTGCGAATACGCTGGAAAGATGGAACGAAATTAAACATGAAGTATGAAAATGATCGCTCACGTGATTTCGGCTCATTCTTAATCCTATAAAGTTCAATTCCGTTCCATTTCCATCTTTTTAACGTATCGCAATATGCCATAATACGGCTAGAGTGCATATGCCTTTGGAGAGCCATAAAAGGGGACACATGACATGATTTTCTGATGGTTTCAGGCAAGCGAGGATGGGTACTTCAAATCTCCCTACCGCTGGCTGATCCTGGATACTGACATTGGCGCGTACAAATCCCAGTTATTTAACGAACTAGATATGCCTCTGAACAGCAACGTCGTCATTGCCAAGAGGATCGGTCCGAAACACTTCCATTTTATTGAGGGTAGGCAAATGTAAAGACCTGTGGTAAAGACCGTGTATGGCGGTCGGCAATTTCAGTTCAGTAGAGACAAGATTTGTATCGTTGGTTGGTTGTATCGTTGGACGTCATCCTTCGCGCGATGCCATTGGTGGCTTCAACTGAACGTCGCTGCTGATTGGACAGTTTTAACTGATTGTGTGCATGTTGTATACATAGATTACACACACACAATCAGTCTATTATAATTTATGTTTGTATATGTCGACGAACGCACGACGCACATTGGATCAAGCCTGCAGCATCATGCCGATTTGACGATAGAATTGATGGTTTATGGTCGGCATTAGTATTGGGTGGCTATGCGCTACTCACTGCACTGTACTCAGTGATCTTATATATATGTTAAAGTTCGACGTATTTTGTCCTGTTACGTGCATACCTAATTAAATCTTTTTATCTATCTACACCTGCTTCTTGGGTCAACATCCAAGTTTTTGACTTGTAGGTAGGTATAATCAGTTTAATATCGGTCGTAACTTGTAACTTGTAATCTACTGACACCGGAGCGGCGGCAAATCAGCTTGACAGATGCATTCATTAATCATGGCTGTCTGAATTTATAAATCGCGAGGTAAAAATCACTTAGCCTCATAATTTAAATTCAAATAGCGTTCTAAATTTAAAACAAGTTACTTAAACCGCAATGTGCATGCTTTGCCGGATATGTGCTTAACTAAAACTTATGTAGCCTTTGATTTCTTATATTCCTTACACGTCCTAGACACGCGATAAATCGGTTCTTAACGACTAATCTGATTTGGCTAATGTACACTAACATCCTTTTGAGCAAAATTTACATCTTCATGTTCCAGTTTGTAGACTGGACAACATGGTACGGCGTTCGATTCTCAAATGAAGGCTGAAGTTTGTTTTTTCTTTTACACCATACAAGTTAGGACTTGACTGAAATCGCACCTGATAGTAAGTTATGATGCAGCCGAAGATATTATCGTACTAACTTGGAAAAGTAAATAAACTCACCGCTAACGGTTTCTACACAGCATTGCACCGGAACGCTAAAACGTTTGGCGGTAAGTCTTTGCTGACAGGGTGGTAACTAGCCACGGCCGAAGCCACCCACTAGACCAGACCTGTGGGCTGATTCTGTTTCGTTCTGTTTGTTAGTTAGTAATTCTCAATGGGTTATTAATTAAAAAAAACGGAACCAAAAATCCTAATTTTGCCTTCTTTTTGCACAAGTTACCAACTTGTGCAAGAAGAAAAAGAGGTTGGTATCATATCAACATAGCATGCTAGTTGCTTAACCAATGTTGTTGAACCAACCACCCAACAATGTTGGTAACCCTTGTTTGACCAATTTAGAAATTATAAAATTTCAATGTGGCTCGTGACGGGAATCGAACCCACAACCGCCACTGCGGAAGGGAGGTTGTCAGGTTATTGTTACATTTTTTTGAATTTCGTTCCATTTGAACGATCGACAGGTTCCTGTGAAGATCACAGTCTATATGTCATATAATATGTCTAAGACTGCAGAAATTGGAAGTTGTTTTATTTTTGCAGCATATAAAATTGCTGAAGGTTCGGATGTTATTTACACTACAAGAGGCTCTTGGCGCGCCGCCAGCGGAAACAGCATAAGTTTATCTATTTCTAATAACTCTCTGGTAAAAAGAAACGAGATTATGACAATTAACGACGCAGGAAAAACACAAGTGGAGGTAAGGGTAAATGACCGACATTTCTATGATTTCAGGCAATTAATAAAAAACTTACAATTAGCGTTTCTTAGAAGATTTCAGGCAAAAGCAAAAAAGCTCAGAATTAGCGTTTCTTAGAAATTTTCTTAAGAAAAAAAGCGCTAAAGTCACACGTAACTTTTAATGCAAAAGTCTCATGATTGGCTCATGCTGTATGTCGTGTCAGCCTTGATTGGCTGACTCACGTAGTAGACCAACCAACCAAATTAAGGTTACGTGTGGGATAGTCCATAGACCATAATATTACGGTGCTGTTCATATTTGAATGGATTGGACTTCTATGATTTTGTCGTTCCCTGATTCCAGGACATTATTTTTAACTTTGTAAAAAATACTTCGAATTTTAACTCGTTTTCTAAGATTTAAGCTATAAGATAAGATAAGATTTTACAGCGCATTGTGTAAAAGCCTACAACTTTTTCACCACTAAATGTTTAAAGAATAAAATATAGCTTTCTTGCCGTTTTTACTCGCATAGATCTCTTCTCAGAAATAGCAAGTAGGTACCATAAAGTAAAAGGCATTAGAAAATTTAATATTTGGTCAAGGTTCTACTCTACTTTCATAAATAAGAATTTTATTTTTAACAGCTCTAAATGTCATAGGTGATATCGGTAAAACTGGTTTGTTAGGCGCCAATTTAATTAAGAGCATAGTTAATTAATGCAATTAATTTTGTTTAGTACACCATTTATGTCCATATGAATTAAGGTGCCACCTACCTTGTAGTTAGTTCCTATCATAATAAGATAATTTAACTAGCCTTTGCTAAAGTGTTACAGAGTTACAGAGTAACGTCACATTTTTCCAAACATGTAAAAAAATAACAAATGTTACTTTGCCTCCGTAACTCTGAAACCGTTCACATTAGCAAGATTACTTATGTTTACAATAATTTTTGTTCGCAATTTAACGCAGATTACTTTTGTCCGTGATACTTTTGCGCTAAATTGCTTAGTTTTTGAAATATGAAAAACCGAAAAAACAGGACTTCTACCCCCTAAACCCGGCGCTGTAAGGGGTGTAACTTTTTACCAAACAATATGTGCAATGCATAGAACAATCTGGCATCTCAATAATATTTTCACTTTGGATGTCCGGATTTAAGTCTTTAATTGCACCGTACTACCACAGTTTAAAGATATTCTATTCTACGATCTTTTAACAATGTAGTACTACCACAGGATACTACTAACCACTTGATTTCTTAACAGTCAACAAAGTACGGCACTGTGGAGGACTACAGGCAAGTCAAGATATTGTCGTTGAGGAGGATGGACCTGCGCAGACATCCTCTCACCATGGTCATGGTTATTACCGACAGCAACGAGACTCGTATGCATTTAGATGACAGATTGTGAGTAAGCTGATGAAACTCGGGTGCATTTGGATGACAGATTGTGAGTAAGCTGATGAAACTCGGGTGCATTTGGATGACAGATTGTAAGCTGATGAAAGTCGGGTGCATTTGGATGACAGATTGTGAGTAAGCCGATGAAACTTGGGTGGGTATACTGGCAAGACTCGGATGCGTTTTGATGACAGATTGCTGACTACTGCTTTCTTGCATTACTGATGAAATGAGGGTGCGTTTTGATGACAGATTGCATTGTCAGTAGGTAGGTAGGTATTGATGGGACTCGGGTGCATTAGGACGACAATTTGTGAGTACACTAACGAGACTTGGAAGGCTGATGCGTTTTGATGACAGATTGTAAGTATTCTGACGAGATGCGGGTGCATTTGGATGACACGTTTTGAGTACATGACGGTCTGTGAGTATATGGATGAAACTCGGGTGCTCTTTGAAGAAAAATGCACTTTGACCAAAAGCTCGTTAATTAATTGTAAGTTTTTCAATACCCCAGAAATCTCGACCAGGACTCCATAACGAAGATGTCGTACATGGTAGTAAAGGTGTGCTTCGACATGCTCAACGCCAGCGAGAGGCGGGTGTTCACTCACACCTGGGGCTATAAGGACAAGGACGGCAACTGGCAGGGCTTGATGGATCAACTGATCAAGAAAAAAGGGGACCTCGGTAATGAAAAAATTTAATCAAATGTTTTAAAACATGATAATTTTTTTTGTAACAAAGAATGTTGAGACGAGCAAGACGTTCACCTGATGTTCAGTGATATGTATGCCGATGTCAGAAGCAGTGTAATTGCGTACCATAATTTTGCACTGCAGTATCATACGACACACTGCACTACGCTCATCAGACACCCTCTTGAGACAGATCTCACGTCTGAAACCTTAACAACCGTAGACGGTTGTGGACCTTTAATAAGTCTTCAACTGACACTTTGGCAGATTCCGGGTATGATTCATACGGATGGACATAGGTCATCAAAACCACTCTAGATTCTTTATAAGAACCTACTGTGGTTGCCCGAAATGGAGACGTGGGAATCTCCACAAAACAAGGAATCATTATAGTAATGCGATGTTTTTACTCGTACACAAACCAAAACTAGATCCATATATCACACGACATCATCAAAGCAACAATGACCACCTCATCAAGGTGCGATTGGTTTGATATTGCACTACCAAAAACTCAAGAGCATTATCTCTCTTTGTAGGTACCATAGCAATCTTTACTGAAGACCGTATGAAAGCTGTGGATTATATAGCCATGATAGGGTCCACGTCAGTCCAATTTTCGTTCCGGGAACCTCCCTTGGCTCTGATGGAGAACATCTTCGCGCTGCCCTTCACAGGCGCGGTGTGGCTCGCGATCTTCATCTGCGTGCTCGGCTGCGCCGTGTTCCTGTACATCACCTCCAAGTGGGAGGCCAGCGTTAGCATGGTGAAGTAGTCATTCCTTTCCTAAATCTGATGGAGAACATCTTCGTGCTGCCCTTCACAAGCGCGGTGTGGCTAGCGATCTTCATCTGCATGCTCGGCTGCGCCGTGTTCCTGTACATCACCTCCAAGTGGGAGGCCAGCGTTAGCATGGTGAAGTAGTTATTCCTTCCCTGGCCCTGATGGAGAAGAACAGCTTTGCGTTGCCTTTCACGAGCGCGGTGTGGCTCACGATCTTCATCTGCGTGCTCGGCTGCGCCGTGTTCCTGTACATCACCTCCAAGTGGGAGGCCAGCGTTAGCATGGTGAAGTAGTCATTCCTTTCCTGACTCTGATGGAGAACATCTTCGTGCTGCCCTTCACAAGCGCGGTGTGGCTAGCGATCTTCATCTGCATGCTCGGCTGCGCCGTGTTCCTGTACATCACCTCCAAGTGGGAGGCCAGCGTTAGCATGGTGAAGTAGTTATTCCTTCCCTGGCCCTGATGGAGAAGAACAGCTTTGCGTTGCCTTTCACGAGCGCGGTGTGGCTCACGATCTTCATCTGCATGCTCGGCTGTGCCGTGTTCCTGTACATCACCTCCGAGTGGGAGGCCAGCGTTAGCATGGTCAAGTGGTCATTCCTTCCCTGGCTCTGATGGAGAACATCTTCACGCTGCCCTTCACGGGCGCGACGTGGTTCGCGATCTTCACGACATCGAAATGAGGCTAACGATATCATGGTGAAGGATCACTAATAATAAGTAATCTTAGTCTAGACTCTCATTTTCCCTCAGTATGCAGTAGGCTTATCAATCAGTCGTCTCTTTGTCATAATGCAAGAACTTTTCGTTCAGCTAAGAACTGAGATCCTTGAGAACTGAGATGGCCATGACGCCAAAGTCGAGCGTAAAAACGCATCGCTGTTCGACGTCATATATTTCGTAGAAATTATAGTATCACGTAACAGACTCATTAATGAATGAGTCTGTAACCCAACCTAATCAGGTCACGACTCACGGCGCCTTTTCCTTATTCGTTGAGGAGTTTCTTAGTAAAGAGTCGCTACGTGTCACGTGTGTACTTATGATTACAGCATCCTCTTCAACTGAACGGCACATGGGCAGATGTGCTCATCTTGATAATCGGGGCGGTGCTGCAGCAGGGATGTACTCTAGAGCCGAGGTACGCTGCAGGTGAGGCGAAACTACAAACGAATTCAAATTCCTTAACTTGGCAGATTCTTTCAGTGTCAATATAATTTAAGTGACTCTCTCAGTTTATTTCGTATTTTCTGATACTCTGGTGTTTTATGATTCAAAGTTCAAGGTTCAATTTATAACGTAGATGAACTTTAACATAGATCATAGAAGAAAATAATTACTTTTTAGACCATCTAGGCCACCCCCCTGAATCCACCTTTATTATAATGTGCATTGGGATGCGTATCAAATAGTTTACTGCGAAGAATACGAATCACCATCACCACGCACATGCAACACCACACACAACACCTTCGATGCACGTTTCGTGCCGACAATGGGATATCCTCGGGAGATGTTTACTCCACAATGCGAATTTATTTATCTGGTTTTAAGATGAATGAACAAAGGTGGTATCACAGAGCAAGGAATAACTTTATTTATCAACTTTCTCACGAACCAAAACCAAAATATTCTAGGAAAATAAAACAGTATTTTTTGAGACCCATTGTCACGCGAGAAATTTGTTTTACCGGTCCGGAATTTCATTTTACGTACAAAAAGTTACTTTCTTTTCGATGCACATTTCCTGACATACCTACAGTTTCTATTAAGAAGTGCAACTTGTTAATATGCCTATAACTTCGAAATCCGGGTTTTTATTTAAAAAAGTATAATTGTAGAAGTTGATGTGGACGCAGTAGTCTATAAAAAAATAAGTTTGGATTTGAAACACCTTGAAATTGGATTCCGTACATCCATGGTCATTATCCTCTTCTACGTACCTATGTTCGGTAGGTCTGAGAATGGTTGCAAGCTTTTTTTTTTTTTTTTAATCCCTAATGACAAAACAAAGTTTGACGGGTCAGCTTGTAATTATTAAAATTCCAGGCAGATGCGTTACACTGCTCCTGTTCGTGGCCCTCACGATCCTGTACGCGGCGTACTCCGCCAACATCGTGGTGCTGCTCCGGGCTCCCAGCTCCTCGGTCAACACCCTGCAGGACATCCTCAGCTCGCCCTTGAAAGTGGGCGCGAGTGACTTCGAATACAACCGATATTTCTTTAAGGTTAGTCTTAAACCAAGCGCTTCTTAAGGCATTTTGCGATACACTTTAAAGATGGTGTTCATAAAAAAAAATTACATAAAAGCCCAGAGCTCAGAGTCATTACAATACAGACGGTAAAAAAAGTCTAACGTCTATGGTTTTCTCTGGGCTCCTGGCCTCTTCCGGCTTTCATGCATGCTAGATCATGAAGCACACGCTCTAAATTGCACTTATCAATTTTTAATTCATAATTCACATTAAATGTTTATCAAAGAAACCAGCTGAGTTTTCATAAACAAATGGAAATGGAACGAAATTTAAAAATGTATGAAAATGTTCGCTAAATCGGTCGGTCACTTGACCTTCGCACATTCTTATACATTTTTTTAATTTCGATCCAACCCGACAATCTAAGTAGAAGGAATAAACTTTTGACTAATGAGCATTTCTAGGATTGCTTTTGGTATACGCATAAGGAACGAATTTAAAAAGGCTTAAGATGATCGTATGGGTAGGTAACTGATATAGCTCTTCGCGTCAGGAAGCTATGTTGCGTATTTCAAAATTGTAATGTTAATGTTTCCAATTAAATTGACAGAAAATGAACGATCCAATCAGGCAAGCGATTTACAACAAGAAAATCGCACCGAAAGGGAAGAAACCTAACTTTTACAGCATGAAGGAGGGTGTCGAGAAAATAAGACAGGTAACAAGCAAACGTTATGGTTCGCCATAACAGCATTTCCGTCCTACCATATCCAAACTTCTAAAGCTACGAAAAACTTTTTATGATGAAAAAGATGTGTAAGTGCCCAAAAAGGAAAAGTCGATAAAAAAAAGTAACTGAAAAACTTCTTGATCTAAAACTTTCAAGGGTCTTGAATACAAAATAGTACATTTCAATATAAGTGCGGAAAGTTTGTCATTTCTTTACGAGTCCCGGTTTGTTGACCCAAGCCGAAGGCGAGGGTCAACTATAAGGACGAGTAAAAATGACAATTCCGCACGTGCATTGAACGACGTTTTTTAATACATTTGCGAAAAAAAACATTGGTTTTACTTGTTTGCCTGCTCCGTGTTTGCATGCCGTGTTCGTGTTTATGCGCTCCTGGTACGCCCGCTCCGGTGCCGCGTAGGAGGAAAACACAAAAGCACTAGTGCGGAAAAGAATAACTTTGCGCACGCTAAACACACATGGAAATGTCAACTTTTTGAGCAAATGTATTAAAAATTAATGATAGTCACTGAAACGTACTTGTCTTTACGTGTTGTGTAAATTTTCTAGGCAAGCCTGCTTTAACATAAACCTCATTATAACTTTACATCAGGCCAGAATATCCCAATAAAAGCGCACCCACAATTTCTTCTACAGGGTCTTTTCGCTTTCCACATGGAGTTGAATCCAGGGTATAGATTGATCCAGGAGACGTTCCTGGAGGAAGAGAAATGTGATCTGGTGGAGGTGGACTACCTGAACGAGATCGATCCCTGGCTTCCCGGCCAGAAACGATCGCCTTACAAGGACTTGTTCAAAATCAGGTCAGCAATATGAGTATTTCAATAGACTACTGTCTTGTTGCAGTGAAAACTACTTTAGGCGCGTTGGGCGTTTTTAAGATGGGAGAACCCATTGAACTTGCGACACCGTTACAGTTACCAATATCTCTGTTTGAGATTTTACGTCTGTCGGAAATGTATATCTGCCTGATGACATTCTGAAGGGATTTCCAGCTTGATTTGGTGCAGCTTGTAAATCCTTGGCATTCTAATCATCCTTGAACAATGAACATACTGTAGTGATGGTAGATTTACCAACACCAGTGCATTTGAGCACATTTCGTTTCTAACATTCAACAGTCCTACCACTAAAGCTGTAGCTTTAGTAGTAGGAAAGACAGTTGTCTTGCATAGATCACTTGATCAATTAAGCGATTGGATATGTCATTCCTATACATTTTTGAAATTTTATCCCATTTGAGCGATCGACACGTTTGATCGATCGATGGTCGTTCAACGCAGATAAGTCATGTGGCTTAGGCTGCCACATCCTTCCTAGATCAGCTTCACGACTTTACGCCTTGTAATTTTAAAATATTCAAGGAGCTGCTCCTTTAGCCGGCAAGCCAAAAACACGTGGGGTACAAGTAGAGGCCGCAAAGGCTTAGAGAAGTGAGAAACAGAGTTCATTGATTCTCTTCTTAGTAACAAAATTTCATTCTAGCTTCATCAAAATTCGCGAGACCGGCGTTCAGGCGAACATCTTCCACAAGCTCCAGGTCAGCAAGCCGCGCTGTTCAGGCAGCGTGTCCACGTTTAGCAGCGTGGGCATCACGGACATGTACGCGGCGCTCATCGCCACGCTGTACGGCGCTCTGATCTCCGTCGCTGTTCTCGTGCTGGAGATCATGTATAAGAGGCTGTGAGTGTAATGTTGCCGACATCTTCACACAAGCAGCGTGTCCACGTTCAGCAGCGTGGGCATCACGGACATGTACGCGGCGCTCATCGCCACGCTGTACGGCGCGCTGATCTCCGTCGCTGTTCTCGTGCTGGAGATCATGTATAAGAGGCTGTGAGTGTAATGTTGCCGACATCTTCACACAAGCAGCGTGTCCACGTTCAGCAGCGTGGGCATCACGGACATGTACGCGGCGCTCATCGCCACGCTGTACGGCGCGCTGATCTCCGTCGCTGTTCTCGTGCTGGAGATCATGTATAAGAGGCTGTGAGTGTAATGTTGCCGACATCTTCACACAAGCAGCGTGTCCACGTTCAGCAGCGTGGGCATCACGGACATGTACGCGGCGCTCATCGCCACGCTGTACGGCGCGCTGATCTCCGTCGCTGTTCTCGTGCTGGAGATCATGTATAAGAGGCTGTGAGTGTAATGTTGCCGACATCTTCACACAAGCAGCGTGTCCACGTTCAGCAGCGTGGGCATCACGGACATGTACGCGGCGCTCATCGCCACGCTGTACGGCGCGCTGATCTCCGTCGCTGTTCTCGTGCTGGAGATCATGTATAAGAGGCTGTGAGTGTAATGTTGCCGACATCTTCACACAAGCAGCGTGTCCACGTTCAGCAGCGTGGGCATCACGGACATGTACGCGGCGCTCATCGCCACGCTGTACGGCGCGCTGATCTCCGTCGCTGTTCTCGTGCTGGAGATCATGTATAAGAGGCTGTGAGTGTAATGTTGCCGACATCTTCACACAAGCAGCGTGTCCACGTTCAGCAGCGTGGGCATCACGGACATGTACGCGGCGCTCATCGCCACGCTGTACGGCGCGCTGATCTCCGTCGCTGTTCTCGTGCTGGAGATCATGTATAAGAGGCTGTGAGTGTAATGTTGCCGACATCTTCACACAAGCAGCGTGTCCACGTTCAGCAGCGTGGGCATCACGGACATGTACGCGGCGCTCATCGCCACGCTGTACGGCGCGCTGATCTCCGTCGCTGTTCTCGTGCTGGAGATCATGTATAAGAGGCTGTGAGTGTAATGTTGCCGACATCTTCACACAAGCAGCGTGTCCACGTTCAGCAGCGTGGGCATCACGGACATGTACGCGGCGCTCATCGCCACGCTGTACGGCGCGCTGATCTCCGTCGCTGTTCTCGTGCTGGAGATCATGTATAAGAGGCTGTGAGTGTAATGTTGCCGACATCTTCACACAAGCAGCGTGTCCACGTTCAGCAGCGTGGGCATCACGGACATGTACGCGGCGCTCATCGCCACGCTGTACGGCGCGCTGATCTCCGTCGCTGTTCTCGTGCTGGAGATCATGTATAAGAGGCTGTGAGTGTAATGTTGCCGACATCTTCACACAAGCAGCGTGTCCACGTTCAGCAGCGTGGGCATCACGGACATGTACGCGGCGCTCATCGCCACGCTGTACGGCGCGCTGATCTCCGTCGCTGTTCTCGTGCTGGAGATCATGTATAAGAGGCTGTGAGTGTAATGTTGCCGACATCTTCACACAAGCAGCGTGTCCACGTTCAGCAGCGTGGGCATCACGGACATGTACGCGGCGCTCATCGCCACGCTGTACGGCGCGCTGATCTCCGTCGCTGTTCTCGTGCTGGAGATCATGTATAAGAGGCTGTGAGTGTAATGTTGCCGACATCTTCACACAAGCAGCGTGTCCACGTTTAGCAGCATTCGTCATTTTACTAGTTTGGAAAAGATGAATATCAGAAGTGAGATGAAGAAATTAATAAATAAATAACAAACATATTATATTCATTATACAATCTTAAATCTACATAGCCATAATAGATGGTCGCTTAAGAAACACATGATAACGATAACTATTTCAATTGTTTCAGAATGCTGCTGAGAGAAAAAAGAAGACCAATGAAAATTCAATTTTACTAGATATATCGCAAAAATTATAAAAATATTAAATTGTGCACCGAACTAAGTATAGACGTAGTGATAAAATAACAATTGAATAATAACTAAAGAGGTGCTTAAGCTTTTAGATGGTGAATAAAGTATGAAGCAGCTACGAAAACCTTAATTGTGTTTAATTTGATAGCTAATGTTGACAATGCTTGCCGAGTAGCCAATTATATTGGTAACTCTGATTCAGGCTGTAATTATCTATACACGATTTTCCTTTGACTACTTCTATCACCCTACATCAATTTAATGTACCTAATACCTTATTGGGACTAAAATTATTAACATTATTATTATAAAAAATATATTATAAGCAGTGTAGGTACTATTTGGCTAGTTGTCCATTCAATTATGCAATGAACAAGGAAATGGAATGATTTTTTATATGTATAAAGACTTGAAATAGCGGCATTCCTATTGAGAGACAAAAAACCTGCTAGATTATATTTTCAATCCTTAATGTTCAAGTGATTTTATCAACGTTATATTTCTTAACAAATCCAAACAGACATACCATTTAAATATGCATATTTTCAATCGAATTTAAAGGACTGGCGGTTTTGCATAATTCAAAAGCTCGAATAAGTATAATATAAAGTCCAACATTTAACAATAACCAGATGTCCAAAGTATTTAGAAAGTGTGAGTAAATAATATCGTTGTCAAAAAATACGATGGGATTTAAAACGATTTGGTTACTACTTTTACTCCATTTAAATGTAATAGTTTACGCTAAAGACTCAAATAATATTAATTTTATCAAAAGCTTCATTAAGAATGAGCGAAAACCCACAAATGTTATCTACAGAAACTTATGCTGGAAAATATGTAAGTACAGAATTAATGAGAAATCTTTTCTTCACTATGAAGAAAACTTCAGGGCATTAATTTATACTCCAGTGCACGCAAAGCCATTCGCTTTTTCGTTTCTCGTACGCGGATGAGAAATGTCTTCATCTGTACTATCGGGGTTCCTTCTACTAGGTAAGCGCGCTCCATCTTCGACCTACTGAATAAAAAATTGGTTGTCTGTAAAGTCGGTTTATGGACGATAGATTTACGTGATAACGTCATAATCTCTATCTTTGTATCGTTTGTTTTATCGTGCCTCTCTATCGCTTGTTGCGCGCTCTCGCTTGCACGCACAGGCTCAGGTGGAAAGTTACGCGGAACGTTACTATTTTTCATGTGTGTTGCTGGTGTTCATCAATTTATAAGACGATATCACGTCAAAAATATAATCATCCTCTTATTTTTCTTTCTGTATTTCCCCTTTTAATTGTCGCTAGTCCTTTCATTATTATGCACTTCTTTTCGACCTTTGCATTATAATTAATTATTTATTATATTACAATTTTGTTAACTTCTAATCTTGTATCTAAGAGTAGCTTAATTTAATTTTTCAATTTAATTTCAGGCGAAATATTAAAATTGACAAAAGAATTATCGAATTCAGCAAATACCAGAATATCGTCAGATTATACAGAAAACTGTAATCACCATCAAGATCACACTTTATTGTTTCTTGTGGATTTGAACTGCCCTAATAACGATGAATATTTTAAAGTATGCTGTTTTCTGCTTTATTTTTTCTTTCCAGTTTTGAATCCATTTGTTTTTTTCTTTTATGATGGGAACATTTTAAGCTGCTCAAAATTATTTCTTTTATATTATAAATATTATTTACCTTTTTTGTTCGGAGTGTATAATTTAAATGAAAACGATAGACAATTGTCCCTAATTTAAAATAATAATTTTAGAACTCAAATCTTCTACGATTTCCGTATCGGTGGCTAATTCTTTACGATCGTGAAACCAATAATAGATCCAAGATTCTGAAACTCATGGATCTTCCTTTATTCGCTGACAGTGATTTTGTGCTCGCAGAACGGAATGGAGATGTGTTCTCTCTAACTGAACGTAAGAAAACTACTTTCAGATGTTGAATGGAACTAAAAAATTTTACTTTTCATCTCCATCATCAAAATCATCATCATCATCAAAGGGCACAAAATGTTGTACATACGCGAATATTTAATTTTAAATTAGGTAGAACAGCACACGTTTTCTTCATTCATCACATGTTTTGTCAATACTTTATTGGTCAAATGACACGTTTAAGATCTCGTGAATAAAAACAATAATTGTATTTCAATTAGGTACAATGGTTAAATGGTTACATCAAGATATCCCAAACACTTTCAATTTAACTTAAGCTTAAGTTTCTGAGAAGAGATGATAATCGGGCCTGCTACTTTAACTATAATTATTTTTATCACGCCTATTTTGTTTTTATAGCTAGACAAATTTGACGTAATGCAAGTATTATATTTAATGACTTAACGGAAAGATAAAGGATACAAAACTCTGTTATTGCCTCTTGCAGTACATAAACCATCTACCTTTGGGCCAACTTACTCAAACCCTCGAGGTCAATATTATGTCAAGGAATCTCAACTAGTAGACACAAGACGTCATCGGGAGCTCTTCCGGAGAAGACAAGACGTGATGGGTCATCCTCTCACTATGTCCAATGTTATAGCGGATAGCAACTCCTCGATGTATCATCTACCGAGGGAAGACAGGCTGTAAGATATATTATACGGACTTTAATAAATATCAAAAGTGGTATAGTGCTAGAGTGGTATAGCTTGTTTGTTCGACTTTTCAAATTTTAGTTTTGTTTTTCAAAAAAGTTACAGAGTACAGGAAAAACAGTTATTTTTACTTGAAAGAATTTTAGAAATTTTATATGTTCCTGTAGCTCGATTTAAAATAAATAAATAAAATAAATAAATAAGCCATTTATTCCCAAAAAAATAAATTTAACATTATTGATAACATTATATAGACTCAATCGCAGTTATAATTACAAACAATCCAAATTTATTATTACATTAATGAATAAAATAACTATATATAAATCTAACAAAAACATTATTATAGGTTTATTATTATTGATTTTATTTTATTTACTTATTACTACTTTATTTATTTTTGGGCACCCATCTTTGGGTGTAGGCCTCCTCCATCTTACTCCACAGTGGTCTCTCCGTGGCGAGCCTCGTCCATGCGTGCCCTGCGACATCTACAATATCGTCTCTCCATCGAGCACGCGGTCGTCCGCGCGGTCGGGTCTGGTCGCGCGGCCACCAGTGTAGCACGCGCTCGCTCCACCGACCGTCTCTAGTCCGAACCACATGCCCGGCCCATCTGGATAGAGAGTGGCAACACTCGCGCTGTCAACACATAGTTTCAAGGTTCCGTGTTATTTTGTGAAATAAAAATAGAAATATATGTGCATTAGTGTTAAACTTGCTCATTAATGGTATATACCGAAGAAATATGTGAAGTGAAGTTGAAATCTTGAGGACAAAAAACCAATAAAGGCTAAAAATTGACTTAGAAGATTTGAAATTTACAACGGAAAATTTACATTGAAATAACGAATTAAAATCTATTATAACAGTTACAGAGTTACTACGAGCTTAAATAATTGAGGAATTACAAGAAGAAAAAACTGTGTGAGTAAAAAATAAAAAGTGAGAAAATTTCATAACCTCAAAGAGTAAACAAAATATTCGTTATTATTTGTCATACACTGTAGTGAGCGCCAAGCGCCATCTATTGGTAAAGCAAAAAACTACTCCTTAACTACGGTAAGCCGCGCGTCGCGCGCGCATCGAGTGACCCAGTATTAGATACAAACCCAAACAATAGTACTGGAGTGCGCCGATAGAGGGCGATTTTGTTCCAAATTTTTTTCTTCATCGAAAATAATAATTAGAAAGTAAAATTTAAAATGGAACAAATCACGGAAATATTAAAAAGTATACAGATAGATATGCAAATACAGAACCAAAAGCTAGAAACTATGGAAAGAAGCTTAACAGACACAATAAATAAAAAATTTACAGAAATTGAGTCAAAACACAACGAACTGATCAGTAAAGTTGATGAGCAAGAAAAGCGCATCGACAACATTGAAAGATACATAAGAAGGAAAAATGTTGTAATTTTTGGATTGGAAGAGCAAGAGAAAAGCTATGGTGATTTGGAGAAGGAAATTCTGAGAATTACTAACGAAATCATGTCAGTTCAACTTACTACGTCTGATATCGACTGCCTTTATAGAGTAGGCAAAAAAGGTTCAAGGACAAGGCCAATACTACTATCTCTCACGACGGTAAATAAAAAAATACAAATTATTAAAAGAAAAAATAAACTGAGTGATACACCATACTACATGAAGGATGACTACCCTACAAAAATTCTGAATGAAAGAAAAACGCTTAATGAACAAGTAAAGAAGTTAAAAAGTGAAGGTAAAAATGCCATAATAAAATATAATAAAATCATAATATTAAAAGACAGAACACCATTACCAACAAATAAAAGAAATTTGTCTCAGTCGCCAGATGGTAATGTATCTAACTATAATGCAGGATCAGTCAAACCTACTTCTAAGAAGAATAAATACAGTAGTATGACGGACTACTTACAACAGAAACCGAGACAGACAGACAGTGCGCGGAAATATCAGGAAAATGCATAGGATACGGAAAAGGCCCCTCTCTATTGCTCTACTAAAAATAAAAATGAATATAAAAACTCTACATCTCCCAGTACGGGTGGTCGCCGTGGGAGTCTTAGACCAATACCCTCCATCACACACACACTCCAAAATATGCTCTACATTGGAACATACAACATAAGATCTCTCGCTACAGACGGAAGACTTAATGAACTAGAGCACTCTCTCCGGAACATTAAATGGGATATCTTAGGTCTCTCAGAAATAAAGAAAGAAAACATGAAAATTCTTGAATATGGCGAATATGTTTTAATGTATAAGGGGGAGAGAGCTGGTTTTAACGGAGTCGGATTCATGATTCGAAAAACATTGAAAAAACAAATCTCAGACTTTATTCCTATATCAGACAGGGTTGTAAGATTAGATATGACAATAGAAAATATGAATATAACCTGTATCCAAGTATACGCACCTACAGAAAAAGCTTCAGAGGAAGAGTTAGAGAGATTCTATAACGACCTAAGCACAAGCCTCGAAAATACACCTCTTAATACCCTAATTTTAGGCGATTTTAACGCTAAAATCGGCCAACCAATTCCAGAAGACGGTAGAGTTGTTGGAAAATGGGGATATGGTAACAGGAATGATAGAGGTGAATTTCTTATACAGTATTGTCTGCAGAATCAGCTCTATATTGCAAATACCTTTTATAAGAAAAAGCTAAACAACGTTGGACATGGCTCTCCCCAGATGGGAAAACTCGAAATGAAATAGACTACATCCTGACGAAAAATCTGAAAGCAATATCTAATGTTCAAGTAATAGGAACCACATACTCTACGGATCACAGACTACTCAGAGCCAGCTTTAATATATCAGTAAAGTTTAAAATGAGCAGAAAATCCTTTGGGCAGACAGTATTGGATCTTACACCTACAAAAAGAGATAAAATAAAGAATCGTTTTGAAGAAATAAGGAAAGACTACACTATTGAAAATAAAAGTACGCAACAAAAATATACAGAACTGATAAAACAGATAACAAAAAGTACTGAACAAATACCTAAAAAGAAAACTATATCTGAAAACAAATTTATATTTACAACTCGGCTCAAAAATTTGATAAAAGAGAGAGAAGAACTAAAAAATAAAAAACACAAATCTAAAAAAGAAAGAAAACGTTTGACTAAACTCTACACAAAAATTAGAAAAAAGATAAATAGAAACAAAATCAATTACAAATATAAAATAATCGAAGAAGAACTCCTACAAAAAAGCTCTATCAAGCGCTCTGAAAAACGTTTGAAGAAGTACAAAGAATGGATGCCTTCAGTAAAATGTAAAGACGGTAGTAAAGCTACCAATAGAAATAAACTAATAGAGATCGCATCCGACTTCTACAAAAACTTATACAATTTACAACATAGAGCAAGCTCTCCAGAAATTGACGAAGCACACTCACAAAATAGTCAAAACCCACTACCTCTTTTACCAAGTGAAGTAAGAGTGAGTATCGCGTCCTTAAAATCGTTAAAGAGCCCAGGTCAAGATAGAGTCACAAACGATATCTTGAAAGTAATTATTGAACCATTGACCCCAATACTTACGACTCTATTTAATGAAATACTGAGTTCATGCTGTATTCCGAAAGACTGGGAAAACGCCATCATCACACTATTATATAAAAAAGGCGACCCCTCAGAAATTGGAAACTACAGACCAATAAGTTTACTGCAGAGTGTCTACAAGCTATTTACAAATGTCATCTTGAGACGATTAAGAACAACTCTAGACTCTCATCAGCCAAGAGAACAGGCCGGTTTTAGACCAAAATACAGTACAACGGATCATATATTTACGCTTTCTCAAGTAGTAGAGCGTTACAATGAGTACAAACTGCCACTCTACATAGCGTTTATTGATTATTCGAAAGCCTTCGACTCTATCTCACACGAGGCGCTTTGGAAAGCCTTAAAACAGCAAGGGATAGAGACGAAATACATAGATCTGTTACAGGCCATATATGAGAATAGTAGAGCCACTGTGAAATTAGATCGGTTAGGTGCTTCATTCCCGATAAAGAGAGGCCTTAGACAAGGAGATCCAATCTCACCAAATCTGTTCACAGCTCTACTAGAACACATTTTCTCAAAATTGAACTGGGATTGTTTAGGAATAAAGATAAACGGAGAGTACCTCAACCATCTAAGGTTTGCAGACGATATAGTGCTGGTAAGCGAAAACCATAAAGATCTCTGCTACATGCTAAAAACGTTAGACCAGGAGAGTCGAAAATGTGGGCTAGAAATGAATCCCAGCAAAACATGCTTAATGACTAACTGTGAAGAGATCCTCACGATAATCCAAGGCCAAACAATTAAGTATGTGGAAAATTACATATACCTCGGCCAAAGTATCTCTTTCGTTGACCAAACTATAAAAGAAGTTGAAAGGAGGATCAAGATTGCTTGGGGAAAATATTGGTCAATGAAACATATATTTAAGTCCAAAATCCCACTATCTTTGAAGAAGAAGGCAATGGACTCTACGATTCTCCCAACACTGTTATATGGATGTCAAACTTGGGCGCTGACAAAGCGAATAATAGAGAAAATTCAAGTGTTCCAGCGGGCGGCTGAGCGGAGTATGTTAGGTGTAAAATTAATCGACCGCCTGAGAAACGAGGAAATTCGCAAGAGAACACAGGTAATCGACGCTGCGGAGCTCGCCTGCAAGCTTAAATGGAGATGGGCCGGGCATGTAGCTCGATTTAGCTAGATTTAATTCTCAAAGGATCGTAGTCATTCTTAGAGCTCTTTAATCCTTTAGTTGTTCGAGGAAGGCAACCAAAAGAACCATAGAGTATATTGAAAAGAACTTTCAAGATCAATTAAACAAAACTACGAGAAAAGTAGAAAACAATACCAGGAATACAAAGTATAGACAAAAACTGCATCGCATCTTCTGATTTCCCCGCCACCTTCTTTAACCACAGATAATTTAGGGATATGTTCATAAAATTGAGAACCTAACATTGAGCTTAGAACTTTGTTTTTTTTTCTTTGTTTCAATTATTATTGCTGACATGTGATTCGGATACGTCGACATATGAAAATCTAAAGAGCTCTGTTCTCATGCTAGAGAAGTCCAACACGACTACATAGCGAAGATATCCTGGATGCACGTGCACATCGCGTTCCAAATGCTAAACGCGACTCCTCGCTACGTGTTCAGTTACCGATGGGGCTACAAGGTGAACGGCCAGTGGTCCGGCATGATTAACGACCTTAAAACAGGAAGAGCAGATTTGGGTGCTGATCTTATTTTTTATAATTATCATCAATAATAATTATGAGTCTCCACCACAGCCGATGGCAACAACACAATCTTAATTTCCTCATCTAGCGAGTATGAGCGCGCTTACCTAGAAAATATCTATTTACTCTTCCTCTATCACGACAGAAGTCATCAGCATCATTAGACATCGTTTCTGCGACGGAATATGGCCTGCCCACTGTTACTTTAGTTTTTTCCTCATATTAGATTTAAACCTTGATAGAAATTTCTAAAATAGCTGCAGCAACATGGTCTCTGATTAAGATTATAGTTATAAGCCTCATTCATAGAAACAAAGCTGTGATGGAAAAAGCTACGATTGGATTATTACTTGATGAAGAGTTTGCATTGATTTGAGTAACATACCACAAAAGGCTATAGACGGGGGCACATATTTTAATAACTGATGGATACTAAGGGCCGAAGGAGATACAATGACTACTGGAGGAAACGCAGTGCTGACAAACTTTCCATCACGAAAATAGGCAAAACAATGGAGAAACTAGGTTAAAAAAGCCCGTAAAATATAAAAAAAATATTTTTTTTAGGTACAAACTGCTTTGCAAACTCCGAACGCCTCAGCGTTGTCGTCTTCACAGATTGCATCGCTAATTTCAAATTTAGATTCATCTTCCGCCAGCCACCGCTGTCCTACGTCTCCAATGTCTTCACCCTCCCCTTTTCTATCAACGTGTGGATCGCTATTATGGTTTCAATCGTTATCTCCTGCATTACAATTTGTGTTGCCACTAAGTGGGAAGTTCTTCGATTAGGGACGGTACGTATAATTTTTGATCGTTGAATTTTACTGAACTTTATTTTTCTTCTGTTATTTTTCTTCTTGAAAAAAAATCATATGCTAAGATCGAAAAAGGCTGCACGGATTTTGATGAGATGTTCTATGTATGTTTGTGCGGATCAAATAAGGTTCAAATTCACAATTGGATTGAGATGAATTTAGGATCAGTTGGCAGTACAGCATCTGTCGTCTCATCAGCGAGTTCGCCATAATATTTACACGCGTTGAAGGTTTGTTATGTAATATTATTTTGACTTAACGTAGTGAAGGAGCAATGTTTAGCGAAACACGTAAGAAACCAAATAAGTAAGCAAACAAACAAGCAAGCAAGTAGTTAACAATTGCAGCTAAATATTGCGTATTTCTCACCCGATTTTGTATTTAATTATTTTACTTGCCTCTTTATTATTCTTCATGTCCAGGATCAAACTCGGCTTGACGGAAGCATTGGAGATGCAATGCTTTTGACTGTAAGCGCACTGAGTCAACAAGGATGCTTTCAAGAACCGAGAAAACTTTCAGGTGATGGAAAGTTATCATCAGATACGTATCAATGAAGAAAACTATCGTCTTTTTGATATTCGTCGCAAAATACCCTTTTAGAACCAAGATAATGCAGACATTTCCTAGCCTTACTCGTTCTACCAGCGACCCTAGCCAAATATGTCTTATCTATTCTATTTCTACTTCGCAATCGCACACTTCATAAGTGGTAGTCGTAATAGTAGAAATAGAACCGATATGTCATAAGTATCTACTTACCTACCACCACCACCTCTTCACCTTCCTACCACCAGTTATTCTGCGAACTCTTAAAAGTTAAAAGTCTTGTAGAGGACTGATTCTCGTAATGAAATTGTACTACATCGCTTAAACATCGGCGGTTAAGTGTGATAACCACAGCAGCGCACCCATCACCGGCTAAACGATGCCTTGGCTGAATAACCGATGCGAACATTAACCAATCAGTACCTACGCGGCTTGACTGACGCATGCATTAACCAATCAGCTGCATAGAGTAACCTCATCCATGCTCAAAGTATTTATTTTTGCAGAATGTCTAAAATATCTATGACAACTAGTTCACTGTAACATTGGAATTTGGATGTTGCTGATTTTATACAACCTTTTTTTTTCAACAGGACGTATTATGCTGTTCGTGGTGTTCACAGCACTTATGGCTTTATATGCTGCGTATTCTGCAAACATTGTCGTACTGCTGCAAGCTTCTTCCACGTCTATACGGACTCTCGATCAGCTGGCGCACTCTGATATGACTCTCGCGTTTGTGGACCTCGATTCTAGTCGCTTTGTTCTGAAGGTATCTGAGGTCCTTCGTATTCTCAGACTTATTTCAATCCTCGAAGACATTCCTTTCTAACTTCTTACGAATCGCGTGAAAGGAACGATTTTTAGGGCGCGTTTTCGTGGATTGAACTATTATTACCTAGTCGTGCCATAAATACTGTTACATAAAACTTTTCTTTTTTTCAGCTTTTTAATTATTTTGAATTTGGAACACGAAAATCTTATCTTATCGCGAGAAATGAAGATTCCCGCTAGGACTCTGTCGCGTATTATAAAACAAGACCTGAAGCTCGGTGCTTATCGTCGATATACAGGTCATGCCCTAAATCAATTTTTACATTTAAAGAGAGTGGAACGATCAAAACGCCTTCTGTCGCGATATACGCAGGTGAAAGGCACAGAAATATCCTCTTTACCGATGAAAAAAATTTTCACGATTGAAGAACACTACAATAAGCAAAATGATAAAGTGTACGCTCACAGTTCTAAAGAAGCTGCTCAAGTGGTCGGGAAGGTACAACGTGGTCATCATCCTGCGTCAGTGATGGTTTGGTGGGGCGTGTCTTATCAAGGAGTCACAAACTGCATTTTTGTGAAAAAGGAGTGAAAACTTCAGTAAAGTATATCCAGATACAGTCTTGGATCATGTTGTGAAACCTCTCAGCAATACTCTTTTTAAAAATATACCGTGGACTTTCCAAAAGGACTCTGCACCTGGTCACAAGGCACGAACTACCCAAGCCTGGCTTGAAACCAATGTTCCGGACTTTATAAGAGCTGAACACTGGCCCTCATCTAGCCCAGACCGCAACCCTTTAGACTTCAAATTATGGTCAGTTTTAGAGGACATGGCCTGCTATAAACGACACGGCGACATTGAGTCTCTTAAAAAATCTTTGGAGCAAGCAGTGGCAGAATTTCCCTTGGAAACAGTGTGTAAATCCATAGATTCGTCGCCAAACAGATTAAAAGCCAAAGGTGGCCATTTCGAATAGAATTTTTTTTATTTTTGCTGAGACTTTAATAAATTTGTAGGTATAAATTTTATTAAGTAATATTACATTACTTCATTTAAAAAAAGCATTTTCATTTGTAACAGAACTTATGGCTGGACTAGTTATATACCTACATTAATGTAGACAGTTAATATCATACGCATGTTTGCAATACCTATTACACAGTAAATTTCTAAATAAGTAATTCTAAGTAAGATTATAAATTCTAAATCTGGATTTATAGGAATCGGTCGTTTGAAGCTTTAATCGAAAAACTAATTTTGACGTGATAACGTTTAATAAATTGATGAACACCAGCAGCACTCATGAAAAAGAGTAACGTTCCGCGTAACGTTCCACCAAGTGTAAGCGAGAGCGCGCAACAAGCGATAGAGAGGCACGATAAATAAACGATAGAGAAATGAAATGAAATGAAATTAAATTAAATTAAATTCAATGAAATGAAATGAGATAGAGATTATGACGTTATCACGTAAATCTATCGTCCGTAAACCAACTTTACAGACAACCAATATATATATTTTTTTAATTTTTAGTATCAGAAGGATCCAATAAGACGCCTCATTTACAAAAAGGTAGAACCTACAAAAGGAATAGCCCAGTATTATAAACTTGATCAAGGTGTCGAACTTTTACGGCAGGTAAGCTTAACCTGTTACAGCTGAGCTTATTAATGATGCTAATAAATAAGCGATGTCTAGCAACTTTTTGACGTGATAACGTCTTATAAATTGATGAACACCAGCAACACTCATGAAAAATAGTAACGTTCCGAGTAACGTTACACGTAACGTTCCACATGAGCCTGTGCGTGCAAGCGAGAGCGCGCAACAAGCGATAGAGAGGCACGATAAAAATTACATCAAATAATGATTATGACTATGGTTATGATTATGATTATGATTATGATTATGATTATGATTATGATTATCATAATGATTATGATTATGGTTATGATTATCATAATGATTATGATTATGACGTTATCACGTAAATCTATCGTCCGTAAGCCGACTTTACAGACAACCAATTTTCTAAGCAATTTCTATCAACTCGTCTTGTAGGGTTTAAACTCTATTTTGCGCCCTGTAGTACAAATAGGTGGGTAGGTACATAATAATTACTTAAGCGCAAAATCAAGTTTGGGGTTTTAATTTCTAAATTAGCCCAGGTTTAGTCTGACGGGATCTTTTCGGCCACGGCTGGTTACCAACACGTAGGTAAACACGTAACGCAAAACGATTAAGCATTCCTGTGCGATACTGCGTAGCATATTGGTCTGAGTCTCCTGAGTTATCTAACCGCAGAGGGACTAAAATTGATACACGTATCATATTCAGTCTTCAGACAGAACTTTGATGACATAGATGAAACCCTCTGCGTCCCTCTGTGTGGGTGTCAACAAGAAATATGCTTCCATCTCCTCATGAGATATCTTAAAATATGTCATAATTTTTCATGATTTATAAGAAATCTTGTATTATAACAATGGCATTTTTGAAAAGAGCAAGTGCCGAGTTTTTGCTAGTTCTTCTCGGTGCAAACCTGCTTTCCGAACCTGGCGGTAGAGTTATGACTTTTCATGAGAGCCTATTATTTAGGCCTATGTGAAAATAAATATTTTCATTTTCATTTTTCATTTTCAACTGAGATGCGGTATGTACAGTCAGGGTGAAAAATACTACATGCCACATATAGCTTAAAGGCTAAAACGGTATGCAATCACCGTAAACACACTATCAACTTTAAGACAACAGCGTTAGGTACAAAATATTTCTATGTAATATTACATTAGGTATACTGACTGGCCGAGTTTCAAATTCTATATACACTTTGGACCCTTACCGTACATCTGCACACGCTATGCCGCCATTTTGGGTCAACTTAACTGCCGCGTACTGTATAGTACGATTCACGAAAGATGACCACAAATGGCGGGCCTATTTTAGGTCTCTTTGGACTTATCTAACTAATATTATGGTCTTATTTATTTTAACTAATATCTTATCTTATCTTATCTTATCTTAATCTTATCTTATCTTAATAATATATATAAATCTCGTGTCACGATGTTTGTCCGGGATGGACTCCTAAACTACTGAACCGATTTAGTTCAAACTTCGTGAATATCTGTCATTTGGTCCAACTTGAGAGATAGGATAGTTTAAATCTCAAATTATAGTCGCAATTTTAATTTATTAATATAACAAAAACTTTAGCCACAGCAACGCGTGGCCGGGTCAGCTAGTATATTATGGTCTTATTTAACTAATATTAAAATATTATTTTGGCTTAAGGGGATTAATTTATTTTTTGATTTGAATTTTGATTTGAATTTATTTTTGTCTTTCTCACTCTCACGGAGATTTGGTAGGTGCGACATGCAGCGTCGCGGAAGAATATAACAGAAAAACGACCTTTTACCTAATTACTCAAAAACTAAGCTGGTTATCAAAAATCAGTTTCTTAGCGTTTTTGGATATTATTATTACCGACACTTAATAACAAAAATTACAATTACATCCAATGTAGTGTCCGACAAAAACTCGAAAAACTGAGATTTTGGAGCAACTTTTGGGAGAACTTTTTTTTTAAGAGAATTTTAGATTAAAGACCCAAAATACATGACGTGTAAATTTGAAAGTAATTGTCTTTATAGTTTTTGAATAAAACTTCATTCAAAATCACCTAAATACGGCTTGTAGGCCGTTAAGTCTTTTCTTCATGAGTGTACATGAAGAAAAGACCCGCCATTTGTGGTCATCTTTCGTGAATCGTACTGTACAATAAAATGCCCAGGGCCACTTCGCATTCCACGCTGCGTGTGAGTCGGTCTACCACCGCATCGAGGCCACATTCCTGGAGGCTGAGAAATGCGATCTGATGGAGGTGGACTTTATGAACGTGCCCGATCCTTTCGTGCCTGTTTATAAACATTCGCCTTACCTGGAGCTGCTGAGGGTCGCGTGAGTTATGCCATCAATTCATGTACTACTCCTTTTGTTTGTCTTTCGATTTAAAAAAAACATTAGTAGGAAAGACTAATTTGTTTTGCTATAATCCGCTTCTTGAAAAGATTCTGTGTTACAACAGGCATATTGTACCATACAGAATACCATACTTACAGAATGCGAAATCGTAAATTCAAACGATTTCGCATTGTGAAGTCAACATCTCCTGAGGATGTCCCGGTGTCGGGACGAAACGTACGTCGAAGAAAGTGTTGGAAAATTCTGTGTAGTATTTCATGTGGACAGTGATCCTGCATATTGTAGGTACTATACAGAATATTTTCAAGAAGCGGATTATAGCAAAACAAATTAGTCTTTTCTACTAATTATGGATTTCCGCAAAATAAAGCCTGCTTCCATTCAATATTTAAAAAAAACATTACATTTTTACATCCGAACGATTTACGTAAAGCTTTTTCGTACAAGCAAACAGTAGCGCCATCTACCATAATTCTATAGGTGGCTGCTGAGTGAACTTCAGCGTAGCCTCACTGCTGGTGGCACCATGGAGGAGTTTGTCCGTGGTCTTGCGCGGAACCTGTTCGCTCGCGCGGACAACGGGTCATAACGAACACCTCCACGGGTTCGCACCACAACAAGATCGACCACCAACGGGGCCTCCGCTACCTCGCGAGCTCTTGCGGTCTCCCTCCCCCGTGCGCGCGCGCGTGGACAGTGACGGAGACGAAGACGACGACGCGGGGTTCATGCTACCGGACCCCAGCATCCCCGCGCAGGGCAGCGACATGATTGCTGACCGCGCGGGGCGACCAGACCCTTCAAACCAGCAGGTCTCAAGCCGTGAAGGCGAGGCCTTAGCCCCCTTACAACACCGAGGGAGCGCGACTCCCCCGCGACACATCGCCCGGGTAAAGAGGCAAACCTCGAGGCCCGTACCCCCGTGGGGACTTGCTCCCCATGGAGAAGAGCACGCAGCGCGTTGGTGGCAAAACAAGCGTTTTCAGCACCCATAAACTGTCCGCCCTGTCCAGGGTAGGTATATGTCAATTTCAATTCCTAAAAATTCTGTTCTAGTTTCAAGCGTATCCACGAGTCCGGTATCCAAGCGGCGCAGCACAAGCGTATCCAGGTGCCCAAGCCGCGCTGCGAGCACCGACCCGCCTTCAGCAGCGTGGGCCTCCCGCACCTTCGCCCGGTGCTGCTGTTCATGATGTACGGCATCGGAGTCGCTGTGTTCATACTGCTGGCTGAGATTCTGACGCACAAGATTAACCAGCTACAAAGTGCCCGAAATATATAATAAGATAGATTGTCTTAGAACAGAAAGTAAGGTTAGCCCAGGGCTTCTCAAGAAGAAGCTGAAAGAGCATCTGCTTGAGAACTCAAGCTGATTTGATATTAATAATTTGTAAAATGTATGTTATATTATGTAGAAAATAAATGTACAAGCGTTTATTCTATGTATTATACATAAAAATTTAGCTAAAATTTGTATTAATATTTATAAGTAGTATTTTTAGTATTAATTAGTTGTATTCATAGTAGGTAAGTGTTGTAGTTTCTGTTAGTATAATTAGACGCATTATAACTTAATGAAAAGAGCGCCTCCTCGCCGATAAATTAGTCATAGTTGCTTTGTTGTGTTGTTGACTTGTGTATGTATTCCTTTGATTTCAATAAATACTTAAATACAAAAAAAAAGATGTAAAGCAACGAAAAACGCTGTACTGGACGCTCAGATATAAACCTAACTAGGGATGAGCCCATCTGAACATTTTACGTAAACCTTCTTCATACAAGGGCAAAAAAGTAGCGCCAACCACAGAACACTATATACTCTGAGGGAGGGGCGGACGGCGTGAAAAATGACACCAGTTTGTCGGTGCCACTAATACCAACAGGCAACAGTAAAGCCAAACTACAGTTCGTTCAGCAGCCATCTATAGAATTTTGACAGATGGCGCTACTGTTTGCTTGTACGAAAAAGGTTTACGCCTCGCCTTCGGCTCGGGGGTGTAGGTGTCTAAATATTCCTATATTTTATTTCAGAACCACTCGCTGCGCTTTACCTATTTACTTTATGAAACAAAACAAAGTGAGAAATATTAGGTAAAATGGTGATAACATTAATTTTTCGTTTTATTTATTTACCATTTATTTACCATTTTTTATTTTATTTTTGAATTATAATAGTCAATCTTCTTTTAATTTTTATATTTGCACGGCCTTGCTAGGCCAAAACATGTATGTATTTTATTATTATGACATCTTTATAACCATGTTTGAAGCAAATAAATCATTTCATTTCATTTCATTTCATGGTAATTAAATTCCGACGAATTGAGAACCTCCTCCTTTTTTTTAAATCGGTTAAAAATGAAGAATTTTTAAATGAAAAAACCACTTAATATTAAGTAGGTATTTAGTATCCGATATTTCAATTTTTATATTATTCTTGTACGTAGGTTATAGGTACCTTATATTTAAAGGTACTTAGATCAATCTACGAAGAGGCGCTCTACTCCTTCCAATCGTTTATGTTTCATGCGATTCGTAAGAAGTTAGGAAGGAGTGGGCTTGATGGATTGAACTGACTAGAGTAAGTAGGAAAGTCTTTTTTCTAATCTCTGGGATATACAGGACTCTTATATTGGCTTGGATACTCGAAATCTTTGCTGGGCTTTGTCTTCTATACAGATAATTTCTTGGGTCTTAAGGTAGTTGCCTTACGAGATGCCTCCGCTTTTCCTTGTCTCGTCGTTCTTTTCGCTCCGACATCACATTTCGGTGGAGCTATTTTCTCGGTGATAATTGCAAAATCTTTTGTGGGATTTATTCCATACTTGTGGCCTTGATGGGCCCTTGGTACAACTTTAGATGCTGGTGACAAAGGTTGTATGGCAGATTTCCGTTTCCTCTTTAGGTAATCTTCAATGTGCGGGTTATCCATTGCCGTTTTTTTATTGACTACCTGTGCGTTATCTCCTTTTGCGTTGTACAATGTACCGCCTGACAGGTTGGCGAGCATCACGCGAAGGTCGGTCAGAGTTTGACCGTGGTAGCTGAGGTGGTAGCTGACGTCGTCTTGCAGTTTGTCAAGCTTTTTCTCGAATAGCCTGAAGGATGATAGAATGTGCTGTAGGGTGTCCCCTGGAAGAGATTTAGGCAAGGACATCGTAGGTAGATTATGGTTTTTTTTGTAAATAAGTAGGTAGGTACCACATGAAGATAAAATGTTTTTTCTTATTGATTTAAATCTTTATTTAACACATTTCAATTTTAAGAACTACATTGAGCAATGAATCTGACGTTGACTTCTGAAATTGATTTATAATTTTGAAATCTTTCAGAAATCTGTGTCAATCTTTCTAGAAACGAAAATAATTTCGAACTTGCCAGTTATTAAAAAAAATAATGATGATATTTTTGAACTAAAATCAGAAAGCATCTGTGGAGTTAAGTTCATCAAATGACATGCGGCAACGTCAACAGAGCCACTGTCAAGTGTCAATGTGACGTCAAAGTCACAGGTCAAATTGCTGTCAAAAGTGAAACCGACAACATGGGTGACTCGGCTGCGGAACAAGTTGAGAATTTAAATTTAAACGAAAAGGCAGGATTTTTGTGCATTATACAATTATATTAAACTTTAAGAGTTAACAAGTGATGATAAAATTGTTAAAGTTACATAGAATCTGCGTGGTCCGCCTCAAAGTGGACTATGCTGCATATGCCACATGGGTCTGTAGGAATTCCAGAAAAATGCGATATAAATACTAAGAAAAACGTTTTTTCGTTCATGAATCTACATGTTTATTTCATAAGCTTAATATCAATTGCTTTACCAACCTCAATCTTACCATAGGATACAAGTAATTGCATTATTTCGTCATCCCTATTCAATAAGTTTGCTAACCTAAGTAGGATGACGTTTTTAGCATGATTATATTGCAAAGTATCCAAGAATCTGTAGCTTCATTTCTTCATGTTGCCTGCAACTTGGTTTGCATCTTGTGAAAGCAATTCATAAGCACTATTCCTTATAGGAAACAAATTGTTATACATAATTGTTGAAATAGCATACAGGGATTTACAAACACACAACTCTGTATACATATATTATGGACAAAGTAATGTAAAATAGGTATTAATCGTCAACATTTCCATTCTTTATAGTCTCAAAAGAAAGCCATGAAAGAAAAGAAGAAAAAAGAGGAATCGTCCGGTGGTGGGGTTTCAGAACTAAACCCTTGGCCGGAGTACATCCAGAAAAGGCTAGACCTGTGGGACAAATACAAGACTCAGTACGAAGAACAGTTGGCTTCGAAGCCTGAAGTGAGCATCGTGGTCACTCTACCTGATGGCAAGACGGTTGAGGCCAAAGCTTGGAGGACCACGCCTTATGATGTTGCTAAGGGTATTAGGTATTATTGTTTCTGATCTATATTATTCTATACTAGCTATTCATAGCTGTAGCTGTCTGTGTTGAATGCTCACAAGTCTTATTTTTTCCTAACATTTGCTTCCCAAAATTAATTATTTCATGAGTTTTTACAATGATGTTTAGATGCTATGCTAAAATTATCAGTTGTAAGCAAAGAGCTTAAAAACATTGTAAATATAAAACTGCCATATTGCCCTCCAATGAATATAATTATCAAAAAGCCAAAATTGAATTTTGATGGCTGGGGGGCACTCAAGCTTTACTTTTATTCAAAACTATTTACCTAAGTACTTTTGTTTATCTATAAAAAATAAACATTTAAATTTTGAATTATAAAGCAGAAACTCATAATTTGCACGATTTGCTACACCTCTTATCTATTTTTTTTTTTGCTTTTAATTGTAGCTTATAATGGCTCATACAAAAAATATATTTATTTGTTTTCCTATTAATTGGCAATTCTCAATAAATTTTACACCTTATTTATTTGCTACCAAGCGAGTTTTGGAGTGAATAGTAAGTTTTTAAATTATTCCTATGACATAACACACGCTTTGAAGGTTTTTATTCTTTCATGAAAACGTAACTAAGCCTTTATGAAAATATTTATTTGTTTATCTTCTATAATTCTTATCACATTAACTGACAATATTCTGATTACCATAGTGACACAGTATTTTGTTTAATGCAGGCATTTTACACTCTATATCACAATTAGCACAAAAATCTTAAGTACAAAAATAAACAAATTAAAGATTACATCTCTATGTATATACTTGCGCCCAACAAAATTCGCACTCTTTTAGGTATACTGTTAGTATAAAAGATTCTAGACATTGCCAGTTGAACTCTACATGCAGATTCTACCTAAAATTTTTTTTGTTACTATAAAAGATTTTAGACATTTCCAGTTGAACTCTACATGCAGATTCTACCTGAATGGTTACAACTGCAGTAATAAGTTTGCACAAATTTTATGAACTCTCCGAGTCAGAGGTATTACATAAACATAATGTAGGTGTTCACGATACAGTACAAAGCCAAGTCTGAAAGGGGATCACGCTGGTGGTTTCTACATTCAGTGGGTTAAAAGCTTAAAAGTGATAATTGTAATTTTTTTTTGAATATTTTTTTTAAGACTCAGGTTCTAATTTCCTAGGTAAAGCGGTGCAGAGCAAAAATGACATTGAGATGATAGCCCTGTATTTTACTTAACCTCGTGAGAATGTCTTGCAAATAAAATCTTGTCATTCTTTTCCATAAAAACTAAATTGTTTGCAGTCAAGGCCTAGCGGACTCAACTATCATAGCACGAGTGAACAATGTACTGTGGGACCTGGACAGACCTTTGGAAGGGGACTGCAAGTTGGAACTGCTGCGATGGGATAATACAGACGCTCAGGCAGTTTTCTGGCATTCCTCTGCACATATGCTTGGAGAGGCAATGGAAAGGGTAACTTGCTCATGATTTCTACCAGATTGTTTTAAATCAAACATGACATTGCAGTTCTTATATTATTCAGGTTTTATCCTTTTTGAAGATTTACTTTTACATAATTCCATACTCCTGTACTATGCCATATTTCTGTGCTAAAAAAAATTAAGAACTTGCAGAATTTAAACTAAAAAGATTTTTAACTTTTAAGGAGAACTTTTAAAAATAATATTCTTTCTTATAAACAGGTTTACGGCGGATGCTTATGTTACGGACCGCCGATAGAAGAGGGCTTCTACTATGATATGTATTATCCTGAGAAAGGGGTGAGGAAACTACACTTTTTCAACACTGCCCCATGTCTTTGCATAACGCTAACACGACCACTAACCAATTTAATCACTTCTTCCCTCCATCCACAGATATCATCTACAGACTTCAACGTTATAGAGGGCCTGGTGAAGAAAATAGCAAAGGAGAAACAGAACTTTGAACGGTTAGAGCTGACCAAGGAACAGCTTCTAGAAATGTTCGACTACAACCCATTCAAAGTGAGGATCCTCAAAGAGAAGGTGGACACACCAACCACCACCGTGTACAGATGCGGGCCCCTCATAGACCTGTGTAGGGGACCCCATGTCCGACATACGGGGAAAGTAAAAGCTTTCAAGGTCACCAAGGTATATTTCCTCTATGTTGTTGTATTATGTCGAACATGGTTTTTATTTGTTACAACATCTGCTAGGGCCATAATCGATAATTTACCTACGTATTAGCTGTTGCAGACATAGCCCGCATGAATTTCGGTTTTTTTACACATCCCGTTATAATGAGTCAGTCTTAAAAGATAGACGTGGTGTGGCAAACCTTTTGTTTTTAGAACTTTTTAAAGACAGAAGAATTTCCGTTCGGTTTTGCATAACTCTAACCGTTAATGCAGCGGACACTTCCAAAGAGGAACAATTTTTCCGTTTTTGCAAGATTTTTCATTGTTGCTCCGCTCCTGTTTGTCATAACGTAATATTATATAGCCTAAAGCCTTCCTCGATAATGGACTATCCAACGCAAAAATATTTTTTTCAATTTGAACCAGTAGTTCTTGAGATAAGCATGTTCAAACAAACAAACTTTTCAGCTTTATAATATTGGCATAGGTTCACAATTTCTGAAGATCCTCGATTTTTTCTGATTACATGACTTTTACTTGTTAGAATTGAAGTTTGAAATATCAAGGCAAAAGGATCATACCACTTACATATATTTTTTTTGTGCATTATTCTTTTTTAATTTATTAATGGCCTGTATTAATATGTTTTAAGAGCTTGGGAACTAAACTCTATAACTCCTTTATTTGTAGAACTCTTCGACATACTGGGAAGGTAAAGCGGACGCGGAAACCTTACAGAGGGTGTACGGCGTTTCGTTCCCTGACCCCAAACAGCTGAAGCAATGGGAGATCATTCAAGAGGAGGCCGCCAAGAGGGACCATAGGAAGATTGGCAGGGTAAGTCTAATTTGCTGAAAAAGTTTCTCTTACAGAATGGGCACACGTATAGCTAGCGGAATTATCGAATAATCTGTTTTATTTCTTGCCCACGTAATAAAGGAAGTCTCTGCATAGTATGATGGAATAGATCAGAAATCGAATGAATGAATGAGTCAGGACTATTTATTTTTTGTTTTATCAAAACGTGGTTCTAAAATTATTAGCCTTAAATTTGCAATTTCTATTTTGAGGTTTCGTAAAATTTCAAAATGGCGGCGGTGGGTCGTGTGGGCTGAGTATTAATAATTAAACATATAAAGGATCAGCACTTAGTGACGTCACGCATGTATTTTTAGGCTACGCACTGAAGCATCATTTTTAATTTATCAAAACTGTAAAATGGCGCTAATGTAAGCGACTGACATCGCTATGTGCTGTCATCGGTACCGAAATGTCACGACGCGCGACACCATTTTTGAGAAATTATTCGCTTCAACATACGTCACTTATTTTCCGTCCTCTTAGCGTAGCGTATTTCGTCATTGGGGCTAACTCTCTTTTGGTGGCTATGATGACAGCGTGGCATTTGTGTAATATTATTGTTATCATTGGAAACATTCCAGGAACAAGAGCTGTACTTCTTCCACGAGCTGTCCCCCGGGTCTTGCTTCTTCCAGCCTCGCGGTGCACACATCTACAACACCCTAGTGAGCTTCATCCGGGAGGAGTACAGGTATAGATGAGCTTTACTTATGTGTGTTATTTGTATACCTAGTATATACAAACCCAACTTTTTTGTGTATTTAGACAATTTCATCCTTGTGGATATACTGAATGAAAGACTTCTCTTTTCCCCTTTTGACGTGTTTTAGCCAGTGGAAAAAAAATAATCTCTGTCATCATGCAAATAGTATACAGATAATACACGTCAAGGTAGCTTAAGGCTCGTTTCTTTTTATAGGAAACGCGGTTTCCAAGAAGTGGTGACTCCCAACATGTACAACGCGAAGCTGTGGCAGACCTCCGGCCACTGGGCGCACTACGCGGAGAACATGTTCTCCTTCGACGTGGAGAAGGAGACGTTCGCTCTGAAGCCCATGAACTGCCCGGGACACTGGTGAGGAATTGTCTTAAACGTTGCTTAGGGAGCGCGGTTTCCAAGAAGTGGTCACTCCAAACATGTACAACGCGAGAATGTGGCAGACCACCGGCCACTGGGCGCACTACGCGGAGAACATGTTCTCCTTCGACGTGGAGAAGGAGACGTTCGCTCTGAAGCCCATGAACTGCCCGGGACATTGGTGAGGAATTGTTTAAAGCGTTGTTAGGAAGCGCGGTTTCCAAGAAGTGGTGACGCCCAACATGTACAACGCGAAGCTGTGGCAGACCTCCGGCCACTGGGCGCACTACGCGGAGAACATGTTCTCCTTCGACGTGGAGAAGGAGACGTTCGCTCTGAAGCCCATGAACTGCCCGGGACACTGGTGAGGAATTGTCTTAAACGTTGCTTAGGAAGCGCGGTTTCCAAGAAGTGGTGACGCCGAACATGTACAACGCCAAGCTGTGGCAGACCTCCGGCCACTGGGCGCACTACGCGGAGAACATGTTCTCCTTCGACGTGGAGAAGGAGACGTTTGCCTTGAAGCCTATGAACTGCCCGGGGCACTGGTGAGGAATTGTTTAAAATGTTGCTAATATAACACCTGCGAGCAGTATGAGCCTGTATCTGAAGTTTAAGAAACTAGAGCCTCATATAGGATCACTTTCTGTGTACTGCTAATGGCCCTTTTTCTTAGGAACGGGCCCTTTTCTTGGGAACAAGTTGCAACATATCACACTATTATTATAAAGACACAAGTTTTGATGGGTATGTGGCGTGAGTGTGCGTGCGTGCTTTCGTACGTTCGTGCGTGCGTGCGAGTGCGTGTGCGTGCGTGCGTGCGTGAAATTCATAAAATTAACGTTCATTGCTAAAATCAGGAACTAGTTTTTATTTTTCCCGAATAATAGGCTCGTAGGCTTTAAACAAACCTACCGAATTTGAATTTTATTAATTCGGAGAAACTGCTAATTCAGCTTCGCGACCCGTCAGCCATATAATCCACTCTGGTTGTTCTACGGATTATCTCAATACGGACCATACTGGCTGATATCTTCTTCTTCTTCCTGATCGCAGCTTCAGGTCTCCATGGTCCCTGGTGTCACGTTGACCGTCCCCGATCTATTGTGACGCCGCCATCTACAGTTCCCAGCCAATTTTTGTTGCCGCCAGGAACAGCAGCAACTTCTTGGCCGAAAGAAGCTTAGCATCAATTGGGTCAAGTATAAATTTCCCCAGAAGATTACTGCGCTTGTGCATTAGTGCTGGGCAGGAACAGATCATGTGCATCGGTGTTTCCGCCGCCTCATCGCACATGTCTGTATCTCTCAATTTCAGGTTGTTCATGTGTCGATTTAGTCCACAGTGCCCTGTAAATACTGGCTGATATAGAAATTATGTATTTTTCCTTTCCTCAGTCTAATGTTCGACGTACGCACGCGCTCGTGGCGAGAGCTGCCGCTTCGCATGGCGGACTTCGGCGTGCTGCACCGCAACGAGCTGAGCGGCGCGCTCACCGGCCTCACGCGCGTGCGTCGCTTCCAGCAGGACGACGCGCACATATTCTGCACGCCGCAGCACATCGAGCAGGAAATGGTAGGTCAAGTTCTCTCGCCAGAATTACAAGGTATACAACTATGCACGCCTTAACTCAAAGCCTTGGTCTCGCGATCTTAACAACGCACGCACAACGCTGTGGTATAGTACGATTCACGAAAGATGACCACAAATGGCGGGTCTTTTCTTCATGTATACTCATGAAGAAAAGACTTAAGCCAAAATAATATTTTAATATTAGTTAAATAAGACCATATATATTAGTTTAAATAAATAAGACCATAATATTAGTTAGATAAGTCCAAAGAGACCTAAAATAGGCCCGCCACTTGTGGTCATCTTTCGTGAATCGTACTATACGCGGCATGCGGCGTCGGGTAATTGTATGAAAAGTGTCGAGAATGGTCTCACGTTCCGTCGCACTTTGCGTAATATCGCGTTGTGCATTAGTAACCCACATTACTTTTGTTTGAAATAAATAATTGGTTTTAAATATTAAGAAGAAGGTGTATTCTTATATTTTTTGCGTATACATAAAGTAAATCGGTTTAAAGTTATGCTAACTATTTAGGTACATATTAATGAGTCCTGCATAAAACGGAACGTTCGGGAGGGAACAGATTGGTAGGCTATCTACAGATAGTTAGAGGTCGGGATTGAGAAGTTAATTTATTGGCACGTAGATTACAATTCCGATATCTGTCAGTCTGAGATATGTTTTAATCTTGGATTGTAGATACATTATTAATTTCGGCCGTAAGAGAGCGAGATCTAAGCTAAGAAGCTGCGCATGATACACTTGAGTGATTCATGTACAATAATTGCACTCACACTAACTTATGGCTGATCCGTTCCCCGTCGCAATATAGCGTCCCGCGGAAATCTAGTGTACTTACTGCGTACCCACTCGCCTCCAACTCAGGAAGCCTGAAGTTTTGCGAGACCTGTATGCAGCTATGTAAACTAAGTAAGTAGATACGAGTATACTCGAATCATAAAGACGGACGTAATGGACTATACAGTCGATTTCCGTCTTTATGATTCGAAATGAATGAGTTTTGATGGGCGGAATTTAGTGTTCTGTATCAGTGGAGCATCACTCACGTAAGACGAACTTATGGCTAACATCTGTGAGAACATAAAGTTTGAATCGAATTGTACGTAGAACGGCTGATGACCCAAAATTCGGAAGTAATGTCGAAACTTACTTTCAATGTTATATCATGTGGCATGTTTATACACAAAGTGTACTTTGTACTCCTGAATTCAAAAATGATGATGATGATTTTGATCATATTCTTTGTGTTTGATTGAGGTCAGTGATGTTTGAAAGACAGTGTCTTTGAAATCAGCTAGTTTTATACATACCTTCATTCCAGGTCGGCTGTCTAGAGTTCCTGCAGTTTGTCTACGAGACCTTCGGCTTCACATTCCAATTGAAACTTTCCACGCGACCTGAGAAATACCTCGGGGACCTCGCCAGTTGGGATCAAGCTGAGAAGGTTCGTACTACTTTGTAACTGGGACAACCCTCACCACCCATGGCTTAAACAAACTTGCTGTTATGGAGGTGAAATCGCGGGAAGGCGCCCGTTCGGTACTTGCTCTTGTTATGTTCCCGGGGCGCCTTCTTAACGCCCTACAAGTAGTTGTGTAACAGTAATCTATGAATATTTATACAAGAATTAGTATGTGCATGTTTGTTACTCACTCATGCGCAACCATCGATTGGATTAACACAGACGAAGGTAAAAAGGTATAGGCGTTTAATATTTATAGATTTTGCAGGATTCGTGGAAAATCGAATCTCCTGTGGGTAGAGCAAAACTCGTACCGTTACTCTTTGCCGCACTAGTGCTTTTGTGTTTTCCTCCTACGCGGCACCGGAGCGGGCGCACCAGGAGCGCATGAACACGAACACGACATGCAAACACGAAGCAGGCAAACACGTAAAACCAATATTTTTTTTTCGCAAATGTATTAAAAAACGTCGTTCAATGCACGTGCGGAATTGTCATTTTTACTCGTCCTTATAGTTGACCTTCGGCTTGGGTCAACAAACCGGGACTCGTAAAGAAATGACAACCTTTCCGCACTTATATTGAAATGTACTATTACCCTTTAGGCGCTGGAAGACTCCCTCAACAAGTTCGGCAGGCCGTGGCAGCTGAACCCCGGGGACGGCGCGTTCTACGGGCCCAAGATAGACATCACCATCCAGGACGCGCTCAAGCGCTCGCACCAGTGCGCCACCATACAGCTGGACTTCCAGCTGCCAGAGAGATTCAACCTCAGCTATATTAGGTTGGTAAAATAAACCTAGTATTTTATTGATACAAAGATTATTTTCGGACGGTATCGCGCAGGGGGCTAGGCGAAGGAAAATGGTTTTTTTTGCGTCGAAAACGAAAATCCTGTCACGAAGAAAATCTACGAAAATTTTCAAAAATCTAGAATGTAAGTTTCTCCTACTGGTCATCAGAATGGGCACGCATGCAATCACGTATTGAAGACAGCGCCAACTATCGAGTGATGAGTGAAATCACAAATGAAATTATAAAATGGAGTTTTCTTTTAGATGTTATTCCAAACTTTGTTTCTACCGAGTGTCTCATCATCTTTGACTTATATATTTAACTAGTAGGGCGCGTGAGTGCGCGGGCCACATGTGGCCCGCGTGCAGTCTTCCCGCCCATAAAAGTATCGCCGTCATCTCCATCGCCAATTGGAATCCGATTAGCAGTGGGCTGAAAAAACTACCTAGTAGCACGGTCATGGTTTTAAAGATAGTTAACTACTATTTGAACAAAAAAATACGCTGAACCTCATCGGATGAGGTTCAGTGTATTTTTTGTTCAAACAGTCCTTAACTATCTTTAAAACCATGACCGTGCTCCTCAATCATCAACCTAATCCTAGATCATCATCTCTTTTCACATTTTTCTCTGGCAATTCACCGAAAAACTGCATCAATGCTTTGCATTGTTATTGTAGTCTCTTTAATATTCGATATGTAAATTTTCTATGAAAAAATAAATTCCGCCATTTTGGTTTTTTTTTCTACCCATCAAAAACACCTTCGGGCCCTGATTACCTTTTGCTAAGGAACCACTCTCTTATCTTTTATAGGTACTTTTCGAGGTAGAACAACACGACATTTGTATGGCGGCCATCTTGAATCCGCCATTTTGGATTTTTTTTCAGCTCACTGCTAATTGCATGAGGTTCCGAGTATTTTTTGTTTGAGCAGTCCCCACCTAACTATAATACCTTGCCCGTGCTGCTCGACCGTCTTAGAAACCCTCAATCATCATCACATTCCATATTATTCTCTGGAAGTTCTCTGAAGACCCACATCAAACACTTGCAAAGTTTTCAACTTTCGTCTCTTCAAAATTCGTCATACATTTTTCTATGGAAAAATAAATTCCGCCATTTTGAATTTTTTTTCTGTCCATCGAATAGACCTTCGGGACCTGATCACTTCTTGTCGAGAAACCGTTCTTCCATCTTTTATACTTTCCGAGATATTGACGAAATTCGTATGGCGGCCATTTTAAATCCGCCATTTTGAAATTGTTTTCAGCTCACTGCCAATTGGATGATGTTTCAAATGACATTTGGTCGAGCACCCCCCACTTCTGTGTTGTGGCTGTGCTCTTCACCCGTCTTCGAAATCCTCAATCATCAGCTCTCGCTATATTTTTCTTCCTCATGAATTTTTCCCTTCTAAACGACTCTATCAGTGAAAAAAAAAATTTTTCATACAAAATTGTTCAGGAGAGGTGATCAATCAGTCAATCAGCACGAGTAGCTATATATATATTAATTTTTTTTCAGTGAAACAGGCGACAAGAAACGTCCAGTGATAATCCACAGAGCCATCCTCGGCTCGGTGGAGCGCATGATCGCGATCCTGAGCGAGTCGTACGCCGGCAAGTGGCCCTTCTGGCTCAGCCCGCGGCAGGTGTGCGTCGTGCCCGTCGGCCCCGCCTTCGACGACTACGCCGTGCAGGTGAGGCCACGAGCGCGCTCGCTTCGCTCTTACACAGAGCCATCCTCGGCTCGGTGGAGCGCATGGTCGCGATCCTGAGCGAGTCGTACGCCGGCAAGTGGCCCTTCTGGCTCAGCCCGCGGCAGGTGTGCGTCGTGCCCGTCGGCCCCGCCTTCGACGACTACGCCGTGCAGGTGAGGCCACGAGCGCGCTCGCTTCGCTCTTACACAGAGCCATCCTCGGCTCGGTGGAGCGCATGGTCGCGATCCTGAGCGAGTCGTACGCCGGCAAGTGGCCCTTCTGGCTCAGCCCGCGGCAGGTGTGCGTCGTGCCCGTCGGCCCCGCCTTCGACGACTACGCCGTGCAGGTGAGGCCACGAGCGCGCTCGCTTCGCTCTTACACAGAGCCATCCTCGGCTCGGTGGAGCGCATGGTCGCGATCCTGAGCGAGTCGTACGCCGACAAGTGGCCCTTCTGGCTCAGCCCGCGGCAGGTGTGCGTCGTGCCCGTCGGCCCCGCCTTCGACGACTACGCCGTGCAGGTGAGGCCACGAGCGCGCTCGCTTCGCTCTCACACAGAGCCATCCTCGGCTCGGTGGAGCGCATGATCGCGATCCTGAGCGAGTCGTACGCCGGCAAGTGGCCCTTCTGGCTCAGCCCGCGGCAGGTGTGCGTCGTGCCCGTCGGCCCCGCCTTCGACGACTACGCCGTGCAGGTGAGGCCACGAGCGCGCTCGCTTCGCTCTCACACAGAGCCATCCTCGGCTCGGTGGAGCGCATGGTCGCGATCCTGAGCGAGTCGTACGCCGGCAAGTGGCCCTTCTGGCTCAGCCCGCGGCAGGTGTGCGTCGTGCCCGTCGGCCCCGCCTTCGACGACTACGCCGTGCAGGTGAGGCCACGAGCGCGCTCGCTTCGCTCTCACACAGAGCCATCCTCGGCTCGGTGGAGCGCATGGTCGCGATCCTGAGCGAGTCGTACGCCGGCAAGTGGCCCTTCTGGCTCAGCCCGCGGCAGGTGTGCGTCGTGCCCGTCGGCCCCGCCTTCGACGACTACGCCGTGCAGGTGAGGCCACGAGCGCGCTCGCTTCGCTCTTACACAGAGCCATCCTCGGCTCGGTGGAGCGCATGATCGCGATCCTGAGCGAGTCGTACGCCGGCAAGTGGCCCTTCTGGCTCAGCCCGCGGCAGGTGTGCGTCGTGCCCGTCGGCCCCGCCTTCGACGACTACGCCGTGCAGGTGAGGCCACGAGCGCGCTCGCTTCGCTCTCACACAGAGCCATCCTCGGCTCGGTGGAGCGCATGATCGCGATCCTGAGCGAGTCGTACGCCGGCAAGTGGCCCTTCTGGCTCAGCCCGCGGCAGGTGTGCGTCGTGCCCGTCGGCCCCGCCTTCGACGACTACGCCGTGCAGGTGAGGCCACGAGCGCGCTCGCTTCGCTCTCACACAGAGCCATCCTCGGCTCGGTGGAGCGCATGGTCGCGATCCTGAGCGAGTCGTACGCCGGCAAGTGGCCCTTCTGGCTCAGCCCGCGGCAGGTGTGCGTCGTGCCCGTCGGCCCCGCCTTCGACGACTACGCCGTGCAGGTGAGGCCACGAGCGCGCTCGCTTCGCTCTCACACAGAGCCATCCTCGGCTCGGTGGAGCGCATGGTCGCGATCCTGAGCGAGTCGTACGCCGGCAAGTGGCCCTTCTGGCTCAGCCCGCGGCAGGTGTGCGTCGTGCCCGTCGGCCCCGCCTTCGACGACTACGCCGTGCAGGTGAGGCCACGAGCGCGCTCGCTTCGCTCTCACACAGAGCCATCCTCGGCTCGGTGGAGCGCATGGTCGCGATCCTGAGCGAGTCGTACGCCGGCAAGTGGCCCTTCTGGCTCAGCCCGCGGCAGGTGTGCGTCGTGCCCGTCGGCCCCGCCTTCGACGACTACAGGCCTGGACACACCTGTCATACAGCCTTCCGATCCGACTACGGTCATACAGCGGGACGACTGTATGATATGGGAATAAACAATGGTTTGGAATGCAGTAGGTCTCACCTGTCCGACACGCGACCCGTCCTACTCCCACCCGTCTCCGATTCCGGTATCCCGTCATGCTCCGACATTGCAGACCATTCGTTTACTTGATGCGGGAAGGTTGTCGGTGGCAGTTTTTGTGTTAAATTCAGTGAAATGGCGGGTATAAAAGCGGAGGAGCTTATTGAAACATTCCGAATGTTTCCAGCTCTCTATGATCAGGCACAAGAGCAATATAGAAACTCGGAGTACAAGGACATTATGTGGAAAAAAGTTGCGAAGAAACTAAATGTAGGAGGTAAAAACATTTAGTTTCTTCTTTTATTAAAAAATTTAGATTGCTAAAATGTTTCAACATTCGCGCAATATATTCGCAACCGTTTCAACTGGCGATTTCGAGTAGAGTGAGTGTCAAATCTGAAAAGAGCAGGAAGTGGGCATGACATGTGTGCTCACCCCTTTCCGATCCCTCACCGATCAGATTCTTTAAGCAATATCGGACCGGAGTCGGATCGGAAGGCTGCATGACAGGTGTGTCCAGGCCTTTAGCCGTGCAGGTGAGGCCACGAGCGCGCTCGCTTCGCTCTTACACAGAGCCATCCTCGGCTCGGTGGAGCGCATGATCGCGATCCTGAGCGAGTCGTACGCCTAAGTAAGAAGCAAGTGACCCTTAAAATATAAAAGAAGAAACTTTCTTACTGGTTGAGTCTTGAGACTCCAAATTTGGCACATAGATTCCTTATAAGGTCTGGAGATTTTACAAAACTCAACCTAAGGGGGTCCAACGAGTGATGAAGAAATACTCCTTCATGCCGCAACGCTAACCGATTTTACTGTAAGGAAAGGAGATAATCCTGGATTAACATATAGGCTACTTTTACCCTGGAAAAGTGAATAATACTAGGTATTAAGAATCATTTTATTCATTCCAGGTGAACGAGATACTAAACACTAACGGGTTTATGTCGGAAGCGGACACTGATGCCGGAGACACACTCAACAAGAAAGTGAGGAACGCACAGCTCGCCCAGTTCAACTATATTCTAGGTAAGTGTCACTTGTATTCCGCGACTTTTTAATGTTGTCAGTCCATGTGAGGTCCAAGGTCTGGCAACACTAAGCTTTCCCGTGAGTAGTCGCCAATTCCAGTACTTTGCATCGGTTTTATTAGCCATGTGCCTATTGCTAATTCAGCTTCGCGATACGATGAGCCATGTTGTTGACTCTGGTTCATCGAGTAACTATCGGCCGCTGAGTAACTATGAGCTTTCTTATGAGGCCCATAGTCAATGTGATCGATTCTGTTGTGCAAAATCTCTTAAGTAATTTAAAATGCTATCTTTTTCCATAGGGAACAGTTTGAAAAGGATAGCACTACTTTAAATTAGTTTAGTTTAGAGATTTTGCACAACAGAATCGACCACCATGACCGTGTCTCGGATACTCATGTATATGCACTATATACAGGAGGGTTTCACTCGCACTGTAGGTACAAAGGCTCCAAGTACCTACATACCATCGTCCACTCGGCGTTTTTATAAAGTAGGGAGGGATAAAGTAGAGCGACAGAAGGAGAGCACAACGTTGAAGTTAATAACGACGTAGGTATAAGGTGCTGTTGCGAACTAATTTCACTCTATTGTGTTAGTGCTAGAGTCGCTATTTATTTAAATCATTTTGTGGAGTGTATCTTCTATACCTGGTAACCACCGATATGAACCTGAGGGAGCCCATCGAAACATTTTACGTCAATCCTTCTTGATAAAACAAAAAAGTAGCGCCATTGATCAAAATTTCCGTTAATACGCTGCAACATGGCGGAAATCGTCTCTGTGGAAACTCACGTGCGGACTAGTAACAAGTATAGTGATCTGTAGCGTGGACCGCGGTCCATAGATAAAACTGCGGCTTACAACTGACGCTGTTGGTGTCAAAACAAACATTTTTGACACCAGTAAACTGGCGACATTTTTTCGCGCGGTCCGCCGAGTCCTTTGTATAGGTACGTCTATTACCGTACCGTAAGGTAACATTGTATTGTGTGGTTCCAGTGGTCGGCGAGAAGGAGAGATCTTCTCGTACGGTCAACGTGCGCACGCGCGACAACAAGGTGCACGGAGAGATGTCCATCGACGAGCTGATACAGCATCTGAAGAAGTTGCAGGCGGAAAGGACGCTCTCTGAAGACAGCGATCTATTGAAATAGGAGTTTTAAAATTATATCACTAAGGCTCAATTTGCGCCGCGGCGGAATGGAATGGAAGAGACTTTTGGTCATACAGCATAATGAACTTTATGTAAATAGTATAAGATACAAAATAAATAATGCTCGAGTATTTGCTAGGGTTTCACGGAAAACGCGCGACACGGAAACTGCTCAGTTTAGAACACCGACACAGTGTTGCCTGTTTAGCGGTTTTTTACAGGATATATTTTGGAGAGTGTGCTCAAGAACTCCACAACCTTGTGCCTCCTTCACCTTTCTACCATAGAACTGCGAGACGTCGAGAGAAGTGGCATCCTTATGTGGTTGATGTCCAGCGTACTCGGACGAAACGCTTTTCTTCTACGTTTCTGATACGAACCGCTAAGGTGTGGAACACCCTTCCAGCTTCCGTGTTCCCAGCCAAATACAATCTGGGTGCCTTCAAGAGAAGAGTGAATAGACATTTTCTTGGCAAGCGCGCTCCATCCTAGACCTCATCATTTCTGTTCATCAGACTTGATTGTAGTCGAGCGCGTTTGTATCTTATTGAATTGACATAAAGTTCATTATTCTATAAAAAAAGTCGCTTCCATTCCATTCCGCCGCGGTGTAAATTGACCCTTAAGAACGTGTGCTAGTCGGCGTTTTATTATATAATACGTTTGTCGGTTTTTAAAGCGTCTTAGCCATTGCATCTCTGAAAATCCATTCATAACAGGGTATTAACATAAAATTATTAACTCAGGTAAATTAATTTAACATTCTTGAAATTAGATATGCCTTCAATTAATGTAGAAAAAACTAATTAAATTGATCAAGGAACAAAAAGTTGTAAGGATTTTAATATTTCTCATTTGAATGTGCCGTGACAAGCACAAATTTTCGTTTTGCGGGAAAGGGATAGAAGACCCTCCCCCCACACCTAAATTTTAATTTGGATCTTAATATTTTTTTTAGTGTTCATGATTACTCTTATTCTAGTTGGTAATAAAAGTTTTTTTTAGTTAAATACCCTATTTTTAATAACCATTTTTGTGAAAAACCGTCGACTAGTGCAGTTTTAAATAAATGATCACGTGGGTATCTCAGTCAGATTCAAACTTAGTGGAATTTTTCGTGTCCTTATGTTAATGTATAAGTTTCATTATTTCATGACCAAGGTGTTTAATTTTTCTTTTCGTAATATCATTCAAAAAGTCTAATAAATCGAGACTGACTCAATAGCATTTTGTTTTTATGTTAAAACTCTTTATTATAGTAAGTTTACAACGTGGATTATAATGCATTTAGAATGGAGGCAAATTATTGGAAACTCTCTATCCAAATGTTTTAAAATCAACTTGGTTAATTCCATTAAATTTCGAACATAACTTTTCGACAACTCTTTTGTGATGGTTGTCACTAACAGGAACCAACATTTAGCAGAATTGATATAATAATAGGTATAAAAGTCTCTATACAAATTAGTATGCATAAATAAAAAATTATTATCACTAATTGGTTGAGTTTAGCTCTTGGATTTCGACAATAACAATTACAATTTTCTTATGCCATCTGCAGAGCTAAAATAACTTTATTAAAAATTACTTTTTTCGCTTATTTAGTTAACTACATAACTCGATATCATTTCACTGCTCAGTTATATTACTTTCTCAACAAAAAGTTGTACATTTAGTTTTTGCATTGCTAACCATTCAATGGTTTCATTTTAATTTATTATTATGTAATATACTTAGTACGTGATTAAATTATTATCTCACAACTAAATTGGTATACTTAATTGGTGAGAAAAAGGTTATCAACTTTAAGATTGCATACCGATAGTAATGTAATTAATGTTATATTTTACATTGAAGCAGAAATGGGTAAAACATCATGATTGCCGATTCCGACTGAAGCAATAGCATCTTTATAACTAAATTAATCTTAAAAAAATCACATTACTTATATTGTGTCCAATGATTGTTGCCATAAAATTAATCACAACAAAATCCCAATTTGCTACTGATTGCAATCGTAATCGTTAATTCATGATAACACTTTGCCTTTATCTGAAAAGAGGTTGAATGAATAAAACAACTGAAATACACATATTTTTGTTTTAATATCACCACTCTGTATAGGCGTAGATATATGAAAAAAGTATAAAACAGTATAAGTATATAGATATTTTATATTTCAATCCACGAAGACGCACCCTGTCTTAATCGTTAAATGTTTCATTCGATTCGTATGGAGTTTGACAGAGTGGGGCGCGTCATCGTGGATTGTAATATTTATAGTTACCTACGGGTAACAGTTGTAATGAAATCTGGAATGTTTGTAGGTGTAGGGACATGCTACGGAAGATAAACTCGGGACGACATAGTTTTTCTCACGATACATTGCAGGCACAATTTTTTTTATAGGTGCAATATTTTTGGATAACCTAGCCATGTTACATATCTGCCAATAACTAACGCTTCGAAAACTAAAATAATGGTAATGACAATGATATCTATAACGCATACAATATGTCATTCCCATACATTTTTTCGTTTTATTTCTTAAGTAGCAATCGTAGAGAATCGATATTGTGTAACATGCTATGTTTGACCGCAATGTCACCGGGTGTTATTCTGTAACTCGGTAAATATAATTTAATAAAGAAAACAACTGAATCGGGAGTCTGGTAATATTTTGTGTATAATTTATAATTTGCAATTTCGTTAAAAATACTTCGTTAGAAAGTCCCTTAAACACCGTATTATCTAATTTATAAAAATAGAAAATTATGCTACCTTACGAATTTAAAGCGAAAGTTACACGAATTATAGTCAAACTCATTTCATTAGTAAAGCAGTTTTACATAGTCATAGAATCAATGCATAGAATATAATGTATTATTACCTTATCACAAAATAGACTAGTTTTTTTTCAAAAGAAAATAAAAAACAATCATATAAAAGAAATACTGATATAAGGAATGGCTTTTATAAAGCACACATACCTTTAATGAAACAATTATTATTACTTCATAATAAAAAATACCAAAATGGTAAAAAAACCCTAAAGACATCAATAGTGTGAAAATTGACTGTAGCTCTTATTGACTAATAAAATTTCTGGTTTATAAAAATAGTTACACTGGGGTATAAAATTAAATAATTCTACTTATTATTTGCGAAAATTATTCGGGTGTGTCACTACATTTAGCACTACACGGTGATTTCATTGTAAAAAATCTTTTATTACACTATGTAGATATTTTTATTTAGTTTCTATGACATTTTCATTCATATTCTCTGAGATTTCTTTCATTTGGTTTGAGTTATTCTTTGGTGTGGTGCATGTGAAGTTTCTGCATAGGTGTAATATCTGAAAAAAAAAATGGGTTTATTTATATGTTCCAATGCTATTCCACATTTATTTGTTAGATTCGCGATTCGTTAATTTATCGGTACAAGTACATGCGCACGGTCGACTTCGTTTGATGTCCTTTGAGAATACAGAATAGTAATTTGGAAGGCGTTCTGGCGTAGTTTAGTGGTTAACAGTGGGATGGCGTGGGTTGGTGTGGCATGGCGTGGGTTGGTGTGGTATGGCGTGGCGTCAGACACCAGTGAGTGAGTACTTACAGTATAAAGAAATATAGGTGCAGCGTTGACGACGCCCGCCAGCACGTCCCACCAGTGGTGCCGGTGGTCCGTCATGCGGGATATCGCGCAGTACGTCGCGGCTGCCATGCACAACGCCTGGATCGCTATTATCGAACGAAAGTTGCCACAGTGGTGTGCTTGGATTAACAAACCGTGATTTGTAATGGCGTCCTGGCGTAGTTTTAGTAATAGTCGTATGGCGTGGGTTGGTGTGATATGGCGTGGGTTGGTGTGGTATGGCGTGTCATGAAATACCAGTAGGTACTTACAGTATAAAGTAATATAGGTGCAGCGATGACGACGCCCGCCAGCACGTCCCACCAGTGGTGCCGGTGGTCCGTCATGCGGGATATCGCGCAGTACGTCGCGGCGGCCATGCACAATGCCTGGATCGCCAGTATCGAGCGAAAGTTGCCACAGTGGTATGGCGTGGGTTGGTGTGGGTTGGCGTGGGATGGTGGGGTATGGCGTGTGTTTACGCGAGAGTAGCTGGCGCGAGCGCCGAGCCTATTGTATTGTGTTGAATCGTGTTCTCTCTCTCTAACCCGCGGAAGCCCTCATCGGCGCGTCTCGCTCACGCTTTGGTTACGGCGAGTTTTTTGCTGCATGCGTTTTGTATCGAATCGTGCGCTCCCGCTCCAACTCGCGGAAACGCCAATCTTCCTATCCCGCTCGCGCATCGGTCGCCGAGAATTTTTTATGCCTGCAATGACGCGGCGACTTCGGTGCGCGCCAGTATTAAGCACCATTCAGTCTGCTGTCGACCGACGAACTTAGCGGTCCCCCGCGCGTGGCTGACGTAATTTTGATCGCGTGTCGTCCTTGAAACGCGTAGTCGCGAGACGCAAATTACTACGTTTGAGTAGCCACGTTTCTATTTGCGCGGGTGTTTAGTCATCGAATAACATCGCAACGGGACGTCCGTTTTTTGATGCGCCTGACTTGTTTTTCGCACTGCGTTTTTTGTCTGTTGCCGCGCCCCCTCTCTCGCGCGCTGGGGCGCTGGTGCGGTCCCTTTCGCACTTCGAACCGGTAGCCGACGGAAAGTGGGTTCCTGCGCGTGTGGTCTTCGTGTTTGGAGGCTGATTTGAAGCGGAGGTCAGACGGCTCTGCCAGTCCCATACACACACGCACCCTTGTACATACCCTTAACACTTTCACGTCACACACTGTCACACATCTACTACAGAGGACTCCGTATCAAGGCCGACGCTTCGGGATCAAGGTCAGTCAATAAGCACCTACTAATTTTAAACTATTTTTATAGTTGGCCGCGTCCGGTGGCGTATTGTATCAGCCGTAGTGGCCGACCTGTTGTCTAGTAAAAGTCGCTGATTACTATTTCCACTGATCGACTAGTGAGACTCGATTGCTATCCGACTCGGATTGGATGCCGTCATCTGACCCGAGACTGATCGTACACTAGTGATCCCGCGTAGTCTCACTAGTCGGTCCCCCCTCGACCTGTCCGGGCTCGTTCCTCTATGGGCCCGGGAACTGAGCCCTCATCTGGACAGGCAAGGGGCCGTAACAATTGGTAGCAGAGCGTGGTTTCGCGCCTTTTGGTTAAGCGGCTTTTACACGTTCGGCGCGTCGATATCGATATTTGTTGCGCGTATTTAATTCGTCGCGTATCTCTGTCGGTCACACGTTTGTAGGCGCGGTACGCCACGTGTCGGACCGATACGCCGCGTTAACGGCCACAGATTATTGTACCGCTACACCACGCGTTTTTGTAGCAACGCCGCGTTATTTACCGCGTGCCGCGCGTTTGTTAACCGCGACCTTGATTAGCGTTCTGCACGTGTTGGTGTTTGCATCTGTGCTTGTTCTACGTCCTTGTTGTTTTATTTTTCGGTTTCGTGCTTCCTTGTAATTATCTTCGCGCAGTCTCGCCATGCCTTCGCATAAGCCTCCGGTGCGCCGTATGCAGGATGGGCTGCGGTGGGCAGCTAGCGCGCATGCGCTTATTACTCGTCCAGACAGGACGGCTAGCTTGCTCCACCGCCTTGAGCAGCTCCCAGCCAGACGAGCCCATTTTGAAGAGGCCTATTCGGAATTCCTTGCTACAGTGGAGGACGACGAGGCGCGAGAATCGGCCCAGAAGGACTACGAGCAGTTCTTCGAGTTCACAGACGATGTGCTCGAGGCTGGGGCCAAAATGAATCGTGAGGCTCGAAAGAGCATTCTGTGCGAGTCGCCTCGCCCGCAGCAGCAGCCCGCCCTATTGGGGCGGCTGCCTACTTTGGACCTTCCACACTTTGGTGGGCGGCTTCAAGACTGGATGGGGTTCATCTCCATCTTCGACAGTCTAGTCCATACCCGCCGCGACCTATCCCCAGGCCAAAAAATGGCCTATTTGCGGACCTCCCTTCAAGGGGAGGCACTTGGGGTAGTCTGCCATTTGAAGTTGTCTGACGCCAGCTACTCCACGGCCAGAGAACTCCTCGAGAGGCGCTACGCCAATGTGCGCCGCCTTGCTGACGCGCACATGATGGAGTTAATATCCCTCCCGGTTTTGAAAGACCTAGCGCGTCTCCGGGAGGTGATCATTGACCCAGTCGTGGTTGCTTGCAACGCCCTTCGACAACTTGACTTACCGGTGGATCAGTGGTCCTTCTGGCTTCTTCACCTGGTTCTGTCCCGCCTGCCTCTCGATCTGCGGATCCGATTTGAAGAGAGGTACGGCGGGGACGGGGCTAATTATATACCCCCGTTCAGTGACCTCTTAAAGTTCCTTGAGGAACAGAGCCGCCAGGTGGAGAATGCCGTGGCCTCGGGAACACCGGCAAAGGAGCCGGCGCGACCGACGCCCGCTTCTAAACCCACGACTTCCACCAGGGGTTTCAAGCAGCCAGTAGTGGCGCAGCAGACTGGTCGCCGCACAATCCCCAACTTTAGTAGCCTTGCTGCGACCGAGGCAACCCCCTGCAACTATTGCCGTGCTTCCACGCACACAACGGCCGATTGCCCTAAATTTTTGGAGAGACCGCCCAAGTACCGTAGGGCCATCGCGAGGGAGCGCCGTTGGTGCTACTCTTGCTTAGGTCGGCACTTGCAACGCAATTGCCAGCACCAACGGCCTTGCACACACTGTCAGGGCAACCACCTTCCTATTCTTTGTCTCGACCGCAATGGTGCCGGCAGGCAGGAGGTGGTTGAACAGACACCCGGCAGGAGTGGAGGCTCCTCCTCGGTCACGTGCCCAGCCGATGGACGGCGTGGGGCGAACACTGTTCGTCCGGCCCCTGGTTTTGATAGGGCTTCACCCCCCCCTCGGGCGGGGGTGCAGCCCTCCAGGGGCGGGGGCGTTCCGCCCTCTGTCAACCCTGAGGGAGGTTTTGCCGTCGCTCAGTCTGAACCAAGGAGGTACTCCCCTCCTCTGGCTGAATACCCCAGGCTGGAGCGATACCCCCCTCGATGGTCTGGACACCCCCCTCCGCACTACGTCGTCCCGCGGCTGTCGTACGTGACCAGACCCCCTCAGCCCATGAGGGACGCTTGGGTGTACCCTGGGGGAACCCCACCTATTGGTGTGGTAGAAGTTCCGCAAGCTGGCCCTTACGAGCGCCCAAGGCTAGAGGAGTTGCCCGAAAGGGGCAATTTCCGTTGACTTGCTGCTGCCTTGGTTCCCACCACCGCCACCCCACCTGACAATTTGAACGACCATAAGCCGGTCTGCCAGACTGTACTTTTACCAACGGCTTTGGTCAGGGTGTCCAACCCGAAGGGTGAGTGGCTAATGGTACGCGCGCTGCTAGATCTCGGATCACAGCGCTGGATTGCGTCGTTGTGGTGGGTGAGCGCTTCGGGGCAAGTCTCATTGCACCTTGTCCTAGCTAAACCCTTCGTAAACATTTTGGACGTTTTTGCATGGTCGGACAGCGAGATTGTCCTGTGTTGGCTTCGGGCTTCGGTCCATAATCTTGAAGTTTTCGTGGCGAATAGAGTGTCACAAATACAAAGTTCTGTCACACCCTTGAAATGGAGACATGTACCCGGGGAACTAAACCCAGCTGACTGCGCTTCTCGCGGTTGCGAGGCTTCTTTGCTAGTCTACCACCCACTCTGGTGGGGACCGGGCTGGCTATCTGGCCCAGAATCCTCCTGGCCCCCGGACAAATTTGAGGCTCCAGCCGAATTACCCGGCTTGCGATTGAGGGTTGGCGTGGTCAACGATAGGCCCATTTATGACCGCGCCCTCTTGGAGCGGTATAGCTCGTTTGACAAGCTGATCGGCGTAACCGCTGGGCTGCGTCGATTCATGCATAATGTCAGGGATCCCCTCAATAAAAACTTAGACTCGGCGCTCTCGCCCTTGGAACGGCGAGAGGCGTTGATGTACTGGATACGTGTGATCCAAGTGGAACACTTTGAGTCAGCGATTGAGTCTTTGAAACGAGGCTCGCCACTGAAGGGCCACCTTGCTCGCCTGAGTCTATTCTTGGACAGTTCCGGATTACTACGTGTTGGGGGACGCCTTAAAAACTCCAACCTCCCTTATGGAGCGCGACATCCTTTGCTGCTCCCAAAGGATGGCACCTTTGTCAATCTGTTGATAACTCATTATCATATTAAAAATGCTCATGCGGGTTGCAATACCCTCTCAGCCATTTTACAGCGTGAGTTTTGGATTTTGGCAGGCCGACGAACCATTCGAAGCGTGATCTTCAAATGTATTCCTTGCTATCGTTTGAAGGCATCCATTGCACAGCCTGTGATGGGTGACCTGCCTGCGGACCGCGTAAGGGCTGCTCGACCTTTCGCCGGTGTTGGAACCGATTTTGCCGGTCCTTTTCTAGTTAAGAGCTCTAACCTTAAGAATGCTCGGTCTTTTAAGGCCTACTTGTGCGTCTTTGTTTGCCTCGCAACCAAGGCAGTTCACTTGGAGCTTGTCAGTGCCCTCAGCACGGAGGCGTTCGTGGCCACTCTGGGCCGCTTCGTGAGCCGTCGCGGCCTACCCGACTTGGTTCGGACAGACTGCGGGACCAATTATAAGGGAACCGATCGTTATTTGAAGGAGGTCGTTGACTTCCTTGTTAAGAACAGGCACTGTGTAGGCACCGCCATGTCTAGAATGGGAGTTACTTGGAAATTTGACCCTCCGGCGTGTCCTCACTGGGGCGGAATCTTCGAAGCTGTTGTTAAGGTCGCTAAAACGCATTTGCGTCGCGTTATTGGGGAAACCATCTTAACCTTCGAGGAACTGTCCACGGTATTTTGCAAGATTGAGGCGGTTCTTAACTCTCGGCCTCTCGGTCCCGTCTCCTCCGATCCAAATGATTTGGAGGCTTTAACGCCGGGTCACTTCTTGATTGGTCAGCCTCTTAACGCGCTGCCCGAGTATCCCTATCGGGAGGTCAAGACCTCACGGTTGTCTCGGTTTGAAATGTTGCAGCAAATGACTCAAAATTTTTGGCACCGTTGGTCTCTTGAGTATTTGCACTTGCTGCAGCAGCGCGTCAAGTGGGCTGACAAAACTAACCCTCCCCAGGTGGGAGATCTTGTTCTGCTTAAAGAACCTAATCTACTCCCACTATTTTGGCGTCGTGGACGCATTGTTAAACTGCTATTTGGATCGGATGGCGTTCCCCGGGTGGCCGAGGTATTTGTGGGGGACTCAGTATTGCAACGTGCCGTGGCCACGTTGTCCCGACTGCCTATTGATTAGCGAATCTACATTCTTAGATTCGGAGCGGGGGATTGTTTACGCGAGAGTAGCTGGCGCGAGCGCCGAGCCTATTGTATTGTGTTGAATCGTGTTCTCTCTCTCTAACCCGCGGAAGCCCTCATCGGCGCGTCTCGCTCACGCTTTGGTTACGGCGAGTTTTTTGCTGCATGCGTTTTGTATCGAATCGTGCGCTCCCGCTCCAACTCGCGGAAACGCCAATCTTCCTATCCCGCTCGCGCATCGGTCGCCGAGAATTTTTTATGCCTGCAATGACGCGGCGACTTCGGTGCGCGCCAGTATTAAGCACCATTCAGTCTGCTGTCGACCGACGAACTTAGCGGTCCCCCGCGCGTGGCTGACGTAATTTTGATCGCGTGTCGTCCTTGAAACGCGTAGTCGCGAGACGCAAATTACTACGTTTGAGTAGCCACGTTTCTATTTGCGCGGGTGTTTAGTCATCGAATAACATCGCAACGGGACGTCCGTTTTTTGATGCGCCTGACTTGTTTTTCGCACTGCGTTTTTTGTCTGTTGCCGCGCCCCCTCTCTCGCGCGCTGGGGCGCTGGTGCGGTCCCTTTCGCACTTCGAACCGGTAGCCGACGGAAAGTGGGTTCCTGCGCGTGTGGTCTTCGTGTTTGGAGGCTGATTTGAAGCGGAGGTCAGACGGCTCTGCCAGTCCCATACACACACGCACCCTTGTACATACCCTTAACACTTTCACGTCACACACTGTCACACATCTACTACAGAGGACTCCGTATCAAGGCCGACGCTTCGGGATCAAGGTCAGTCAATAAGCACCTACTAATTTTAAACTATTTTTATAGTTGGCCGCGTCCGGTGGCGTATTGTATCAGCCGTAGTGGCCGACCTGTTGTCTAGTAAAAGTCGCTGATTACTATTTCCACTGATCGACTAGTGAGACTCGATTGCTATCCGACTCGGATTGGATGCCGTCATCTGACCCGAGACTGATCGTACACTAGTGATCCCGCGTAGTCTCACTAGTCGGTCCCCCCTCGACCTGTCCGGGCTCGTTCCTCTATGGGCCCGGGAACTGAGCCCTCATCTGGACAGGCAAGGGGCCGTAACAGCGTGGGTTGGTGTGCTGTGGCGTGGCGTGAAATACCAGTAGGTACTTACAGTATAAAGTAATATAGGTGCAGCGATGACGACGCCCGCCAGCACGTCCCACCAGTGGTGCCGGTGGTCCGTCATGCGGGATATCGCGCAGTACGTCGCGGCGGCCATGCACAATGCCTGGATCGCCAGTATCGAGCGAAAGTTGCCACAGTGGTATGGCGTGGGTTGGTGTGGGTTGGCGTGGGATGGTGGGGTATGGCGTGGGTTGGTGTGCTGTGGCGTGGCGTGAAATACCAGTAGGTACTTACAGTATAAAGTAATATAGGTGCAGCGATTACGACGCCCGCTAGTACGTCCCACCAGTGGTGCCGGTGGTCCGTCATGCGGGATATCGCGCAGTACGTCGCGGCGGCCATGCACAGCGCCTGGATCGCCAGTATCAAGCGAAAGTTGCCACAGTAGTGTGCGTGGATTAACAAACCGTGAAAATTAATGGCATCCTGGCGAAGTTTAGTGGTCAACATTGGTATGGCGTGGGTTAGTGTTGTATGGCGTGGGTTGGTGTGGTATGGCGTGGTTTAGTGCGGTATGGCGTGGGTTGGTGTGGTATGGCGTGGGTTGGTGTGATATGCCGTGTCATCAAACACCAGTGGGTACTCACAGTATAAAGTAATATAGGTGCAGCGATGACGACGCCCGCCAGCACGTCCCACCAGTGGTGCCGGTGGTCCGTCATGCGGGATATCGCGCAGTACGTCGCGGCTGCCATGCACAGCGCCTGGATCGCTTTTATCGAGCGAAAGTTGCCACAGTGGTGTGCGTAGATTAACAAACCCGTGATTTGTAATGGCGTTCTGGCGTAGTTTTAGTAATAGTCGTATGGCGTGGGTTGGTGTGGTATGGCGTGGGTTGGTGCAGTATGGTGTGGGTTTGTGTGGTATGTTAGTGGTATGGCGTGGGTTGGTATGAAATGGCGTGGCGTGAAACACCTGCAGTAGGTACTTACAGTATAAAGTAATATAGGTGCAGCGATTACGACGCCCGCCAGCACGTCCCACCAGTGGTGCCGGTGGTCCGTCATACGGGATATCGCGCAGTACGTCGCGGCTGCCATGCACAACGTCTGGATCGCCAGTATCGAGCGAAAGTTGACGTGCCCCGCTCGCTGGTATAGGTAATACTGGAAGAAATCATTTCGTTTTTTGATTCCTCACACTAAATTTTAACATAAGTTGCAGTGTAAGTTAGGTTTATGAGTTGGTTTATTAAACAATATTTTGACCCGACGACAGAGAGCTATTGTCGAATTACTCGAAGAAGGGCGGAGCAACATCTGCTAGAAGTGGTTATGTTACAGTCAACTTAATAATTATTAAGGTAGTAGACAGTTACAGCACTGGCTCAAAGTCTAAAATATTTTTTTTTTTTATTCAATATAGGTTTACGCTTGAGAACAATCGAATCTGATGGAAAGTGACAATGTGGTCGAAGATGGTGCACTCTTACCTAGATACCTATTCACTCTTTTCTTAAAGGTACCCAGGTCGTAATATTTAGTTTAATGCACGTACCCAACACTAAACCTAGCCATGTGATTTATCTACAATCGTAATAGAAACTTGTCGATCGCTCTTTCTATAACGCTGATTATGTATTAAACTCCTCATCTATCGGTGCAAAAAGCTTTCCAAATGTGGCGATACTCTCACATTTCATAAGTCCTGTAAGTTAGGCCCATGTGGAAGAATAAACATTTTTTTGATATGGAACGAAATTAAAAAAATGTATGGGAATGACATAATTGATCAAATGACTTATCATTTGTCGAGACAATTGTCTATACGAAATTGTAAGTTATGGAGTGAGCGATCGATGAGATTCTATGGCGATTGTAGATAAGTTATATGGCTAAGGCTCATAAGAGAATAATATTAAGGCTGCAGGTGATAGTAAACTTACAGCAACAAATAGTCCCATGTGGAAAGCTAGAGATGTGTGGCCAGAAGGAAAGCTTTTATCCGACTGATTCAGCCAATGAGCTTTTGTGCAGGTGTAGCTTGAGATATATTCTGAACTGAAAACATACATGTTAAATATTACATAATAATAATAATAATAAAGCCCTTTTATTCCGAATTTGCTACAAGTTTAACAATACATATTTTACATTCATATTTATTAAAGTATGTCTCGCAATTCGGCGTGCCTTCTGGCATAGGCCTCCTCCAGCTCTCTCCACTGAGCTCTGTCTTCTGCAACTCTGGTCCAGTAAGGCCCGAGGGTTAGGCGGATATCATCTCTCCATCTTATTTTCGGGCGCCCCTTACTTCTTGTATTCTCTCTTGGGTACCATAAGGTTACCTGTTTGCTCCATTTGTTTATTTTGCAGCGTAACATATGTCCAGTCCAACTCCATTTTAAATGCTCTATTCGTTTAATTATATCTACAACGTTGGTTTTTCTTCTTATTTCTGAGTTTCTGATTTTATCACTTAGTCTGATACCCAGCATGCTCCGTTCCATTGCCCTTTGTGTACTGGCTAGTCTTTCTCTTTGCTTATCTGTTAACGCCCATGACTCGCAGCCATATGTCATGCATGGGAGGATGCAAGTGTTGAAAGTCTTTCTTTTAATGTGCATGCTTAAGTCCTTACTCTTCATTATTTCTTTTAAGGACCAATATCTATTCCATCCGCAGGTTATTCTTTTGTTTATTTCCTTGGACATATAATCCTCAGGAGATATAATTTGACCTAGGTAGACATACTCTTTCACATAGTCTAATCTGTTTCCGTAAACCTCTATGTTGACTTCTGTGGAATTGGTCATCAACTTTGTTTTGCTTGCATTCATTATTAGTCCTACATCTCCGCTTTTCTTTGTTATGTCTGTAAGCATTTGACGTAGCTTTTTTGGGTCTTCTTCCAATAATATAATATCATCAGCGAATCTCAAGTGGTTTAGGCGGCTACCGTTGATGTTGATACCATAGTTTTCCCAGTCTAGTCTTCTAAATATGTATTCAAGCACAGCGTTAAACAGTTTGGGGGAGAGCGGATCTCCTTGTCTGACGCCTCTGTTTATAGGAAAAGGGTCTCCCTTTGTTTCCAGTTTAATGCGACTTTTGCTATCTCTGTAAATGGATTTAATTATCTGTATGTAGGCTTCATCCACCCCCTGTTCTTGTAGACTGAGCCAGATAAAAGTATGGTTTATGCTGTCAAAAGCTTTGGAGTAGTCTATAAAGCAGATATATAGGGGTTTCTGATATTCGTTATATTTTTCCAAGACTTGTTTGATTGTGTGGATGTGGTCTATTGTACTGAAGTTCTTTCTGAATCCCGCCTGTTCAATTGGTTGGTTTTCGTCTAGAACTTTTGTTATTCTTTCTAGGATTACTTTTGCAAAGACTTTGTACACATTTGAAATGAGGCTTATTGGTCTATAGTTGCTGATGTTATCCTTATCTCCTTTTTTATGGAGGAGAATAATGTGGGATTCACTCCATTGTCTTGGGACGGTGTTAGTTATTAAAATATCATTGAAAAGCTTGGTTAGGATTGGGCTTATTTCTTCTAAGGTGCCTCTCAACAGCTCGTTCGTTATACTGTCGGGTCCGGGAGATTTTTCTAGCTTTTGTGACAAGATGGCTGTCTGAACTTCTTGCACGAGTATAGGTGGAACATCCTTATATGTCGTAGCTGGATTTTTATAGTTGTTATTTTTTTCTTCGGTGTTATTGCAGGAGTAAAGCGATTTGTAGTAGTCTGTAGCCAATTTCTGGATTTCTCTACGGTTTGTTGCTAGTTTTGATCTGTTAGTTTTTAATTTAGGTATCCATTCCATTCCGTACTCTCTTAATTCTTTAAAAGTTTTTCTTATTCCTCCTGTTTTATGGATTTCGATTTCTAGTTTTTTCAATCTCCTTATTTTCCTGTCTTTTCTTATATTTTCTCTAATCAATTTACTCAGTCTGGATATTGTGTTACGATTTTCTTTTCTTTTTGACTTGTCGGTGAGTAAAGCTTTTCTTTCTTCTAGGAGCTCTATTGTCCTTTCGCTAAACTTTTTGTCTGTAAATGTTGGTGCCTTTACGGCTCTTATTTGTGATAGTTTTTCATTCAAATGGTCGTATTTTTCTGTGACACTTCTGTCAGAGTTTAATATTTCTATTAATGGCTTGGTAGACAAAGAATCGACATTTTTTCTGTTTTTCTCCGTTGTCATCGGTTTATTATTTATTTTGTTTCTACTTCTTTGAGTTGGGAACTTTTGCAAACAGCAGCGTACCATGCGGTGGTCCGTATTAAAGTTTAAATTCTGTATTACATGTGTATCATTGAAGTACTTGGGTTTGTTTGTTATTATGTAGTCAATTTCGTTCTTACACTTTCCATCAGGAGATAGCCAGGTCCATTTAGTTTTGGGTTTTTTTTTGAAAATAGAGTTGAGTAGTGTTAGGTTATTTTGTAGTAAAAGTTCAATTATTCTTTGACCGTTGTCACTCCTCTTTCCATACCCGTACTTTCCCATTATTAGTTCCTCGCCGGGTTCTCTACAACCAACCTGTGCATTAAAGTCACCCATGACTATGAGGTAGTTATTATGGTATTTGTTTATTATATCTGACAACATGGAGTAAAATCCTTCAGTTTCGCTTTCTGGTGCTGCCTCAGTAGGTGCGTATACCTGCATGATTGTCCACGGTTTTTTGTATCTTGGCATATTGATGTTAAGTATTGCTAACCTTTCTGAGATTCCTATCAGCTCTTGTATGTAGTTTTTCAATGTTTTTCTTATTAAGAAGCCCACTCCTCTTTGGCCTGCCGTTTCACCTTTTTGGTATAGTATGTAATCGTTGTGTTCCACTATTTTCTCCTCTAGTCTTCTCATTTCACTTATGCCTAAGATGTCATATTTTATGTGTTGTAGCGCTTGGTCCAATTCCAATAAACTTTCGTGTTTCCTAAGAGTTCTCGTATTGAGGGTTGCGATGTTCAGTGTTTCACTTCTTTTAGCTGGAGGGTTTTGGTCTAGTGCTCCCGTGGTGACCAGCCGTGTTGGGAGACTATTACATACTACACTGATAATACAACATATTATTAAGGTATGATATTATGCTTGTTTGTTAGTTTGTCCTTCAATCAATGATGTTACAATATAATATGGGATTTTTAAACCTAACCAAAAAAGAAAGTATGTATGTACTTGTAAATTGCTGATTTTTCAGAAATTCCTAAACAAAACTATGAGCTGCCTGAGTTGTACATAAATACCATACAGCAAACACACTGTAGGTGTCTGCGGATGGTACAGGGTGGAACGGTCACTAAGTTGATGGCTTTTAAAGTTTTCCATACACTGTATGTTAAAAATTAAAATATAAATAAATAATTACCCTTCACAAGTCTGAGCCTCTTTAGGGCTGCAGGTATCAAAGAAGTGCGGCCTTGGGGAACCAACAAACAATTTTGTACATTGTACTAGTGTCAAATTAATGAGGAACCCAAAGACGTATTCCTTGTACCACCTTAGCGCATTCCTCTTGGCTATCTCTAGTTTATCTTGCTGCCTTTCTACTATGAGCATCTGAAATACAAGAAAAATAAGATATTAAATTACTAGAATTTTGCAGACCTCCAATGTCCTCTTAAAATCTAGAATTAACTTAGAAATAATCAAATGGATATTGTAAAGGTGAAAGTTCACATGCTTACACCTATACATACAGATATGTGTGTAAATTTGTTACTCTTTCAAGCAGCAAATACTGAACTGATTTGACTGAAATTAGGCATAAAGATGGATAATGCTCTGGATCTGGAAAAAATCCATGGTTCTCATAGGATTAGTAAAAAACCAAAATTCAGGCAGGCAAAGCAAGGCAACAGCTAGTAAATTATAAAATGCCAAAAATGCCTTAACAAGTAAATCATCACCAACCAGGCTTTTATCACCATGTATCCTCTTGGAATGATATATTTATGACTATAGCCATATACTGATCAATAAGTATGTATTGGCAGGCTTCAGACACTTTTAAGTACATGCTGGGAAACTCAGGTTTTTTAAAAACGATGTAAATAGATAGATAGATAAACACTTTATTGCACACCACAGAATAAAAATATAAAAAAAAGAAGAAATAATGAAAACAAACTTAGGAGTACAACTTGGCGGCCTTATCGCTACATAGCGATTTCTTCCAGTTCGCCTACTTACCTAAAGTTACACTTGTTGCACATATTTAAAAGTACTCCATTATGTATTAGTTATACTCACAATTGCTAGAGGCACTGACAATGAGACGGCCATCAGCCACTTCCAGCTAACAGTGTCTCCGGTGAACTGATAGGAAAGTGCTGGATCATTGCACTGGAATCCAGTCTGGCCTCCGGGAATGAGCTTCGTTTCAATTAGGATGAATATTAGAAGAACTGCAAACCGTATCAAAATATTAACATTACGAGTAGTTAGCTACTAAGTAATGTGATAAACAGTCGAACCTGCAGTGAGAACTGGGTAAGCGAGAAAACTATAAGTGAAAGTATTTGTCAGGTCCCGTCATTTTGCCCTCCTAACTCTGAAACCTGGGTTATAGTAGTGTTATTATCTCGCTGCAGACTCGGTCATAAATCATTCGAGTGTTTCGCTTTTGTTGTTCTTTGTTGAGTTGTGCATTACAACAAAAGCGAAACACTCGAATGATTTATGACCGAGTCTGCAGCGAGATAATACTACTATACTTAGTGAGAAACCTCTGTATGAGAAAAAGAGATATCGGTCCCCTGAGCTCTCACTTTGTTCGATTGTAGTAGCACTAAAAGATAAGCACACAGAGACAAAGCGACAGAATCAAGGGTGAAAGGAAATGGGTAAACAAACACTTCTAACCTCGATGCCAACGATTAGTTTTCGACCAAACCAATTTCACTTTGTTCAACATTTTACAGAGTTTTCACACAAAACACGTCCGTTCACTGGGAAATAGGACTTCAGCCAGTTACCAACACATTGCTCATAAAACAAACTAATTTGAAATGAAAATGATTCACAAGTCGCAATACGTAAGCGCAAAGTGCTCGAGAATTAATAATGAGCGTAATTATTTACGTCACAAACACAAATGCAAATTACGGCGGTTTCGTAATCTTGATATAAGTAATAGTCTTAAGATAAACTATCAAACTATTACGATATGTAGAAGATATTTTGTAGATTCTACTTGAATCTTATGTTTACCAGTGACCTTGAACTCTGACGACCGAAAATTTATAAAAAAAAAAATAAAAAAAAACACCCACGCCCTCACGCCACAGCTGATTTTGACTTTGACATATTTTTATGACAAGTACGTAGGTACAGAAAAGAAAGTTTCTACCCTACCGCAATAACGGTAACATAAAAGCCGATTGTAATAGCCAACTGCAACTAAAATATTGAATTTGCTTTTTCGAAAATTGTAAACTATAAAAGTAACATATTGTATTATTTAATTTTAGGAGTACGTCGGTTGATTAGGTACATTTCGAAGCATAGATACCCAGATATCTCTCTCTATCTCTCTCTCACTATGAGAAAGCCGAAGGGTTTGGCTCACACTATTTCTGTGGTTTGGCTATCACGTCTTGGCTAGTTTGGTAGGCTTTAAACACCTTTGAGAATCCCATGGAAACTCTAAAAAATGTAATATGCAGGTTTTCTATCGCTGCAATTTTTAATTAAAAATGGTTGTAAACTATATTATATTAATAAGCGTTCGACCTGTAGATGTAAACAATGGACAATTATTGTTCTCTCTGATATAATAATGTATAACTGTGACCGTTAAAGTACCTAATACACAGAGATATATAACGATAGATACCTATACTTACCTTGCACTCGATTTCAATTTACAATATTTTGTACGTAAAGTCTGTGTGGTACCTACTAGGTAAGTACTTAATAAATAGTAGTTTATGTAACGGTTACATAATGGGGGGTATTAAAATACGAGTGTGAGTTTAAAAAACGAGCCGCAGGCGAGTTTTTTAATAGTATCACACGAGTGTTTTAATACCTAATTATGTAGAGTTTCATACACTACTTTATCTACGCTCATATTATTATCATCGTAATCGTAATCGTAGTTGTAATCGTAATCGTAATCATAATCATAATCACAGGCCCAGGTTGAACGTTACGCGGAACGTTAGACATTGTGTTGTTGTCTATGGTCAATCATGGCCCATCTATACTCTCGGCAATGACTACCAACTATATGTTGTCTGTGGATTCACTTAAAAAACTAAAACATTGTAATTTATGTCTACAAATAAATTAAGACTAAAAATATTTACAAAATGTACACACCGTCCAAATGCTCGCTTAATGGCATGGTGCCCAAAACACTGGCGCTATTGCCTCGCTGTATAGCTAGGCTTAGCCGTTGGGCTAAGTAAGCGCCAGCTCTTTGGTCACCTGACGCGTGAACCAACTTTTTGGATAACATATTCACAAAATTTTTTGTGTCCGATGACCATGGACCTAAAGTCTCAAATGCAAGCGCCGCAAAAACATAGTCCTTGCTGATTACTGAATATTTGCGGCGCTTAAGCATTTGAGCAGACTTAAAAAAATATTACCTAAAAAATATTACCTACCCCAGATAATAATTATTGTAACCGTTAACCGTTGTATTGCCGATAGCGGTACTGTAATCAATTCCTTCAAAACCCCAGATACAAATACAGGAGTCCAGAGCCGTGTATCGTTATGGATATTATACAACTTTCTTTAAATATTTCCATATTAGAGCGATGTTATTATGAATAACTTTTTAATAATTATAGAAGTCTGTGAATAAAGTAGGTAATTATTTGACACATTTCGATTTTATAATTCGAACTTTAAGCAATGAGCGTAGATAAAAAACAGAAAGCAACTAGGTAATGTAATAATTATGTTATACTCAGTAATTGCTAGTTCGTACGGACGAGGCAACGAGGCGGGTAAAATTCGGTTTTTAAATCGACATCTTAGTACCTAACTAGGTACCTTTCTACATTTTGTATGTTACACTAAGTATACCTACCTAATAAGAAAGAGAAGTTTATATTTAAAGTGTATGTTTTAATGTACGATAAGAATGATGAGCGGATCTATGAGACAAGACAAGACCTTGTAGAGAATTAAAACGGCTTTAAAAGTGGCTTTAAGTAATCACTACTTTAACTGTTACTTTATCTACCTTGTAAAGTCAGCAAACATGGTCGTCCTGTTGTGACCACACACGGTGAGTGAAAAATAATTGGTCAAGTGCGAGTCGGTTTCTCGCACTAAAGGTTCCGTAGTCCGTAGGTACGACTACTATTAAGACCAATTCCAGCTAAAACACCTGTAGACGGTGGAGCAAAATAAAACGCCTTTTTGAACTTTTTGGGCTTCAAAACGCTGTGCGGAGGGTTTGCGGCTTTTCGGTTTTTGAAATTCCTAACGGCGGCGTCCTTTTCAAAATGCGCGGTGTCTATCCTCTGACGTAACCGCCTAAAGCCCTCTGCTAAACGTTTTGTTTGCACTATAAAATAATTACATTTGCACAGATGATTAATAAAAATGCATTCTTAAATAATTCATGTAAACAATAAAATATTCGCGTCGTTTACAACACCTCTGCCCGCCAAATTAAAAAAATTAGCAAAAATGTTTATTGTATGGGAGCACTCCTTGAATATTTTTATTTTAATTTAACTAGTTAATAGGGTATATTTTAATTTAACTTACTTATTAACACTATTAACTATTTATTTTCAAAGTGAATATGTCACTAAATATTCTTTAAATATTCTAAGCGTCTACCTGTCACCGTTATTAATATCAAGCAAAAAAATTACGTTTGTAGTATGGGATTTTTTTGAATTTCGTCATCTGTGAAAATTTCAAGTGACTTACTGTCACGTTTCAAGAGATACAGCCTAGTAGCCACTAGCCACAGACTCACGGACATCGAAGTCTTAGTAATAGCTTCCCGCTTTTACTCTTTGGGTACGAAACCTAAAAAAAGCATTTTAAAAGATGAGTAAAAGATTTTGTGTCCTGCGGGATTGTCATATATTAGACAACATGGGGTTTGTAATGAAAATACGGATTAGGTAGTTAAGTATAATAGATTCTTGTCTGGTAGGTAAAAGCACTTGACTGCGATCTCACCTGATGATAATTGTGACGACTGACGATGCAGATGTTATCGTACTTGTTGGGAAGGGGAACTAGCTTCCCGGTTTGTACACAGCATCACGTCAGAACGCTAAATTGTCTGGCTATGCGTCTTTGCTGGTAAGGATAGTAGGTAAGTATAGCCTCTGGTAACTAGTCTCGGTGGAGTCAGACAGGCAGTTTAAAAATCATAAAATTATGAATTTGCCGGAACGGGAATTAAACCCGCAGGCTCCCACTCAATATAAAATTAAGTACCTACAGATGCGAAACTGTTATTTCGTACCTACAGCTCTATGGGAGGCACTGTTCTGTACTCTACTCTATGGTACGCTGTGCTAAGTGGTTTTGTAGGTAGGTACTAAAAGTTCGTGTGTGGTGCATGCATATAATCGGTGACAATAAAAAAGTTGTTAATAAAACAAAAAACGTGCGATGCGGGCTGTGACACTAATTTGTAAGGAGGACGCACAGTTTTGAGAAGTTTGAATTATTAAGTTATAATGCGTAGGTTATCGTCTACGTACTTAACTGGCGATTATATCTGAATAGAGCTAAAAATTAGAAGTGGATACCTACTACCTACATATCTCATCACAGACATATTATCATTCTAACGTGTGTGTATATGTTTGTTAACTAGGTATTGCTTCACGCCGCAACTAGATATACCTAGAACCGATTTGGCTGTTTGGAATGACAACAGAATATCCTCAGGTTTACAAGGGTTTACCTAACTTTTACTACCAGCAAAGACGCACCGCCAAGCGATTTAGCTATCCGGTGCGATGCTTGTAGAAACCGCTGGGGTAAAAATTTACCCCAACGGTTACTACTTGGAAGGGTAAGTAAATACTTACCCTTCCAAGATAGTACGATAACATACTTAAATAAGTAATAAGCTGGTAATAATAATAAAATTACTTAAATAAGTAATTAGCCTGCATTACATCACCATCAGGTGAGATCGCAGTCAAGTAGGTACTAACTTGTATAGAGTAGGTACCTACCTAAAAAAATTATTGTAAGTCAAAGTTCTTTTTCCAAACGGCAATGCAGAGTGTAGAATTATCAAAATACGATATTTATCATCATTATTCATTTATGTACCTAATACAACGAACATCATTCTTACGAAAAATTTTTAGCACGCAACTATGCTTATTACTTATTTATGTAGGTAAGTACTGTTTAGAAGCTACGATGGTTTGTAAACACGAACTCACAATTTCAACGGATTACGATGTACGTTTCGGAGTTGAATAACGAAATGAAGCCCTTTGTTTGCTTTTCCGGAGGTTTTATTTGGACGCCTAATTATAATGCATGTTGTAGGCAACATTTGAAAGATGCACATCTATGTAAATACCCATGATAGAAAGCTGATTTTTCTGTCTATTTTATTTTGTAAATTATAGGCAATGAGACGACGCGACAGCAAAGACGAGGAACTATGACTGCGGCTTCACGAAGTGACCTATTTTGGATTTTTACTAATCCCAAAGCAGGTATATATACTTAGTAAGCTGTGGATTTTCCTGGTTAAAAAGTAACCTATGTGCTAAACTACAGTATAATGTTTTTTCATTACAATCTTGAGGATCGTATAGACTATCGTTGTGAGAAAATCGGCATGCCTGGGGGTTCTCCATAACGTTCTCACTTCTCAAAAATGTACGAGGCCTAGATACCAATGTGGACTTGGTCAGCATGATGAACAGAGGCCAAAGCCAAATCAATTTATATTTTTGTTCCTAATAGATGATATTACATTACAGCTTATATCGAGGATCCGCCAATAGGGTTTCTTTTAAAGTAGGTATTTGAAGACTTTCCAGGTTTGAAACCTTTAACTGCAGCATAATAAAAACCATCCAAACATAAGTGTAGATTAGCGGTGAAATCGTTTGTTTGTCCGTCCATCTATGTACAGAAGACTTGTAATTTGTAAAGATTCGACTATAGGGCTACCACGAACAACTAGTAAATAAGACTTCTTTTTATAAACGTAGGTATAAAAAATAACGACAAAATAAAAGTTAATTATTTACATAGGTAGGTAACTTAGAATCATGGTGATTTTGCGGACCTCTTATTTTCCGATGGGCACTTGCTTTGTGATTCCTACCTCTAGCCATGTTGGCTGTTGCTTAGAGATTCTATTTTGGTTGTTTATATGTATATGACTTTAGTGGATTCACCTTTGACCTACCTACCGTGTGAATTATCTGTGGTTTACACATAGAAGTTAGAACCCTCAAAAATTACACGCAATAAAAGTTCATAATCGAATCAACGCAATGGTGAAAGCAGTTTAAGTAGATAGGTACCTACCTAATGGTATTAATTGCATTTCCCTTGCGCTGTTTGTACTGCACTCTACTGCTTATTCACGGGAGTAAGACGAAATTAGCGATCTACAGGTACCTAGGGACTGCAAATTGCAATGGAGGTCCATTATCCAGCGGATCCGGCGACTAAAAATGTTCACCGGATCCCAACGGCGGATCCTAGCGTGAACGGCGTATCGGTTTCGTGAGCGGCATATCGATTTTTTTTATCGTGATTTTCAATTTTTTTTCTAATTTATGATATAATTGGTGTGCGTTCCGACTTAATATAGTATGAGGTTCCGACTTCCGCCAGCGGAATTTTGTCGAAATTCTTAGTTTTAAGTATGCAGATATTTAGTCTATTATGCCCTGTAAATAGAGGTTGAATATTCTGTAATACCGCCAAAGAAAGTATCTAAAAATTTGAGAAATTGAAAAAAACCGTGTTACAAAATTGTAGAAAAATCTATAGGTTTAGGTTTATAGATATTTCAATGCACGAAGACGCGCCCACTCTGTCAAAATCGCTGTTGCTTCATTGGATTCGTATGGAGTTTGAGAGAGTGGGGCGCGTCATCGTGGATTGAAATATCTATACGGCATCAGGTAGTTACTAAGACACCGTTGTCGCTATGGGATTTCTCTCGTGAAATGGGATCTGCCCACCCTAAACGTCTTTCGCATAGGCTTAAATGGCACCATCACTTACCATCATAACATGAAATTGCACTGCTCATAGAAAGGCGTTGTCGATAAACATCAAACCCCTTTATAATTCGTAGGCGGCTCCGGTCACGATCTTCGCTTACGATATGGATTCGTTTTGTTGCACACGCTAGCAATTTACTTGCAATATTACTGTAGGGCTAGTACAGGTTTTAGTACAAATTTCGAGAGGACTCGCTTCGAATAAGTGCAAAGGATTTCTCCATACACCTACAGCCTCCTCAAGCGAACAACCGCCAAAAGCTTAGTTTACAATATTTCCGCTTGGGACGCTGGCTGTCGATGTTTGGAGAAATCCGTTTCGTTTATTCGAAGCGAGTCGACTCAAAAGATGTACAAAAACCTGTACTAGGTAACCCTACTGGATTGCCAACACTACCCGGCCATCATGCTAGGGCCTAGGGCGCTATAGATTATGCAAGGTACATTATGAAAGGACGTATTTCTCCAAGAAAATGCTTAGCGGTAGAGTCTGACATAATATCCTAAGTGCTTGTATAATGTAAGGAGGCCAATGTGAAATACTCTTTTACATAGACCTACCTAACGTTAAGATTTTTTGAAGTGAAAACTTCTTTAGGCGCATTTTTCGAGATGGGGAAAAACCATTGAACTCGCGACATCGACTCGTGTAACCTTATGGTTGTAACCGACACTTCATGTGATTGTTTTCATTGAAGTTTTCATTTCTGTCATTACTCTCGGCTAAGCAGAAAACTGCTGAGTTGCCTCATAATAATTTATCTCCTTTCCATAGCCAAATGTTTAAAATCTTATCTGTCTTATATCTTATATTCTGTTTTAAATATTATCTTGTAAGTAGCGTGAAGGAGTATTATTTATTAGTGTGTTGGCGCCCATGAGGAAAATAAATCAAACAAAGGTTTAAATTAAATATCTACTTATTTATTGAAAGTCAATATACAGAAAGACACGCACATTTTTCTTATTACTAAATAAAATAACTATATTTACAAACTTAAAATACACACTAAATGCAAAGGAATGTCTTGTTCAGAGATAATAATACAATACGTTAGAAAGTACGAATCCTTCATAATTATCGCCTAGGTACGCGCATGAAACTAAAAAAAAAACTGAATGGTTTGAAGACAGATTTTTATATACTTGAATATTTTTCAATCTTATTACTGTTTATAATTTTATTCTAAACTTCTTCTTCTAATTTTCGCGGAATGGAACGGAAGCGACTTTTTACAACGAACTTGTACGTCGCGTAAAGAACTTTAAGTCAATTGTATAACGTATAAATTAAATAAGAGCAAAAAAAGTCGCGCAGCTTCCGGGGAATCCTCGCGCATTCTAGCGAGAATTGCCCTAGCTACTTTCGACGCCATCCGTGGAATCCGCAGGAAGTGGCGCGAACGAGGAGTCGCTAGTGTTATTGTCTCGCACAACTCAACAATCAATATTTTTTTTCAATTTTCAATATTTTTGGGAATATAGATAAGAAAAATGTCCGATAATTTTTTAACATACAATACATCTCGTCTTTTAGTAAGTTTTTTAATTATTTCATGCTTTTTTTGCGCTAGCAATAATTTGTAATTATTTTCTTCATAAAAAAGTTAAGGTGGGTAATGGCTTAAGTTACTAAACCTATGTATCTTCTAGTAGCAAAATAAGAAAATAATATCTAACTACTTACTTACCGACTAGACAGGTACTATACATTAAATACTTTCGTTGGTAAATAATTAATAAATAACTTACTTAATCGTCAAAATCTCTAAACACTTAAGTATATACAAAGGCGAAAGAAATAATTAGGTATTAATCGTTGTCCATATTTCAAATATTTTTTAAATGAAAATTTGAAAAACAAAAGAGTACATATTCTTTAAAAAATCAGATTTTTACACTGGAATATTATACACATAAAATAGACTTAGTATATTTTACTTGATAGCTAATTCACAATGCACTGGTAACCTGCAAAATACCTAGGTGAATTTTCTCTGTAATGTAAAAATCTAGTAAATACCGACTATTTATTACTAAATAAATAGAGGTTTATCATAAGGAAAAAAGGTCAAAATTGTTGTAACACTATGTTTAAAAATAAACATAGTGTTACAACAATTTTGACCTTTTTTCCTTATTACACCAACTTTAGTATGTAGATTTCATCATTTATTTTATTTTTGAAATGTCGAAAAAAAGTAGCAAACTTTTTCCGAGTCGCAAAATCTACATCTAGAATAGTGTTGCCACATAAAAGCTTCACGAAGTCATTATTTTATTTAAAATACTACTTTTGGTTTTTATTAATTTATGATTATATACCTAGATCCAACTACGTTTATATCATTAATCTTTAATTTCTAATTAGAAGAAAATTTAAATGTGTCCAATTATTTTACATTTATAATTAATTACAATAATACAACCAATTCAAAAAATATTGAAAGTCATAATACAATAAGTCATACAAACTTCTAGTTTCAAATAATTATAATTTTTAATTAGTGTAATTTCACTTAAACCAACATAAGTAAAATAGCACGATTTTAAATTAGTTTTATTTTAATCTCAGAAATGATATATGTGTGTCATTAAACAATTTTCGTTTTGTATTTTTACGAATCTGACTCCTAATTAGAGTTGATATAATAATTTTTACTATGCTTTTATTAGTCCATATTTCTATGTTTAGTGTTACCACTTTTCTGTATATTTTGACCGGTTTTAATAATTAAGTCATAAATGTACCTCTGTATTATCCTTAATACGGTTGCTAGTTATAAGCTTCAATTTCTTCCATAACACTTTTTTATTATTCAAATTCAATTATTACAATCCAAAAGTATATTAAGCTTTAAGACCTATCGTTTCATTGATGGTCGCTTTAAAATAATACGGTCTTGATCATCAGATTTCGCATTATGTTCAAGTCTTTCTTAGTATCTTGTTGGTTTTAAGACTTGATAGTTACTAGGTATTATTTCCGGTCTTCATCGTCTTTCTTTTCACCTTTCGTTAACTTTACCGGTCAAACTCATCACTTTCCAGGATTTTCTTCTTGATCACTTGCACATTCATCCAAGTCTTTCATCACACTGTGTCCATAAGGCTCGGGGCCTTACACCGCTTGTGGCTATGGGACCACCACGCGAGGACCGCTGGTCAACAGCCGTCGCACCGACTGGGTGTTGTTACCGTCGCTGCTGGATATGTCACTGGTGCTCACCACGGCCGGCTGAGAGAAGTTCTTGCAGAGTACCAGCACCTGGAATTAAAAGGCGATGAGTTAGGCCTCGTTTTTTTTATAATTACTGTAGATATCCTTGCGCTTGACGACAATCATGCCTGATGGAAAGCAATGATGAGGTCTAGGTTGAAACGCGTTTGCCTAGAAAATGCCTATTCGTTATTCTATTGAAGGCACCCAGATTGTACTTGGTTGGAAACAAGGAAGCTGAAAGGGTCCACACCTTAGTATCCTATATTAGTTCCTTCTTATCAGAAACCTGGAAGAAAATAATGGAATCTGAAGAAAATAATGGAAACGATGAGTCCGATTTGTCACGGTTCGATAGTTTGATCACGGTTGCTGTTCTTGAAAATGTGACTTTTATCGGCGAATGGTTTTATTCTACCCCTTTGTGCTCGCTCAAAATCCTCAAGAAACCAAGCTTGAACTATTTACGCCGCTTGAGCTTCTGCTACCTTTAAATAGGCTGAATAAGATGATGTTGATAAGGCTCTGTGATGAGTGATGACCAGGGGCCTATGAAGTTGTAAGAGGTCTTACCGTGTACATAACACTGCACAGCCCCATCACAGAACCAGACAGCACGTCAAACCAGTGGTGCCGGTGGTCTGTGATCCTGGTAAGCGGGCAGGTCGTGGCGTAGATGATGCACAGGATCTGCAGCAGCGGCACCACCAGAACCGAGCGGTTATGCCAGCTGAACGCCCTTCTTTGGAGGTACCACTGAAATTAATGTGCAAATTAGTATAACTACACGATGTATTATTGCATGTGATCGTGGACGCATGGGGGAAATTAGAGAGAATACACATAAAACATCCGTATGGCAAAAACCCCAAAGAATTACATCTGTCCATCGCAATTTTAACCATTTTCTCGGGAAATAACAGATGACAAAATTATTATTAACCAGATATTGGCACCCCATTATCTCTACAAGGGAGATCTTTTTCAATCGTCTATACTTCACCAATTTAGTGGTAACCATTACCAATTTAGTGGTAATGGTATTATTACTAAAGATTCAATTTTGTTCTCTCTTCCTAACGTTTGTCTGCTAGCAATTGTGACATCGCGTCATGTTGGTATCTCACTACGACTACCTACGTAGGTACTATTATTTAATCTGTGCTGTTGTCATCCTGCAATGCTTCAGGGTTAATTATCAAGACAGTCTCTGCCAGCGCTTCCGCGTTGGGGATTAGGATGACGGTTCGAATAACAGGGCTGGCTGAGAGCAAAAATTTTCGAAACTTTGCTTTACCACCATTGGTGTTATTTGTTAATCACGTATCAATACTTCTGAAAGTGATACTGTCTGAATAATAAATGACAGGTGAAGAGAAAGTCGTCCAGAACGAATGGCTAGGTATACGGAAAAGTCTAGTTTGCTGATGCCCATCCAGCATTCACCCACTTCCGCCGGACCCTTGGAATATGTACCGTTATGACGGCATGTGTAGTGGTGTCATCATCATCGACAAACTCTACAAACTCTACATCTATATTGTACGTGTAAAATTATGTTCTTACCGCTAAGAAGAGTCCGCTGTAAACTGAGAGGGATGCGTGCGCAGACGGGAAACTTCTGCTGGAGTCAATCTGAAGATACCGCGAGAATCGCGTCGACGTGCATGTATAGCTCAGGACGTACTCCGACCTGAGAGATGAAATCAATACTTAATACCTGGTTAACATTAAATAAACGGTCACCAAGCTTCATACAAGCCCCGGCGTCACATAGAGAGTTATTGGATGACAGGATCCTTAGAACAACTCGAGTAGTTATTGTATATAACTCAACGTAGACCGAAGCAGGCAATTAAAGACAGCCATGGAGTCATGTAGGCCTTAGCTCATATGGTCAATGGATCTTAGGTTCCAGAGATACTGGAATGGTGATCCCTTATCGGGAAACAGGGTAATTGTAGACTGTAGTATAAGTGGATCGACGGTATCAAAATTGTTGCAGGACTTGGCCGGATCCAAGCGGTGCCGCCATGATAGCTAGTAGGAGGAAATACCTGGTTTGAAGTCCTCTGGTTAAGTGAGGATGAGGAAATTTTAATTTTCAGATCCAGGTGTAGAATTAGATATTAATGTTATACTGTCTGACGACTGTCCTCATGCAACGGCAAGTCTTAGTTACCAGACTCGCATAAATCAGCACTTTGGGCTTCAGCATTTCCAACACGGTTAGTGACCACCCGCCGTTTATGTAACCCTGGTATTTGAACCCAGCTGTCCTGTTTCAAATCTTACCCATTGCAAGTCCTAGCCTTATCAGGCTCGCATAAGTCGAAGAAGGTAGGCCGCGGCGAGCCAACCACACACTTGAGGATCTCCAGGACGGTAAAGTTGACCACCGCGCCGTATATGTAGTCCCGGTATAAGAACCCGGCTGTCCTGGCGCCGCTGAGGAGTTTGCTCTTCTTCATAGAGTACTCGTCGTCCCTATGCAGGATCGTCTCAATTGCCCACATCTGTAACGAGATGATTGCGTGAGTGTTGTTATTGTTATTACGTAATATCGCGGCTTTGAGCGATAAGCGTTGATTTTTCTAGTGCCTTCTTCTATTCCTTTACTCGTGTCTTAAGCATCTAACATACACGTGTACAGGATTAGAAATGATCTAAGAATGAAATTGTCCAAAAAATCTTTACAAACAAAATGCCCTCCCATTACGCCGCGGGCGGTCAATCTCTACAGAAATTTTCCATCTGTGGTGACAGTACCACCTGAGTATAGTACAATCTCAATCTCTACAAGAAATCTACAACCTGTACTTACTAATCATTAACAGTGGATTTTTGAGGGATAGTAACGGATAAGGTTTTGATTTTTGGTCATTATTAGGTATCCCAAGTAGAGATCGAGAAGTATCTTTCATACACAATTATAATACACTTACAATAGCATAAGGTATGATGATGGTGATGGCCGCGACAAGGGAGATGGATATAGTGTCTCCCGTGTGCGGGAAAGAGAGGTCCGGGTCGTTGCAACGGAAGCCGCTGCGTCTGCTCGGTACGGCACCTACTTCCAAGAGGATGCATACTGCCGCCACTGGGGACAAAAGAAGATAACATTAGATTAGATACTAGAAAGGTAGATATAGACTAAGTGGAGCAGACATTATGACTATTTTATCAGTCATCAATTAAGTAGATAATAAATAATAGGCGTTAGGCCAATTTAAATTTTTTTGGCCCTTGTTCCAAAACATATTTTAAAAACGGTTGTTTTTCGTGTTGTGTCCCAAGAAGGGATTCTGGGTATAAAATCCAGGAAATTTGGGTATAAAATTATATATTCACTCCTAGAAAAACATGTACATATTCACACCATCTATAAACTCCATTAATAACTAATTTAAAACGTTGTATTATACTGAATACCAATTTTAAGACGGTCACGTCTCTAGACTTCTTTCCTACAGTATAACCCATTCGCTGAAGCTTTGTCAATGAGTCTTGCCATTTCAGGCGACCGCGGCTGCGCTCGTCTGGTCAATAAAATGAGAATTTGGAAACGACCACTTTTTTCGGTGCGTAGGTACATCAATACAAGACGTTCATAGCTACAGGATGTTAAGATAACAATTAGGTACCTACTTAATTATTTGGGTAAATGTGAAAACGTAAATATGCGTAATTACCTATTAGGGTAATGTTTAAGGAAATAAGGTTTTAAAGAGCATATTAGTCTTAATCTTTTAGGTCGGCCGTTGACTTGAATAACCGATTTTGTCGTTAAAATTCAATTAAGTAATACGTACTTCAAAACCGGCATGAGTATGACAGGAAAATGATTAGTTAGGTATAGCTCTCCTACTAATATTATAAACCCGAAAGTTTGTAAGTATGGGATCTTGGTTACCTACTCTTTCACGCGCAACTACTGAACCGATTTGACTGAAATTTGGAACATAGATAGCTTATAACCCGGATTAAGACATATGCTACTTTTTATCCCGGAAAAATCCATCGTTTCCACGGGATTAGCGAAAAACCGACAACAACTAGAACAATTATCTAATACCATAAAAACACAGTATTTAATCCTGGAAAATTTGCCTATAAATGGAAGCTACATACCTCCTAAAAACCGGGGAAAAGCTAGTTAGTTGTTATTTATAAATACTTGGATGTGTAGGACCTAGGTTATAATAGTTCTCAATGACAAAGAGTGAATTGCAATGTAAATAAATCTTTGATATCTGCGGTTTAGCTACACCACAACTTAATCATCATATTTCAGACTTCATTCAATAGGTAAGTAAGTAATTGTTTTTTAATCTTGATATCCAGTTATAGATATTTCAATCCACGCACAGCACTCTGTCAAACTCCATACGAATCGCATGAAACATAAGAGATTACGACGGAGTGGGGCGCGTCTTCGTGCATTGAAATATCTATGTGAGTCTGCCAATCCATCTACCTCATAGCTAAACGGCTATTATAATAGGTAGGTACTAGGTACGTAAACATTTACGTCGTACCTACGTCTGATTAAATGTAGATCATGTTATCCATGCTTCCATCATGACTACCTCTACTATTTCCATTTGTTTATTTTCTCTTTGACACATGAAACAGATATATCAATAGCGAGGGACCAGAAAGAGACCACGTCTTTACCTTTATCTCTCTCTGGTCCCTCGCTATTGCTCGCTGTTTCATGTGATTTCATGTGTCAAAGAGAAAACAAACGAATGGAAAGATTATACCTATAGTCATGGGATTTTGGAAGGTATGTGTGTCATCGAATATTAATGTCATTACTTACCGATCAAATAGTGATTAGGAATGTATTGCGTTGCTAATTAAAGACGTATTAAGTAGCTACATATATTAATTAAGTAGTTGTCAATAATTCAAAATCGAAAGTCGATTTCATTTTATTTTTAGAGAGCGTGGGAAGAGTGCGGGAGGTCGAATTTATTATTTTTTAGCATTTTTACAAGCACTAACAGATACTACGATTTCGGGATTGTTCGATACTGGAAGCAAATACTCTCACTGCTTAAGACTTGACAAGTGTCAGCCAATCTTATGTTATCATATCTAAGATCGTCATATTGATCGCTCCTTCCATAACTATATTGAAAGAAAATAAAAAATTTATAGTGTGACAGTAGCCCTCTATAAGTCACGTGATCAATTTGTCGATCGAATTTCATTCCATTTTTTTTGCCTCGTAAACTTAGTTTTAAGTCGTTAAATAGTCGTTCAACTATCTATAAGTATTTTTCTGACTATTTATACGTGCTGCAAAAAATACAATGTCGAAGTATCGAAATTCCCATAATTTCGTTCCATTGATATGAAATGAGAGATCGACAGGTTACGCCGTTTGCTCGTTTTCGATGACAATGTGACAGCTGTGGTGGAAAAACTGCCTACAACGGCATACCTAGCGTTAAAGTAGTACCTAACAAAATTTTTACTTTCGCAAGTTAGTACGCTGCTTCCATCTTCGACTACACATATTTCACTGATAAAAGGCTGAATGTTTGAACTATTTCTTAATTAAGATTTCCAATGATTAACGCCGGGACAATGGTTCGGAAATTAACAGACCTCCGGAATATCAGTGAGCTAATCCACTTCATACCTCGGGCACCGACTGGGCCCAAATTGGTAAGAGAAAGCATTCGGTGGACAGTGGACAAAAAATAGAGTGTAGGCGACTAGAAGAGGTCGTAACACAGAGCGCAGCTAATGCTATATAGTAGAAACTATAATCTTCATCAGTTGGAATATTAACTCTGACTTTGCAGTACAAAATATTATAAATAAAAAAACAGTTCCTTTTGACTTGTTTAATTCCAATGTGGCAGAAATGAACTCTAGGTTCTGCTAGGACCAACTCTATAAATGCTCCTTAAACACGAAGACTGTGGTAGTGTGCACATTTAGAAAATGATAAAGAATCGTTACAAAATAATTATAATAATAATAATCCTGTTCTGATTCCAGCATAAAATAAGTTTACGGTATATGATTTTTCGGTTAATTCTATTTAATAAGTTATTTTTATAGCTTGAAAAACCTCTGAAATCATAGTGGAATTGTGAAGCGTGGTGTTGTCACACCCTATAGATGTTCAAAATTCAAAATATCTTTATTTCACATAGGTCGAACAACGTACAGGCTCTTGTAAAACGTCAATATGGTGATAACTACAAGTCGACTTAAAACTAAGTTTACGAGGGTTGAAACGCGCCCTGTACTGAGAAGAAGCCCACAACAGAACTCCCAAGGATGGAATTCTATCATTCCATTTATAGATCCTATAGAGTCTACAGACGGTAGGCATTGAGAATTTTGGAGCCTCATTAATTTTGCAGCTAACGACTGCCATTCCATAGTGCCGTGATGGCTGCAGAAAATCTTTCAGAAGACCTAAGAGTAGTAGGCAAGCATTACTTTCAGCACTGGTCGTTCAAAACTTACTCTAACAAATAGTAAATTCTCTACCATTTGTTACAGTGTACAACGTTGTAAAGACGAACGTTTCCGAATAACATCTTCTATCTTCACCCGAACATAGCATAGCTTCAAACGTGGAACTGTAACTTAACTCTCTATTATACGGAGCGCAAGCATAAATTATCAGGTTTATTAACATCTAAGATTCACAGCCGAGTGGGAGATATCAATTGACAGATAAATTCACTAATTTATGGCGGACTCGCCACGTCACGGGCCCTTTACACAATGAGATAGGGCATTCATGACACGACATATTTGAATGGGAAATTCTTTCGATGTATCGACATTTTTAGGGTCCCGTAGCCAAATGGCCAAAAACGGAACCCTTATATTATGTCTGTCAGTCTGTATTCCGTGAAACGCATTAAGACTTTCACCAAATAAAGAAGAGGATTAGAAAAAAAACAATAAATTTTTAGAGTTCCCATACTTAAAACTGAAACTCAAAAATTTTTTTTCATCAAACCGGATAGGTCTTCAAAAATGATATTGAGGTTTATAATATTATTTTTTTCTAAACTGAATAGTTTGCGCGACAGACACTTCCAAAGTGGTAAAATGTGTACCCCCCTGTAACTTCTAGATCAAGAGAATAATAAACCTAAAAAATATAATTATGATGTACAATGTAGATACATCATGCAAACTTCCACCGAAAATTTGAATGAGATCTAGTAAGTTAATATTTTTTTTTAACCTCAAAAAACAAAGTTAAGTTTGCGGTTCGGTAAGAAAAGTGAGTGAGTGTAAGTTATCGATTAGGTACCTTTTCTATAGTAATACGGAACCCTCGGTGCGCCAGTCCGACTCGCACTTGGCCGGTTTTTTTATTTTGGTAATGGTAGGTATACATATTGAACTGTCGACCAAGTTATCTTGCTGTATTGCAATACTATAATTACAATACACCATAAGCTCAAAGTTACAGGTAGTTTAACTAAATAGTTTTATTAAAATCTGTCGAGCCGTTTTCGACATTTTTCAAGCATTTTGTTTTCTTGTGATTTATGTTACTTTACTTTAGATAACAGGTATTATGTAACATAACATGAATATATATTCTAGTGATTATGTATTATGATTTATGATTCCTATAAATCATATGATATAATATTATGTACACTACCTACGTAATCCTATAGGTACCTATGTATTCAAATAATTGATTAGCTATATTAACATAGTCAAGTTAAAGTTACTTTACATAATAGCGTTCAATTAGCCCGTACCATACCGAATCGTAAAGTTTTATGGAGGATGTTACTTAAAGTAAAAGCATAAATTAACATATCGACGTAACGAGACATTTACTTTGATTATAATATTAGGTCTGTTTTATAATATGCTAGCTGACTCGGCAAACGTTGTTTTGCCGTTTAGAGATATAAAAAAAAATAGATAACAACCGGCTCCCGGACCTAGAGAATATACACTGAAAATTTCATATCAATCGGTCCAGGCGTTTCGGAGGAGTTTGGTAACAAAGAAAAGCGAGAGAATTTTATATACTTATTAGAAAGAAAATAAAGTTTTCTCTTACCGTATTAATATACATTATATACATACAAACTAGTATTACAGTATGAAAACCCTGTATAGGTATACCGATAGCTGAGTTTGTTGCCAGTTCTTCTTCGTGAATCTGCTTTCCGACCTTGCAGGCGGTAGAGTTTTTAAGAGCCTTTTCCTCGTAAATGCTGCTATAATATTTTTGTTTACTTAAAAAAAAATCATATTCAAAATATCTTTATTTCACATAGGCCTAACGTACGGACTCTTGTAAAACGTCGATATGATATTTGTCGCATATGACTGCATGGTGATAACTACAAGTCGACTTAAAACTAAGTTTACGAGGGTTCAAATGAGCCTTACACAGAGAAGAAGCCCACGACAAACTCAGCCGGGTTTTGTTTTCTGTTATCACCACTTCATAATAGCTATAAAAAACTAATTGAGCTACAATTACAGCAGTTCATTCACTGCCAAGGATTTGATTCATGTAAATACATGTAAGCTAATAACTACAAATAAATAAATAAATAAATAAATAAATATTTATTTGATTGAGAAAAAAATAATGCTTAATACTCTAATATGCTTTATTAATGAGCTTTCGTTTTACAGCCACTTTGATTCCTTAATAGGGATAAGTTTAATATTTCATTAGGGAGTTTGTTGTAAAAGCGTATCCCATTGCCTTTGAAATATTTATTTAGGATTTACTATAAGTAATAACTTCAATAATTTAATCGAAGAATCGGTCTACTTTAAAGTCTGGTTGCTCTAAAAAGACGCCCAAAATCTTGGTGCGTAGGTAGGTAGATATATCATTGAGAACGTATTTCCGCTGGGTATTCGACAAAGGGTCCTCGCAATCTATCTTCAAGATCTAGGGCAGTAGAGTGCAATTGTTGTTTAAACTCGCATTTTGGAAACATACGGTTGAATAGTAGGAACGGGCAGGTACGTTCTATCGTTACGTTAAATCAAACTTTGAAGAAAGAATCGCAAACTGAATATCAATAGGAAAATTCAGTGTGAAATTCTGCCGCCGATTCATCTACTTATATATTAAATCAATTACATAAGAAACAAAAACTCTCAGACGTGACTGTCATAGTGAAAGGGTTTTCTATCATGAGGCTTCCACGCCTAAATGTTTAGTCACCTGTCACCAACATTTTCTGGGAACAAAAAATATAAGTACCGAGTTTACTTGGATTTGCAGATTATTATGTTTCAACCACAAACCTGCCAATTTCCCCCGGCTTTAGAGTTTAGACTACACTTAGCTTAATTGAGCTCACACTGTACCTATTTAATACAAGACACGCCGCGTTCACGCTCGAAATTGATAATCGTATGTTTCCTCGATGGGAAATTGATGGTCGCCGGTGCACCGCCTCGGTATCCATTGTGCAATTGAAATGCACCTGAATCCCGATTGATTAATGACCCTTCGATTACATGTCATTGCGGCCATTGTAACTATGAGGTACAAGTACGTAATCACCAATTTACCTTAGCGGAGTAGCACACGTATTCTGTAACTCGGTGCCTACTGGGTATCTAACTATGATAGCCACTTGCGTATATTTTGATCCATTGAAGGTTTGCTATGAAATAAAAATAATATTTTCATAGAAAACCTTCAATGGATGAGGAATATATCTAGGCACCGAGTTACAGAATACATACGTAAATACGCTGCAGACTAATCAATCTTTAGCCTCGCATTCTGATTTCTGTTTTGTGTAAGATTTTGACAGCCGTAATTTGTGGCATTGCTAATTGTAACTAATTTGTAATTAGGCAATATTGTGCCACCCTGTTGCTTGATTTTACTGAATTTTTACATCATAAACATCATTTTGTCAATCCTACTTCTTATAGAATTCCACATCACTACTCAGGTATTCAGGCTATCGTATGGTATTATCGTACAAGTAGCAATTTTAGAAATGGAATAGCTAAGTCATACTAGCTACACCTGCTGAACAAGTAGTTACATACCTAGGTGATCGTTAACAATGATAATATCATTTGATACGTTAATTAATTAACAAAAAATCTGACTTCAACTCTCATCAAACTACTGTTGAATACACATCCTTTCCAATTAACAATTTAAGACTTATATGGTTTTCTCATGGATACCGTTATCAGAACTATACTAAATTGAAATGGGACCACACGGGAAGCATCAGCTTTCTAATAAAAAAATAATAGCCACAATCGATTCACCCAGTCAATCAGAAAAGTTATAAGGTAACAAACATAAAAAAACTTATAGTCGAAATGAGAACCTCCTCCTTTTTTGAAGTCGGTTGTAAAATGTAGGTAAACCGCCGCGCCGCGCGCCGGCTAAATCACTATTTACTAATATTTCTTGTATCTCTTGCCAAATAGATACTAAAAAGGCGGCTAAGCCCTTCTCCATTGTTGCCACTTTTTAACACGTTGTTAGCTACTTTTGTATAATACCGTTTATGACACCAAAAAAATGTAAACTTACATACTTTAGAATGCTTATGTAAATTACTATCTTTACACATTTGTAATGGGTATGTTACTACAACTTTTATGAGTGTCATCTTTAGGTATTACACCTTAGACATTAATTATTTACACCATGTGACTGTTAATTTCCTAGAGCCAAAAAGAGGTTGCCTGGAAGAAATCGCTTGCAGCGATAAGGCCGCCTTTGCATACCATTATTTTATTTTTTTCATTGTATATTTTTTCTTTGCAATGTTTGGGTGCATGCAATAAAGTGTTTCTTCTTCTTCTAATAATAATATATGTACCTACTTAACTAATAACCTAGTATACTGTCTTAAATAACTGCTTATTTATATTATGGTAGAACTTACCTACTAATTTAAAAAATATATCATCAAGTGAATGGAATGGCTAGTTTTGGACGTTGCATGTTTTCAGGTACACCTTCAGGCTAATTTTTTATCCCGAATAAAACCCACGATTCCCATGGGATTTGTGAATTACTGAAATTCACGAATAGGTACACGCGGGGAATCTTAATATACCTAACTGCCTAGTTATTCCTTTAAATATCCAAAGTTTTTCGTTTTCCTACTCTTTTCACAATATTATATGAACGAAGTCGGTTAAAAGCAACTTTACACACATACTAAACCGTTTCTGTAAATTATATTAGTAAACATATTATATCGACATAAATCCATACAAAAATGTGGTTATTGACACCTAATTTGCACATAAATATTTATTTTCATAATACCCACATACAAATTACATGTGTAATGCTAATATCCAATATCCCGTCTCGTATTACAGAACAGGTTTTTATTAAATTAGCGTATTGCATCCATCGACCCTATACCGACCCCATTCTAGTCGACAAACATATATTTTCACACAAAACCTATTAACTTGATTCGTATTTAATAGAAAATAGAGTCGAAAATGCAATTTGTTGCGTGTCAAAAATAAGTCTGTAAGTTACCTATGCATGCCGTTCTAGTAATTAGCAAATAAGAAATATTATGGTCAATGGTTATGAATAGGCCATTGATATAGTAATGGTATGTTCACGGATGATTTAGGACAGATGGGATTCGGATATGACTATTTTAATGAACTTCAGATGCTGTCATTTCTTAGGTTTATGGGACGTTAATAGATTTTTAAGGGGATTTTTCAAGGAATTCTTTGAATTAATTTACGATTCCGGAATCATCATTATATAGGTACTTAGTACCTACTTACTATTAATAAAAGGTACACTTATATGCAACTTTCGATTGGGTTGATGTACCTACTTATAACGCTTGAATTTTTTTACACCATAAATGGACTGTAGATTAAAACAGCTGTATCACTTTAAAGTTGTTTCTTGATGTCATTTCTTGCTTGAATTAAAAAAGTGCGTAGTTTCTAGCTAGTTCTTCTCGGTACCTAATGTGCTCTACGGAGAACCTATTTCCATTCGTTTATTTTCTCTTTGACACATGAAACAGATATATAGCAATAGCAAGAGGCAACTTTACCTTTATCTCTGTCTGGTCCCTCGCTACTGCTATTTCTGTTTCATGTGATGTCATGTGTCAAAGAAAAAATAAACGAATGGAAATAGTTTAGTAACTATTATATCAACCTGTGCCATATGTAAGTAGGTACCTTATTAGGTACCTAGATAAAATCAAAAACTTCTTCACGTATCAGCAATTTTAGCACGTCCGCACCGAATGTATACAAATGCGAATAAATCGCTTCCTGTTAGCCAAAAGATGCAGACCAATTCATTTAGCGACTGATGATGTGTCTGAGGAATCGCTTCCGGACACAACTGAGGCGCATGCGCAATACGTACTTACTACAAGTTACGTTACGAGTTACGACTTCCTTAAACTTTTTCTAGAATAAGTATGCATATACCCTGGACAGGGCGGATTACGCGAAAAAAATGACACCAGTATATCGGTGCCAAAAATGCTTGTTTTGCTTGTAAGGCCACGCTATAGTTCACTCAGCAGCCACCACTATAGAATTTTGACAGATGGCGCTACTGTTTGCTTGTAAGAAAACTGTTTACCTACGTAAATCGTGGGCTGATTCTGTATCGTTCAGTTTGTTAGTTAGTACCTAACCCTTACTGGGTTATTAACTAAGAAAACGTAGGCAAAAATCCTATTTTTGCATACTTTTTGCACAAGTTAGCAACTATATGATATGTTGACATGATACCATACCAACCTAGGTTGGTAAATTGTGCAAAAAGAATGCAAAAAATATGGTTTTTGTTTTTGTGTTTTCAAGAAATTAATTCTTGATTTCTGTTAGGTATTCGACGACATTTCGAGACATCATCGAGACCTCCTAGAAGAGGTTTTTAAGGAGGATTTCCCTTCATTGAGAGTTTTCAATAGTGACGTTTAATAGATGGCAGCACTGAGGTGACAAACAGACATACCTCCAAGCTTACACAAATACAACAAATACACACATGACACACAGCACACATGCATAGCAGGATAACTGTCTGTATCGACTTCGTGAAATTCGTGAAAATCGAATATGTGAGGACTTATATTACTTTAAGAACCAAGATGTAAACTATATATTCAGCAAATAAATTATTTCATTTCATTTCATCGATAAAAGCGGGCACAAAAGGGCACAAATGACAAAGTTTTCTCGTCGCATGCAGTGATAACCTTTACCTACCAGAAATCTTGTCTGTGTTAATTCAACAGAAGCACCGTGTTTCATGTTTAAAGAATATGACACTTTCCCGAATAACATCCGTCTATTGTGTATTATACAGAGGCATTACTTTTAATTATGGATTCGGATTGTTACAGTAATCTGATTACCCGTTTACATGGTAATTTGTAACAATAGTATAGGCGATTAGGTACTTTAGGAATTTTTTTTTTTTTTTTTACCCACAGGAAATGCCTGACGCATACCCCTCCGTCAGGGGACACGGAGGGGTTATGTGGGGCTTGCACCCACTAAAACCTGTGCTTTGCCACGACGGACCTCGTTGGCGGGAGTACGGGATTCACTTGCGTATTCACCGCGCTCCCGCCAGGCCTCGACCCGCCACCGAAGCGGCAGGTCCCCCCACCGAAGCGGCAGGTCCCGCCACCGAAGCGGCAGGTCCCGCCGCTGCTGCCGGCAGCCAGGCCGCTGCCGACCCTCCTGGGAGGCGCGTCCCGAACAGGTCGCGCCACCACCTCGGCCTGTCGGTGGAATTCGGGTGACGGACGCCAGAACCCCTTACGTACGTCACCCGCAGGCCGGCACCGGTCGCCGAAAGAAGGTGTTCGCACCCCAGCAACCGGCGCGTCTCCTGCGAGAGGGATGTGCCGCCGTAAATATCCCTCTCGACGAGCGTTCCCGCCCACTTCGGTGATTTTTTTACGAGGTTGTCTTCCTCGTAGTGCCCCGAAGGGACTTGTGGGCGTTTCCGCCCCCGCCTGTAATTTTTTAATGAGGTTTTCTTCCTCCTCCGGGGTTGGTGCGTTTCGACACTGTGCCCTCTGCTGGGACTCAGAGGGACACGCGAAGAAACGTCACCTATCCGCCGGGTCAAGCTATTCGCCGTCGGTTATCAACCGACGTTACCAGGGAGCACCGGCCCGTGTGCTACAGAGGGGCACCGTAGCACTTGGGCACTCGTGGAGGTTGCTTGGCGGAGCCCCCCAGGTACTTTAGGAATGATACTTACCTCTCAGAATACAGTTATTCTGTATTCTGAGACTTACCTATGTGTTTTACAAAATCTATAAATTACAGTTGGTTTCATGGCAAACAAATAGTATTTAATAGGTATTTAATCGCCGTGAAGAAAATGAAATAAAAATATCTGCCGCTCTTCAAAAAATATTTTTTCTCTAATACAATAAAATTCTAGTGCTAATTTTTTGTTACTCCTCCGAAACGGCTCGAAAGATTGTTATAAAATTTTCTGTGTATGTTCGATAAATCTGAAAGTACGTCGTAAGGTATTTTATATCCCTAATGGCAAAACAAAGTTTGCCGGGCCAGATAGTTCATTTTATAAAACGCTAATTTCATCGACAACAAGGCACGATATTATGTCACGGACGTTTTTAATTGAAGACGTTAATTAAATCATACATTACAATATCATTTTTCCCATGAGATCTTCCCAAGTATTGCGTAATAAAAATAACATTTTAAGTAGCTTAGCTTTAAATTACATTGACCATTGCATACTATGTTATGGTATTCAGCGGCCGATGAATCCGGTATGTTTACATTGGCGGTGTCGAAACTCCAAAACATTCTTTGCAATCGGATCTTTATTGACAGAACTAAATTACGGCGTGTCACAACTTTTAACTTCCACAAAATCGACATACCAATCTATATTATTGAGGAAGCTTATGCCCGTTTTCACGGGACACTTAAGAGTAAGCCCTTAGGTGGCAGTTAATGTGCTTAGCTGTTCCTTAAAACTTAGCGATTGTTGGTGAAAACAATTTCACGCCAAAAGATGCATTTTTTTTTGTATTTTGTGTTGCAAAAACACATCTTTTGATGTGGCGTTATGCGAATCACCTTCCAGGTTTGGTTTGGTTTGGCATAGGCCGCGGGTTTCCCGTACGCGGCCCACCCTACCGGCAAAAACGCCCCGCCATTAGATGCTGCGTAGAAACCGTTAGGGGCTACTAAACCCCTTACGAGTTAGTACAATAACATCTTCACCTTCATTGTCACTTACCATCAGGTGAAATTGCATTCAAGTACCTACTAAAGTGTGTAAAAAAACCTGTCAAGTGCGAGTCGGACTCGCGCACTGAGGGTTCCGTACTACAACCGGAGGAATAAAACCATAAAAACCACTTTTCTTATCGAACCGCAAAACTAACTTTGTTTTTAGAGGTTTTATTGTAAATATCAAAAAAACTACTTATTAGATCTCGTTCAAACTAATTTTCGGTGGAAGTTTGCATGGTAATGTACATCATATATTTTTTTTCTTTTTATCATACTATTATTTTAGAAGTTACAGGGGGGGGGACACACATTTTACCACTTTGGAAGTGTCTCTCGCGCAAGCTATTCATTTTAGAAAAAAATGATATTAGAAACCTTAGTATCATTTTTGAAGACCTATCCATAGATACCCCACACATATGGGTTTGATGAAAAAAAAATTTTTGAGTTTCAGTTCTAAGTATGCCCACCCCCAAAATTTATTACTTTTTTTAAATTTTGTGTGAAAACCTTAATGCGGGTCACAGAATACATCTACTTACCAAGCTAGCTAGCTAGTTCTTCTCGGTACCTAATGTGCTCTACGGAGAACCTATTTCCATTCGTTTATTTTCTCTTTGACACATGAAACAGATATATAGCAATAGCAAGAGGCAACTTTACCTTTATCTCTGTCTGGTCCCTCGCTACTGCTATTTCTGTTTCATGTGATGTCATGTGTCAAAGAAAAAATAAACGAATGGAAATAGTTTAGTAACTATTATATCAACCTGTGCCATATGTAAGTAGGTACCTTATTAGGTACCTAGATAAAATCAAAAACTTCTTCACGTATCAGCAATTTTAGCACGTCCGCACCGAATGTATACAAATGCGAATAAATCGCTTCCTGTTAGCCAAAAGATGCAGACCAATTCATTTAGCGACTGATGATGTGTCTGAGGAATCGCTTCCGGACACAACTGAGGCGCATGCGCAATACGTACTTACTACAAGTTACGTTACGAGTTACGACTTCCTTAAACTTTTTCTAGAATAAGTATGCATATACCCTGGACAGGGCGGATTACGCGAAAAAAATGACACCAGTATATCGGTGCCAAAAATGCTTGTTTTGCTTGTAAGGCCACGCTATAGTTCACTCAGCAGCCACCACTATAGAATTTTGACAGATGGCGCTACTGTTTGCTTGTAAGAAAACTGTTTACCTACGTAAATCGTGGGCTGATTCTGTATCGTTCAGTTTGTTAGTTAGTACCTAACCCTTACTGGGTTATTAACTAAGAAAACGTAGGCAAAAATCCTATTTTTGCATACTTTTTGCACAAGTTAGCAACTATATGATATGTTGACATGATACCATACCAACCTAGGTTGGTAAATTGTGCAAAAAGAATGCAAAAAATATGGTTTTTGTTTTTGTGTTTTCAAGAAATTAATTCTTGATTTCTGTTAGGTATTCGACGACATTTCGAGACATCATCGAGACCTCCTAGAAGAGGTTTTTAAGGAGGATTTCCCTTCATTGAGAGTTTTCAATAGTGACGTTTAATAGATGGCAGCACTGAGGTGACAAACAGACATACCTCCAAGCTTACACAAATACAACAAATACACACATGACACACAGCACACATGCATAGCAGGATAACTGTCTGTATCGACTTCGTGAAATTCGTGAAAATCGAATATGTGAGGACTTATATTACTTTAAGAACCAAGATGTAAACTATATATTCAGCAAATAAATTATTTCATTTCATTTCATCGATAAAAGCGGGCACAAAAGGGCACAAATGACAAAGTTTTCTCGTCGCATGCAGTGATAACCTTTACCTACCAGAAATCTTGTCTGTGTTAATTCAACAGAAGCACCGTGTTTCATGTTTAAAGAATATGACACTTTCCCGAATAACATCCGTCTATTGTGTATTATACAGAGGCATTACTTTTAATTATGGATTCGGATTGTTACAGTAATCTGATTACCCGTTTACATGGTAATTTGTAACAATAGTATAGGCGATTAGGTACTTTAGGAATTTTTTTTTTTTTTTTTACCCACAGGAAATGCCTGACGCATACCCCTCCGTCAGGGGACACGGAGGGGTTATGTGGGGCTTGCACCCACTAAAACCTGTGCTTTGCCACGACGGACCTCGTTGGCGGGAGTACGGGATTCACTTGCGTATTCACCGCGCTCCCGCCAGGCCTCGACCCGCCACCGAAGCGGCAGGTCCCCCCACCGAAGCGGCAGGTCCCGCCACCGAAGCGGCAGGTCCCGCCGCTGCTGCCGGCAGCCAGGCCGCTGCCGACCCTCCTGGGAGGCGCGTCCCGAACAGGTCGCGCCACCACCTCGGCCTGTCGGTGGAATTCGGGTGACGGACGCCAGAACCCCTTACGTACGTCACCCGCAGGCCGGCACCGGTCGCCGAAAGAAGGTGTTCGCACCCCAGCAACCGGCGCGTCTCCTGCGAGAGGGATGTGCCGCCGTAAATATCCCTCTCGACGAGCGTTCCCGCCCACTTCGGTGATTTTTTTACGAGGTTGTCTTCCTCGTAGTGCCCCGAAGGGACTTGTGGGCGTTTCCGCCCCCGCCTGTAATTTTTTAATGAGGTTTTCTTCCTCCTCCGGGGTTGGTGCGTTTCGACACTGTGCCCTCTGCTGGGACTCAGAGGGACACGCGAAGAAACGTCACCTATCCGCCGGGTCAAGCTATTCGCCGTCGGTTATCAACCGACGTTACCAGGGAGCACCGGCCCGTGTGCTACAGAGGGGCACCGTAGCACTTGGGCACTCGTGGAGGTTGCTTGGCGGAGCCCCCCAGGTACTTTAGGAATGATACTTACCTCTCAGAATACAGTTATTCTGTATTCTGAGACTTACCTATGTGTTTTACAAAATCTATAAATTACAGTTGGTTTCATGGCAAACAAATAGTATTTAATAGGTATTTAATCGCCGTGAAGAAAATGAAATAAAAATATCTGCCGCTCTTCAAAAAATATTTTTTCTCTAATACAATAAAATTCTAGTGCTAATTTTTTGTTACTCCTCCGAAACGGCTCGAAAGATTGTTATAAAATTTTCTGTGTATGTTCGATAAATCTGAAAGTACGTCGTAAGGTATTTTATATCCCTAATGGCAAAACAAAGTTTGCCGGGCCAGATAGTTCATTTTATAAAACGCTAATTTCATCGACAACAAGGCACGATATTATGTCACGGACGTTTTTAATTGAAGACGTTAATTAAATCATACATTACAATATCATTTTTCCCATGAGATCTTCCCAAGTATTGCGTAATAAAAATAACATTTTAAGTAGCTTAGCTTTAAATTACATTGACCATTGCATACTATGTTATGGTATTCAGCGGCCGATGAATCCGGTATGTTTACATTGGCGGTGTCGAAACTCCAAAACATTCTTTGCAATCGGATCTTTATTGACAGAACTAAATTACGGCGTGTCACAACTTTTAACTTCCACAAAATCGACATACCAATCTACATTATTGAGGAAGCTTATGCCCGTTTTCACGGGACACTTAAGAGTAAGCCCTTAGGTGGCAGTTAATGTGCTTAGCTGTTCCTTAAAACTTAGCGATTGTTGGTGAAAACAATTTCACGCCAAAAGATGCATTTTTTTTTGTATTTTGTGTTGCAAAAACACATCTTTTGATGTGGCGTTATGCGAATCACCTTCCAGGTTTGGTTTGGTTTGGCATAGGCCGCGGGTTTCCCGTACGCGGCCCACCCTACCGGCAAAAACGCCCCGCCATTAGATGCTGCGTAGAAACCGTTAGGGGCTACTAAACCCCTTACGAGTTAGTACAATAACATCTTCACCTTCATTGTCACTTACCATCAGGTGAAATTGCATTCAAGTACCTACTAAAGTGTGTAAAAAAACCTGTCAAGTGCGAGTCGGACTCGCGCACTGAGGGTTCCGTACTACAACCGGAGGAATAAAACCATAAAAACCACTTTTCTTATCGAACCGCAAAACTAACTTTGTTTTTAGAGGTTTTATTGTAAATATCAAAAAAACTACTTATTAGATCTCGTTCAAACTAATTTTCGGTGGAAGTTTGCATGGTAATGTACATCATATATTTTTTTTCTTTTTATCATACTATTATTTTAGAAGTTACAGGGGGGGGGACACACATTTTACCACTTTGGAAGTGTCTCTCGCGCAAGCTATTCATTTTAGAAAAAAATGATATTAGAAACCTTAGTATCATTTTTGAAGACCTATCCATAGATACCCCACACATATGGGTTTGATGAAAAAAAAATTTTTGAGTTTCAGTTCTAAGTATGCCCACCCCCAAAATTTATTACTTTTTTAAAATTTTGTGTGAAAACCTTAATGCGGGTCACAGAATACATCTACTTACCAAGTTTCAACAGTATAGCTCTTATAGTTTCGGAAAAAAGTGGCTGTGACATACGGACGGACAGACGGACAGACGGACAGACGGACAGACAGACATGACGAATTTATACGGGTTCGGTTTTTTGCCATTCGGCTACGGAACCCTAAAAAGATGTTAGAGGACCAATCTTCTTCACTTTTCTACAGTCCATTTTTGTCAGAAGAGTTTATAAAGCGTCCACGAATTTCTAATAAGGAAATTGGTAGCGCCGAACGCGTTTAAATTATCCTACATACAAAATTAGTTTATTAGTAACAACTAACACGACGTTATGGTATAAATATTTGCTTCTAGGAGCACCAACATATATTATAGAGTCGTGAAATCGCTTTAGTAGCGTCAGTTTATGGTTTTATTGGCTTGCACGTCGTAAATATGGAAAATATCGTGTACCTACCTAGTTTCTAAGTCTTGCAATCTTATAAGCTGTGTGCCATGATTTAGGAAGTTAATTGATAAGGTTTAATTTGAAACAGAACGTGTTCATCGGTATACGTATAGCAGCCACAATACTCACCTTATTGAGTATCGAATCCCGTTCTACTTATCAAACCCCGTCTTTAAACACTTTATTTTATGTCAAAAAGGAAAATTTGTCTATGCTTCCATCGCGTAGCAATAAAAAGCTTTACGTACGTGATACGTATACGTAATACACCTGAACCAGATTTTTGGCAAAGGATATTTTAATCCCTGGAATACAGAGGATTCCTGTAAAATAATCAAAATCTCCCTCTCGCAGACAAGGTCAATAACTCAAAATGAAAAAAGAATCGTGTAAATTTTTGTAAGTATAAATGAAGTTAAAATAACCAAAATTAGGTTAGTTATTTATTTTTTGACACTGACCCCATATAAGATTAACTCGCCTTACCTACTTGAGACTTAAGTAAGATGAAAGCTCTGTAAAGTGATTTGAATTTAACGTAAGTTTTTTAAATAATGGTCTAAGATAATAAGAAAATTTTACAAATAATAGGCAACCCTATGTAAATAAATAATAGACAGTAAATTTTTCATAAATTTAGCAATATTAAAATAATAAGAAAATTTTACAAATAACAGACAATAAATAGTAGACAGTCCTATGCCGGCACATTCTATATGTTTCATACTTCAAGTCTAGTGTAAAATTATCTTATTATCTTAAAATTGCAAAATTTTAAGAAAATCATTTTTTTAAAATAGTTAAAAATATTCTGTCCAGGATTTTTCCAGGCAACCCATTTTAAATATATTTTCTGATAGACTAAATTTATTATAAAATAGGTCTCATTCTTTTATCAGCTCGAATAAGCTCGATGTAGGTCCGGCTCCCCTACCATAAATACAATGCAAAAATGGCGTAGGATACTGGAGCCGTACGGCGTACCACCATCCCTTAAAGCAGTAATGTTTAGGTAAGTATCGTTTTGACAGCATTACTGCTTTGAGAGATGGTGGTATGGGGTCCCTATCAGTATCACTGTCCAGTGATTCAGCTCTCTTTGCGCTTTGCATTGAATAAAGCCCTCAAAAACTCAGCATTTACGTCATTCACAAGTCACGGCAGGTCACAATATAATCCTCCAAAGTTCATAGCCCGTCTTCCCCTATCTCTGTGACATTAAACGACCCATCCATCAGCACTGTTTATCATTCCGACTGTCTGTCTGTGTGCACAGTAATATCAATTTGACATTTTGACATTGATCTTGTGGGGGGGATCTGTCAGCCATTACGTCTGTAGATTAGTTCCAGATAAAACGTAAAACGTTTGAACTCACTGGTAACATCGCGAGCAAAGGTTCAAACTTGAGATAATTTAATTAGTGCTTGCAATTCACTTTGTATAATTTATTGATGTTAATCTAAAGTGTACAATCTAGGAAAGAGTACGTAAAACCCAAAGTTTTGTAGAACAAACTGTAAGCTTTCAAATAAAATGCAGAAAAAACTACTTTTCCTTAAGATCAACAGTTTTGTGCCTTAGTCATTATGACTTAGCCATTATCAGGGACGATGCTACACCAATAGGACAGTTAAGAATTAAAGATTGCTAGTAGAAATTATAGATTTCTTGGTATTTTGAATTCATCGTAGTCTCTCACTTTCTGTCTTATTGTATCTAGAACAAAAACCTGAACTGTCTTACAAGACAAATGATAATAACATCATGAGATGTGGTAGCACGAGAGATGCGTTTGCATTACCACGCTGCCTGCCTGCATGCAAATGGAAAGTGATGATACAGTGGAATGCGCTTGCCTAGCAGATGCCTATTCACTCTTGATTTGAAGGTACCCGGGTTGTAAGTAGCAGGAAAGACACTGCCTGGGAGGGTGTTCCAGGCCTTTCCAGTGCGTATCAGGAACGAAAAATCATTTTAATTTTTAAACAATGATATTTTTAAGCTTGAATAACTTCTCTACTTGATTATACTCGCAATGGTCTCGTCAACTCAATTTGGAAGGTGTCAACTGTCAGAGAAGTCGATGATGCGGGTAGTGTGAAAGGTTTAGTGCTTAACTGGAAATCGATACTATATACCTACACGTGCTGATATTATTATGCTCGTGACGTCATCCGCATTTCTTGTGTAAATTTCGATGAAATGAAATTCCGCATGCATTTCAGAATTTTGCACCGGCTGTATCTAAATGGGTAACGACAGCTAAATAAAGCTGGTATAAGTGGTAAGAATGAAGTTCGAAATTATAACTATAAGGCGTCCGCGGCTTCTCTCGCGTGACCTCCTATTATACCCCCTGAGGGGTTGAATTTTCAATATTCCTTGTATATAAAGAATTGTCTATTATCTAGTTCAATCCGTTCTGGTCCTGGGGTGTGATGCACAAAAATATAAAATAGTACATCGGTCAACCATCGTCGGTAACCGTAGTAAGGCAGCCATCACCAGCCAATTGGCGCCTTGGCTGCATTATTGATGCAAGCATTAACCAATCAGCTGCATAGACGTAAGCTCGTCGCTGCTAGAAGTTGCAGTATCAAAGGGCGGTAATTTCAAGTAATCAAGTAGTCATTCCTTTCGTTTATTTAAGTAGGCAGATATAGGTACCGATCCATTTGGAAAGGTATTATAATTTATTGAAATAATTTTAATAGATGAAGTTTCTACTTTATAATCACGAAGTTGACGAAGTTGCTGCTATATAATCTTCTTTTTTTACTATATAAAAATAAGTCGGGTTTTCCTTCCTGACGCTATAACTCCAGAACGCACGAACCGATTTCCACGGTTTTGCATTCGTTGGAAAGGTCTCGGGCTCCGTGAGGTTTATAGCAAAGAAAATTCAGGAAAAATTTCAACAGAAAAGCGGGAAAATCTTTTTTCACATACAGCGCCATCTCTGCTGGTGGCGAAACGGAGATCGCCGGGTTTGCTAGTTGGTGATAAAAGAGGATCGTAATTCTAGAGTATACTCGCCATACAAAACCGTCCTTATAGAATAGCTTTCTGCTTGGGTGGCCGCATTAGCCTGACACCTGACACTGCTGACACGACGGTGTCACGGGTGATGTCATTATGCCACAAGTGTGTTATAATATCGATCAAATGCGGTCTCGGCTGTCCTCTGCTTGGGTGGCCGTATTAGCTTGATACGTGACACCTAGAGTAAACAGTGACACGTCTTGACACTGCTGTCACGGCAATGTTGGGGTGTGTTTTAACTTCTAACCGTTGAGATGCAAGCCATGATATCGTGATATCACGAATGTTACTAGATAGATAGATAGTTACATATCTATTGGTTATGTATTTTTGGGGTCCGTACCAAAATGGGTAAGCGGAACCCTTATAGTGCATCTTTCTCTATCAGTCTGTCCATCCGTTCTTCAGCTTGTTTTTTTTAAAACAAGCTGTTTAAACAGTTGTTTATTTAGAGGTGGGGCTTATCCTCATTGAAATTTAAAAAAAAATGTTTTTTTTTAATTCAAAAAGGGAGAAATAAATCTCTACAAACAAAGTTTGTTGCCTTCCGTAAAAAAAGTAACTTTTACGGTTTGGCGCCTATTAGTGCCTACTGCCTTCCGTAAGGATACTTTCTACTTCCAAATGATATCACCCAGTGGTTAATAAGACGGCATCATTAAACTGTCCGTACGTGGCAGCAATGTGATACGCTATTGACACAGTTTAGGACAAGATACATCGCGAGATAAACTTTAAAAGCTTAGCTTAGTTACAAATACGAGCTACGATAATCTACGGAAGCTAATAAAGTACATAATATTATGTTTTTATTGCAAAATACTCGTATTAAGTTTTAGAAGAGTTCTCCTTATATTATTTTGTGACCAGCATGGTAGGCTATATGACGGTACGAATGGTATGACGAAAGCACTCGCATTATAAGAGACCGGACTTTATAATGGTCTGAAGCGCTAAAAAAGGGGCTTATGATCTATTTTCTGTTTTCAATAATAAAATCTAAAAGAAACTTGATATGAGTTGGTATTTTAATACAAGTTGCATCATAGATTTAGTCTTAAGCACTTCATAATCTATGGCATACGGGAACACAGATTAATCTTTTTTGTTGTGATTGGTCTGAAAACTAACTCTCAAAGTTATTAATTAAATTAAGCTTGAAAATGGTTAACGGTATTTCAATTCAGGATCCATAAATACAAACAACAAGCCTGATTCAGAACTGACATAAATGCCGCCTCTCCAGCGAAGCTAATCTGAGTTAGCTTAGCTCGCGGTGTGTAAGTGTATTTTCCTTACACGCAGCATCGTTAGAGTAACTTTTTAAAAGCCCCTGTGTTTAGTTAGTAGCTGTGCTGTGACCGGTTGCCCGTAACGGCGCTTATTTAGCAACTGGTTTTTATAGCTACCGGGTTGAGTGGACACAAGGGTTATTGTTTGGGGTCTGATAAGAGTTGAGAAATATAAAACCAGAGGCAGATGCGATGCAGTAGGCTACAAGTTTATCCGCAAGTAAATCTTTGTTATCTATTAATATATATATAGCTGCTTGTGCTGATTCACTGACTGACTGATTGATCACCTCTCCTGAACAATTTTGTATGAAAAATTTTTTTTTCAATGACCGTTTCGTATACAAGAGAAAAATTCATTCGGAGGAAAAATACGGAGAGAGCTGATGATTGAGGATTTCGAAGACGGGTGAAGAGCACAGCCAAGGGTATTAAAGATAGGTGCTCGACCAAATGTCATTCAAAACGTCATCCAATTGGCAGTGAGCTGAAAAAAAATTCAAAATGGCGGATTCAAAATGGCCGCCATTCGGATTTCGTCGATATCTCAGAAAGTATAAAAGATGGAAGAACGGTTCCTTGACAAGAGTTGATCAGGATCTGAAGGTCTATACGATGGATAGAAAAAAAAATTCAAAATGGCGGACTTTATTTTTTTCATAGAAATTGTATGGGGAATTTTTAAAGGATTTTTATGGGCGGGAAGACAACACGCGGGCCACATGTGGCCCGCGCCCCCACGCAACCTACTAGTTAATACTATAAATAGTTACATAAAATTAAAATTAAATCAAATAGGTACAAAAAGCAGAGTAGCAGTAGACTATATTCTCATAAAATTACTTATACCAGTAGGTACCTACATTTTCCTGCAACTTTGATTTACAAAATAGATTAATGTAAATACTACAAAATAGAGCTGTAACTGGGAGTTCTTGGTTGCTGATTGGTGAATTAGGGTGAACGCTCTAAAAGTCGGCACTTTAAGGGTCGTGTCACATTAGAAAATTCGTAAATGCGTCATTCTAAGCAATTAAAATACGTTGTTTTTTTTTCTAATACTTTTTACTTTTGACTGTGCAAGCCAATTTTAAAAACCGAACTTATTTATGAAGAAGTATTTTTTTTTAATCATTTAAAAAAAAAGTACTAATTTGCCTAAGCTCGGCACTCATGTTCGTAAGTGCGGCTTTTGTGTTCGCAAAGTCGGCCCTCTCGTTTTTCAATAGCGTCTGAAGGAAAACATGCAACACAGCCTGACTTTGCTTGCAGAATAAATGATTTTCTTTAAAAATTATTATGATTAAACTTGATAAAGCTAATGTATAAACGGATACTAAGTACTATTATAGTCTCCATGCACGTAATAACATAGTCTAAAAAATAAAAACAGTGTAAAAAGTTAAACAGTTTTAATTATCTAAATATATAAAAGAAGACACTGACTGACTGACTGACTGACTGACTGACTGACTGACTGACTGACTGACTGACTGACTGACATATCAACGCACAGCCCAAACCGCTGGGTCTAGAGACTTCAAATTTGGCACACAGGTTCCTTATGAGGTCTAGGGGTGCACTTCTTCTTATAATGCCGTCTCCTATCGAAGGTTGGCAACCATCATAGCGATTTGAACCTTGGATACCGCTGCTCTGAATAGGCTACGGGTGCTCTTCCCAAACCATTGGCGTAAGTTTCGAAGCCAAGATATTCTTCTGCGGCCAGGCCTCCTCCTACCTGCCACCTTCCCTTGCATGATTAATTGAAGGAGCTCATATTTCTTGGTATTACGCATCACATGACCGAAATATTCTAGTTTTCTCCTCTTTATAGTATTAAGCACTTCTAGACTTTTCCCCATTCTCTGGAGCACAGCGCTGTTTCGAATGCGGTCTGTCCAAGAAATTTTGAGCATACGGCGGTATACCCACATCTCAAAAGCTTCTAACTTCTTCGACATGGATTCTGTTAGGGTCCATGCTTCCACACCGTAGAGGAGGACCGAAAAAACATAGCACCGTACTAAGCGAGTTCGAAGGGGTATACTTAGCTTTCTGTCACAAAGTACTTTTTTCATTTTAAAAAAGGCGTTGCGTGCTTGCTCTATCCTGCAGCGTATTTCTAAACTGTGGTCGCCTTTGTCGTCAACCAATGTGCCTAAGTGTGTAATAGTGGGGTGCACTAAGAAAGGATTTTTCAAAATTCCCCCCCTAAAGGGGTGAAACGGGGCTCCAAATTTCGTATTTTACCAAGCTTCAATACTCCTTCACGCCGCAACTACTGAACCGATTTGGCTCAAATTTGGAATGGAGATAAATTGCATCTTGGGTTAACACATAAGCTACTTTTCATCCCGGGAAAATTCATGGTTCCCGTGGGATTAGTTAAAAACCGAAATTCACGCGGAAAAAAATCTTCACGCCGGAAGTACAAGACCGATTTAGCTGAAATTTGGAATGGACATAGATGATATACTGGGTTAATAAAAGGCTACTTTTCATCCCGGAAAAATCCATGGTTTTTGCGGGAAAACTGAAAAATTGATATTCACGCGTAAAAAATAATACTTTACGCTGCACTTACTGACCTGATATGACTGAAATTCAGAAAGGAGATAGATTTTATCCTGGATTGATACATAGGCTACTTTTCATCCCGGAAAATTTCATGGTATATCAAAGAAGATACTGACTCACGCACTCACTGACATATCAACGCACAGCCCAAACCCCTGGGTCTAGAGACTTCAAATTTGGCACACAGGTTCATTATGAGGTCTAGAGGTGCACTAAGAAAGGATTTTTCAAAATTCTCCCCTTAAGGGGTGAAACGGGGCTCCAAAGTTCGTATTTTACCAAGCTTCGATACTCCTTCACGCCGCAACTACTGAACCGATTTGGCTCAAATTTGGAATGGCGATAAATTGTATTGTGAGTTAACACATAAGCTACTTTTCATCCCGAGAAAATCCATGGTTCCCGTGGGATTAGTTAAAAACCGAATTCACGCGAAAAAAATCTTCACGCCGCAAGTACAAGACCAATTTCGTTGAAATTTGGAATGAAGATAGATGATATCCTGCGTTAATAAAAAAGCTACTTTTTCTCCCGGAAAAATCCATGGTTTTTGTAGGAAAACTGAAAAATTGATATTCACACGCGAAAAATACTACTTTACGCTGCACTTACTGAACTGATATGACTAAAATTCGGAAAGGAGATAGATTTTATCCTGGATTATTACATAGGATACTTTTCATCCCGGAAAATTTCATGGTATATCAAAGAAGATACTGACTCACTCACTCACTGACATATCAACGCACATCCCAAACCGCTGAGTCTATAGACTTCAAATTTGGCACACAGGTTTCTTATGAGGTCTAGGGGTGCACTAAGAAAGGATTTTTCAAAATTCCCCCCCCTAAAGGGGTGAAACGGGGCTCCAAATTTCGTATTTTACTAAACTTCAATACTCCTTCACGCCGCAACTAATGTACCGATTTAGCTCAAATTTGGAATGGAGATAAATTGCATCTTGGGTTAACACATAAGCTACTTTTCATCCCGGGAAAATCCATGGTTCCCGTGGGATTAGTTAAAAACCGAAATTCATGCGGAAAAAAATCTTCACGCCGCAAGTACAAGGCCGATTTGGCTGAAATTTGGAATGGTGATAGATGATATCTTGGGTTAATAATACGGCTACTTTTTATCCCGGAAAAATCCGTGGTTTTTGCGGGAAAACTGAAAAATTGATATTCACGCGCGAAAAATACTACTTTACGCTGCACTTACTGAACTGATATGACTGAAATTCGGAAAGGAGATAGATTTTATTCTGGATTATTACATAGGCTACTTTTCATCCCGGAAAATTTCATGGTATATCAAAGAAGATACTGACTCACTCACTCACTGACATATCAACGCACAGCTCAAACCGCTGGGTCTAGAGACTTCAAATTTGGCACACAGGTTCATTATGAGGTCTAAGGGTGCATTGAGAAAGGATTTTTCAAAATTCCCGTCTAAAGGGGTGAAACGGGGCTCCAAAGTTCGTATTTTACCAAGCTTCAATACTCCTTCACGCCGCAACTACTGAACCGATTTGGCTCAAATTTGGAATGGTGATAAATTGTATTGTGAGTTAACACATAAGCTACTTTTCATCCCGAGAAAATCCATGGTTCCCGTGGGATTAGTTAAAAACCGAATTCACGCGAAAAAAATCTTCACGCCGCAAGTACAAGACCAATTTCGTTGAAATTTGGAATGAAGATAGATGATATCCTGCGTTAATAAAAAAGCTACTTTTTCTCCCGGAAAAATCCATGGTTTTTGTAGGAAAACTGAAAAATTGATATTCACACGCGAAAAATACTACTTTACGCTGCACTTACTGAACTGATATGACTAAAATTCGGAAAGGAGATAGATTTTATCCTGGATTATTACATAGGATACTTTTCATCCCGGAAAATTTCATGGTATATCAAAGAAGATACTGACTCACTCACTCACTGACATATCAACGCACATCCCAAACCGCTGAGTCTATAGACTTCAAATTTGGCACACAGGTTTCTTATGAGGTCTAGGGGTGCACTAAGAAAGGATTTTCCAAAATTCCCCCCCCTAAAGGGGTGAAACGGGGCTCCAAATTTCGTATTTTACTAAACTTCAATACTCCTTCACGCCGCAACTAATGTACCGATTTAGCTCAAATTTGGAATGGAGATAAATTGCATCTTGGGTTAACACATAAGCTACTTTTCTTTATGGAAAAATCCATGGTATCCGTGGGATTAGTCAAAAACCGAAATTCACGCGGAAAAAATCTTCATGCCGCAAGTACAAGACCGATTTGGCTGAAATTTGGAATGGAGATAGATTATATCCTGGGTTAATAAAAAGGCTACTTTTAATCCCGGAAAAATCCATGGTTTTCGCGGGAAAACCGAATAATTGATATTCACGCGCGAAAAATACTACTTTACGCTGCACTTACTGAACTGACATTACTGAAATTCGGGAAGGAGATTTTTTCCTGGATTATTACATAGGCTACTTTTCATCCCGGAAAATTTAATGGTTTCCATGATAAAAGTGATAGATAATATGCCTTCATGCCGTAATTACTGAACTGATTTGGAATAGAGATAGAAAAATCGATGGTTCCCGTGAGAATAGGGAAAACTAAAAGTCACGCGGGCGAAGCCGCGGGTATCTGCTAGTGTTTATATAAAAAGCGATAAGTAGGAAATCAAATTATTTTCACTTAAAAAATAACAGTTAGGAACACTTTGAAAATACTCTCCGAAAAACATAAATTATACGAATTAATAACAATTGAGTATACGAACTTTATCTTATGTAAATATAAATTATTACCTATCTACAGAACAATTATTATTTGCTACAAACAATCAGACAGTTTTCCTTATAAATAATACCAAGTTATACTAAGGGGGCCGACCTTAGGAATAACCCAAATCCTTAAGTCGGCATCCCCTGCCGACTTAAGGTACTCCATACTACTGATTTTCCTAAGTCCGGCACTCCTGTTTTTTCTTCAAATGTGCAAAAAAATCGCCTAAAATAATTAAAAAACAATGATATATATTACGTAGAATCAATAACATTGCAACAGCAAGTGCTAAGTACTATAATGTGTAATTTATTCCTTACCAACTGACGCTCGGAATTTAGCAATTTTGTAAACGATTCCGCGACTTACGAACTCTCGCTCGTTCAAACGGCAACTGGCGAAAAGCAGTGCAGCCCAGTGTTCCCATATTTGAAACTTTATATCCCATCGGTGCAAACTTTTTAAAAAAAAATACCCATTATGCCTAAGTGGCAACAAAACACTTATATCGACAGAAATAGAACGCAGTGCCGACCTTTGGGGGGGGGGGGGGGGGGGGGCCCGAGCTTAGGAGCGTTCACCCTACATATCAAATAACAACGACTAGCTCAAACCGCTGGGCCTAGAGACTCCAAATTTGGCATAAAGGTTCTTTATGTGGGGGTAAGGGTAATAAATATTGGCTAATTTTTAGCACGGATCTATCAATAGTTCCCGCGGGATTTATGAAAAACTAAACTTTACGTAGGCGTAGCCGCGGGCGACGTAGTAATTTATTTATTAGCGAGTGAGTAGAATTTATTAGCGAGTGAATAGAAGTTGGTACTTGGTAGTTAACTAGTTACTAGTTTGTACGTCAAATACCTGAGTGGTAGTAAATCTTTCACGGAGTTTACAGAAAGCATGCCGACCTGCATTGAACATCTAAATTCTAAACGATTTGATTGCAACACGAGTACTTATAGGTACGATTCGCTCGCATTATAACATTTTATAACAACTGTTACATTTATAACAACTGGATTGCACAATAAACGGTTGTAATAACAGTAAATAAAAACTGAATACACATATTTAACATTTGAATTGATATACATTGTAGCCGATTTATTGTATGTTTGTGTGTGCTATTTACTTTACGACGTTACGAGTATGTAAAGACGGATAAATTATGCTATTCTGCTGTTCGGAATTTCGGTCGCGAAGGCTAATCAGCGTTCTGAATGTATTCATCATTATCGTAATCGTGTGCGAATTCTACCTCCCGATTGGCTGAAGTTAATCAGCGGGCAAAATTAGTTTCCGATTACGATGAATACGTTTTTGATACACAATCTAGGGGCTGAATGGAGACAAGCCAACTAATAAATAAACACATGTACTGTCATGTTTTCTGACAACTTGGTCTCTGTATAATTTTGTTACGTTTCGTCCCTATATCTGTGGTTTCGCCTATACACTGAAGTGATTTTTATGTTTTTTTTTTTGTGGTAGGTATATGTGGGCCGAGAATAGGAAGTAAACCATTTTCCATATCCCTAAGTGAGAAATTATTTATATGGCAAAACAACGTTTGCCCGGTCAGCTTAGTGGTTTATACTTACTGTCTGTTATCAGACGACTGCGCAAGAAGTGGGAGGAGAAGTCAAAGCAAAGCTTCTGAGAAGGGATTATCGAAATCAGTGGACTCACCTAGCAGTAGTATGGGTAGGTCGATGAGTACGTGCCACAGAAGGCCGCGCCGCGCCTGCATCTCAACTGCTACAGGCGTCTGCTGTTCCGATGCCGTCTGCGGAAAAACAAACCAAAAGTTATTACAAATAATAGAAAGAAAGAAAGAAAGTATTTATTTCTTAGTATGCCACACACCACACAACGTACACACTTATGTACTAGAACGATGCCTGAAGCTTCCCCCACCTGGGCAATTGCGCAATAATACTTGTGCTCCTCCTTATAATTACAGTCCTTCCTCCGTTTCCAAGTTTTAGCAAATACCCTTTAAAAAGCCTTTAATACGCAGGAAAATCAACTGCCATAGCCCAAACGAAAGCAAGCTGAAGTGGCAGTTGGCAGGTCACGCATGTCGTAGGGGCGATGGCCCAAGTCCAATTTATACCTACCCTTTAAAATCTTTTAAATATGCAGGGGAACCAACTCCCATAGCCCAAACCATGAGTAAGAAGTAGCAGTTGGCAGGTCACGCATGTCGTAGGGGCGATGGCCCAAGTCAAATTTATACCTACCCTTTAAAATCTTTTAAATATGCAGTGGAACCAACTGCCATAGCCCAAACCAGTAAGCTGAAGTAGCAGTTGGCAGGTCACGCATGTCGTAGGGGCGATGGCCCAAGTCAAATTGTATAAATTTTTCTACCCTTTAAAATCTTTTAAATATGCAGGGGAACCACAGATCAGGGAAAGCCGTGGTCTGTGAGGGGAACCAACTGCCATAGCCCAAACCACGAGCAAGCTAAAGTTGGCAGGTCACGCATGTCTAGGGGCGATGGCCTATGGAGCCGATATGGTGCCTTTCAAAGAACGATAGCCGCTGCATATATTTATTATCCATTGAAGGTTTGCTATGAAATAAAAAAAAAACATTTTCGTAGCAAACCTTCAATGGATTACGAATATATACCAGTGGTTATACTTTTTTGATAGGCAACGAGTTACAAAATACGTGCGCTGGAGTGGAGACCACGTGTAAGTAACGCGCACTTGGGAAGGCCTATGTCCAACAGTGGACGTCTGCAAGCTGATGCGATGAAAAATCTACGAGACGCGGTAGTTCGTAACGTAACGCTACGGTCTACGAAACTATACGATATAATAGGTGTCGATATAATTTGACGACCGAATGGCGTAGTAGTAGCGAACCTGCCGTATGCGCCGGAGGTCGTGGGTTCGATTTCCACTACTGGTAAATGTTTGTGTGATGAGCAGGAATGTTTTCCAGTGTCTGGGTGTTTTTCAATATATTATATTTATGTATATTAGTATGTATGTATATTTATCAGTCATCTAGCACCCATAACACAAGCTATCGCTTACTTTGGGGCTCGATTGCGATGTATAAAAAAATTGATATTTCAATCCACAATGACGCGCCCTACTCTGTCAAACTTCATACGAATCGAATGAAACATAAGCGATTTTGACAGATTGGGGCGCGTCTTCGTAGATTGAAATATCTATACCTACCTTCTCGTAATTTTGACGACCTCCCTGGCGCAGTGGCGGCGCGCTCGGATTCGAGTGGGAGGTCGCGGGTTCGATTCTGCCACGGGCCCCTTTAGCATTTTATAACTTCTAAATTAGCTCAGGTCTGGTTGGAAGGCTTTGGCCGTGGCTAGTTACCACCTTACAAGCAAAGACGCACAGCCAAGCGATTTAGCGTTCCGGTGCGATGCTTGTAGAAACCGTTGGTGTAAATTTACTTACCCTTCCAAGTTAGTAAGATAACATCACTTACCATCAGGTGAGATCGCAGTCAAGTACTAACTTGTATAGAGTAAAAAAAATATTATTAGAATGAAAATTTAAAGGTTAAGGTACCTACCCTTCTGCAACAGGGACATAAGTTCTTAGGTAAGTAGTTATTTCTTATTATACCTTCATTCTTTAGGAGCATCATTGTTTCGTGAACTATGAGAACAATAATGTAAAAGTATGCCAGTATCTACTAACTAATAGTGTTAAGCACCAATGGTCAGTGAAAACAGTATTTGTGTCCTTAGCTACTATTACCGGCGTTTCTAAGGCTTCCTAAGCTCTTAATGAAGCCGTTAAACGTAGCCAAACATTTTACGTATATCCGCTTTTGTACTTGTTTTACGTTAAATACCCGTACAAAACAATTACAAAGAGGTGTTAATATTTTTGTATCGAAACTGCCGTGTCACCTCTTGTTTTTTCTTTTCAAAATTGTCACAGAAAGGGAGTTTCACACTTTAAAATGAACGAAATTTAAAAATTGTATTAGATTGACGGTTGCCTTTGATAGGCAACAAAGGCTATAGGGATAGGCTTGGAGGTGATCAATTTGTAGATTGGATATTATGTTATTCCCATATTTTGTTTTACTTTCGTTCCATATAGTTAAGGAATAAGCGATCGGCAAGTTGCTTTGACGATCGTAGTCGTAGACAAGTTTAGTATGGCTTAGGGTGCAGAATCGAAACAAAAAAGCAAGACTAAAAGAAGGAATTATGGATATTTCAATCCACGAAGACGCGCCCCACTCTGTCAAAATCGCTTATGTTTCATTCGATTTGCATGGAGTTTGACAGAGTGGCGCGTCATCGTGGATTGAAATATCTAACGGAAACTTCAGGAGAGCTTCTATTGAGCAAAAAAGTTCCTCCTCCTTTTTTGAAGTCGGTTAAAAATTGTTTAAGACGTTCATAAAATAAGGAATGCTAGCATTCCTGCTACAGTTTATTAAAGGGACGGACGGACGGACGGTTAACTAAACTGTGGATAATCGGGTTAGTCACAGCCAGTAACGACGTCGGTTCCCGGTTAACACGGTTAATGCTAACTGAACTACCGAGTTACAGGCCGACTACTGCCCAGCTATCATACAGGCATGTACCAATTAGCAGTATTTTTATTTAGGCAAATAGCTGAATCGGCAAACTTTGGTTGGCATATAAATTATATCTCAAGGGGAAAAGTCTTTTCTCAGTCCTAATAAATATTACGGTTTTTTTTTCTTTAATCTAATAAAATACACAAAAATAAAAAAAAATCGGTGAAGCCATTTAGCTTTCGGAGGAGTTTTATATTATGCAATGTGACAAGAGAATTTTTAAATTAGATTTACGATTAAAATTTAATTGCTCAAGCATTACCAAAATAGTGAAAATTGAACTGTTGTGGTACGGTACGACTTCATACGTCGCCTGTCTGTCTGTCTGCCACAGCCGATTTTTTTTACTTGTGTTAAACTGTATGTTCGCTAAACTGTGGCACCTACGATGGTACAGTTTTGTAATAGCTCATTTTCGGACCGGAATGTTTATGTTAAGGGAAATGTAGTTACGGAATTAGGGAAAGGTATTTAGCAGACATAACTAACTGTTCCAAAGAGGTATTTAAATAAGTTAGAGCAAGAGAGTTGTCGGTTAAATAAATTATATTGATTTACAACATATTGCACTGTTAATATTAATTGAGTATGATAAATATGACGAAATGGTGGATTCGGGAGTGATGTAAGCTCGCTACACAGCATCGCTTGGCAGTGGAAAGTATTTCTGGTGGTGTGTAACCTGCTACGGCCGAAGCCACCCACTTGTCTATAGACTCGTAATCCCTGGCTCCCTTGGCTCACACCGGGATTAGAACCTGGGCCTTTGTTCACTGCAGTGAGTAATAATAGTACCTACCTAATATCCTCATATCATAAAGTGCACAAGCAGCACTAGTGTGTGTGCAAACATAGGCGCACTCTCTATTTTATAATCTGATGGGACGACAGCTCTGCCACGACCGAAGAGAGATCCAGATGCAAAACCCACGGCTTAATGTACTCTGCAAGGCACGGTATGGACTAGACCTACTTAGAATTACCAGACAGAAAACCGCAATACTTATATGTACTTAACTATAATAGTTTACTGGACCTCGGATCTACAGTAGAAGCTAACCACTAGACTTGTAGTTTGAAGCCTACGACCTTCCTTGAACTATAAATATCATAGTTAAAGTGTAGAAGGCTTTTCTATGAACACAAAGGATCTGGCAGCATCAATCAGCTATAAATTACATCGTTAAGGCGTGCTTACAGCCAACTGTATAATTCTGAATAATTTGGCAGAATAAAGCCTATACACAATACACATTACACATGCCAAAGTCCATGTAACTTTACTTCAACTTTACAATAATAGTGCTTTCAATATTTAAGACGTAACAAAAGAACTTGTATAGATATTTTAATCTACGATGACGCGCCCCACTCTGTCAAACTCCATGCGAATGAAATGAAACCTAAGCGATTTTGACAAAGTGGGACGCGTCTTCGTGGATTGAAATATCTGTATAGCAATTCATTTTATCTAATCGCCTTTGAATTCGTAGTCTGACACCAAATACGGTATTTAACTATTTTTTTTATAGCTTTATTGTAAACTATAGTAGTTTTATTATCTCGCTGCAGACTCGGTCATAAATCATCCGAGTGTTTCTTTTTTGTATTTCACTGCTGAGCTTCACTGCTGCTTTTGTATTTTAGTGAACAACAAAAGCGAAACACTCGAATGATTTATGGCCGTGTCTGCAGCGAGATAATAGCACTACTATAGGTTAGAAATAATGACAAAGATAGATTGAAACTAAAATTCTTATTTATCCGACAATTAAATTACAAAAGTTACAAGCATTTGAATTTTGGGGTACATTTGGTCCCTTTCTCAAAAAAACGACAATTCAAATAGATCTTTTATGGCATTACAGATAGTGACGTCACCATCCAATATCTCTGTCTTTTAACTATTTCGTTATTTGCTCGATTTCATTTGTGTTTTCAAAATATTGTTTATTATTGAATATATCAAAAATGAATTAAATCCGAATCCGATTCCGGGACATTCTCAGGAGATGTTGACTCTACTCTACAATTTAGCATTGTGAATTCAACATCTCTTGAGGATATCCCCGTGTCGGGACGAAACGTGCGTCGAAGAAAGTGTTGAAAATGTGTGTGGTGTTTCATGTCGGCAATGTCTTCAAGTAGCGGATTATAGTCAAACAAATTAATCTGTCCTGCTAATTATGGATTACCGCAAAACAACGCCTGTTTCCATTCAGTAGGTGAATCAATATTTTGATTTCAGTAAAATACGCTTTTGCAATTGTTGAAATAGAATACATAATATAAGTCATACCTACGTCTATGGCTGTTGGCGACATGTATCTACATATTTCACAACAATCGTCGCTTGGTTGGCCATTGCCTATATCTTTTATCACATTATAAGAGATAGGCAAATTAGAGAAACCACGCGCCGTATCGAATACGATTAGCCTGATCTATTTGCTGTCCGTGTTAGCTTGGCGTTGGTTGGGCAAAATCGACAGATACTATTTGTATTGATTGTTGAAACCACAGACAAGAGAAGTTAGTTTATATTTACAAAATAGACATACACCCTACCAGCAAAGACGCACCGCCAAGCGATTTAGCGTTCCGCTGCGATGCTTGTAGAAACCAGTGGGGTAAATTTACTTACCCTTCCAAGTTAACGGTGTAGAAGCCGTATTTAAGCGATTTTGAGTAAAGTTTTATGCAAAAACTATAAAGACAATTCTACAAAGACTTTCAAATTTACACGTCATGTATTTTGGGTCTTTAATCTAAAATCGCTAAGAAGCAGAAACACGATTAGATAAAATTTTCTCGATAGAAAGTTCTCCCAAAAGTTGCTCCAAAATCTCAGTTTTTCTAGTTTTTATCGGACACTCCATTGGATGTACTTAATTGTAATTTTTGTTTTAAAGTGTCGAGTTTAAAAATATCCAAAAACGCTAAGAAACAGATTTTTGATAACCAGCTTAGTTTTTGAGTAATTAGGTGAAAGGTCGTTTTTCTGTTATATATTCTTCCGCGACGCTGCATGTCGCACCTACCAAATCTCCGTGAGAGTGAGAAAGACAAAAAATAAATTCAATAAAAAAATAAATTCAATAAATCCCCTTAAAGTCTATAGAGTACAAAAAAACACCCTGGACATGGTAGACGGCGCTAAAATGGCGCCAAATTTATCGGTGCCAAAAATGCTTGTTTTGGCCACGCCACGTTAGGCCACGCCACGATAAAAATCCGGTCAACTGCCATCCTGCTAAATCCAACGATTCTCCGCATTAGGTGGTGTGCGATCACCAGTCTTCTCGGTGCGGACATCTATTATGTCACTGGTAGGAGAAACCATAGAGTATAGACCATAAACATAGAGTGGGAGGCTATAGACCATGGAGCGTTTATTGAGGGTATGTATTAGAAACGAGGAAGCGTCAAGCAAACACTTCATTACCTACTACTTATGTATTGAAATGTCAGTTGCTTGTCCTTACGCAAGCTCTCGCGGATTGTGCGTCTGTTTGTAAATCACTATAATAGGTACATTACTGCTGCGGCCAGCAAAAGAGGCATTGATGGACGAACCTGTAACATACGTAAGTCCATCAATGTCTAGCTGTAGTCAAGGCATGCATAGTACTTTTCTCGAAAAATGCGTGGAACTCATCAATATGAACCCATCTGAATATTTAACGCAAACCTTCTTCATCCAAAAAAAGTAGTGTCATCTGTCAAAATTTCCGCTAATACGCCACAATATGGCGGAAACTGTCCTAATAGTACACATAGTGATCTCTATGGTGGACGGTGGTCCATAGACAATACTGCGGTCTGTTACCCACTGACGCCGTTGGTGTCAAAACAATAATTTTAGACACCAGTAAACTGGCGGCATTTTTTCAGTCCGCCGGGTCCTATGTATGTGTGTGTGTGTGTCTTTTGTGGAACTTTAATCACTTCTCAAAATCAATGACGGACAACGCACTACAATAATTTTTCCTGCATTAAAGTTTTCATTTTTTTTTTTCAATAAAAAGCAAGGCAGTAAGTACGACATTTAAATAAAACCTTTGATAAGTTACCTCCTTAATGATACCAGCTATAGAAAAGCTAAATTGTTGTGAATATTTTTTCGTGATTCTTTCATAATTTTTTCAAGTAAACTGCACCACTATACTCGTACCAAATATTTTACTTATATTTTCATGATTATACTCTGACGTTACACAAAATTACTTGCATTACTAGCTAGAGACTCTTGTTGTGAATTGCACAATATTTGCGGCAATGCCAACGGTCGAACATTTATTCCAGTAATGGTCAAGGGCCCGATGCATTTCTCTAAATTACTATGCGGTGCTAGGAAAGTAACTGTCGGCGCTAGAGCCTAGAATCTAGATAGTGCTCAGCGGCTAACGACCTAGATGTCCGCGGGCGCGATAGGCCTTTGTCATTGACGAGCCATTGTTAGAAATCTATTAACTCCTATTACTCTTCCATTCGTTCTTATTACTCTTTCCATTCGTTTGTTTTCTCTTTGACACATGAAACAGATATAGCAATAGCGAGGAACCAGAAAGAGACCACTTTACTTTTATCTCTCTCTGGGCCCTCGCTATTGCTATAATATCTGTTTTATGTGATTTCATGTGTCAAAGAGAAAATAAACTAATGGAAATATTTAGTATATTAGAGTTTAAACCCAATGGTTCTATGACGAATTAGGCCTGCTACTTAATCCATTAATAGTTAAATAAACATTTTTAAGCACAAACTTTTAAATGCGTTTAAACATTTAAAATATCTGCATTACTAACTATTGACAAGTTCCTTAGGGCTATTTTATTTAGCACTTACTAATTACTTATAGTGTGCTACTGCTACAAGTAACTACTTGACTGCGATCTCACCTGATGATAAGTGACGATTCAGCAAAAGATGTCATCACTAATCGTACCAATTTGGATGGAGTACTAAGTATTTAAGTAACCCCTAACGTGCCCTAATAGTTTCTACACGGCATTGCGTCGGAACTCGGAACGCTAAATCGCTAGGCGATCTCGGTACGGTGGTAATTAGCCACGGCCGAAGCCTCTCATCAGACAAACCTATACCTAATATGTACACGCATGCCTGTAGCTGTAGACATATGACTACGATTATCGTAGAATCTCATCTATCGCTGATTCCGTAATTATTGGGGGGGCTATTCACGTTACGTGTCGGCTACATTTCGTGAATGTTTAAAAAGGAGATGGATGGTAAAGTTCATTTTTCAGGGTTAATATTTTTTTCTTTTTCTTGTTTCACATCACTGAGTGTGTGAAAACGTTACGAGAATGTCATAGCAAATCCAAAAAAATTATGAGAAAGACAGTCTTCTTCGATAAGTTACGTGACCAATTTGTCATTCCCATACATATTAAGAGCTTACGCGCTCCAGGCTATTTAATGGCAGGTTACGCACCGCCGGCCAATTTAATTATAATTTATTAATCTGCAATCCAGTTGGCCGTGAGGTGAATTTCAAATATTGATAACGTTTCAATTATATTCGCGAGCGTTGGCGGACGCGCCTTTTTGGGTTACTTGTCAAACTGTCAGTGACTTGAAACGCTGGACGGTGCATAGGTACTAATTACGAGCTGTAGTAATACTCCTGCAGGCAGCTTCATCCGTCCTTTTTCAAAATAATCTTTCTTGTCTTCTCCCAAAACTTTTTGAATATTTTTTTTCGTTCTCTGCTTACGACGGCCCATAACTACAACAAACGCGGTTCAAACCATGTGAATTTTGGTTTTGCACAAATCCCGCAGGAACCATGCATTTTCCGGGATAAAAAGTCACATATATTTTAATTTAGGATACAATATACCGCCATTCCAAATTTCAGCCAAATCGGTTCAGTGAAGGGGTAACAAACATACACACACATACAAATACACAAACTTTCGCCGTTATAATATTAGTGTAAATTTTTCAAATCTTATTTTTTCGTTCACTGTCTGACTATCTCACCTCACTTTCGACCCATAACTACGAGTGTAACAACTTTTTAATACAGTACAAGTAAGTACAATCTCACCTGATGGTAAGTGAGGATGCAGTTGAAGATGTTATCGTACTAATTTGGAACGGCGAAGCAACCCCTAATGGTTTCTACACAGCATCGCGCCAGAACGCTAAATTACTTCGTGCCTTTTTGTTGGGAGGGATAGCCATAGCCTCCCTTCAGACCAATTTAGAAATTATAACATTGTGGCCGTGTATGTGGCTGAAATCAAACCCGCGACCTTCCACTCAAATCACAGCTCGCCACTGCGACACGAAGGTCGTCGATGCCTTGAACAACAGGATCTTCGCCCATGAATTTTTTTTTACTTTTTTCGTTCACTGTCTGCCCTTTCTGTGGCCTTTTACGGCATTCTATAGTAGTGTTATTATCTCGCTGCAGAATCGGTCATAAATCATTCGAGTGTTTCGCTTTTGTTTCGCTTTTGTTGTTCTGCAGTAATGCACAACTCAACAAATAACAACAAAAGCAAAACACTCGAATGATTTATGACCAAGTCTGCAGCGAGATAATAACACTACCTACTATAACAACTGAACGTTAACCTCGGGTCTTGCCTTACCCAATAGCTGGGATTGGATGAAGTTGGGAAGCACGCGAAGTCGCGTGAAGCTACTATTAATAAAAAGTAGTATCACTCTTGTCTACCTGTGCTCAGTGGCATAACCACTTGACGCGTCTGTACCATGTTTTTTGATAATACTCTCTCATTAGTCACTATGTTAGGACGCGTTCACAGGCGCGAATTTAATGTCAGAGGATAAAACCGCTGTATTTTTTTTTTATCGAAGATAGGCTTGCGCTTGACGACAATCATGCCTGATGGAAAACAATGATGAGGTCTAGGATGTAGCGCGCTTGCCTTGAAAATGCCTATTCACTCTTCTCTTGAAGGCACCTAGATTAAACTGGTAGTTTGGAATGACCAAAGGAAATTGCGTAGAATAAAACGACAGATTTTCCACGGATGGGTAAACGTAAAAACAAAAATTTAACCGACTTTTTAAATTTTAATAGTAGTTGTGAGATTGTATTACTTCTTGTTTTTGGGTTTCGGCTGAAATAGTCCGCAAAATTTTTGGCAAATACTTAGTAGGCAAATTATATGCAGGTTTATGGCAATGAGTTTTGGGATCACCGCCGCCCATAGACATTTGCAGCATCAGTGGAACTGCGAATGCGTTGCCCGTTGTTAGAGTTTGATTATTATCTGCCCCTTGAATAATGGCATATTATATGAATTGCACTGCTGCTTGGTTTCATTGGTAGCTGGTTCCGTAGATCGTCATACCAGGCGATCGTGAATTGCCAGTCACTGAGACGGCAGGGATGGGAACATATTTCGAAGTGCTTATAATTTCTTATTCTTACGTATTACTAAATCATTGCAAAAGTTAACACAAGTAAATAGTAGAATAACACAAAGAGTTTTTTAGGAAATCATAAACACACTGATATGGGTGTCGAAGACAGAACCTTATTCTTTGAAGTCGTTTAAAATGTACAGTGTGAACACGCCCTTGTGAAAATTAATTAAATAATTTGAATAAATAGATGTAATCTCTTGTCATAACCGTAAAATATTGCGCCATTGATTGAATTTCCAATTAGGAATAGTTTACTTTAGCTTTAAATGCAAATGAGGCGACAGATAAGTTTCAAAAGTGGGATAATGTGAACGACACTTATCCAAACATGCACGATAGGATATAGGATTTATGTCATTTTATCGTTTTGTATTTACAGAACCTCTATTCTTTTCATTTATTTTCCATACTTATACTATTTCCATTCGTTTATTTTCTCTTTGACACATGAAATCACATGAAACGGATATAGCAATAGCAAGAGACCAGAGAGAGATAAAGGTAAAGTTGTCTCTATCTGGTCCCACGCTATTGCTATATCTGTTTCATGTGTCAAAGAGAAAATAAACGAATGGAAAGAGTATAGTAGAATCCACATTTTTTTCTAACCTACCCGCATGATTTCCCTTACTTAAATGTCAAAATAGACGTAACACTTCTACTTTCTCTCAGTGGAAATAGCAAAGTAGCTTGGAAGCTTAGAAATTGATTGATATCGACAAGTTTTCTTATCGGCTTAGCATTCTAGTTATAGATCTGTAAGTGTCGGGACACACTTACGCATGTATATGCTCACCAAAGATTTTATTATGTAAAGTTAAAAAAACACGTATTCTGATTAAAATAATGGCCATAAGCTAGTCAAAGTTGTTTATACCTTAACAATAGAGCAAAAGGTTTAAGACTTCAAGGGCGTATTTTCTGTGAGGGCGCTAAAGGGCAAAAATCTTTTTACAAGGTCTCTTGTAAGTACAAACTACGAGTAGATTAGACTAACAAGTTACTGAGACACGCCTGTGGCAAGGGCTAGGTCACACGGTGTTTATGGCCTAATAAATAGGTAGTATGGTTAAAATTTACGATAAAATAAAAGGTACATCACAAAAATGTAATTAAGTGAGAACCGTCCACGAAAGTGCTAACACGTTCGCTGCTGCTAAGATTTTTCAGAACTTTCCTTTGGTGCAAGTACGGGTTTATTATAACCCAACTGTAAACAACCTTCTCTTCTCTTCTCCCTTACGGTACGGTACGGGGTCTTTTTTGTCTTAATTAAATACTTAACATAAGAGTATTTTTTGTCTGATTCAGGACGACGTGCAAATAGCCCTGGATGCATTTAGCTACGGATCATTACTATATTTGAGGAGGGAAAAATATCTGTGTTACTATCTCTTTTCCACTTCCATAGAAGGCGAAAGAGTTCTTCCTCGCAATTAATTTTAAGACCAGCATTTTTAGCAGTACATATTAATTTGTTTTGCTTTCATCCGCTACTAGAAGTTTTGTGTGGTCCAATATGCAAGAACACCGCCCACATGAAACACCACACACAATTCTTCCAACACTTTCTTCGACGCACGTTTCTTCATCCTCAGGGACATCCTCAGGAGATATTGACTTCATAATCCGAACTCGTAGAGCCTTACCAGCATTTTTAGCGCCCGCATTATGTACGTTATCATTTTAACCCCGTATTAATTCCCATAAACGCACGTGAAACGCACATAACAGAAAAGTCCGCGGTTCGTCCCTGCACTATCCGGGTCGTCCGTCAATCAGCGTTAGAGGAAAGTCTCTTACGAGGTTATTTCAACCCCGTATCAATGCCCATATACGCACGTGAAACGCACATAACAGAAAAATCAGAGGTACGTCCCTGCAGTGTACGCGTCGTCCGTCAATCAGCGTTAGAGGAAAGACTTTTACGAGGTTATTTCAACCCCGTATCAATACCCATAAACGCACGTGAAACGCACATAACAGAACAATCAGAGGTGCGTCCCTGAAGTGTGCGCGTCGTCCGTCAATCAGCGTTAGAGGAAAGTCTCTTACGGGGATATTTCAACCCCGTATTAATGCCCATAAACGCACGTGAAACGCACATAACAGAACAATCAGAGGTGCGTGCCTGCAGTATGCGCATCGTCCGTCAATCAACGTTAGAGGAAAGTCTCTTATGGTGTAAACGCACGTGAAACGCATATAACGGAAAAGTCAGCGATGTGAGCCTGCAGTGCGCATCGTCCGTCAATCAGCGTAAAGAGATTTATTATAAAGATGTGAGTGTGCACCATCTCTAACAAGAATCGTTCACCTCCCCGACCCTGATGTTATTTACGTTCGGCCAGATAAACGCGCTTTGAAGCCATCTGCAGCGGCACAATAATGTGACCGTTATTGCACATTATGTCCAATTATGTTACGTAAACCATTGCGGTATTTTACAAACGAGATCGATACTGTTGTGATTGGTATGATCGACATTTTCGGAAAAGAAGATCTCACTGTTAGACGTGACCGTCATTGAACATTGTGTCCAATTATGTTACGTAAACCACTGCGGTATTTTACAAACGAGATCGATACTGTTGTGATTGGTGTGATCGACATTTTTGAAGAAGATCCCACTGTTTAAGTCCCTTATCATAGATTTTATAAATGTGACTGTCATTGCACATTGTGTCCAATTATGTTACATAAACCACTGCGGTATCACGAGATCGATACTGTTGTGATTGGTATGATCGACATTTTCGGAAAAGAAGATCTCACTGTTAGATGTGACCGTCATTGAACATTGTGTCCAATTATGTCACATAAGCCACTGCGGTATCACGAGATCGATACTGTTGTGATTGGTATGATCGACATTTTCGGAAAAGAGGATCTCACTGTTAGACGTGACCGTCATTGAACATTGTGTCCAATTATGTTACGTAAACCACTGCGGTATTTTACAAACGAGATCGATACTGTTGTGATTGGTGTGATCGACATTTTTGAAGAAGATCCCACTGTTTAAGTCCCTTATCATAGATTTTATAAATGTGACTGTCATTGCACATTGTGTCCAATTATCTTACATAAACCACTGCGGTATCACGAGATCGATACTGTTGTGATTGGTATGATCGACATTTTCGGAAAAGAAGATCTCACTGTTAGATGTGACCGTCATTGAACATTGTGTCCAATTATGTCACATAAGCCACTGCGGTATCACGAGATCGATACTGTTGTGATTGGTATGATCGACATTTTCGGAAAAGAAGATCTCACTGTTAGACGTGACCGTCATTGAACATTGTGTCCAATTATGTTACGTAAACCACTGCGGTATTTTACAAACGAGATCGATACTGTTGTGATTGGTGTGATCGACATTTTTGAAGAAGATCCCACTGTTTAAGTCCCTTATCATAGATTTTATAAATGTGACTGTCATTGCACATTGTGTCCAATTATGTTACATAAACCACTGCGGTATCACGAGATCGATACTGTTGTGATTGGTATGATCGACATTTTCGGAAAAGAAGATCTCACTGTTAGATGTGACCGTCATTGAACATTGTGTCCAATTATGTCACATAAGCCACTGCGGTATCACAAACGAGATTGATACTGTTGTGATTGGTATGACCGACATTTTCGAAGAAGAAAATCCCACTGTTTATGTTAGCACAGATTTTATAGGTGTGACTCTCATTGCACATTATGTCCAATTATGCTACATAAGCCACTGCGGTATTTTACAAACGAGATCGATATTATAACTGATACAAATTACAATCGACAATTTAAAGGAAAATCTGGTCTGAGTATGGTAAATGTTACTGATATTATTGTGACCAGATATAACGCGTTTTGAATTAAGCTTCACTACTGTCACATTATTGTGACCGTTCTTGCACATTATGTTCAATCACGTTACATAAACCATTGCAGTACATTACAAAAGAAATCTTTATTATGATTGATACTATCGATATTTTAAAGAAAATTCTGGTGTGAGGATGGTTGTTCGATTAATATTATTTACGTTGTGTCTAGATATAACACGTTTTAAAATAAGCGTCACTACTGTCACATTAATGTGACCATTCTTGCACATTATGTCCAAGCTCTGTGATGTCCAATCACGTTACATAAACCATTGCAGTACATTACAAACGAGGTCTTTAGTATTATGATTGAAACTATCGACATTTTCCATTAAGAAGATGGCTGGTTTCGATAGAAATTGGGCACCGTGACCAAATTCGGTCAGTAAAACATTACTATAACAATTACTTAGGGACTTCAACAAACGTTGTATAATAATAGCTATGAAATTACTGGGCCCTACGTAACTCATTCGAACTTCACTTTCGGTAATCAAGAGAAAGGTGTTGCGTAAGATATATATAAGGGCTAATAGGTATTGGGTACCTAATGCTCGTAAGTTGTAAGATTAGAAACATCTCGATGATTAAAATCACTTTATTAGATATTTTTAAGGAAATTTTAAAATTTCACGTCATCTAATGCATACTGAATTTGAAATAGGATAGGCAACAAGATTAAAATTTCAAATAATTATAATATAGATAATGGATACATAAACTACCTATCTACTATAACTAGACTAATAAAATTTTCACAATACATACATGGAAAAAATAATAGCTCCCACGGGATTTTTTAAAACCGAAATATGCTTTAGTAATCTGTAACTAGCTACACTCGTACCTATTGCTTTAGTACGTATGTTTCTTAAAAAAATAAAAACGGAAACAAAGACAACTTCACGGGATTTTAATCCATGAAACCTAGTGCATATAATTAATAAACAGATCATAACTATTGAAGTTAACGGCCTAAAAGCCGTATTTAGGTGATTTTGAGTGAAGTTTTACGTAAAAACTATAAAGACAATTACTCTCAAAATTAAACGTATGTATTTTGAGTCTTTAATCTAAAATCGCTAAGAAGCAGAAACACGATTGGATAAAATTTTCTCGATAGAAAGTTCTCCCAAAAGTTGCTCCAAAATCTCAGTTTTCCTGTTAAGTATATATCGGAAACTGCAATTGATGTAATTGTAATTTTTGTTTTATTGTGTCGGTAATAACAATATTCAAAAACGCTGAGAACCGATTTTTGATAACTGGCTTAGTTTTTGAGTAATTAGGTAAAAGGTCGTTTTTCTGTTATATTCTTCCGCGACGCTGCATGTCGCACCTACCAACGTATCCGTGAGAGTGAGAAAGACAAAAATAAATTCAATGAATCCCCAGTTTTTAATAATAAAGACTTGTATGAATACCACGTGTTATAAACTAAATATAATGATTAACTTTGATACGCTTTGCAGATTTTCTTTTCTCGTTACATTTTATGAGTCCCTCGGAAAATCACGGAGATAGAGGCAGGTGAATGGCGGTGACGGAAAATTGGTTAGGGTGCAGACGTAAGAAAGAGGGCGTCCGGGTTGTTACGTAAGTTTTCTACTAATTAGCTAGGTCAGGTTTGGGAATCATTTGAAGGTATGTTTTTGTAAAATCTAGGTCAGAGCTAGAGTTAACTGACTTTTAACATGTTGTTAAAATAAACTTAACTTTAACAGTACAAATTATACCTGGGTGGAATAATGTTCGCACCGTTTTATCGCAGGTCTATTTTCGAAAAAAAAAACTTAGCTATTCTGTTTCCAAAAGTACGAACTACTCTAACCCAAAAAAACAGATATGATGATGAACAGATTAATTTAGATATAGTTTAATTTTATAACTAGTTTTAATTTTTAATTTAAGTTTGTATAATCTGTGCAATAACGGTCATATTTTTTATCAATAAATCATTATTATATTTAAGTCTAAAAAATGCAAATAACAATATGGCACTTCGTTGCTGTTCGTTGTTGAAAACATTGCTATTTCAAAAAAATAAAGAACCTTTCTACCAGTCTGATATTAAGTCAGTACTAAAAGGGATAAAACGTGTTGCATTTTATATCCGTAAAGTTTGTTCTACTTATATTTTTCCCTGTCAGTGACACTCAATACAGTCGTGTCACAGCAATTGGTTCGTGAATGGAAACAGATATGTCAGGTGATGTCGCGTGCCAAAGCCGTGTTGAATTGAAGTGGAGCACTCCATCTGTTCCATCTAACTTGAGAAATGCCCTCCATACAGCTTTGACAGGTTTAGGGCATGGAAAGCGAAGACTGTTGTTCCTGCCCGATTTACTATATTATAATATAGGCTTGCCTAGACGGAGTTAAGTTTCATTCAGTCTGCTAGAGATTTTCTGAAATGAATATCTCTTCTAAGTTCATGGAAATTTTAATCTGTGGCAATAAATTAGGGGTGTGCACGATTTTATTCAAATCGTATTTTTGATTTGAGGATTCGTTTTAAAACGCTAGTGGCGTAAAAAATGCACCCAGTTGAAAGCGAGTATGAGGAATGAAGGATAAATTATCTTTTAATATATTAAGGGCCGATTTTTCAATCGCCAGATAAACGTTAACTAAAGAATAAGTATGACGTTTTGACAGATTTTGTATGGCATATGTTTTAAATTTATTCCTTAGATAGTCTATCTGGCGATTGAAAAATTGGCCCTAATAAAAATATAACAGTAGTTCTAGCCATCTGTCCTATTCATGTGCTTTTTAAGATCGTTTTCGAACGAAATTCAAAAAATGTGTAAGAATGCGCTATGACCAATTTAGCTAAGATATAGCAGTCATTGTCTTATTGTTTTGAATTTCCGTACATTGAATATTAAAAAGAGGTACATTTCTATCTTATTAGTGTATCGCGTAATGCCATATGGCTAGAGGTGCGGAATTTAACTTTTTTATCCTTTATATTTTTGTGCTTAAATAATAACCTCTTTACAGTCAAGTAATTATTTTCCCATTACACTTACCTACGAGTAAACTATAATATAGTTGCTAGAATTATAATGATGGGAAAGCGGAAAATTAGCCTTGATGTCGTCCGTCCGTACATCATTTGTCAGTTGTTTATTGCACGCTACATGAGGTGAGAATTTCTAAACACTAATCACTGCTGTAAGTTATTACCTCGTACCTACGTACAGCATCTGTATTATAATAATTACTGTGAATACCAACCTAGAAAGCATGGTGCAAGCAAATATAATTTTTGCTTTCTTCGATATAATCAATGAATTTAGGGCCGATTATTCAATCGCCAGATAGATTATCTGAATAAATTTCAAATTTATGCCATACAAAATATGTCAAAACGTTATATTTATTCCTTAGTTAACGTTTATCTGGCGATTGAAAAATCGGGCCTAAATAAAGAGGAAGAAGTTACGTAGGCAGCAGATTTTTTTTTACAAAAAATCGGGACGTTTTATTAAACAATTTTTTTCTTTTTAACCGACTTCAAAAAAAAGGAGGAGGTTCTCAATTCGTCGGAATCTTTTTTTTTTATTTTTTTTATTTTTTTTTATGTATGTTCCCCGATTACTCGAAGATGCGTGGACCGATTTCGAAAATTCTTTTTTTGTTTGATAAGGTATAGTTCACAGATGGTCCCATAGTCATCAAGTCAGGATCTGATGATGGGATCCTGGAGAAATCGAGGGAACTCTTCAAATTTTATAAGCAAACTTGAAGTGATTTGGGTATTGTTTGAAAGAGTAATTTTTTCCAGGTAGTCTTATGGTCATTAGGTCAGGATCTGATGATGGGATCTTGGTAAAATCGAGGGAACTCTTCAAATTTTGCTCGTATACTTGAAGCGATTGAGGTATTTTTTTATAGTTACTATTGCATTTCCTTGCAGTCATCAAGTAATGACTGTATTCATCAAGTCAGGATCTGATGATGGGATCTTGGAGAAATTGAGGGAACTCTTCAGATTTCAGAAGCATACTTCAAGCGATGTGGGCATTTTTTCCAATGCCTTTCGCATTAGTTGTTTTCCACTAAAAAGTATAAAATAAAATGGAAAATTCTTTCCAAAAAACCAACTTCAAATGCCACTACAAAGAATGAAATAATTTTTAATGTACACCAATTCGAAGTCGGGCAATGTTTCGTTCATTCACTAATAGTCCTTCGTATTGTCGATAATTTTGTCGTTTCTTTGCACATCAAGTTTTATAATAAGAAGGACTATTAATGATTGAACAAAACATTGCCCGACTTCGAATTGGTGTACATTAAAAATTATTTCATTCTTTGTAGTGGCATTTGAAGTTGGTTTTTTGGAAAGAATTTTCCATTTTATTTTATATCGTAATCATATTTGAAATTAAAATACAAAATATACCTACAAAACTTATCTTGGCTGTAAAGTACGATTACTTCACACGAAGACAATAAAGCAGCGCGTGAGATCGATTTAGTACAGTATTATAAAAAAGGGTCACAAAAATCATAAACTTGCACGTTATCAGATAGCCCTCATTCATACCTATAGTGATTTACATACATCCAGCACGTGCCGTTGTGTAAGGATGCCCTTCGTTTTGAAATATGTCTTTCGTCTGGTTAGGCGCTTGCCCTTTAAATATATAATAATTGATTAATAGTAAAATTGTTTTGACAGATGTACATAGAATTTAAAATGCTTTACTCAGAGAGCATTTGATGAATTGTGGAGCTAAGAATTACCCCATTATTTTAATATAATGTCAGGTAACATTATACAAAGATAAAAGCCAATAGGGGTTATAAAATTACTCAGGTTTTTATGTTGCATTATCCTAATGGTCTCGTAGAAATTTAAAAAAAATCTTGCACACATCATAAAGGGAACTTTGTGTCAGCTTTCTAGGACTCTAGGTTAGGCCTGGATAAGTCAGTAAGTTGTTTTTTGGATGTATCAATTCAACTTAGCGATTGATTTAATAGTAAAGTAATCACTATGATCACACATATGACAGTATGGATTCGCTAAATTTGCAATAAAATAAAATAAAACATAATATTTTGCAGTAGGTACATGGCATCAAACAGAAAAATTCTGAGACAAGAAATAAAAGCGGGACAATGTCCAAAAATCGGGACGTTTGACAACCCTACGGTAATGTTAGACCAATGTCTCGGTCGCATACCTCCGCGTAGGGCCGAGTTGCGACAGCTAAACAAACTAATGTAAATTTTAATTTAATATTTAGGTGAAGGAAACTACTTAATCACAAAATAACACAATGGAAAGGGCTTCATTTATCTTTGCACGTGTACAATATACAGTGATCTTAAAGTTCACGGATAAATTATTATTATATAGATAGGTACCTTGTGCCAAATAGATCATTATTTTACTAGTTTGGCGCTGCAAAAAAAAAGGATGACATTAATTTTAGTAATGTTAGTAATTGAGTCTGCCTCTTTCCTCTTTATTTACGTGCAGTCTTCCGTTTTTTCGTTCTTTCTTCTCTAATGTTATTAAAAATAACGTACAAAATTTTAACTAACTATGGGCCTCATAAGAAGGCTCAGGGTCACTCAGCGAGCGATGGAGAGAGCTATGCTCGGAGTATCTTTGCGCGATCGAATCAGAAATGAGGAGATCCGCAAAAGAACCAAAGTAACCGACATAGCTCAACGTGTCGCAAAGCTGAAGTGGCAATGGGCGGGGCACATAGCTCGCAGGACCGATGGACGTTGGGGACCCAAGGTGCTGGAATGGCGGCCACGCACCGGAAAGCGCAGTGTCGGTCAACCCCCCACCAGGTGGACGGACGACATTAAGAGGGTCGCGGGGAGTCGCTGGCGCCAGGCGGCGCAAGATCGTGGTGTTTGGCGGTCATTTCAGGAGGCCTATGTCCAGCAGTGGACGTCCATCGGCTGAAACGACGACGACGACGACAAAATTTTAAACGTCTAGGCGTGGCGGTGATTGTCTGTAAGTTAGTCATTGACATATAAATCTAATCAATGAAGTTAATCTATCAGTCACTTATTTGATTATTAATTAGAGATTTACTAAACGAAGTTTATTAGTGCAGATTTCAGATTTGAAATATTTTTCATTTAATGACAATTTGACAACCCTGTACGCACACACATGTATCTTCAGAATGGGCATAGACTATAGACCATTATATAGAGAGTCACGATTGACTCTCTAATATGGCATTTCCTGGCCCTTGCAGGCGCCGGCCTATTAATACAATTAGCTTTGATACGGCGCTATTTTTAGCCGGTTTATTTTAGTCCATGGTAACCACGGGTCAATGTTTTTAGCGGACTTTGATAAATACCCGTAGTTTCCGTGTACAGTTCACACTTCGTTTTTAGGTACATTTTTGGGGTTCCGTGCCAAAATGATGAAAGGAAACAATATTGCTCTTCTGGTATCACTTAAAACTTAAGAAACATTGTCTTAATATTTGACCATGTTTACAATATGTTCACACAATTTATAAAATAGTTTACTATAAGTTTTCATTTGAAATTATTGTATTTCTTTTGAGAATAAACATCTTTAAGCCTATCACTTCCTGACCTTATCTAATGGATGTCTTATTTTTTTTCTAGCTTGACCTATAATCAATTAATTTATTGTAATAATGTACTAAGTACTTAGTTTTATACATCGATTGAATATCTCAGGTTTTATAGCAACATCAGCCATTTTCTAAGGAAAGATGCATGGATTTCTAGCGTAGATTGGGAATATTTAGACCTCATCTACTTATATTCTAGGCTCTATTATTTTCCTGTTCTGTGAGATGTTGATAGGCTGATGATGACGCTAGAAGTATTCTCCAGTATACGCATACTTGTAAATTTAAGTACGAATCAAAATTTCACTCGCAGCGGGATTTGAACCCGCGTCCCCCAGCTATCGCGGCTGGGTGCTCTAACCACTGAGCTACACGAGCCATATCCCTCTGCGATGAAATTTAGATTCGTAATATTGAGGTCCTTAGGCAGAACTTCATAGCTTTTACTTAGTTTCATAAAAATCATAGATTCAATTGAGTTTTGAATATCCAAAATATTACGTCATGGTGACACGTCATTCTGTCATCTAACTTGGAATTCTCAACGTCATATCATGGGATGTATATTTTCTTTTGGATTAATCCATGTTCGACCTAATTTAATCTTGACAGGTTTTCGACATCTTGTTTAAAAATTGGTTGCCTGTAAAGTAGGTTTACTGACGATAGTTGAACGTGACAACGTCTTCTTTGTCGCTCGTTCCGCGCTCGCGAGGTAACGCCGCATGAGCGAGGTAACGCCGGTAACGCCGGATGAGTCATGTTTTTTCGTGCGTGCAACCGGCTATATCGATTTATAAGACGTTGTCACGTCAAAAATCTCAAACTTCGAGTATGTTTATGTTGAAATGTTTAGATTATATTTTTATCCCACGAGAATACGATTATGTACGATATTTCTTTTAGGTAACTTTTATAGCGTATTCCGTAGTGTATGATAAAATTTTAAGCACGAGTCAGCCACACGGTAGGCGGTGCGGAGGCGTACCGGGGCGAAATTCCGAAAATATATAACGTAGTAATGGAACCGAACATTATTTATTGTTTAATTCGATAAATATAAAATTAAAAGGTTTTTTCTTTCAACTGCGTAGTAATGTAATCATAAAACACAACCGTACCAATCACAATTATTAATGACGTATTTTTTGCTTAGAATCAAAACACCAAATGTAATACTCGTGCATTTCAAACTTTGCGCAATATACTATTGTTACACAGATATCATCCCACACGGTAGTTCTGATATAAACAAAATCAAATTATTGATACGTATTCCTTGTTTTTCAATCATTCAGAATGTAATCTTTATGGCATTTGTTCTATGTTTTACGCAAATAAATAAATGATTCTGAATCTGATTCTAGACTCTAGTTAGACTCTGTACTGTAGTATAGTTTGAATCCTGCTTTTGTTTCGAAACGCCCTCTGCCCGCTCTATGTGTGTTTAAACATAATAGTTACAGGGCGCTTTTATGAGTTCATTAGTGCCTATTTTACGTTTATGTGAGATTAAATTTTCGACATACTAAAAGTCTACCCAAAGCCAAACCCAAAGCAGGATGATTTTGTAAGGAAATTAAAATGAAAACATACTAAAAATATAATATAAAAAAATTGAATATTCGTTTCAGGATTTTCTATAAATAAAAATTAATCACTTGTTTATTTAATTTTGTAATGAATGATAAATAAGTTGCAAAAACATTTAGTTTATCTTTATATGGGTAGATTAATTATGGCATGTTCTCGCGAACGAAAATTTTTTTGTCCGTGCTGGAATAAACCTTTTACCGTATCTTCTGAATAACTCATGAAGTAACAGTGCTTTATTTTCACTGTACCTACCTTCGTTTATGTCTTTTTAGTAATATTAACGATTCTTAAAACCAATCAATCGCTTAGGTAAGTACTTTAAAACTTTTAAATTAACTCTTCAAGAATTATTTTTACTACCACTTAGCATTTATTTCTTGTAATGGGTTCTAAAATATATTCCCCGGGAGTTTTTAAACTAATGAAAACATTCATTCTAAAATCTAAACTTTACAAATATATTTTATTTTAACAAACTGCTCAACATTTAAAGTGCCAGGAAGCTGCGAGCTGTCTTTAGTGTCAACATTTATAAAAGTTTTCTGATAAACAAACGTAAAATACCCACCATAGTTTTGACAAGCAAGTGTCAAAACAAGATTAGGGAAATACGTCTGAATAACCGTTAGATATGTGAAAACTTTTATACAATAAAAATAATAAAAAAGCTACAACCACATTCTTATATAAATCTCGTGTCACAATGTTTGTCCGCGATGGACTCCTAAACTACTGAACCGATTTAGTTCAAACTTCGTGAATATCTGTCATTTGGTCCAACTTAAAAGATAGAATAGTTTTTATCCCACGTGGACGAAGTCGCGGGCATCAGCTAGTATTATTATAAGAAACGATTTACGTATGTAACTAAACCTTTTTCTTACGAGCAAAACTGACATTTTTTGCGAGCCGTCTGCTCTTATACATCTCTATTGCTATACAACTTACATGTACTTATAGGCTGTTTTCTCTTTAGCAACTTTAAGTAAGAATTAGAATCTGAATTTTTATGTTCATAGGTAGGTAATATGTTTTTCTGGAATCTAAGATACGGATATAGGCCAGGGTAGAAGCCTTTAAAAATAATAAAAAGTGAAAAAAATTACAGTAGGATGAAACCCAGTAGAAAAGGACGGAAATATGATCAAAATGAAAGGAAAAATAAATTACGGTCGATCCGAGTTCGGGAACAGGGGGGGGGGGAGGGGAGTATAAGGGTAAAAAATGGTTTTCCTTGATTTCCGGCAAAACTACAAGTCCTATGGAAAAAAGTTTACTTTACCTTCACTTTACTTTGCGCCCTTATCGTTACGAGTATAAGTATATTAATTATATGACTTATAAAGATCGTCAAAGGAGCCTTGTAGACCACTCATTCCATATTCTACCTGAATAGAACATAATTCATAAAATGTATGGAAAAGACATTATGAAATCGACAAATTAATCACGTGACCTATAGAGGACAACTGATATTCTTATTATTGATCGTAAACAAGTCTAGCCTGAAAAGTAAATCTGAGAGAGCTAAATAATTTCTCAAAAAAAAAATCTGAAAATTTACTTCAGGTTATCGATTCGATTACTAATGAAATTATTGTATTCTTCTGTGATAATATTTTAATTATACTTGTACCTGAAAAATGTTTCGAATGTATACTTATTTTATTGTCACTCACTTTTATACAATATATTTTATACTTATAACACTCAAAGATGCAATCGGAAACATTTTATAGCTTATCACAAGTGACAAGAGTGAGTTTTCGAAGCAGGATATAACATTTTCGTCACGTAATTTGTAGAGGACTATGGGGGCTATTATATTTTATGTGTCAACAGAAATGCACCGGATGTGTATTTTTACCCCCAGTTCCTCTTCGTCCCTTGTTTATTTTGCCCATCTCCCCTAATAGGAATACTGATGAAATGTTTATTATGTATTTCGTAAGACGCTGCATTGTTTTGGGGTAGAAGTTTTTTATTGTATAGAATTTACATTCTCATTTCATAATGTGTTCGAGAAAATAAAATATGTAAAAACTTTGCTATTAATGTCATAGGTTTGAACTTGGTTTAAGCAAATATAAAGATTTTATTAAATATTGGTAGAAGCAGGTATTACTATGGTTTACTATTAGCTCTAATTCAGTTAATATTAAATGCAAAGTTAAGTAGCTAAATTGGTTACTATTTATTAATACGCTGTAAAGTGTTGGTCTTTACAACGATTTTCTGGTTTGGCTGATTAATATTTTCTTGTTAGATAAAGCTTTGTTTTCTATATTATAATGTTTAAATATTTATAAATAAGCTCAGAGGTGGTCTGGTCAGCTGGGACCCGGGTGGTACCTACTACTAGTACCGAGCTGTTGGTACCAGTAGGTATTTACCATCCTATTAGAAAAGACGTTCGCCAAACAATTTAGTATCCAACCGTATGGTAATTGGTAGGTAATAAGTATACTTCAATGGGTACACCCATTGGGTTCGCAGAAATATGTATGTGAATATAACGAGGGTGCAGGGCCTTATCTAGTTTTAAACACACTCAAGTCATTAGTTTAAACTTTAAAGTAAAATTACTTGTACCAGCTATGGCATTCTCGTAACGTTTTCACATACTCAGTGATTCGATAAAAGAAAAAGAAAAAAATATTAACACTGAAAAATGAACTTTACAGTAATTGGCTTAGAGTGTAAAATTGAATGTATTTCATCATAGGAAATACAATGCTCAACTTAGAGGCGCTTAAGTAATTTCCGACCGACCGAGTCGACCAATATGGCGTTTTGAACTACATTCAATTTTACGCTCTATGCTAATTGAATTAAAATTAATTTTTCAGTGTCCGCAAAAAATGTTTTGAATTCAATATCGTCTGCATAAGTACGGAAATAGAATCACCTTTTTAAACATATCACATCACGAAATGTAGCCGACACGTAACGTGAATAGCCCCCCAGGTCCAAATTAGACGAACGGAAATAAGCTCCTTTACCTATCTATTTGCTTATCTATCCACCTGTCCTTGCATTACAGATTCAGTATGAACAACCTAAATAGTTACTATCTAAACGAGTTAAGCAAATGGGCTTTAGCAATAACTTGTAGACTACCTACGTTTCCTTGATGGTATAGTTTCCAAGTTAACTTACCGAAGTTCCAAGTTAACTAACCAAACTTAGGTTGCTATGAGGCGCTATGAGGCACTCGTATAGGATCAAAGGGTACCAGTCTCATTGATATAACAAAAGTTGTGTCTCTGTTATAGCTTACGGAGAGATTTTTGAAACAAAGATTCCAAGGTGATAATATGGCGCAGGTTAGGCGAAAAAAAATGGATGTTTTGTGTGTTTTGTGGTGTTTTGGAAGAAAATCTCTTCACGAAGAAAATCTCAGAAAATCTAGAATGAAAGTTTCTCTTACTAGCCAACAGAATGGCCACGCATGCAATCACGTATACGATTTGGTATTGAATTGAAGACAGTGCGCTCTCGAGCGATGGGTGACACATAAAAATAATAAAATTGACTTTTATTTTAGGTGTTGTAGGTATGTGTCCCACGACACTCGCGTCTTTTTTTTGATTAACATGAACTTTTGCCCAAATTGAACGTGGCGAGGTTTTTTTCTTTTGGCACTTTCGAACTAAGTTTTTCGTACCTTTTTGAACCTAAATTACATGAGTAAGCGGGTCGGGGAGATAACCCAAATAAAAAACTAGACCGTCGAAGCGAGCCAACAAAGAACAGATAATTACAGATCTATTAAAAAATAATAAAAAAAGGTCGGCGCACATGTGTGAACACAGAGCGTAACAGAATATTAAAACGGTGCATGGATGCATTAGCGGCGAGCGCGAACGAGGGCGTGGCGATTATAATAATTAAGACGCCCTAGATGAATGCGCGTAGCACATACCTGCGTGACTTAATGGCGATGACTCAACATAGTCATCCATGGAATGGTTTCAGCCAGTACACCCATTAGATTACTACAGAGATGCCACACGTCAGTTGCAATGACTGCTATCAGCATCTCGTTCAAAGCAACGAAAGAACTTTCGTAAGATACCAATATCTTTAATCTGAGGAAAGAACTTTAACGAGGAACACTTCACAAATAATATAAAATGTTTCATATGTGTGTCATAAGCATATGAGCTATTTAAATAAAGGGATCATAATTTAAAAATAGAACGATCTCTTACTTCGAAACATGGCAAACAAGGCATGCAGTAACTTATCAAAGATTTTATTTGATTTTCGAACAGACTTGCTAGTTGCTAATAGAAAGCTGTTGAAAAAACTCTTCTTGCTGACACAGCTGCGAATTTAATTAAAATGATAATGAAATGCAAAAGACATGGTGGATCGAAACCTGACTGGTAGCTGAAAGCTACTATAGAAGAATCGATGTTAATTTTCGCGTAATATTTGAGAAACGTAGGTACTATAAAAGTTTTGGCCACAACTAGGCATTGATGGGCTTACGTAGGTGTTTACACGTTCGTCCATCAATACTTCTTTTGCTGGCCGCTGCAATAATGTATCTACTAAGTATAAGTTACCCAAATCGTAAACCAAAAAACAAATTTATTGTCAAACTACAAATTCTACTCCTTGATTGGCAGAATTTGCTGTTTGACAATAGGCTATTTGACAACAATGAAAATATACCGGAAATTGTGGTAAATCTCACTATTCTCCACGCGGCGAACCATGATCCTTATGACAGTTCGTTTAGTGATGGGTCGTGTCTTTGGTCGTGTCGATAATTTTTTTTTAGACAAAGGCGTGGCCTTAAGCCACGTTGGTAAACATGTTTTAAAAAATATTACAATGTGCATTTTTAATGTCCATTTTGTTGTTGTTGTATTAATTTAAGATTTTTGGCATAGATTAAGTAGGTAAGTAAAACGAAAGTTTCCAACCTTGTTATTTTCCAATAATGCTTAACCCGATAAACACGTTTTTGCTATATAAGTATGTATATATTTTATCATGAAAATGAATGCTCCCCATTTATTTATTTTGTCTGAAAAATTTTGCACTCGTTTCCATTACCGACATTTTTTTTATCGATACTTGCCGCCCTAGTCGATAAACGTCACACGACTTAAGTTTTGCAGGACGTAAACATAAATTCAGATTGACATAACTTCTTGTAAATGTTAAGAATTGTTAAAAATATCAACGGAATATCATTACTAATGGTATAAAGCTACGTAAAATTTATAAATGGCATTTTTAGACGCCCCCAATATGATCCCGATTTAATGGTGACGCCACTACAATGTTATATGGTGACATTAGCTGTCAGTGTCATAGGGATCACGGTTCGCTGCGTCGAGTATAATAACAACGTAAATAAGCATATTTCACTTTATTTTAATCAAATATATGTATATTTTTCAGCAAAATAAGAGTTTAATAATGTTATAATTTTTGATATTTTACCTGTCACAGGAACGCCCTGTGATTGGTTGCAACTCTGGTGACGTCACACTCGAAAATTTGCGGGACAACAACAGCTTTTTGTACTGATTTTTCTGAGTGTTTTGTTTGGCGGGCGTTTTATTTTATCTTTTAGCTTTTTAAACAGTAATTTTCTGGTTAACTTTATAACTAAACATACTAAGGAAATAAATAATTAAGTATTTCAAATCGCAGAATGGAATCAAATTTTGTGCGAGCTGATAATAACAACCTACGGTAGATGCTTTTAAGGTTGCACTTTACTTTAAGAATAATGCTGATTATTATGGCGCGGAACTGAAAAACATAAAAACAGCAATGTAAGTACCTACCGCGTCGAACATATTAGTCCTTCCTCTATTTATTATAATCATTAATCATTATCTCATTTTAGTTTATGTTGACAAATACTCAGGAAGTTCATGGGAGTTCGGTTTATCATGGTGTTTTCTTTTGTTTTACAGTTCTGCAAGGGAATCCTATGGAGACGATGCGATTGGCTACGTTCAGTTACACAGAGAAAGTGGAGTTTGCACTGTGAAGTGTAATATATGCCCGGAGCATAAAGTCAGAACCAAAGCGTATAATGTGACGATGATCGTGAACGAAAATGACAGTGAAATTATTAGCTGTCAGTGCCACGACTGTGCTGCTTCAGCTGGAGGATGCAAGCATGCAGTTGCATTCTTTAATAAGATCAGCCTGTTGCCGTTTACGGAACACTTCTCGAGATGATACAGTATCAAATAGCCGACTTCTGCGATCCTCTTGACAATAAAATTTAGTTGGCACAGCCTCTTCTGTCAAAAGTATCTTCTGGCTGAAGCCCATTTTGTACTTCATGTAGTTAATAGTGTCTTTTTTCATCTGCAATTCAACAGCACCGATATTAGCAAGTGAAGACATACCTATTATGTTCCAATAAACATAATAAACTTGAGATAATAAACCTAAGAGATAACAGCTATGAATATATTATATTAGGTAGTTCAAATACACAAAGAGACTCTAAATGCTAGACCCATATTACCTAAATTGGGGTTAGTTTTAGATGTTAGGTTATATAACTTATTTTTTAGAACCGATATTATATTTAGCTTGAATATTAAATTAAAAGGTAATTATTAGGTAGGTACTTACATCAAAGTGATCTTCACACATGAAAACATTTGAATGCGATAAAAAGGCCTTTGGATCTCTTCGAGCTAACTGTAACCATTTTTTTCGCCTTTTATTTGGTATAGACACAAACACTTTTTGAGGGCAATTTATGGAGGTATTTGTACATAATGGTACTACACAGCATTTGTACACCATTCTTTCTGTTAAAATATATTAATTTTTATTAAATTTAAAGAAAAGCGAAGAAATTCAACTAAACTGTACGGTACTGTAGTCTGTTTAAATGCGTTTGACAATGTGTGACGTCACGAGTCAGATGACAAGCGCCATTACAAAATTGGCGTTTTTGGCGCGGTTTTGAAAATTGAAACTTTAAAAGTGGTTTTTAAAGGGAATTACATTAAATTTCCGCGAAATATCAATGTAATGTGCTTAATAGGTAGTAATAAATTCTTTAAAATCATTTTCAAAATTTAGTCAAATAGCCTATTGAATATGGCTGCCAAATGAATGCGATTTCGTATTGACTAAGCAAGTAGCGTAAGCAGGATTCATTTTGCGGAAATCCATAATTAGCAAGACACTACTACCACAGTTTAAAGATATTGTAGTAGAATATTTTAACACTGTGCTACTACTATCCGCTACTTAGAGCAGACTCAAACTCAATCTCAATATCTTTATTTCACATAGGCCTAACATACAGGCTCTTGTAAAACGTCAATATGATATTTGTCGCATAAGTTTGGTGATAACTACAAGTCGACTTAAAACTAAGTTTACGAGGGTTCGAACGCACCCTGCACTGAGAAGAAGCCCACTATTAGTAGTAGTGTTATTATCTCGCTGCAGACTAGGTCATAAATCATTCGAGAGTTATAGCAGAATATAGCATAACGAATTAATTTGTCCTGCTGTATGCGATTTCCTTACACAATCAGCTCTCAGTAGCTATTCAGTCCCGAGTGTGAAGGTATAGTAGTAAGTACATCTAGAATGAAGATAGTACGTCGATTGTACGCTTACGTCACAACGACGTAACATGAGCGATGATGGTTTTAACGTTCTGCTGCACATGTGCGTTGACCTTTTTTATTTTCATTTGATCTAAAATTATCTCCTTTGTCTTGCTTGATTATTTATCTTTCTATTAGTAGACTGACGATATCATGTATCTAGGGAAGTTATAAGGATAAACTGGCATTTTTTTCAAAGCAATTAGGTAGGTACTGAAAACGAAAACTATGTTTTCCTGTAGATGCTTGAAAAATAATTTGTAAACAACGATCTTAAGAGACATTTATTTACATTATAACTATTTTTTATGACGAAGAATTACGAGAAAAGCAAGACGTTCACATGCCTATGTTAGATGCAGTCCCATAATTTTGCATTGCAATATCACCTATGATATTGCAATGAAAAATTATGGAACTGCAGTGCAGTGTGCCCCATATGTATAATATCATTGGCCCTAGTACACTGCACTACGTTTCATCCTGTGAGTTGAAATAGAGACATCAGATATTCAGTGTTATTTTGCCCAGTAGGTAATCATGTCGAAGTAAAGTACCCTTCAAACCGAATAACTGACATTGCGGTGTTTCCTATACCCGGACAAACTCTGATAGAATAGTCCTACCACCAGCATAACTTTAAGTAATTCTGATATTTATCTATAAAACTGAATCACACTATCTAAGCTCTAACTCTCAGTTGTCGGACTTAGAGTTCAGATAAAGCCTGTTCTACTTCCTTGATGATAAGGATGAGGATTAAGGCACAACATTAGACGCACTTACAGACAGATTACGATTTCAACTTGATGTTTACTGATTGTATTTCTCTTTGTAGGGAAAATCCGAGTTTCTAGAAACGATAAGATAATTATTCTTAATTGGAAAAGCCGTCAAGTTGCGTTCATTAAATATTTTGTACCTTTCGGCCGCCTTTATTAACCGACTTCAAAAAAAGGAGGAGGTTCTCAATTCGTCGGAATCTTTTTTTTTTAGTACCAATTCATTTAATACGAGTACATATATTTAGTATTAGGTTTAAATGTAGACTATTTTTCTGTAGGCATACTAATTAATATCATCAGTCATAATAAGTAGGCAATATTTTACCTTTTTTCTTTAAGCTTTATTTTTTTAATCATTATTTTTAAGTGGTTAGGTAATAGATACGGTACACTGGCACTGGACAGGGCGGACAGCAAGGCCACGCTGTAGTTCGCTTAGCATCAACGTATAGTATTTTGATGGCGCTACTGTTTGCTTGTACGAAAAAGGTTTACGTAAATCGTTCGGATGCCCATAATTATCCTGAGATTTTTTTATCGGTAGGTTAAGTAGAGTATATAATATGTATATTATGTATCAGAAAATCACAGGAAAGTATGTAGGTATTTTTTGTGTACCTGTATAATATGCTGATACCGCTAGGATAATCTCCATATGCCAGAACTCCTCAAAATCTAACAGCTCAACCACGAACACAACAAAGCTTGTTTTAAACAACCAACCACAGTCCAGTTCCGCGTGATTTATTCCCCAACATTAAATTAAATGTTCTGTAGGTGCAAGGGATAAATAATGCAGTGGGTTCTCCTTGAACCGTGGAACAGGTCGTGGTTATTCAAAGGCTCGTTTTTGTACCATACCAGTGTATGTAGGCAGGCGCGATGGGTATGCAAGTGAAGGTGGTGATTTGTACGATAAAATTGTACGCATTTAACTGTTTACTCGTACACCTAATCAATGGGAAGAAAAATCTTTACCCACCCATTTTTGAGGTAAATTACTTAGCAAGGTGTTGCTAAGTAGGTAATTTACCTCAAGTAAGTTCTAGGTGTAGAAGTTTGCTGTGTAAGATTTTTCATAGGTAAAATTTATATTATTTTAATTGGAGAACGTTATATAATTTTTTAATTAGAGGACAACTCAATATTCTTAAATAAATAACTTGGATACGAAAAAGGTAGAAAATCTTCCAAAAGCTTTAAATTTAAATTCTTATTTTTTTTAGAAAATCCGTAAATAACCGGATATTGTAGTTAGTTAAACTTTGATGGTTTAAGAAAATAATAAAATGTTCAAAAAATTGTTTACCTGTTTTGATAATGAAAAAAAATAGGTAAGTAAGTACTAATAAAACAAATAAAAATTACTAAATTATAGCAGATATACTTACCTATTACTATATATATAGCTACTTGTGCTGATTGGCCACTGACTCACTGACTGATTGATCACCTCTCCTGAACAATTTTGTATGAAAAAATTTTTTTTCACGGATGAGGTCGTATAGAAGAAAAAAAAATTCATGAGGAGGAAAAATACGGAGAGAGCTGACGATTGAGGATTTTGGAGACAGGTGAAGAGCACAGCCAGGGTATTGCAGATAGGTGGGGGGTGCTCGACCAAATGTCATTCGAAACGTCATCCAATTGGCAGTGAGCTGAAAAAAATTTCAAAATGGCGGATTCAAAATGGCCGCCAAATGAATTTCGTCATTATCTCGAAGAGTATAAAAGATGGAAGAACGGTTTCTTGACAAGAAGTGATCAGGACCCGAAGGTCTATTCGATGGATGAAAAAAAAATTCAAAATGGCGGAATTTATTTTTTCATAGAAAATGTATTGGGAATTTTTTATAGGCGGGAAGACAACACGCGGGTCAAACGTGGCCCGCGCCCCCACGCACTTATTAATATAACGCTCTTTACACTACGATCTTACAGTACCTATTTGTAGATGGTCTGAAGCCAAAATATCTCCAGTTTAATTTCTAGACGAACTTCGCTGAATCCGTAACTTCGGTCGGTTGCTAAACAATCTAAACATTGAACAACACTTGTATCACACACACATTTTTATACGCCGTCAGTAAATCGACGGTAGGCTACTAATTTATAGCAACAATTAAAAAACAAACATGCATGGGCCCTCGACCGTAAACTGCAGTTGCCATAGCAACGTGTGTGTACTAAACTTTATTGCCTAGCCGTTATAGCGAGCAATTAGGTGGTTGCTATTGAGACATGCAATTTTATGTCTTATTTAACTAATAATAAGAGTTATTGATAGTGCATAAAGTTGCTCTTTAAGTGATGCATATAAAACAAAATTAAAGCTACAGTTATTGTCAAAGATTTTAGCCTCTATTTTCATGAAGGTAAAGAGAATTGTAAATGCAAAGATAAGTTTGGAAATGCAGTTAGACAGTGCACGGCGCCAACTTGCACTGTATGTTTTGAAAATGTAGTGTGTATACTAATCGCTGCGATTTATTGCTTTTGAGGACTAGCATCTCGCCCCGACTTTGCACATTATTATCATCAAAACATTCATGTGTCAACTGGTCACAGCAACTGGTAGACTTCATTTGAATGAAGTTGTACGTAAAAACTATAAAGACAATTACTTTCAAATTTAAAAGTCATGTATTTCAGGTCTTTAATCTAAAACCGCTTACAAGCAGAAACACGATTGGATTAAATTTTCTCGACAGAAAGTTCTTCCAAGAGTTGCTCCAAATTCTCAGTTTTCCTGTATTTTATCGGAAACTACCACAGAAATAGTTGTGGAAACTACAATAAATGTCATTGTAATTTTTGTTTTAATGTGTCGGTAATAACAATATCTAAAAACGCTTTGAAACGATTTGTGATAATTGCCTTAGTTTTTGAGTAATTAGGTAAAAAGTCGTTTTTCTGTTATATTCTTCCGCGACGCTGCATGTCGCACCTAACAGCGTATCCGTGAGAGTGAGAAAGACAAAAATAAATTCAATAAATAAGTTATGAACTCTTTAAAAGTGCCTCTACATAATCGGCGAGTATTAAAGAATTTATAGACGATTATACGCGGGTATGATGCATGATGTACCTAGTGAGGATTTACTCGCTGTACTTAGTTGTCAATAATCGTCAGTAATCGTGGACGATCAGGGATTTCAGAGTTTATAGAGCACCCATCGATCAAGGGGGCACGTGTTAGTATGCCAATACAATTCTTCTACCGGCGGAAAGCTGTTAAGTACAGGCTTGGCGGTGACATTGAAACACGAGCTTTTCACATGGAGATTTTAATATACTCTCGGTGACACAGATGCATACTTGGATCTATCACTTCCAGAGGGGTGAGGGTGACTAGTTCCGGAGCCGGAGTAGCATCTCGAGGTAGAATACTCTCGAAAATGCTGTCTGATCTTAGATAGAAAAAGTTGGTACAGTCCGCGAGGCGTAAGCTGAGCTTTGCATTTGTGTGAGTGATCACTAAAAGTAGAGTGCGATGGACGCACCGCGCCGCGCCTCAGGCCGATTGTCAAAAAGCAGTAAAAACCGGTTTATACAAAAGCAAGGGACGCGCCGCGCTTTAGGCCAATGTTACACCTACACTATATAAGTACACTCACACAAATGCAAAGCTCAGCTTACGCCTCGCGGACTGTATTTATATATTAGAATACTGCTGAATCTTTGCTGACTGCTTACACCGCAAAATCTAAGACAGAGTCGTACTTTTGAAAGCAGGTCCGTAACAGTACGCCACGATTAAGTCAATGCTTGCAGGATAATCGTGGCGATTACCGCCGATGACAACGGAGATTATGTACGTAACTACGTAGGTACCTTTCGAAAGGTTTTCAGAGAACCACGTACAGAAGTCGAAGTTTTAAGCACTGGGTTATCTACCTACTACTGTACTCGTACGTTTACTGGTTATCACTGTCACAATAGATCATGTCAAAACTGACAATGTTGAGCAGGTAAATAGCCGAGCATGTCTGCTCTTCTACCGATCTCTTCTTCTATGATGTATGATAGTTTTAGTACGTAAGGTGTATTGTTTTGATACATGTGGCATATTCTTGTGGAATAAAGTTTTTCTTTCTTTCTCTTTGGAGAAAACTCTGTCAAACAGTGGAAGATAAAAACACGATGATGTTCTTTTCAACATCAAAGGCAGTCTTATCCTCTTTCCACCCTTCCACGAGCGATTTACCAATCCTTACGCAGTTTAGCACACAGAACTATAAAACTATGATCACTTGAAGGACTTCCCCCTTATTTACTATTGTGTAGGCCCCACTGTGGCCCCGCTATAAACATCAAAGGGTTTCCTTTAAATGGTCTGGATAGCCCTTTAGAACTCTATAGGACTCGAGTGTACATACGACTCAAGAAACGTACAAGCTGTGGTATTTAAACTGAAGGACTTGATTGCGAGTTGCGAGTGAGCCCTTGAAAAAAGGATTGGCAACAATTAATAGGACTTGAAAAGGTCGGCTTCTTTGATGTTTTTCCCCTACCGATGTAGGGTACGGGTAGGTACGTGGTATGTACCTACTATGTGGAACAGAATTCAGAAAATGTGTGAGAACTCAGAATACAGATGTGAGAATTACAGCAGTAGTAACTTGATCGTATAATATGTCAATTGTCATCATACTCATTTTTAGGGTTCCGTACCAAAATATTAAAAATGGAACCCTTGGTGGTGAGAGGAACCCTTGGTGGTGAACTGGTGAGACTTTGACCGTCCGTCCGTCCATCACACTCGATTAGTTAACTATTAATATTATTAAAGCTATCGACCTAAGAATGACAATTGAGGGCGCTGATAGCAAAATTCTAAATCCTTCGATAGGTTCCATAGTTTGGATTCTTCAGCTAAATATTTTTTTTAAAATAAGAACTTAGTGTTCTTAAAAAAAATATTCAGCTGTAGAAGAATAGGTTTTGCAAGAAAATATCTTGAGTCCTAAAACAGTAGGTAGGAAATGTAGCTAATATAGCAGTCAACAGTTACAAGTAATGACTGTATTTATTTGCAAATGTAAACATTACAGTTTGTTTATACTTTGTTAGTAATTGAGGCGGGATATTGAATTGTAAACAATTGCTTAGGAATTGTTTAACTTCGTACTTATATGGTTAAACTAAACTTAAACTATGTAACAACATAGTTATATTATGAAAAAATATTTAAGAGAGAAGTCTCTTAATCTCTTTATTAGACACGTAAAAATATAGATCGGGTATTATTTGGCAATCAGAGGTCCTATTAGAAAAACGTATTCAATCGTTATCAAAACGTATTCAATCGTTATCGTAATCGTTAGTGAATTCTGCCCCCGATTGGCTGCCGTAAATCAGCGAACCAATCAGCGGGAAAAAATTGATTACGATTACGATGAATACGTTTTTCTTACACAAACTAGGGGCAGTTCAATTTGAAGTCACATTTTCTACGATCGTCTCATAAAGGGCATCTAATGCACGTGATCCTTATTCCCTTCCCTTTTCCCTGCTCCTTTCTATAATATCTTTTCTTTTTGCTTTGTCTTTCACATTTAGGGTAACTTGAAGAAATCTCTTTTTTTGAGATAAGCTATATCTTCTGCATTCAGTTTTCTAAGGTTCCTATGTTTCTTTTGGTGCATAAATGATAAAAACAAATAAATAAATGAAGGAATTTAGAAAGCACTTGTATTTACACTTGCCATAATAATATTATCTGTGCAATAAAAAAGGTCAACCGAATCCTTCTCGGGCTCGAACTTAACAGTGTTTTCATTAAAATACTAATCTTAATGTACCAACTGTGTTTGGATTGAACAAAAGACATTGCATGTCAAACAGGAAGGGAACCAGTAATCGAATGCACCTTAGCTTAGCCACTTGAAGGGAACAGCTGCACAAACTGACAGGGCATTTACATAGACATGCGTGACGGTGCAGAGCCGGAGCTTTGAGGGTTAGGGACCCATTTATCTATACCTTGAGATTTTGAGATTGCTACTTGTAGCTTTAAATACACAAAATTCGTAGTCGGGCACTGATGATTTGATTTGGGGCATGAGCATTTCCTTCCATAACTCATTTTTTAATGCGAAGTGTTTTTAGGTTCAACTAGCCTTTAGGAGGAAGAGATACAAAGCACATTAAGAGTCAATTCACACCACGGCGGAATGGAATGGAAGCGATTTTTTTTACATACCATAATCAACTTTATGTCGATTGTATAAGATACAAACTAAATAGGAGCCAAAAAAGGGTCGTGCGTGTTCCGGGGAAACCTCGCATATTTTTAAGAATTATTATTTTGTATGTTATGCAAATGACTCATTATGTAAAAAAAATTTCACCGCGTTCACCGTTCCATTACACCACGGTGTAAATTACCCTTAAACAAGTCCTGAGTCCTGTCCAAAAAATTAATAACGTCATTCAAAACATGCATGGAATTCCATCCCCTTATTAATTCGTAATTGCACATCAACATGTAACCTACACACTTCTCTTCCAAATTACATCCTTAAAGCTCCAAATAGTCTTCGAGAAAAATGTATGAGACAAAGTGACAGAAAGACAGCAGGTCAAAGATTCATTTTTGCCATTTGTATCATAGTATTAAATAAAAAAGTGTTTCGAAATGAATTTTCTCTTCAAGCAATAGACCGCAAAAAATTAGGTTTCCGCATTACTTATTAATGAAATGGCATAACGACAAAAAGTAGTAAATAGGCACATGCCACTGGATTGAAGTGCTTTGCTTTCTATTGCCGAGTTTTTACTTAATTAAATTTTATGTACTCTCTGTATTTTCCACTTTTCTCACAACTTCTAAAATCGTAGAGGTCATGGTGAAAGCCTCGCGTTTTCTTTTCGGTTTCAATAAAATATTTATGTTAATTTTTATTGTATTGTCAATTTATTCTATGGTATTGTTACAACACATGTGCCTAAGTGTGACAAAACACAAACTTATTTTATCTGTATAATTAAGAAAGAAACCCTTTTTCATAGGTAAGAGAGTTTAAAAGGCAGGTGTACTGCCGTAATTATGTTTGAGTTTTTGGAAAAATTCTTAAAAATGCGTTGTAACTAACTGTTCGTTCGTTCGTTTCAGCCGACGGACGTCCACAGCTGGACAAAGGCTTCCTGCAATGCTTTCCAGCCCGCACGGTCCTGCGCCAATTGTATCCAGCGCCTTCCCGCGACTCTTTTAATGTCGTCAGTCCATCTGGTCGGAGGTCTGCCAACACTGCGCTTTCCCTACGCTTTCTGCTGGCGACCCCGCACGGGAAAGCGCAGTGTTGGGAAAACTAACTGTAATAATAGATAATTGTCCACACACTCACTCGTAGTGCTCTCTTACTATATCATATTTTTCAACTCGGAATAAACAACTATAAATCACAGAAATCGTGTTTTACAAATAGCTACACAGAAAACTAATTGATTTTCAAGTCCGTCCCTGACATTCAAATTCCAAAGGGGCAGGCGGAATTAACACTCGGTTTTGAAGTGTGCTCGTAAACCAATTACGACTACTTGAGGGATGCCTGCATGATTTGTGTGCTTCGTTACCTCTTATAGTGGTGAGATGAATCTTGTGTGTTGTAAAAACGTCAGTATAATCCTTAGATACTGTTCTGAAAATCTAGGCAGTATCGTTTAAAAAAGACTTTTTACGTTTTTACGTAGTAGATATCTGAAATGCGGTAGGAGTAGGTAAGACGCGGTTTTTTGATAAGGCAGAGTATAACTATTCCGCCTCCCGATAGAAGTAAGTTTATGTGATTTCCGCCCATATTCCACGATTACTTGTAGGGGGTTTGAGTCACTATCAGTCATCATTAGACGTATATCACTTACTATCAGATGAACGTCTTGCTATAATCATTCTTTGGTATAAAGTACTTATACTGTTACTCTAACTTCTTCAAATTAAAATAAGGTTATAGTTACGTTTTACAGAAAATTCTCGTGTTACAGTGTTTGTGACCAAGCTCTTCAATTAAAATAAGGTTATAGTTACGTTTTACAGAAAATTCTCGTGTTACAGTGTTTGTGACCAAACTCTTCCGAAACGGCTTGACCGACTTTTATGAAACTTTTGTCTACATTCGGTAGGTCTGAGAATAAATAGGTCGTAAGTTATTCTTCATACATCTAAAAGGCAAAACAACGTTTGCCGCGTCAGCTAGTAAGTATAAATAGCTATAGTAAGTAAAGAAGAGTTAACAAATACTCGTGGTGTCAGTATCACATAGAAATCACTTCTTTTTGTTTGGCTGCACGTTCCTCGGGAATTGTGCTTCTCATTAATGTTTTGTCCGTAAGGCCCTTTATACTCATATAAAAAACTTAGTCTTTGCCAGTAATAAGAAAACTCAGGATATGGTCATCCGAACGATTTACGTAAACCTTTTTCGTACAAGCAAACAGGAACGCCATCTGTCAAAATTCTATAAGTTTGCTGAGAGAACTACAGCGTGGCCTTACTGTTGGTGTCAAAACAAACATTTTTGGCACCGGTAAACTGGCGACATTTTTTCGCGCCCTGTCCAGGCTATATGTCTATGCCATTGCGCTCGTGACTATCTCAACAACTCATATAAATCTCAAATGGAGAGGAAACGAGTTTTTTCGGTTACTCAAACCTTTTTATCGGCTTGCGTAAGTCGGACAATTGCATCCGATTCCAAGACCGTTTCCCGTGTGTAGGTTTATGTACGTAGGTAGTTAACGGCGGAGAAATCTGACGGATCTGCTATAAAATTATACCATATTTTAATGGTCTGGATATCGCTGCTCTGATTTAGTGGAGCGCTAAAGTATCTGCGGCAAATGAGTAACTGTTTCTTCCATTTTTATTTTTTACCCAGGTTGGAACTGAGAACGGTATTATGCGTTTGGGCATCGTTTTTTGTTTGTGCCTACAAAAATGTTCCAAAAATGGCTGGTATTACCTTAAAAAGTGCCAGCTAGAAAACTAAATAGGATGATATTATAGGTACTAAGGTGTTTTAGCCCTACTAACCCGCGAATTTTTCGCAAATATTAGACTAACTACACATTGTAGGTTTAAAAGGCAATGATTTTTGCGAGCATAATAAAATTATTCATCTACAATCTACATGTTTTAATAAAAACCTTGCTCAAAAATTCCCACTCACCTTATATTGGTTCCCGAAAGATGTTTTTTGCAGTTTCCTAGATTTGGAGCTATCGGGAACCAATATGAACTAAATGAGTATTGTTGAGCAGAGTTTTTATTAAAAACATGTAGATGATTAAGGGGACTTATTGAATTTAATTTTGTCTTTCTCACTCTCACGGATACGTTGGTAGGTGCGACATGCAGCGTCGCGGAAGAATATAACAGAAAAACAACCTTTTACCTAATTACTCTAAAACTAAGCCAGTTATCAAAAATCTGTTTCCAAGCGATTTTGGATAATGTTATTACCGACACATTAAAAAATTACAATTACATCCATTGTAGTTTCCGATAAAAATTAGAAAAACCGAGATTTTGGAGCAACTTTTGTGTGAACTTTCTATCGAGAAAATTTCATTCAATCGGTTTCTGCTTCTAAGCGATTTTAGATTAAAGACCTAAAATAATACATGACGTTTAAATTTGAAAGTAATTGTCTTTATAGTTTTTGAGTAAAACTTTATTCAAAATCGCTTAAATACGGCTTCTAATAGGATTTTAGTCATAATGCAGTCATTTAACGAAACCTTGAACGACTGTCTCGCAAACGTCTCACAATTAAATTACCAGATGAGTGCTGAAGATTCCTCGCCGCTAAAATAGCACTCGAGGCTCGAGTCTGGTGTCTTATGTCTTGACACCATAACCAGCTAATTGGCATTAATTGGGTCATTACAGATTGGGTTACAGCTTACAGACGCGCACTGTGCAGTCATGGGAAAAATTTACGTAATATACTGCCTGTATAACGTTTCTGTGAATATGAAGACCTCCCTAGCCCACTGGTGCGCGCTCAGGGGTCTGATTGCGTAAGAAAAACGTAATCATCGTAATCGTAATCGTTTGCAAATTCTTCCCCCTGATTGTCTGACGTAAATCGAAGTACCAATGAGCGGGCAGAATTTATAAACGATTACGATAACAATTAACACGTTTTTCTTACATTGATCTACGGGCAGATTTGATCGGAAGGTCGCTGGTTCGATTATCGCCATCGGCCAATTTAAATTTCTAAATCGTCTTAGGTCTGGTCCGGTGAGAAGCTTCGGTCGTGGCTATTAACCACCCTACTAGCAAAGCTACACCAAGCGATTTAGTGTTCCGGCGCGATGCTGTGTACAACCCGCTAGGGATGACCCATTCCAAGCACGATAACATCTTCGGCTTCATCGTCACTTACCATCAGGTGAGATTGCAGACTGACAGTAAAGTGTAAAATTTTCTATCAATAGTTCCTAACGTTGCTCTAGTTCCCATATTTACCACCAACTGTTAAGTTGGTGGCACTGTATAATGGCAGAAATAAGTAATTGATGGATTGACTGCTTCGTTGGTACCAACTCTGAATTTGGAAATCAGCAACGTTTCAATTTCACATCCGTGCCTCGACGAGGACGTTAAGCTGGCGTCCTGTGAGTGCGTCTGATTGGCGATTGCAGTCCGGTAGTGCCAGAGATGCCGCCTCACCTTATTATAAATGAGGTAATAGAGAGTGCGTGCACACTTGTAAAGTTGTACAATATAAATTACAATGTTGTTGGCCGAAATGTCGAGAGGACATTATCATTATTAATTACACCAGAAATGACACTAATTTGTAATTAACACTTTCACTTACGTCTAATTGCGCGTTCTTTGTCCGCCGCTGTCTATGGAGTCATGCGCAAATAATTGTTATTTGCTGTAAATTGTAATTACAATACAATGTTGTTATCATTTCTTAGGATCCATATCTCTAAACAAGCCAATAATTAGAACCTATTCTATAAACTCTTTATTCGTCGCAGAGCTCGTCGATGCAACTATTGATGTTCCTATTGCAAATTTTGTTTTATTACTTATTGCATTAGTGCAGTTCATTACCGATGACATTGACGACCTCCCTGGCGCAGTGGCGGCGCGCTCGGATTCGTGTGGGAGATAACGGGTTCGATTCCCACCACGGGCATCTTTGGAATTTTATAATTTCTAAATTGGCTCAGGTCTGGTCTGGTGGGAGGCTTCCGCCGTGGCTAGTTACCACCTTACCAGCAAAGACGCACCGCCAAGCGATTTAGCGTTCCGGTGCGGCGTGCGATGCTTGTGAGACCGTTGGGGTAAATTTACTTATCCTTCCAGGTTAGTACGATAACATCTTAGGCTGCATCATCACTTACCATCAGGTGAGATCGCAGTCAAGTACTAACTTGTATAGAGTAAAAAAACTGTAAAGTCGGTTTACGGACGATAGATTTACGTGATAACGTCATAATTGGCCTCTCTATCGTTTGTTTTATCGTGCCTCTCTATCGCTTGTTGCGCGCTCTCGCTTGCACGCACAGGCTCAGGTGGAACGTTACGCGGAACGTTACTATTTTTCATGTGCGTTGCTGGTGTTCATCAATTTATTAAACGTTATCACGTCAAAAGACTCTTTTTGTTTGTTAGTTGATACTTTTTCAAAAATATAATGATCAATCAGTACTTGTGATGATTTAAAAAATACAGTCCTAATTTGTAACGAGCTTCGATAAACAAAGCGAAAACATAGTTGGTAAGTTATAAGTTCATCATTCTTGTATGATATACATTATATTTACATATTGTGTATGAAAAGTTTGCGACAGATTGACTATGGCAATCATCGCGATCTCTACGACTTCGCATTGTGAAGTCAACATCTCCTGAGGATGTCCCGGTGTCGGGACGAAACGTACGTCGAAGAAAGTGTTGGAAAATTGTGTGTGGTGTTTCATGAGGGCAGTGTTCCTGCATATTGTACCATACAGAATCTTTTAAAGAAGCGAATTATAGCAAAACAAATTAGTCTTTCCTACTATGGCAATCATTTTTTGGGGTAAAATGTTAAAAATTAAGACAATAAAATAAACTGAAAGTTAAAAATATTACAATAAATTAATATCTATGCATATTATGTGGTCGTAATTGATAAAAAGTAAAATATATTAAAAAAAATATTTAATTGTCACTGGAAATGGAAAGTGGAAAGTTGCCCTTAGTTCAATTAATGTCACATAAGTACCTTCTAATGGTTTTCGTCATCATTGCATCAACGTTGCAATCAAAGCTGCACGTTTAGAGAATAGCACTGATATGTGGTAACAAAATAATAGTGCAAGTTTTTGACCTTTCAAACCATGGTTATTGTACCATTAAAAAACTCCTACACAATGCATCTGATTTATATACCTAAGAACAATATAAGTACGTACATTTTCGTAGCAGTTTCCTTGGCAAGTTTTATATCCTATAACATTTATAGCTCGGCGCATACGAAATGTTTAAGTTTATTACCACTTCCGCCCACGTGATTACACTGCAACTCACGAGTTTATAGAAATGACGCCCTCTGGACCTCGGTATAGATTGGGAGGTCGCGGGTTCGATTCACATCACAGGCAACTTTTGAATTTTTTTATTTCTTATTTGGCTCAAGTTTAGTTTGGCGGGAGGCATCGTGGCTTGTTACCACAAAGACGCGCCGCTAAGCGATTTAGCGTTCCGGAGCGATGTTGTGTATCTAAACCGTTAGGGGTTGCTTATCCTCTTCCAAGTTAGTACGATAACATCTTAGACTGCATCATCACCATTAGGTGAGATCACAGTACAAGATTGACTGTAGTGTTAATAAAGAAAAAAATACCTACTAGGTTTTGTCCGCAGCTCCGCCTGCGTAAAGTTAGGTTTTCAACACCATTGGAAACTAGGGCATTTTTAAGGTCTTAAAAGAACCGGTTCTGAATATGACTTCCCGGTTCTCCCGGTTCTTTAAAAAAAAAACAATTAGGTATTACGTATTTTATCGTCCCGTAACACAAAGACGGTAATTGACTGTGAGATCGCAGACTGGAACTGCAGCTAGTTTTCGGATTCCTACTAATTACACAGTTCCACGCACTTGCACGCATTCTTCCTGGTATAGTAAATCCAGTCTTGGTCTGCTGGAGTCTCCCTTCTACTGGAACTGCGAGCTGCGTGGCCCTGACGACGATCTGCCAAGATCTGCCGCGACCAACAATCAAAACCGTGACTTCTATGCTGAAAAATTTCTGGGCGTTTTATCAGCTTTCCCAGTTTACTAATAGCGGCAACTATGTTTTCAGCTGATGGAGATTATGATGACTCGGCGGACAATGAGGTCGGCATTGCGGCCGCCCATTGTCGTGCATTTCCTATAACTTTGTCTGCTAGGACCTGGCCAGTTTGTGAATATCTGTATTTTCTGATCCACTATAGCCATGGGCTTTTATATTTTTCTTAAAAATGTGAGAGTTTTTGCTCACCCAAGTCCATTTGCCTTAATCATTTCCGATTTTTTCTGGTCTCTGACTCTTCACATCTGCAGTAGCCGCTTCTTTAGAGCCTCATATTTTCATCTTTCCGGTGCATTTACCAATAAGTCTGCCACTTTTTTTTTTTTGGATACTTGGATGTCATAAATTGGTACTTCACCTCAACTCTCATTTCCTGAGGATATCGGACTACTTATGCTTGGTAAAACCAGTTCCCACGATAACCTCGGAAAGCTTTGGTTTTCGCTCCGCCATCATTGTAGTTCCCTTTTCCAGAAAATCATCGAGAGTCGCCAATTATTGTGATTCCAAAAGATGATGACTGCGCTATATCTATGATTGTATACATCCGATGAAGATAATTTAAACTGCTGAGTATATAAGCTTTCAGTTTATGTAACTACGTAGATTTGCGGGGCAATAGAATATTATAGATATAAATATTAATTGTAGCTCGTAGGCAAACCAAAACGCTAACTCACCAATCAACGCGTGCACATTCCCTTTATCGCTGACCTTCCACCATTTTAGCCGAATTTAAAAAAGGAGGAGGTTCTCAATTCTTCAAAATCTTTTTTTTCCATGTTATGTATGTTCCCCGATCACTCGCCCGAACTGATTTAGAAAATTATTTTTTTGTTTGAAAGAGTATACTTTCCAGATGGTTTCATAGTCATCAAGTCAGGATCTGATTTTGGGATCCTGGAGAAATCGAGGGAACTCTTCAAATTTTATAAGAACACTTGAATGTTTCGTATAATCATAGACCTGCCCCATGTGCGAAGAAAAGACGATAATATTATAAACAATCGCCTGACGTCAAATTGGTATACATTAAAAATTATTTCACTCTTTGTAGTGGCATTTGAAGTCGGTTTTTTGGAAAGAATTTTTTTATTTCATGTTTACAACAAATCGTAATAGCCCTTTTTGTAGGAATATTAAAAATAATGCTTTTAATTAAAATTTTAAAACTTTTTTACCAAGAACTGGGAAATCCCGGGTACCCGGTTCTGAGCTGGTACAGAACCGGGAATTTAAAAATTAAGAACCGGTACCGGTTCTGCGTGCCCTATTGTAAACTATGGATTTTCCGGAATGCAAAGGTAGGCTGTTAAACCAGGGCATATAATCTATAATAAAGAAAAATTATCATGGAAAAAGCCATTATTTCCTTGAGATTTGTAAACAACCGAAACTCATGCGTAGCAACAGCTATGTTATAATGACCGAAGCTAATCAATATAAAAATGCATTTGGGTGCCAAAAATATTTCATACATCACGTCATAGCTGGGTTATCAGTCACTAGAGGTCAAGGCACCGTCAGCGCAATGCAGAACCGTGGCGACTCTTGCTAACGACATTTGATTCGCTACTATAAAATAAAAATATTAAAATGAACAAACAGGAAAAATTGGCGATAATTTCTTTTATTCAAACTTCAAGAACAGTTAAAGAATACGCCGTTCTTTCCTGCACGATTTTGCCTACCAAAACATTATTATTTTTTAGAACAGATAAAATAATTTCATGTTTTTGAAAGTAGTAAGTAGTAGGTATACGTCAACGAATTAAAAAGATGGGAGCTTTATGCCAAAAATCTTAACTTTGTCAGTAAGCTACATGCGCAGGTTGGCAGGCTTCACATACCTTTAAGAAATTTATAGGAGATGCTTTACTTGTGGACCAAATAAGGGGTCGAAAGCTTAACCATGACTTGTACTTTTTAATCTCTACAGAAATTGGTTTAATTTACGCTTTTCATTTTTATTCTGTACAGAAATTGGTGTTTAATCGGCGACTGATTGGCAAAGCGGGAGCCTGCCGTCTGCGTCGGAGATCGTGGGTTCGATTCCCACTACTGGTAAATGTTTGTATGATGAATGAATGTTTTCTAGTGTCTGGGTGTTTTTCAATATATTATAATTTTTTCTATATTTATTTATCGGTTATCTAGTACCCATAACACAAGCTATCGCTTACTTTGGGGCTAGATTGCGGTGTGTGTAAAAAAATAAATAAAAAAAATTCAAGCGTCCATACTGAGACTTACACTACAACTTTATCTTATGTAGTGGAGTACATGACAGGTCGATGCGATAGGCGCGTGGTTCCGCGTTGAACTGTTATTACGTTGTTAAATATTGCATTACAATTAATTTATAATATCTACTTGAACTTGCACGTTCACTTACTTAACCAGATCTTCATGGTCGTATATTGTCGCAAGTTACAAGTAGAAAGGCCCTTTTCAATGTCTCATCTACTTTCTACAGCCATTTTTTTTTATAATATAATATAATAATATTATAGTTTAATATATCGGGACAATTACACACATCGCAATCTAACCCCAAAGTAAGCGATAGCTTGTGTTATGGGTACTAAGTAGATAACTGATAAATATCATGCTCATCACACAAACATTTACCAGTAGTGGGAATCGAACCCACGACCTCCAACGCAGACGGCAGGTTCGCTACCGCTACGCCATTCGGTCGTCAAATTGTACAAGGATCTCTTTTTAGAATAAGAAGGATATCACATCTAAGCCCAGTGTTGAAGGCTTCACACACCTGTTAAAAACATGGAGAACTTTCAGGTATGCAGGTTTCCCCATGATATTTTTGTTCACGGCTAAACAAGAGCTATTAATATAATGTGTGGTTTCTACAAACGCACGCAACTTTTTTTAATAATATATAGGCTAGCTATAGATGGAAAGTGATAATACAGTCTAAGGTAGAACAGCGCTTGCATAGGAAATGCCTATTCACTCTTGATTTGAACTTTGAAGGCGCCCAAGTTGTAGTTGTGAAAGACAATGCCTGGGAGGGTATTCCAGCCCTTTGCAGTGCTTATCAGGAACGAGAAATCAAACCGCTTCGTGCGTGTCTTTGGTACGTCAACTATATGGTTGAAAGTCTCTTCGATGTCTTACCGTTCTATTGTAAAAAGGTGACGGGGGAACCAAATTTAATAGTTCCTGAGCACACTACGTAAAGTAAGAGGTTTTCAGCTGTACGATTCTTAAATAATTATTACAGCATCGACGATGTTACATCTTAGGCATGAATGCTTGCATCGGTTGTGCAGCCAAGGCACTGATTGGCTGTTGATGGTTGGGTTGCAAAGTGATGTGAGAACAATGTAAAATGAATTTATAACAATGACCCCGCGGCATCCTAAGTAAGGATGGTAAAGGAATAAAAACTTTATCCCGTGGATTAAGGAGTTCTGGCGTCCGACCACCATCTCTTAAAGCAGTATTATCATTGTGTGAAAATATTAAAACAATACTACAATAATACTGCTTTAAGAGATGGTGGTAAGGCCCCACGTACTTCCTAGTCTGTGATGTATAATTTTAAAACATACACAAATTTATTAAAATTATTCAGTTTTCATAAACGTTATGGTAAATGGTAATGTCGCATTAAATAAATGTTTGGTTATCAAAAGAGGAATCTGTGTTATGGGAAGTTATCGCTATTGCTACACGGCACGCGATTTAACGTGAATGCAACGGTTTATCCGAGGAAGGATTGCCGCTAGATGGCGCTATTTAAGATAGTTACAGTTTTTAATCATTTACTCCAATCGTAATGAACTATTTTTAATAATATGTGTTTTGCGGAAGTACAACGTTGCCTTTTATTTTATCACATCATTATTTTAAACTAAAACGTAACCATTTCGTTATCTAGTTCAAATATAAAAATCTGTCATCTCTATCAGCGTAGGGACACGACGAGCACCCACACATAGACGCTATGGTTTCAATCCAGGATCTGTGGTTCTTACGTTTTCTACCAATTGTTAGCGTAAAAAAGGACATAGATGGCGTATATCAATACTCAGAGATATCATTTATAGTCCACAATATCAGATTTTCGGAGAGAGATCAATCAACTCCGAGCTGGTACTAAAATTTTCTTGATAAAAAACAAAAAAAAAACTAGTTATTGCCCGACCCAGGGATCGAACCAAGGAGCTCATAGAGTAGGTAAATCATTACAGTACTACTGTAACTCTATGCACCTACTACCTTGTTACTAAGTATCTAACAAGTAATTACCTACCTATAGACATTTTACTCCACGAAGACGCGCCCCATTTTGTGAAAATAGCTAATGTTTCATTCGATTCCTATGAAGTTTGTCGGAGTGGGGCGCGTCGTCGTGGATTGAAATGTTTATACCTATCTACTTATACTATAATATTGATATCTATTATTTTGACGACCGAATCGCGTAGCGGTAGCGAACCTGCCGTTGCGACGTAAGTCGGTCGTGGGCTCGATTCCCACTATTGGTAAAGGTTTGTGTGATAAGGAGGAATATTTTCCGGTGTCTGGGTGTTTTTCAGTATAGGTATTATATGTATAATATTATATTCTCTAATATTTAAAATTCTCTCGCCAATTTTGTGACCAAACTCCTCCGAAACGGCTCGACCGGTTGTTATGAAGTTTGCAGTGTATGATCGGTAGGTCTGAGAGCAGGATGTTATGTTTTTTTTATATTCCTAATGGCAATTCAACGTTTGCCGGGTCAGCTAGTTTATGTATATTAAGTATATATAGTATATATACTTATATATACATATATATATATTTATCCCGCAAGCAATCTGACACCCGCTGAAGAAAAAAAAACCTGTCAAGTGCGAGTCGGACTCGCGCACTGAGGGTTCCGTACTTCAACCGGAGGAATAAAACCATAAAAACCACTTTTCTTATCGAACCGCAAAACTAACTTTGTTTTTAGAGGTTTTATTGTAAATATCAAAAAACTACTTATTAGATCTCGTTCAAACCAATTTTCGGTGGAAGTTTGCATGGTAATGTACATCATATATTTTTTTTAGTTTTATCATACAGTACGCGCGGCGAAAGTTTGGCTTTGACCGTTATTGCGCAGAAATCAGAAATTGGGTATCAACCAATCAGAGAAATCAGAAATTGGGTATCAACCAATCAGAATATGGGTACCCATGCGCAGTTATCCCCTCCACCCGAAGGTCAAAGCCAAACTCTCGCCGCGCGTACTGTACTCTTATTTTAGAAGTTACAGGGGGGGGGACACACATTTTACCACTTTGGAAGTGTCTCTCGCGCAAGCTATTCATTTTAGAAAAAAATGATATAAGAAACCTTAGTATCATTTTTGAAGACCTATCCATAGATACCCCACACATATGGGTTTGATGAAAAAAAATTTTTTGAGTTTCAGTTCTAAGTATTATTACAGTATTACAGTACCCCCAAAATTTATTACTTTTTTAAAAATTTGTGTGAAAACCTTAATGCGGTTCACAGAATACATCTACTTACCAAGTTTCAACAGTATAGCTCTTATAGTTTCGGAAAAAAGTGGCTGTGACATACGGACGGACAGACGGACAGACGGACAGACAGACATGACGAATTTATAAGGGTTCCGTTTTTTGCCATTCGGCTACGGAACCCTAAAAATCAACGTAAAAATGGTTGCATTTACCCACAACACGGATTTCTTTTAGAAAAAGGTTTATACTAGCAAAAACTTCAGGTTATTATAAACCTTAAAGTGAAGCAGGTAAGGCTTAATTTTGATTGCTAAACACATAACAGTTACGACGTTTATCATCAGACTCGGGATAGGCAATAAATTTTAACCGTCACTCGAAAGTCGAAAATCTGTATTACAATATGTACAAAAAATATTTAGTCTAATACACAACATTACCCGTACGCAATAGAGTTGAAAATAGAAAACGCGCGTGTGCGCGTATAACGTGGTGCGGTAGTTCAATTTTAGCACATAAAGATTACCATAATCTAGTATAGTATTATATTATCTGTGCCATAATCTAACTAGGTCCTCTTTAGGTAGATACTTGATATTGTACCTCACATATTTTGCTACTTTCTTTACTCGGCTCATAATCTAAATATATAAAAGAAGATACTGACTGACTCATTCACTCATTCACTGACATATCAACGCACAGCCCAAACCGCTGGGTCTAGAGACTTCAAATTTGGCACACAGGTTCCTTATGAGGTCTAGGGGTGCACTAAGAAAGGATTTTTCAAAATTCCCCCCTAAAGGGGTGAAACGGGGCTCCAAAGTTCGTATTTTACCATGCTTCAATACTCCTTCACGCCAAAACTACTGAACCGATTTGGCTCAAATTTGGAATTGAGATAAATTGCATCTTGGATTAGTTATTGCCCGACCCAGGGATCGAACCAAGGAGCTCATAGAGTAGGTATATCATTACAGTACTACTGTAACTCTATGCACCTACTACCTTGTTACTAAGTATCTAACAAGTAATTACCTACCTATAGACATTTCACTCCACGAAGACGCGCCCCATTCTGTGAAAATAGCTAATGTTTCATTCGATTCGTATGAAATTTGTCAGAGTGGGGCGCGTCGTCGTGGATTGAAATGTTTATACCTATCTACTTATACTATAATTTTGATATCTATTATTTTGACGACCGAATCGTTTTCAAACAAAACCAAAACTTTCAGAACAGAACATACCTACCTACATAATAAATAAAATGACTGACCGAAAGTCTCTGCGGCACTTGTGTGCATTCGCCGCGCTGGCTCAGTTTATGTAGTATAATTATGTAGGTACACTGAATGCAATTATTATAAATTTTATAACATACTGATAATGACTTCATAAATGAAAAGACGAATATATTTTAATATTTATTTATTTTTAATACCTAAGTAATACGTTACAGCGACTGTCATAAAAATAGAACGAAGTTTCAAATTTTTCAGTTACGAAAAACCCGTCACGAAGAAAATCTACGAAAATCCCACCATTTGTGCATTCCTGTAACTCCCACTGTGTAACTGTACTTTGTACTGCGTAACCAGCAAATTAAATTTGCAAATATTTATTTGTCATTATACATACGCCATACCAAGATGGTGTGCGAGTCCGACTCGCACTTGGCCGGTTTTTTTTAAGATAATAAGATTTTGAAGAATTATATTTTGTTTCGCGGTGAGGTTTGTACCAAGACTTCAAAGATTTGTAAGTCTTTCTTGAACTGCTATATATAACAAACTAGTAGGGCGCGTGGGTGCGCGGGCCACAGGTAGCCCGCGGGCTGTCTTCCAGTCTTTTTTCTTTTTTTAATGTATTATCGCCGACAGACTTTTATTTTCCTCCCCATTCCCCAACTTGTAATCTCATCAATATTCCATGTACATTTTCTATGGAAAAGTAAATTCTGACATTATGAATTTTTTTCTATACATCAGATAGACTTACTGTTCCTGATCACATCTTGTCAAGACCGTTCTTCCATCTTTTACACTTTTTGAGAAACCGACGAAATTCGAATGGCGGCCATTTTGAATCCGCCATTTTGATTTTTCAGCTAACTGCCATTGGGATGACGTTTCGAATGACATTTGGTCGAGCACCCCCCACTTATCTTCTCGTGTGCGTGACGTGGACGTCCTCTTCACCCGTCTCCGAAATCCTCAATCATTAGCTCTCTGCATATTTTTCATAGAGTCTTTTTTTGACTTCTATACGAAGCCATAAGTGAGAGAAGAATTGTTCATATAAAATTTTACGAGAGGATATTTTGGGGAAAATCTCGAAAAGTACCCCAAATGTGGCAACACTGCTTACATATCTTGATACTGTCGGTTGATATACATGTCGACTTTCCAAAATGTCGCCAAGTACCTCTAAATAAAAATATGGTCAAAATTTTCGAAAATCAAGAATAAATACAAAATTACCGCCACCTCATTTCACAGAAATATTTTAAATGGTTTTGTACTTTTCCCAGTAACTACAGGATATGCCGCTTCGTATGACAAACCCCAATAAATACTTGGAGTCTATACAAATAATCATCCCATATAAGTCGATACGCTCCGGCCTCCGATGTTGCCAATCGTGTGAAATTTTAATTTCAAAATTGCGTTTTTTTCGTACTTCAGACCGATTGGGCAAATTTTTCAACATTTAAACAACACATAATTTGTATGATATTATAAATGACACGGACGGCTCTTTTCTGCAGCACAAAAATAGTATCAATGCCAGCAGCATTACCCCATAACATGATAATTAATTTATATCATATCGGTTTTATTGTAATAACACTTTTAAGAATTCTGCTTGCAACGTCGGCTGGACGAAGAATTAAAAGAAAGTTATGGAGCCGAAGACAAAGGACGATTTTTATCTGTAATACAAGAAAACATTTTATACTTGATTTAATTTTCCGAAAAAACAATCCCGAATACTATTTCTTTATAAATAAACTTACCAGTTATTTCACTCAAATCTATACATTTTTTATTCTTTTGTACACGTCTTAAAATAATTTCAGGGAGGCAGCAATTTTTAAAGAAGTTTATCAAATGTGGCAGCATATTGGTAATGAATTCCACATCACGAGGAACTTCTATTACTGTCAGGGGCTGTGAGACGGAAATAAAACAGATGAAATAACATCGCTCCATATCACAAACTCTCAATTGGCCCTGAACCTGCAAATAAATTTAAAGTATGAATTGCTATTGGAAACTATAGATTCGTTCATTATTTTTTTTACTGTTCTAGAAGGAACAGTAAAAAAGGTACAGGTAGTTGCTAGTGAAATAAGAAAAGTTTTGTTCCAAATGTTCGTGTACGTGTGTATTGTAAATTATCATGAAACATAATCATTAATTAATGAATATTATTTACTTGATTATAATAATGGTGTTTCTTGTTCATTGTAAGGTTGTTGTCTTCAAAAATTACAGGAAATCCTTTTTTTTCTTTCGCTGCTTGTTCTACTGTTACAGAAGACCTGGCTAGCGAAGGAAAGCATTTAATTTCAATAACTGATTTTTCGTCTTCGATAATACCTGTAAGTAATTGAGATAAAAATGTAATCGATAAACTAAGAGTTTGTAAGTTAAATCTACCAAACTTTATGCAGTCCATAGCTCATTATTATTTTACACTATAAATCGGAGACCTAGGACTGAACTAAACTGAAAAAAAATTGCTAACAAGTTCAAGAAGCCTACCATCTGGACTAGCAGCCAAAAAACCAAATTCTTTATCAATGAAAAGACCTGCCGGCCTAACAATTTTTTGGGTTTGTTGCATAAATATGCTTTTCGCAACATTTTCATTTTGCAGGCCGAAAAGCATATCTTTGGTGCAAAAATTATTTTTATACAGGATTTTCTTCACATGGTTGTGGCACGGAGTTGTTTTTCGGCGTTTACAAACCTGTAACATATAAATAGTTCTTTTTTTAATTTCTTGAAATCTCGTAAACTTACGTTTCAAAAATTTAAATCTAAATATATAAAAGAAGAAACTGACTGACTGACTGTCTGACTGACATATCAACACACAGCCCGGACCGCTGGGTCTTGGGATTCGAAATTTGGCACATAGTTTCCTTATGAGGTCTAGGGTGCACTAAGAAAAGATTTTTAAAATTCATCCCCTAAGGGGGTGAAACGGTACTCCAGTTTGTATTTTACTTCTAATTATTTAATAACTAGCAGAAACCCGCGGTTTCGCCCGCGTAAATTTTAGTTTTCCCTACACACGGGAACCATCGTTTTTTTGGAATAAAAACTTAAAAAGTAGCCTTTGCGTTAATTTAGGACGAAATCTGTCTCTATTCCAATTTTCAATAAATATCTGTCTTTCACTATTCCCGCAGAAACCATGGATTTTTTCGGGATAAAAAGTAGCCGTTGTATTATTTGTATTATTATTAATCCAGGATAAAATTTATCTCCATGCCAAATTTCAGCTAAATCGGTTTTGTATTTGCGGCGTGAATTTTTTTTTTCCGCGTGAATATCGGTTTTTAATTAATCCCAGGGGAACCATGCATGTTTTCGGCATGAAAAGTAGCTTATGTGTTAATCCAAGTTACAATCTACCTCCATTCCAAATTTGAGCCAAATCGGTTCAGTAGTTGCGGCGTGAAGGAGTATTTTAACTTATAAACTTTTGAATTTTGAAAAACCCTTTCTTAGTGCACCCCTAAACCTCATAAGGAACCTGTGTGCCAAATTTGAAGTCTTTAGACCCAGCGGTTTGAGCTGTGCTTTGATATGTCAGTGAGTGAGTGAGTCAATATCTTCTTTTATATATTTAGATGATCACCATCACAGCTCCAAACTCACCATTCCAAAATTGCTGGCGGTTAGACGGTCACGTCTGTATGTATTGTATAAGTCGTTGTCGTGTTGCCCTACAGTGGCTAACTCAATAGACTTAATTTCTTCTGGAGACTTTTGGAACTCTTCTAACCTATGTAGACATTGGTTTTTAAGGTCCAGTTCGTCAATGTCCAAAGGGTCAGAAGCTGCAGGGCCATAATGCTCGTCAGGTTTATTTGAGGTCGATGCCGAAGGAGTAAAATATAATCGTTTACGAACAGAAGATTGCTGGCGTAATCTACTCTTTTCAATCCTCCGCACATATTTCTTAAAATACTGACCTGGGCTCATTAAAGCTTGTTTCTTCCAAGCATTTTGATGCCATTTTGGCCCTACAACTTGAGACAAACCTGAAATTACAATAAAATATGAATACAATATAAATGATTTTGATTTTATGCTACAACGACTGTCACTGTCTACAACCGGTGTTTTAATTCCTATGTGTTACATATTATAAATACTATAAATATTAATTGTTTGATCTAACAGTGATATGTACCTGCTATATGAACCCGTCTTTGATAGGATCCCCCTCTTCCAAAATTTATCCTTTTCCCACAATTATATTTGTTAATGACGCTCATAAAGTTTTCTGCGATGTTTGTGGTCTCATTTGAAAGGCGACCAGCCTTTAAAGCTATTCTTTCATTCGCTGCATATATAAGTGCCCAAACCTCCGGTGCAGTTTTTTTTAAATTTTCCACGAGGTTTTCTTCTTTTTCTTTTCCTTTTTCGTTTAGCTGTATAGAGTTTATTAATTGCTGTATTATCTAATATTATATAAAAATAAAATTCTGTCCCTCTCATCCCTATCCGTCTGTCCGTCATAATCGATTATTTTAGTAACTATTTAACGGCCTAGAAGCAGTATTTAAGCGATTTTGAATGAAGTTTTATGCAAAAACTATAAAGACAATTATTTTCAAATTTACACGTCATGTATTTTGGGTCTTTAATCTAAAATCGCTTAGAAGCAGAAACACGATTGGATAAAATTTTCTCGATAGAAAGTTCTCCCAAAAGTTGCTCCAAAATCTAAGTTTTTCTATATTTTATCGGAAACTACAATGGGTGTAATTGTAATTTTTGTTTTAATGTATCGGTAATAATAATATCCTTAAACGCTTAGAACAGATTTTTGATAACTGGCTTAGTTTTTGAGTAATTAGGTAAAACGTCGTTTTTCTGCTATATTCTTCCGCGACGCTGCATGTCGCACCTACCAAATCTCCGTGAGAGTGAGAAAGACAAAATAAATTCAATAAATCCCCTTAAGCTATCGTCATGAAATTTGGAATGGTGGTAATATGTATTAGTTATAAGGGGTTGAAATTTCAAAGTGAGGTAACTATACTGTGTGGTATCATGTAAAAGAGCTATACGTGTACATTCTTAATTAAATATGTATTTTAATGCGTTGTAACAGCTTTTGATTTTTGATATATTATATTATATACTTATGAATTATACACAATTCAAGACTTACAGTAGTGCAATAGTAATCCTTGCATTTTTCGTGACTACCAAATACGTGAAGTGGACCATTACGCAAATCCTCTGCCATGGAAGCAGGCTGACCACAGGTTTTCATGATAATTTTTCGTGCAATCGCTGTTAGTTTCCCAAGCTTCGCCTTTAAAATGTTCCTTGCGTAAAGAGGAAGTTTGGTGTTGGCTAATATCTGAAATATTGTAATTTAATTTTAGAAATAATACAATTTTAATTCTTGAAGTTCTAAATTCAAAATTCGATTTTTTATTTACCTTATAAAGTGCACTGGTGTAGTTTTTGATAACGTGATTTTTGCACTCAATTTTTTTAATTTGATTACCATATGGCACCTTTTCTTTTAAATTTGCAAAGACCGATGAGTCTCCATCACCAATAAAACTTAAATAGCGAAGATTATGCAGCTCTTCGCTTTTTTGAAAACCTTCTACGATAATTTTAGCCTCCATTGCCGTAGATGCCCCATCGTAGTTTTTGCAGCAATCATGCTCCTTTTTGTCTATATTTCTTCTTTCATAATATTGACAACTATAACAATATTTATTTTTTACCCCAAGAAATAAACATTTTTTTGTCTCTTTTCCTATAATACAAGCCTGAAATCAGATAATAAATGAACTAACAATAAAAAATTTAAAAATTCAAACTTATGTTTTTCCATTCCATACCATTCCCGACGGTGAATTCAAATTATGTCCGTAGGACCTTTTCAACCACCCTCCATCTACGTAGACAGTTATGAATGGAACACCATCATGAGACACGTTTCCTTTTTGAATGGCCATTTCTCTTTCTTGTGCTCCTGCTTTTCCTATTTCATTGGTCAAGTGTTCTGACCACACTTGTCCTAACTTTCTCTCGATTTTTTGAAATTTTTGAGATGACATTACGGGAATATCCATTAAGCTCATTATTTGGGCAGCTTGGGTGTAATAGCTGCCTGAGGTGACAGTAGCCCATACAAATGAATTATTCATTTGGTTACTGCCACTCGTCTTATAATTCCAAAATTTATTACACATGCTGCATTTAAATTCCAAGTCACTTACAAAACCGTCTTTATTTTCAGAGACGAATTCAATTTTTGATGACTCGCATTTACTACGATGTTTTTCCAGTGTAAATGCCCACTGAATAACGTGCTTCAGATCAACAATGCGACAGCCATTTATCCCAGCCAAACCATCATTTGTATCGACATCCACAGTTAGTTCATGCATCTCGATGTTTTTATCAGGTTGGGGCCAGTTTATTTCCACATGTTGCTCTTCTACAGGTTTTGTTTCATCAGTGACTGTACCTGAGCCAGGTGCATTGTACTGGGCTTCTAGACGAATTTTTGGTTTAACTCGTGTATAAGTTTTGAATCCACATGTTTTCTTCTGAGCACTAGAGCAGAGAAAAATTCATAAAAGAAGAGTTATAATTTGTGCGTTATTTTTTTTTAAATTACATAAATAAATTAACTAATTACCACTTTGGGACATTGGTCAGTGGTCACTAGTTTATATGTTTGTACTGAAACGGTTTCAGCCTAAACCGAAACTTACTTGAAAATATTCAAATTTCAAAATTTCTATAAATACTAAAATCGAATAAGTTTTTACACGTTTATTTGCATATTATACAGTGTATAAAATAATAAAACCGGCCAAGTGCGAGTCGGACGTGCGCACGGAGGGTTCGGTATCTATCTACTATTATAAAAAACCTGTCAAGTGCGAGTCGGACTCGCGCACTGAGGGTTCCGTACTTCAACCGGAGGAATAAAACCATTAAAACCACTTTTCTTATCGAACCGCAAAACTAACTTTGTTTTTAGAGGTTTTATTGTAAATATCAAAAAACTACTTATTAGATCTCGTTCAAACCAATTTTCGGTGGAAGTTTGCATGGTAATGTACATCATATATTTTTTTTAGTTTTATCAAACTCTTATTTTAGAAGTTACAGGGGGGGGGACACACATTTTACCACTTTGGAAGCGTCTCTCGCGCAACCTATTCATTTTAGAAAAAAATGATAAAAGAAACCTTAGTATCATTTTTGAAGACCTATCCATAGATACCCCACACATATGGGTTTGATAAAAAAAATTTTTGAGTTTCAGTTCTAAGTATGGGGCACCCCGAAAATTTATTACTTTTTTTAAAATTTTGTGTGAAAACCTTAATGCGGTTCACAGAATACATCTACTTACCAAGTTTCAACAGTATAGCTCTTATACTTTCGGAAAAAAGTGGCTGTGACATACGGACGGACAGACGGACAGACGGACAGACGGACAGACAGACATGACGAATTTATAAGGGTTCCGTTTTTTTCCATTCGGCTACGGAACCCTAAAAAGTAATCAATGAAGTCTTACCCAACCGTAAACTTAACTTTGGTTTTAAGGTTAATATAAAAAATAGTATAAAAGATACAAAGTTGATTTTATTTTATGATTGCAATCACGTCCGGCCATATCTACGTACAACTATTCCACATTTATTGTCGATATCTTTAATAGTTACTGAAATAAAGGGTCGTGACACACAGACAGACAGAAGGACAACAAAGTAAGCTTATGAGTTAATTTTTTTTTTCTTTGAGGTACGAAACCCTATAAATCAAAGGGGTTTGAACTTTTTTGTATGGAAGCTGGCATAGCGACCTGGCCGCCATTTTAATTTTTTTTCGAAATCGCGGCGCACGATGAATGTAGTATGTATGGATAGAGGACACATAGACAAACAAATAATGTCAAGTAACATAGTACCCCAAAGTGTCACGTTACCGAGATATTTGAAGGTAAAGACAGACATATGAGGATAAGTCTATTTTTAATGATTGTCGTTGTCCTCATATGTCTATCTTTACCTTCAAATATCTCGGTAACGTGACACTTTAGGGTACTATGTTACATGACATTATTTGTTCGTCTATGTGTCCTCTACCCATACATACCACTTAAATCGTGCGCCGCGATTTCGGAAAAAAATCAAAATGGCGGCCAGGTCGCTATGCCAGAAAGTTTCAATCCCCTTGAACTTTGCTTAGAAGGTTTTTTTTTCTATTTGTCACTCCTTCACGCCGGAACTATTGAACCGATTAGGCTTAGAGATAGAATTAATTACCTTGGATTAACACATAGGCTTTTTTAAGCATATACCAAAAATACCATGTATTTCCATTTATACCATGTATTTGTATGTATTAGTGAAAACCCAGAGTCCACGAGGCCGGAGCCACAGGCTAATAAAACATATAAATACTTAGTACTTATACATTATTTATGCAAAAAAAAATATAAAAAAAAAACAAGTATGGCGCGTGGGTGCGGGGGCCCCATGTGGCCTGTCTGTCTTTGGACTGTCTTCCCTTGTCTTAAGGTATAGCAACCCTCAGTCATCTTTTCCCATACATTATCTTTGGAAAATTAAATTCCGCTAAAGAAATCCAAAACGCGAAAAAAGTTCCAATCGCACTTAAGAAAAATTAGGCTGTATAATAATGGATAAAGACATAAATTACAATGTTTTAGTTTGTTTATAAAAATACACATCTACGTACTCTCGTTTATATAGGTTTTCTCGGGACACTTTTTTCGTGAATTTTGTATTACACCCGGGGTCCATAGATTTATATGCCAATGCCGGCAGCCCTCAAACGCGCGTGTGCGCGGATAACGTGATACGGTAGCATTATTTATACCTACCTATTTCGGTTACTAACTTACTAAGTTCAATTTTACCACATAATATTACCATAATCTAATTAGGTACTTTTAGGTGTATACTGGATACGTACCTTAAAACACATTTGCTACTTTCTTTACTCGGCTCATATAATATATCATTGCTCGGCTCCATCTTTTTATATGCTCGCCAAACTCCTTCCCGACTGTTTCATTATGACAAAATGAAAAATGATTAGGTATAAAAATATCAGTAAAAAGAAAGACCTGTGGCACTCGGAGACTGCCGAGTGCCGCGGTAAAGCTATTGCATTGTGCATAGCATAATGTTCTCAGACTGTTACCGTAACCGACACCTCACATTGTGTCACAATACTAATTATTCTGCTGGAAATAGAGATCTCTAGGTTTTATTGTAGATATAGGTACGAGTAGGTTTTATCCCGGCTAAATTTGTTCCCTGAGTTCAGCCAACGAATAATACCTAGGCTTCTTGAATAAATCTCCAAATACCTAAATATCTAGGTAACAACTGACAACGTCAACCGCAAATTGCAGTTCAAGTGCAGTTTGAATGCGATTGACATGACTGCAATAGAACTGCAAACAAAACGCGCAGTCAGATTGCAGTTCAGTTGCAGTTGGCGTGCAGTCGTGTGAACTGCATACCGACTGCATCCAAACTGCACCATCCCACCCGCCCGCACGCTCCGCTCTCCCGCGCATGAAATCAGTAGCAACAACTAGGTTAGAGTGAGCGCACGCGTTGTTTGTCAGTAGATAAAATAAATATGTCGAGCGACGAGAATGGTAATACAGTAACTGAACTGCAATCTGACTGCGCGTTTTGTTTGCAGTTCTATTGCAGTCGTGTCAACCGCATTTAAACTGCACTTGAACTGCAATTTGCGGTTGGATTGCAGTTGAAATGCGGTCCGTCTGTAAACACCCTAAGTACCATCGCCGCTCATCAGCTTGACTTTGTTTGGGACCTAAGGGTGTTTGCAGACGGACCGCATTTCAACTGCAATCCAACCGCAAATTGCAGTTCAAGTGCAGTTTGAACCATTCCACCCGCCCGCACTCTCCGCTCTCTCTGCAGTTTGGATGCAGTCGATATGCAGTTCACACGACTGCACGCCAACTGCAACTGAACTGCAATCTGACTGCGCGTTTTGTTTGCAGTTCTATTGCAGTCGTGACAACCGCATTTAAACTGCACTTGAACTGCAATTTGCGGTTGGATTGCAGTTGTAATGCGGTCCGTCTGTAAACACCCTAAGGCGTCGTCGTCATCGTGGCAACCTGTGGTGGCAACCATAGAATATTGGTGGATCCAGGCGGCGCGCCGCGGCGGCGCAATGATGTCTTCTCCATGGGGAACAAGTCCCCACAGGGGTAGGGGCCTCCTTACACGGGCGTTATATCGCGGGGGAGCCTCGTTCCCTCGATGATATAGGTACTTTTGCCTCGGTAAGGGACTAAGGCCTCGACTTTCTGGCTTGAGCCCTGCTTGTGTGGTGTGAGAAACCTAAGCAACGAGTACCTATGCTAGTTTGGATGGCTGACAATCCTAAATTAGTAGGTAGGTACTATCCGTTCAAAGAAACTTTGCCGCTCAGATGAGCTTGGAACGATTCTGCGAACGGGTTATACCTACCTATTATTATCAATGAATGTACTTACGAAGTTTCACCAGTAATTCTCTCTAGGGCGGAACGAATTCTTTTCCTAGATTTATACGATGCACTTGAAAATTCATGTTTTTTATACGCTATTTTGTTTGTATGGTTCATTTTGAACTCTACAAATCCGAGTAGGTATAATACCTATGTAATTCGGATTTGTTACGAAGAACACTCAAACTTAGAAAATAAAAAATAAAAACGGCAGCAGTAACGATTTATGGCAATTGGCAATAAAATCAATAATTATTTGTAATAAAAATACGTCGCCCTCATTGCTCATCACAACATAAAATGAATTATGAACTTTTCGAATTTCTAAAGTGTAAACCACAGTGTAAAAAGCGCCAGCGAAGTATTTTTATCATGTAATGATAGATGGCGTGGATGGTGGATAATATGTTGGACACGTAGTTGTTTTAGGTAGTTATACTAGATGTCGCTCGTAACACAAGGTAAAAGTATGTAATTACCTACACACACATACGTAAATTTAGCGTTTTATAAATGCCGTATTATTCTCTAACTAAAGTAAATATTCGCCTGATATTTAAATCGCGGGTATAAAAAGTCCTAAGTAAATCGTAAATATCAATAAATTTAACAACAAATGTATATTTTTCAAGATTAATTCAAGTGAAAAATGTATGAGAGCATCTCCTAGCTTGTGGCCCTCCATTATCGTTTTCCTACACTATGTGGTTGTAGGGTGACTTAGGTTCAAGTTTATTACAATAATAATGTAAACTAGACGGCATTTTAGGTCTGCCATTAGTGTATCTAAATCATCATACATTTTTTCAAATCAAAATCAATCTAAAAGTAGCAAGTGCCAGCTTTTTGGGAAAAATTCTTTATAGTACCTAGCTATATCTTATTATTGATAAGTTTCGTAAGTAGATTTTTAATTTATAGGTAAGCTATAAATGTAAATTTAAAGATATTTATTGGTAATTCTTTTAATACGAGAAAATAATTAAAATAAAAAATAATTATTTATTTCTAATACCTAAAGGTACTTGAGTATTTCATATTTTTTATAGTTTTGCTTTGCTACGTTTTAGTAGACAATTTATATTCATAGCAAACGTAGCAAACTGCTACGTTGCTCCAGTGGCTACGAACGCGACTGTGGGTAACGCTTCGGGTACTTAGTTTGATTCCCAGTCATGCAAAAAATTAATCCTGTATTTCTGGCTAGGAGTCGATAACAAATAGACGAACAGAATTTTGTTAGTTGCATTCACTTAATTTTTTGTCTTAATTAAATTTTATCGTAAAGAGATTTTTGTTTCTTTATTTTTATTACAGAACTGAATCATTGAAAAGAGGATGTTTCGCAATGAAGTTATAACCAACCTTGGGGGATTTTTGTGGACATTTTTATTATCCTTTCAACAGGATCCTTTGCAAGAGAAAGTCCGGTTAATTGATGACACATACAGGAAAGAGGTCAAAATTCCTGCGCCTTGCCTCATAAGATGGGGTCGTAGAATTGAACCACTAGGAATTTTTAATTAAATATTTTTATCTAGATCTGGTTATAATACAAGTTTTTCATCGGTCGGACCTCTTTTGTGAATAGGTAGGTAAATAGGTGCATATCCTAATTACTCATTATATTTTAGATTAAAAATCTAATAAGAAAAACTGACAACTTTTTATTTTATGAAAAAAAATTAATTTACCTACATAATTATGTTTGTGTTTTCATTAATTATTTCATCTTTTTTTGTATTTTTATTCTGTGGTGTGCAATAAAGTGTTTATCTATCTATCTATATGTACTTAATTAAAAATGCGATTTTTTTCCATGATATTTAATATGTTTTTTTGTTTTATTCGATAGAAAAATAAGTCGAAATTAAACATTCAAATTAAATTAAACATTATGATCCATTCATTGTTATTATGATAATAAATGAGATTTCTATTCTTAGAAGGTATTTATGGTAGATATTTTGATATGCTCTCATATTATCTCTACATGTTTGTAACATAGTAGGTATCTATCTACTGATACGCACATTGTATCATTCATCTCCATGCCCGATGGCGTATCTATGCTGAGATTGGCTACCGTAGGCACGGTCAAAAATTTGGTGATTTATATACAAAAATATTGCATCCATTGATCATTTGGTAGTAAAAAAAAATAATGTGGTGATTTATTTAATTTTAACCATTGATTTCATGATGATTTTAATAAATAAATAAAAAAAATAACTCACCAAAACTATCGATCCGTTTGCGGTTGTTGTTTAATTCGAAAACATTTTCATCTCAGCAAAATTATAAAATAAAATCACTCAACACAACTAAACTGTCACAACTTAATAAAAATCAATCCAAAAAAGCCAGTAAGTACCCTTTCCGATACAAATAAAAAAAACTTTTAAAAATTAAAATTCGATATTTAAAAATCGAATCTTCTTCGAGATATTGCCACAAACAAAAATAACGCACAAATTAAAAAGTACAAAACAAACGTTCTATAATTCAAAGTTCGAGTTCGAAAATCAAAATCGGCTCTCGCGTTTTGGCGCGCTCGCGTCGCACCCGCGTTTATACAGCGTGCTCCTCGCTACGACACTGATGACTGACTTGGAAGTTGGATTACACTGTACACAGTATACTGTGTAGGTACGAACTGCGTTTAGCGTTCCAATTGGTATACACCGCTATTAAGGTATACACAAAAATGTACTCGCATAGGCACGGATGTCGGTCGGTGTTAACAATAGAGTTAAGTTACGTTTCAGTAATCTGCTGACAACAGTGTTACGGTAAGAAAATTTATTGACCGGTAGGTACCTATATGATTTTGTTGCAATTGCACCTGAGTACTGAAAGGTTGCATTGCAACTTGCTTGTTGACTTACTTTTGTGATGGTTGAAAAACTAAATTTGTATCTTAGGGTGGACATTTTTTTATCTTGCTAAAGCTTACTGTGTATTTCAATATTTGAACTATTTTTGTATAAATTGGCGAATATACCAAATAAGGTGAATTTACCAAACACGTGAATTTACAAAACGTACCAAAAACGAAGGTGAATTTACTAGTCAATTTTGTATGAAATAAATATTTCTTTAGTTTCTTATGAATAACGAGCAACGACGTTATTATTATATATTTCTTTCTTGGCTCATAATTTAGATTACGGAATTATTCTTACAATATCAAAAAAGTATAAAAATCCTAATTAATAAGTAATTTGGCATTTGTATTTAAAATAAATCAATGTCAGTAAATATAAACTTGTTATTTTTAGAAGGTGGACCTTTTAAATGTAAAGTTAATAGTTGCTTATAGGATTAAAAATTCAAATACACTATAATAAACTATACCTACGTAATCCAATGAAGATAAAGTTTTACACATCGTATTATTACGCAACTCCGCACTTTTTTACATAAATAAATCGTTTAAGACGAATACATAATTATTTACATGACTCAAAGTAACGCATTCAGTTAACGGTACGTCCCAGGTTATTCTTAAAGCTGTAGATAAAAGCCGTTAAGTGTATTTTTAGATTAGTCCAAACAGACAGACTGCTTGACACGTTTTATATTTATACAGCGATAACAAAAACAAACCAATCACTTAAGAACAACTTGACTAAACTTAAAAGTAAACTTAACCTCATAAAGCTTAAACACAAATAACGTCTTAAGCCCATATACAATGCAATGAATCTGGTTACAATAATAAAATAACTTTCAATGGATACGATTTCAATTGACGATTTAATCGTAAGTCATAACCATACGACTTAATATGTAATACATGGAAATATGTTTGTTTGTTTTTACTTCAATCATACATTAATTAACAGATTAACGGTTTCACTTAATTTTTGTATACCTGGATGAGTTGAAGATTTAAGAAGTATTTTTTATACCTACCACCTAACTAAAATCCACGCAAAAGAAGATGTAGATAATACTAGCAAACAATTAGGTGTAAAGAAATAGAAAAAAGAAAAAAGCATATAATTATAATTTTTGAAATTAGCCTCAAGGATAAATTACTAAAAAATTGAAATTGTAAAAAATATATCCTTAAAATCCACTGACTTTCCATTCCAAAACGAATAATTCACTCATAATGATATGGCCTTGATCATAAGCCCAAACTTAACCCATATGACAGCGGTGGTTGGAAAATGCCTATCCTAAACGTTAACCATCCAACAAATAATTTAACGATAATATAGGTCCGACAATTACTAAAAAAATTGAAATTGTAAAAATATATCTTTACAATCCACTGACTTTCCATTCCAAAATTAATAATTCACCAAGAATGATATATGGGTTTGATCATGAACCCAAATTTAACCCATAAGACAGCGGTGGTTGGAAAATGCTTATAAACGTTAACCATCCAACAGTTAATTTAATGGATACGACATGATGATGATGATGCTAAAATACGCCTAACACTCAGTTTATTGTCAATAATGCTTAAAAACGGTGTAACGATAAGTCAGTAATGTTATCGTGTTATGAAAGATCGTTGCGAAATAACAAAACTCGTTAACGTCCATTCAAAGGTACAAAAGAATTTCCCCTGCAAGACATAGGTACTTATTTTATGGAATTCTGTTGTAGTTTAAACTATTGAAACTTTTATGTTCTCTAGTTTTAAAAATAAAGTAAAAACTCTCGTAAGGACAAAATAGTGAGTAAGAATAGAAAATATAAAAATGTAGTAGTATAATGAGAAAATGCTAGGGAGAGAAAACCTTAAAAAATAATTGTAGTCAAGTCAAGGTAGGTACTATTTTGGTATTATGCGGTCGAACTGAAAATGTTATGATACATAATATAAAATTAACTTATTCATAATGCTATTAATAAAGCGCTATAAATGGATAATCCGATTTCTCACGCTGCAACTTTTCTCAGAGGCGTTACTTAATCGAATCTTTGATTGGTATCTTTTAATTATTAAAATCTTTAGAGTTAATTATAATCTTACGTCAAGAAGTGGTTGAGAAAATTATATCAATCTTGTTGCAATTATATAAATAGAGCCCGTGAGCGGTAGGCAATAATTTAATCATGATTTTTCAGAAATTAACTTAAAAACTAAACAACCTGTATATTAGCCATGTGATTGCATACGTCTTGATACTAGGTAGGTAGGTAAATACGTTTAGAATTTACATAAATATAATTTTGGTCAATAATAATAAATTATTTTGAAACGTCAATACAATTATTTTTAGGTAGCTGTTGTTAGTAATATAAAACGCATAAACTAAACTTATACATACTACAATTGTTATTTTTTAGTCCTAATAATGATTATAATTTCTTCTTACTATGGTAGTTTATATCTACTCGATAACAGATGGCGTTAATAAATTTAGTAACTCTATCTTACGATAGATGGCGTTGGTTAAAAACAGTAGTGTTATATTTTGGATTAATCATAGAGCTCTCTGATCACTGATTATTCTGATTATTATTGGTCTATTTTTTTATTCGCCAGATAATCGTTAACTAATTAATAAATAAGACTTTTTGACAGGCGATTGAAAAATTAGTACTATTTAGTGTTCTGTGCCTTTATTATATAATAATAATTTAATCGCCTATTATTTAATAATTAAACTTAGTAATGTGATATAAAAAGGCACGTTTGATCTCTATATTTATGAGACAACCAGGTATTAATAGCCTGTGCTTCTCAGAAAGGATGACAGAATAACCTTTTATCTACGCTCATTGCTTAAAGTTCGAATTATGAAATCGAAATGTGTCAAATAATTACCTACTTTATTCACGGACTTCTATAATTATTAAAAAGTTATTCATAATAACATCGCTCTACTATGGAAATATTTAAAGAAAGTTGTATAAAATCCATAACGATACACGGCTCTGGACTCCTGTATTTGTATCTGGGGTAATATTTTTTATGTAATATTTTTTTAAGTGAATCCACAGACAACTTATAGTTGGTAGTCATTGCCGAGAGTATGGATGGGCCATGATTGACCATAGACAACAACACAATGTCTATGGGGTAATATTTTTTATGTAATATTTTTTTAAGTGAATCCACAGACAACTTATAGTTGGTAGTTATTGCCGAGAGTATGGATGGGCCATGATTGACCATAGACAACAACACAATGTCTATGGGGTAATATTTTTTATGTAATATTTTTTTAAGTGAATCCACAGACAACTTATAGTTGGTAGTTATTGCCGAGAGTATGGATGGGCCATGATTGACCATAGACAACAACACAATGTCTATGGGGTAATATTTTTTAAGTAATATTTTTTTAAGTGAATCCACAGACAACTTATAGTTGGTAGTCATTGCCGAGAGTATGGATGGGCCATGATTGACCATAGACAACAACACAATGTCTAACGTTCCGCGTAACGTTCCACCTGGGCCTGTGATTATGATTACGATTACGATTACGACTACGATTACGATTACGATTACGATAAAGATTACGATTATGACGTTATCTCGTAAATCTATCGTCCGTAAACCGACTTTACTGACAACCAATTTTTTTTGTTAATTAGTCAAAACTTTGCGCTGAAAAATGTATAGCAGTGAAACCTACTAAAGAAAATTTCACTCCACCTGACATCTTAGTAGTTGCAATGATTTACGACAAACGTTAGCAAGATTTTATGATTTGGGTAATAATATGAGCGTAGATAAAGTAGTGTATGAAACTCTACATAATTAGGTATTAAAACACTCGTGTGATACTATTAAAAAACTCGCCTGCGGCTCGTTTTTTAAACTCACACTCGTGTTTTAATACCCTCCATTATGTAACCGTTACATAAACTACTATTATCTACGCTCATTGCTTAAAGTTCGAATTATGAAATCGAAATGTGTCAAATAATTACCTACTTTATTCACGGACTTCTATAATTATTAAAAAGTTATTCATAATAACATCGCTCTACTATGGAAATATTTAAAGAAAGTTGTATAAAATCCATAACGATACACGGCTCTGGACTCCTGTATTTGTATCTGGGGTAATATTTTTTATGTAATATTTTTTTAAGTGAATCCACAGACAACTTATAGTTGGTAGTCATTGCCGAGAGTATGGATGGGCCATGATTGACCATAGACAACAACACAATGTCTATGGGGTAATATTTTTTATGTAATATTTTTTTAAGTGAATCCACAGACAACTTATAGTTGGTAGTTATTGCCGAGAGTATGGATGGGCCATGATTGACCATAGACAACAACACAATGTCTATGGGGTAATATTTTTTATGTAATATTTTTTTAAGTGAATCCACAGACAACTTATAGTTGGTAGTTATTGCCGAGAGTATGGATGGGCCATGATTGACCATAGACAACAACACAATGTCTATGGGGTAATATTTTTTAAGTAATATTTTTTTAAGTGAATCCACAGACAACTTATAGTTGGTAGTCATTGCCGAGAGTATGGATGGGCCATGATTGACCATAGACAACAACACAATGTCTAACGTTCCGCGTAACGTTCCACCTGGGCCTGTGATTATGATTACGATTACGATTACGACTACGATTACGATTACGATTACGATAAAGATTACGATTATGACGTTATCTCGTAAATCTATCGTCCGTAAACCGACTTTACTGACAACCAATTTTTTTTGTTAATTAGTCAAAACTTTGCGCTGAAAAATGTATAGCAGTGAAACCTACTAAAGAAAATTTCACTCCACCTGACATCTTAGTAGTTGCAATGATTTACGACAAACGTTAGCAAGATTTTATGATTTGGGTAATAATATGAGCGTAGATAAAGTAGTGTATGAAACTCTACATAATTAGGTATTAAAACACTCGTGTGATACTATTAAAAAACTCGCCTGCGGCTCGTTTTTTAAACTCACACTCGTGTTTTAATACCCTCCATTATGTAACCGTTACATAAACTACTATTATCTACGCTCATTGCTTAAAGTTCGAATTATGAAATCGAAATGTGTCAAATAATTACCTACTTTATTCACGGACTTCTATAATTATTAAAAAGTTATTCATAATAACATCGCTCTACTATGGAAATATTTAAAGAAAGTTGTATAAAATCCATAACGATACACGGCTCTGGACTCCTGTATTTGTATCTGGGGTAATATTTTTTATGTAATATTTTTTTAAGTGAATCCACAGACAACTTATAGTTGGTAGTCATTGCCGAGAGTATGGATGGGCCATGATTGACCATAGACAACAACACAATGTCTATGGGGTAATATTTTTTATGTAATATTTTTTTAAGTGAATCCACAGACAACTTATAGTTGGTAGTTATTGCCGAGAGTATGGATGGGCCATGATTGACCATAGACAACAACACAATGTCTATGGGGTAATATTTTTTATGTAATATTTTTTTAAGTGAATCCACAGACAACTTATAGTTGGTAGTTATTGCCGAGAGTATGGATGGGCCATGATTGACCATAGACAACAACACAATGTCTATGGGGTAATATTTTTTAAGTAATATTTTTTTAAGTGAATCCACAGACAACTTATAGTTGGTAGTCATTGCCGAGAGTATGGATGGGCCATGATTGACCATAGACAACAACACAATGTCTAACGTTCCGCGTAACGTTCCACCTGGGCCTGTGATTATGATTACGATTACGATTACGACTACGATTACGATTACGATTACGATAAAGATTACGATTATGACGTTATCTCGTAAATCTATCGTCCGTAAACCGACTTTACTGACAACCAATTTTTTTTGTTAATTAGTCAAAACTTTGCGCTGAAAAATGTATAGCAGTGAAACCTACTAAAGAAAATTTCACTCCACCTGACATCTTAGTAGTTGCAATGATTTACGACAAACGTTAGCAAGATTTTATGATTTGGGTAATAATATGAGCGTAGATAAAGTAGTGTATGAAACTCTACATAATTAGGTATTAAAACACTCGTGTGATACTATTAAAAAACTCGCCTGCGGCTCGTTTTTTAAACTCACACTCGTGTTTTAATACCCTCCATTATGTAACCGTTACATAAACTACTATTATCTACGCTCATTGCTTAAAGTTCGAATTATGAAATCGAAATGTGTCAAATAATTACCTACTTTATTCACGGACTTCTATAATTATTAAAAAGTTATTCATAATAACATCGCTCTACTATGGAAATATTTAAAGAAAGTTGTATAAAATCCATAACGATACACGGCTCTGGACTCCTGTATTTGTATCTGGGGTAATATTTTTTATGTAATATTTTTTTAAGTGAATCCACAGACAACTTATAGTTGGTAGTCATTGCCGAGAGTATGGATGGGCCATGATTGACCATAGACAACAACACAATGTCTATGGGGTAATATTTTTTATGTAATATTTTTTTAAGTGAATCCACAGACAACTTATAGTTGGTAGTTATTGCCGAGAGTATGGATGGGCCATGATTGACCATAGACAACAACACAATGTCTATGGGGTAATATTTTTTATGTAATATTTTTTTAAGTGAATCCACAGACAACTTATAGTTGGTAGTTATTGCCGAGAGTATGGATGGGCCATGATTGACCATAGACAACAACACAATGTCTATGGGGTAATATTTTTTAAGTAATATTTTTTTAAGTGAATCCACAGACAACTTATAGTTGGTAGTCATTGCCGAGAGTATGGATGGGCCATGATTGACCATAGACAACAACACAATGTCTAACGTTCCGCGTAACGTTCCACCTGGGCCTGTGATTATGATTACGATTACGATTACGACTACGATTACGATTACGATTACGATAAAGATTACGATTATGACGTTATCTCGTAAATCTATCGTCCGTAAACCGACTTTACTGACAACCAATTTTTTTTGTTAATTAGTCAAAACTTTGCGCTGAAAAATGTATAGCAGTGAAACCTACTAAAGAAAATTTCACTCCACCTGACATCTTAGTAGTTGCAATGATTTACGACAAACGTTAGCAAGATTTTATGATTTGGGTAATAATATGAGCGTAGATAAAGTAGTGTATGAAACTCTACATAATTAGGTATTAAAACACTCGTGTGATACTATTAAAAAACTCGCCTGCGGCTCGTTTTTTAAACTCACACTCGTGTTTTAATACCCTCCATTATGTAACCGTTACATAAACTACTATTAAGATTCAACGCAGATGAAAAAAAAACAACAATAGCACATCACAGCTTTAAAAATCCATATCATTATTATTAGTATTAAAGTTTAGAATTTTGTGCGGGTTCCCATGGCCACCTCTAATAAATTATTAACATTTATCATTTTTTGGGCTTCTGTACCCTCAGATTTTTATTTATTTTATGCCTAACAGTTTTGGATTTATTGGACAAAATGTCATAAAAATACCGTTCTCTCCCCCCAATACTCTCGAAAGTTTACCAACCGAAAAATCTGAAATTAACTGGAAAAAATTAATTGACTCTCTATCTAAACTCCGACTTTAATTCGATGCCATAAAATGACATTTCTAAATGTTAGGGAAAATCATTTTAGTGAAATATATAGGAGATTTATTGGAGTTTAGTAAATTACGAAATGTCATTTTACTGCATCGAATAAAAAATCGTAGTAGAGTATACTTTTTAGTTAAACTATAATCCTCATAAAACAAAGTTCGATAAGCAGAGTGTTTCTTATGGTTTTACGTTTTCTATGGCGGAACCCTCGGTGCCTGAGTCCGACTCGCACTTGGCTGGTTTTATTTTAAATAGCGCCACGGTCTATTAGCACCGCTTTTAAGTAGGTGCCTATTCCTACTAATTTAAATGTGCTTAATGTTTTCCTATTTCATTTAAATATTTTAGAACGACTATTATGAAGTTACTCCATAGCTATCTTACTATCTTACTTGTTACTTGACGACAATCTGATATGGTGCCTAGAAGAGGCAGCGGAAGATTATTAATTTAAATTGTTTATTTATGGTTACCATTTATTTATTTACTTTGTCTTTTAATGTTATGCTTTTAAACTCTTTGATGAAAATAAATTTTGATGATGGCGTTGTTCGGTGTAGATACTTACCTATTATATATCAGAATATTGAGCTATGTACCTAGTTATTGTACATTGACACAAAAGGTAACCCACGCATACTAATGTTGGTTGTCTCAAGAATGCAAGTAAAATCAATAATATTCCTGAGTGCGGGCTCTAGTCACGCGATACATCGCGTGTTGGCTTTCTGTACGTGTGATATACATAAGTACCTACTTCATGCCCACAAGCACCTATAAACATTTTTTTTAAATAGAAAATCCACAGTTGTAATACATTAATACATAATTCAAACTAAGTACGCTTTACTTAGCTAAGTACTAAGCAGTTACTCATATTATTCCCTGGACAGGGCGGACGGGACGGCGCGAAAAAATGTCGCCTGTTTATCGGTGCCAAAAATGCTTGTTTTGCCACCATCGGTAAGGCCAGGCTGTACTTCGCTCAGCGGCCACCTATAGAATTTTTACAGGGTGCTACTGTTTGCTTGTACAAAAAGGTTTACGTAAATCGTTCGGATGCCTACATGGGAGTTTTCTTACCAATTAAATTAGTGGATAAAATGTATTGAAATATCGAATAAACTAACTACTAGTCTTTACGAACTACAATCAAATCATAATCAAATTCATAAAAAATAGATTCGACAACATAACTAGTCACAAAGAGTCTTCTTTGGGGACATCTTGATTTTTGCAAGGGTAGGTACTCCTACTGGGCTTAGTGCAACGCATGCACTTTTGGTTGCCTGCGAGCATTAGTAGTTAGTTAGTTAGTATTAGTTAGTTTTTAACTTAAAAAAGACAATTACTTTTAAGCGTTATGTATTTTGGATCTTTCGATAATATTATAGTTCCCTAGAAATTAACGAAAAACCACTCGGAGGGTTTCCTAATTTCCTTCACAGTCGCTTATGTTTCATGCGATCCGTAAAAAGTTAGAAAGGAGTGGGGCGCGTCTTCGTGGATTGAACTACCTTTACGTAAAATAAAATTCATAGTAACAAATATAACAATGCACATCCTGTCACACTGTCACAGTCAGTCACAACTCACAATGCCGTCGTCACGCTTCAGTCACGCATCGTTTTACTACGAGCTACAGGTATGGGTCCAACTCCAGAGATTCAACTAACTATTAATTTTATTAATTACCAGCTGACCCGGCAAACGTTGTTTTGCCCTTAGGGATATAAAAAAAATTAGATCATAACCTGCTCTCAGACCTAGAGAATATACTTATACTGAAAATTTCATAACAATCGGTCGAGCCGTTTCGGAGGAGTTTGGAACAAAGTTACAAAGAATGGCGAGAAAATTTTATACATATTATATTAGATTATTAAATACAAAATTATCGCACTCGGCTATGGTTACCATATCAGAATTTATCTTGAGATTTCAAGATTTTTACAAACCTCATGAAATGTCAAGTTTTATTTTTTTATTTTATTTTATTTATTTGAAAAGTAATCAACAGAGTTACAATAATTTTTTTTACAATTATAAGTATTTGAAGAATAAGGCCAAAAATATAACACAAACATAATTCTAAGAGTAACATAATCAAAAAGGTTATTAGAATTCAAAATTTGTTGGTAACATTTGACAAGCCTACAACTAAGCACGTTACAAACATTGTAGGTACATAGAGGATACCCTGTGCAAACGATATAGTTGTGCGCGTGTAATGTGTGTGTGTGTGTGTGTGTGTGTGTGTGTGTGTGTGTGTGTGTGCGCGCGCGCGCGTGTGTGGCGTGTGTGTGTGTGTGTCTGTGTTAAGTGTGTGTTGTATGTGAATATAAATCAAGCCATATTTATTAAAATGTAATTTTAATAAATATGGCTAGCTAGTAATAAATAAAAATATGGCTACGTCTAGTGTTCCCGTTCTATAGTAATCTACGTATAGTCAAGCTGCTATAACGGTTTTATTATCCAAGTTACCTACCATTATTCTAAGGAACATCTCCCTTTTTAGGGATCCGAGCTATTTGATTTAACGTGCCCGATGCCATTCTTACAGATATTTCACGTCGTTTAAAAATAACTTCAAATAAAAAAGGAACTGTTGAAGCTTTTTAGTCAACATAATAAGGACCATTTCTTATTGCCCTCCAGTATATTCTACCTGCGCGCTGCGTATTATAAATTTATGGGAATATGGTTTATAATACCATGGAATAAAGTGCATTTCAGCATAATGCATCACGTAAAGGTACGAAGGCTTTGTAGGAAATACCTGGGATGATTGTGTTGGGAATCCCTTTGAGAATATAACCAGAATGTTTTAAGCGTCCAAGGAACTTAAGTTATTTTAGTATTCAAGGTCCATGTTAAATATTTTGGGATTTTGAGCGTTGGAGCAACGTTTTGCAAAGGATGTGCAAAACGTTGAGTTTAATGACCTTTATATCGTTTATTGACCGACTTCAGAAATAGAAAATACTTCATTCGACAGTGGGACACGTCATCGTGGATTCAATAAACTATAACTTAGTTTTAAGCCGTGAAATAGTTAATAAGTGTAATAGTTTAATGATTTTTCATATGTGCCTGTAAGTTAGGACTAGGTATATGAAATTAAAAAAAATGAATAAAAAAATCATAGCAGGAATATGTACCGGAAAAATCCAGTGTGGCTATTGGTTAGAAACCCTGCTCATATTGTGTCGTTGTGGGAAAATGAAGTGATAAATTAACGCTATTTTAAGGGAAAAGATATAACTTACTGACTCGCTGATTTATTGCATTTTCTTATTTATTTATTGCTACGCATACAACATTACCTATATCATACCTACCTACCTATTGTAGTTTATTAGGCATATAAGTGTCTTATTAGGAAAGAAACCAAAAGTGGGAAAGTTCCACATGTGTATTCATAAAAATTATCGTAAAGGTAATCACTTCGATCTTTTGTTCAGTTGCTTCGGGATGTTTGATTCAAAGATAAACTAACAAAAACCACTTTTGCATATTATTAATATACAATTATTATAAGGACGACGAGTATGATTAAATTAAAACATGCTACGTAGGTACCTACCTACACAATGGTTCAATATTTTACATACACCTACAATCGTACACGCAAACAAAAAAGAAATGATTGTGTGAGATAAAAATTGTTCAGCTAGTTTATAATATAATACCCTTCTTTTTGCGTCGGATTGGAAGAGATAGCGCTGTTATAACTAAACCGAAAATTACTACCTACGTAGCTTTAGTTAGATACGTATCTTAAGTATTTCATACGTACCTGGTACCTACATAACTACATAGGTTAGAGAATCGATTCTTTCTCTACTTTAATAAAATCGTTATTTGAGTAATTTAGATTTCGGGGAGTGCACTCAGGAGCTGTTTGATCTTGTCCTTCGCTCAAAATTTTTCCACCGCACCGCAAGACACCGGGCGGGCTAGCTATACCACCAGTACCCACAAAGCGGTTCGCTTCTTCATTTATAATACGCATGGCTAAGGTTTGGAGTGCTCTCCCGAAATCTGTGTTTCTCGCATCTGGGTACGTACCTTTAAAAAAAGAATGAATAGGCATCTTTTATGTAAGCGCGCTCCATCTTCGACCACATCGTCACTTGCCGTGAAGTGAGATTGATTGATTGAAAAGTTAATTTTAAGATTAATATTTCATATGTATGTACCTGGTACAAGGTTAGAGAGAATTGGTTCTTTCTCAAGGACAAAATGTTGTTAGGCAATTGCCTTTACTTTATCTAGTACCTCTTTGCATCTATTTACGAAGGGCACGATATCATAACATTGTAAGGGCATCACAATAATGTATAATTTAATATGCCATTATTAACACTGAGAGGTGGCAAAACATTAATATCTACAGCCAGAACTATATTTAGCTTCAAGAATGTAATAAACAAATGATAATAAATAATAGCACTATAGAAATACTTTTAGTCTAGACTCTCAATTCTTGACGTCTATAAAATTGATCTGAATTGATTCATTATTTAGTTATTTACCAATGGCAGTGGCAGAAGAAGAATCTCTTTTTTACTGGACTTTCTATAGTTACAAAACTCGAAAAGGGTACGAGTCATAATTAGAAAAGTTCCATGGTACCTAGTTCACAAATGTCATAGTTCACAAATGTAATGTAAGCTGGGAATTACATAAAATAAAGTTAAAAATTAAATTCTTAATTTTAAGTGCACTAAACAAAGATAAACCAAGCAAGGGGCAAATATTTTATTATTATTAAATTATATATTATTAAATTATATATTTTATTATTATTAAATTATAATAGGCAAGTATTTTTTTAGCTTTTGAGCAAGAGAACAAAGGTTGTTTTTGTAAATGCCTTTGAATCCTGACCAAACGAAGGATGCTATAAGTTAAAATCTTGAACATACTTGTCATCAAAACGATGAGGAATTCAAATGCACAAGAAACCAACCTCGGGAAACCTTACAGTTTGACTAAGCAGGTTTTTGGTCCTTTCCATTTCTTTCCAAAAAATCTCTAGGTTTTCAGGGATTTTTCACGCAACTTTTTTGAAAGAAAGTTTGAAAGACAATTTTTAGGGTTCTTTCCTTTAATTATTTTATAATACCTAATTCGTGCGTTTAGGTACCCCGTACCCCGTTGATTAGCGAAAATTTATAATATAAGTACCTACATTATAATATTTTCTTGTTATAAGCAAACAGGTGTTAAATAAGTAAAAATGTGAAGAAGCCAGCTGCTAAGTACACACGTGGTAGACAGCTCTCAGCCTTGAACGCGCAGGCGCTTCCGTAAAGCAAACAAAACCACGAAAACCTTATCGAAACTGTCAAGCTATTTAAAAATCTACACTGGTGATACTAGAGACCATAATTGCTAATTCAGTCAAGACAGCCAAAACCGAAGAAAGATTAAAAATTATTTTTAGTATGATTTATAATTTAAAAGGTGTATTATAGTTTTTGTTTTTTTTTTCCATTAGCGAATGAGCATTTTATTTTATGTTGCTATATTCTACCATCTGACTCTAAGCACAAGTAGTGCTGGGAACAACAAACGAAGAAACGACACGTTTTTCAGATGTATTCCATCACTGCTTATCATGAAGTAAAATTAAAATCAAGTCAATCGCAAATTGTAGACATATTATATTCTACGTGGATACAGTTAAATGGAAAATAAAAAGAAGTGTTGTTACAAAAAATTTTTTTTAAGAGGGATGGGTACTATCCGGGCGTGAAAATTCAATTTTTTTTTAATTTTTCGCTAATAGTAGTTTTACATGGTAGGCTTTGAGATTTGCGAAAAACTAAATAAAGTTTGAATTTCGCGGGCTGGTAAAGCCGATGTCCGTGATTCGCCAATGGTATCAGTGAGCTACGCTGCAATTGGTCGATTCATTTTGCCGCGAAATTGATCAACCAATTGGTGTAGAGTATAAAGTAGGACTCTACCTGCTATTGGCTCTCCGCAACTGCTGGTTTTGAACTTGAAGTGTGTGCATGAAGTTGATTTATTAAATGATATGTTAAAATAAATTATAAATACTTGCATTGAATTAAAATCATCGTTAAATAGCTAATAATTGACATTTTGTCACCACGTGATTTTATCCATTAGGTAACTACATTAATTAAATTAATTATAGGTAGGTACCTAATTAAATCGACTGCGTTAAGAAAGGACGCATATAATTTTAAGCATATCAATACTTACCTTAAACCTAGGACAGTAAGGTTTATTTTTAAGCTTTTATTTATAGGGGCATGAGAAAATTTATATTTCTTTAAGGTCATTTCTCTATTCAACACTTACCGCAATATCCAACGTAGAAGTCGAAGACATGTCAATAGTATACACCCCCTCCCCGCTAGGGGCGGGCACCACCTTCGATCTTTTCGGCATTCTGAAACAGCTGACAACCCTGACGCGGTATGTACGCACCATTTCACCAAAACACTTTTACTGAAGACACTTTACAGAAAGGACACTTTTACTTATAATTCCAGTTTTAAAAACAACAATGTAACACTTTTATTTTAATTCAGGGCTTCACTATCGAATAGGTTGGTAAGTACTTGGTACCTATTGAATAACTAAACTGTGCTCAATACTCTAGAATGTACTCAATACGCAATTATCACACTTCTTCGTGTTCACAGATCTAATGAATTATATTTAAAACCATTAACAACACAGGTTTCATTCAAGATTCCACTTTAAATATCAATTTAATTATAATTATTTATGGTAAGTACAACGAACCGGACTGAAAGCATTTGACTCGATCACAACTTCCAGAAAACACTTTGCATTTCACAAAAATACTTCATAAAAACACTTCCAATACAATAATTGATTAGAAATCACTGTTTTGATTCAAGTGATCGTTATAAATATCGCACGTTGTAGTAATGCTGTACTAAGTTGTAGCTCGAAACGTGCGCGCGCGCACAACGTTGCGGAATGACAGTCTGACAGGTTTGGGTCATTATGCCACGGTTAGCGCGAAACGTGGTTTTGCCGTTTTGCCGAGGGTGACTCACCTCTCAGGTAGATCGTAAAGCCTGTGGATAGAGCCTTAGATAGGTAATATAAATATTAATTATCATAAAATGTCTGGGATCTTATATCCTTTGTTTATGACGAAAGGTGCGTAACAAAGGGAAGGTGTGTAAGAAGAAAAGGAATATGCAAGGCATTCCATAATAATTATAACTTAAAGGAAGTTTTAATGATTGTGGAATGCCTTGGATCTTTTAGCTTAAGTTTTTGAAGATAGGTGCGTAAAAAAAGAATGTAACCTTGATAATTATATGATCTGTTTGATGTCCCTATTCTTTTATCCCTTTATCCCAGAAACCAGTATAGGAAGTTGAAATCTAGATATCAAATATAACGAGTACGGAGACCTATAATAATTAAATAATAAAACTCTGCACAGTTTGTTTGTTCTTCTTAACTAATTAAAATTCGGTTACTGTTAAAACCATGAATAATTTTTACAGCTTACAGTGGTAATACTTATGGTTACCAATAAATATGGCATCGATAATAAATCGATTGTATCAGCGTTATATATGGACCTTACAAAGGCCTTTGACTTTGTCAACCATCATATATTATTAGAAAAACTAAACTCATTTGGTATTAGAGGGAACGCACTCAGTCTATTAAAATGCTATCTCAGTAACAGAAGTCAGGTAACACAGATTGACAGGGTATGCGAACAAACTAAAACAGAAAAGAAATACTATTCTCAGCCTAAATTAGTTACTCGTGGTGTGCCTCAGGGGAGCATACGAGGACCTCTTCTCTTTTTAATTTATATAAATGATCTGCCAAAATCGACAAATAACAATATAGTCCTATTTGCGGACGACTGCACAGTCATTTATTTGAATAAATTGTTAAAAAGTCATGAAGACACCATTAATGATAGTATAAAGGATATTATACAATGGCTGACACTTAATGACTTATCTGTAAACTATAACAAAACTAAATTCATGACATTTCAAAACATAAGAAACAGGAAAAATAAACATAATATGACTATCAAGTACAAAGATATAAATATTGACAGTACTGAGGTGACGAACTTTTTAGGAATACAAATTGACGCCAATTTAACGTGGTATACACATATTGAACATGTCCGTAATAGAATAAACCAAGCATCGTATTGTTTGTACATGCTAGCAAAAAAAGTAAGCCACGAGGTTCTAATGACTGCTTATCATGGTTATATAGCTTCGATATTAAGATACGGAATAATATTTTGGGGTAACGGCACTAATGTACAAAGCGTGTTTCTGGCTCAAAAAAGATGTGTTAGGGTAATATGTAAACTGTCCCAACAAGACTGTTGCAGACCATATTTCCAAAAACTTAAAATTTTAACGTTACCTTCATTATATATCTAAGAAACAATTTTGTTTGTGGCTAACAACAAATCTTTATTCCCAGAGTTCAATAATAATACAAGACATATAAATAAGTTAAGATTCCCAGCACATAAAACCTCTCTCTACAGTAACAGTTGGTATGTTATGACAATAAAGCTCTTTAACAAATTACCCTTTGAAATAAGAACGCAAACCAAAGTAACATTACTAAAAAAGAAATTATTCGAATACTTAATAAAAAACAATTTTTACAGTGTCCAAGAATACCTTCGATAATAAATATAATAATTGTTCCTTTAGCAGTGTGACATTTTTGACATTATTACATTATGACAATTTTTATTACGATTTAAAGTTTGACATTTGATATAATGAAATATTGTTATTATTATTAATTTTTTCAAGATATTTTATTGTGCAATGATCATGGTAAATTAATATATATAATTTTTTTTTTCTCTTAGTCTGAGCTTCTTAAAAATGGGTAGTTTCGATTGTGAAACATAAAACTAACACATTGATAAGCTTTAGTAGCGCAAGGGACAACCCTGAAATAAATTTGAAGATGATTGAAGTAAAATAAAAGAACTAAATGAAGAACAAGTTCCGAGATTCTTGCCGGTGCTTCTCGGTGTAAAACAGCTTTCTGAGCTTGGCGGTAGATTCTAAGATTCCTTAAGGAAGCCTATGTGAAAGAATAAACATACACTGGCCTGCAAAAGTCAGTATCACACTTTTCAACTTAAATTTTTGAAAAGTGTGATACTTACTTTTGCAGGCCAGTTTATTAATGTTTATTTCGATTAAAAACCCCGTTGAATTACAAAAATACTTTTACTTACGTTTTCAGTTTTTATGAATAAAGAGTTTTCCGATTTACATCAGGCAATTCTATTATTTAGAATCTGTGAGCAAAAGCAAATAGGTAACTTAAATTAGAAACTTTCTTTAAGCTACTTATTAGAAATAGATCGATGTAAGTATTAGGTCCTTACATATGAAATTGGCGTTTTGTATGGGAGGAACATAAAGTCGTTTTTTTTTAAATATAATATATATATTTAATCAAAGTATGTACCATTGCTATCTATGCACTTTTGCCACCTTATAGGTAGTTCATTGATCCCTTTACTAAAAAAGACATTCGGACGGGAATCAATAAAATCTTTGAAAGCGCTTTGGACTGCCTCATCGGAGTTAATTTTTTTCCCTTGTAAGAAGTTATCCAAATTTCGAAAAAAATGGTAATCTGTTGGAGCAAGGTCCGGGGAGTAAGGTGGATGTCTTAGGCATTCCAATTGAAGCTCCTCTAATTTGGTAGCCGTCTGTTGTGCAGTGTGTGGTCTAGCGTTGTCCTGAAGCAGCAGTGGCCTAGAACGATTGACCAGCCTCGGTTGTTTAGCAGCTAGCTTTTCCATTATGGATTGCAGTTGCTGACAATAGATATCCGCCGTAATCGTCTGGCCAGATTTAAGAAAGCTGTAGTGAACGACGCCGGCGCTAGTCCACCAAACGGTCACAAGTAATTTTTTTTGAGTCAATTTTCGTTTGGGGCAGGATTTGGCTGGTTCGCCAGGGTTCAACCATTGCGATGAGCGTTTCCGATTATCATACAGGATCCATTTTTCATCACAGGTAATGATTCGATTTAAAATCCCTTCATTACTGTGCCGGTTGAGTAATGTAACACAGCAGTCTACGCGCGTTTGTCGGTTTGCTGCACTCAATTCATGAGGTACCCACCTTTCAAGCTTTTTTACCTTCCCAATTTGATTCAAGTGAACTAAAACAGTTTTATCACTAACACCGCAGCCTGCAGCTAGCTCGGACGTGGTTTGCGATGGATCCGCTTCCACAATAACCTTCAATTCTTCATTGTCAACTTTGGTCTCCGGCCGTCCACGGGGCTTGTTCTGCAGGTCGAAATTTCCAGAACGAAAACGTTGGAACCAAAAACGCACTGTGTTTTCTTTTGCGACACCCTCGCCGTACACATCATTAATCCTTCGAGCCGTTTCTGCAGCACTGGTGCCACGATGGAACTCGTACTCGTAAATAACGCGATATTTCAAGTTTTCCATTTTGTAAACAGAGTGGCGCAAAAAAAAATCAAAAGAGAAAATAACAAATGAATTACGAGTTTCAAAAGACAAAAGCATGAGTAAATAGCTGTATAAATTTGAAATTGGAATTTCTAACCAAAGAAGAGATATTTGAGATCAAAGTGGCCAGTACGACAAAACGCCAATTTCATATGTAAGGACCTAATATCAAATTCTGTATTCTGAGGTATCAACAATCGGTTTGCAAAGACGACGATCTTGTTTGCGTAACGCAATACGACTTTCACTTCCATACACCTACAATATAAAGCATATAATACTAGGTATGTACCTACAAAGTATTTTCTGGTATGTAAAGTAGTGCTTAGATATACTAACCGACTTCTAAATAAAATGGAAAATTCTTTCCAAAAAACCAACTTCAAATGCCACTACAAAGAGTGAAATAATTTTTAATGTACACCAATTCGAAGTCGGGCAATGTTTTGTTCAATCATTAATAGTCCTTCGTATTATTAAACTTAATGTGCAAAGAAACGACAAAATTATCGTCAATACGGAGGACTATTATTGAATGAACGAAACATTGCCCGACTTCGAATTGGTGTACATTAAAAATTATTTCACTCTTTGTAGTGGCATTTGAAGTTGGTTTTTTGGAAAGAATTTTCCATTTTATTTTTTACTTTTTAGTGGAAAACAAGTAATGCGCAAGGTATTGGAAAAAATGCCCAAATCGCTGGAAGTATGCTTCTAAAATCTGAAGAGTTCCCTCAATTTCTCCAAGATCCCATCATCAGATTCTGACTTGATGAAAACAGTCATTACTTGATGACTGCTAGGAAATGCAATAGTAACTATAAAAAATACCTAAATCGCTTCAAGTATACTAGCAGAATTTTAAGAGTTCCCTCGATTTTACCAAGATCCCATCATCAGATCCTGACCTGATGACCATAATACAACCTGGAAAAAATTACTCTTTTAAACAATACCCAAATCACTTCAAGTGTGCTTATAAAATTTGAAGAGTTCCCTCGATTTCTCCAGGATTCCATCATCAGATCCTGACTTGGTGACAATGGGACCATCTGTGAACTATACCCTTTCAAACAAAAAAAGAATTTTCTAAATTGGTCCACGCATCTTCGAGTAATCGGGGAACATACATAAAAAAAAATAAAAAAAAAAAAAAAAAAGATTCCGACGAATTGAGAACCTCCTCCTTTTTTTTGAAGTCGGTTAAAAAGAGGACATCAACTCTGTAATATTGTTGGAAATATTGCCGTCCGCGCGTTTCTGCTATACTATTAATTGGACTGTGACCATTAATTAATTCTATTGACTTACCTATATCACAGATTGTTTATTTATTTATTATTATTACTAATTCATCTTACGCAACAGTGTTTTTGAGATACAGATGGCTAAGTGAGTGAAATCAGTTCAGATCTTTTAGGTTTTGTATTAATGAAAATGTCATAATACTCTGATCTGTTGGTACTAGCTCTTGTCCGTGACTTTTAAGGCATCCCTCGGGATCTATTTGTTTTCCGGGATGATAATATAATCGTAAACATATAATATATTTCAGAATTTCCATTGAGATTACACCCTACCACTAAAAACTTCATTTATTATAATCGCCTAGGTACTTCTTTTTAACCGACTTCAAAAAAAAGGAGGAGGTTCTCAATTCGTCGGAATCTTTTTTTTTTTTATTTTTTTTTTATTTTTTTTATGTATGTTCCCCGATTACTCGAAGATGCCTGGACCAATTTCAAAAATTCTTTTTTTGTTTGAAAGGGTATAGTTCACAGATGGTCCCATTGTCATCAAGTCAGGATCTGATGATGGGATCCTGGAGAAATCGAGGGAACTCCTCAAATTTTATAAGCACACTTGAAGTGATTTGGGTATTGTTTGAAAGAGTAATTTTTTCCAGGTAGTCTTATCGTCATCAGGTCGGGATCTGATGATGGGATCTTGGTAAAATCGAGGGAACTCATCAAATTTTGCTAGTATACTTGAAGTGATTTAGATATCTTTTATATTTACTATTGCATTTCCTTGCAGTCATCAAGTAATGACTGTATTCACCAAGTCAGGATCTGATGATGGGATCTTGGAGAAATTGAGGGAACTCTTCAGATTTTAGAAGCATACTTCAAGCGATGTGGGCATTTTTTCCATTGCCTTGCGCATTAGTTGTTTTCCACTAAAAAGTATAAAATAAAATGGAAAATTCTTTCCAAAAAACCAACTTCAAATGCCACTACAAAGAATGAAATAATTTTTAATGTACACCAATTCGAAGTCGGGCAATGTTTCGTTCATTCACTAATAGTCCTTCGTATTGTCGATAAATTTGTCGTTTCTTTGCACATCAAGTTTTATAATAAGAAGGACTAAACAAATCATTGCCCGACTTCGAATTGGTGTACATTAAAAATTATTTCATTCTTTGTAGTGGCATTTGAAGTTGGTTTTTTGGAAAGAATTTTCCATTTTATTATTATTGTCTACTAGCAAGAGCTGTGTCATCAGTACGAATTACGATTAATTCAAGAACATTTAACATACGTTAGTAAAATTTTCAATGAAATGCTCTACCTATAGTAGTTAGTGTTATTATCTCGCTGCATACTCGGTCATAAATCATTCGAGTGTTTCGCTTTTGTTGTTCTTTGTTGAGTTGTGCATTAGCGAGATAATAACACTACTATATTTAGGTACTTCCTCTCCATTTGGCGTCGCCAAGGGTCACCCTGTATACTCCATAGCACCTATATTATATTAGTCATCTGAAATAATTCCCAGAAGATTTTAAAAGTCTGAATATCTCTTTCTGATAATATCAAAATTATTGGCAATTAAAACGTATTAACGATCCACGATTCAATACTAACATTCTTCCAGTAAGTAACCCCGAGCGTTGCTTTGTTCTCTAAAATATTGATTATAAAATCTCTTGTTGGCAATTAACTAAATATTTCAAGGATCCCAAACTAATATACATAAAAACGTTTTAATAAATCACCGTACATCCGCGTCTGATCCTAGTTCTAAGAACACATATCGTGATTCATTTTGAAATAACGCCAACGTTTACTATAATTGCATTTATTCCGAAGGTTATAAATCTATACTTATAATAAATCTGTAACAGGTCAAATTCTGTACATTAAAGATATTTTGAAAATTTTTTTTCGAGGGCACTCTAAAATCGGTTCTGAACCCAAAACTGTATTTTTTTTCATTTTTGTCTGTCTGTCTGTCTTTCTGTATCACGGCCGCGCATCACGCCGAAACTACTGAATGAATTCCAATGAAACTTGGTATGACTTGAGTTCATATTACGAGGAAGGACATAGGATACTTTTTATCCCGAAATTCAGCATGGTTCCCTTAGGAGAGGGGATAAAAGTTAATCTAATATATAAAATTCTCTCGATTTTCTTTGTAGCCAAACTCCTCCTAAACGGCTGGATCGATCGTTGTGAAACTTTCGGGGTGTGATCTCTGGGTTGGGGAGCGGGTTGTTATCTATATTTGATCTCCCAAAATGCTGAAGAACCCTGGCCCTGGCCGATTTAATTATCCCATACAAAAACCCAAGGGCGGTACCGATGTATGGTGGAATCGAACGAATCGCACATCAAATGAAAGAGCGTAAAAAAATAATCGATCCGAGTCGAGGACTTATACGTGGAGACTTAGGATTATCGAGTATTTTCTAATTGAAAATAAAATTAATAAATTGGTCTAATGGCGTTGCTATGTAAACATTTCATTGCTGTCACGTCAGCACCTCTGACAAGTTTGTTTCGAAATTCGTAGCCGGAGTATGAGGTCCGACCTCTTTGGTCTATTTAATTTATTTGATATGCAAATAACGTTATAATACCGATTGTTAGTTTGGGAGAAAATCGTCGAATTACGTCGATGCCAAGTATTTGTTCAAGAAAGGATTAACGCTGAAACAGAATGACAAAGAAGTAGGATCTGCTCCATCGTATACAATCGTTAAAAAATGGTCAGAAGAATTGATGACCCACAAGATGGACGGCCATCTGCTTCGAGTACTGAGAATAACGTCGGAAATATTTGGGATTTCATACTCGGGGCCGTTGATCGAAAATCAGATGAATAGCTGAAATCATAGGTGTATCCTATGAACGAACTTGAAATATAATTCATAATGAATTGGGGCTTCGAAGCTTTCTGCGAGATGGGTACCGAGGCTTCTGTCAGCTGAACATAAATGCAACCGACTAACGATTTAGCGCAATTGTTTGGAGTTGTTTAAAGCCGATTCACCAAACTTCTTACAGATATTTGTTAGTACTGATGAAACTTGGTAAATCGCGGTTGGATTTACTTTCCTTTGGCAAGAGTTCGGGGGAGAAAGGTGTTGTATTTGGTAGAGGTAATATATATTTATTTGCAGAATTGTGGGTTACAGCAAGATGACAAAAAAAATACAATTTTCCTTCACAATCTACTGAATGACAGTGTGCAAATATTTAAATTGGATTCACTTAATTAACTAATTTAATTATTATAGAATACATCAGTCAAATTAATTAATTTATAATAAGAGTAGTAAATAATTGTAATAAATGTCTGATAATCACATTAGTCAATAAAAAATAAAATTTAAGAACCAAGCTACATGCCAATTATAATATGAAATTAAAAATAAGAAAACCAGCTGTTGTCAGTGTATACAAAAATTCCCAACTTAAGTTCAGATACTGTTGTCCATTAGATAGTTTGGTTGGTTGTTTTAGGTGTTTTCGAGCTTTTCAAAAATCAATCTATATGGCGGTCAGTATAAATCGGGAAGTCTTTTATCGGAGTAAGGATGACTTTCGGGAGATACAGTAGGACGAGATGGAACACGACACATATATTTTGTTGTACCGAAAAAAAAAATAGGCCACAGAACTTTTTAAATATGTTATTTGTAGTATAAAATTTTTGACACAAACCACTTAGGATCTTGAGCGAGCGAAGCGAGCTCGGAACTTGGGGCACCCCGACTCGGATAACGGATTGGTGACGAAGAGGATTGCATTGGCCTTGCAGGCCCCACCATCCTTCTGAGTGGTTATTTTCTTTTATGACCACCAGAAATAGGAGCCCCGCGAAGCGGGGCTCCGTCGACCGAGCCAAAAAAGGGTAAGGGAAAGACAGAAGGCTAAAAGAGTCTTAACCTCAAGATTTTAAAGCTCTGTCGACTGACCCTTAGGGGGGGTGAGGGGTAGATCATAGATGGTGATGGATAAAGGGTTTTCCTAGCTCCTTTACTTCTTCTCCGAGCCTTAAAAAGGGTAAGGGAAAGACTGAAGACTTAGGATGTAGAGCGAGCGAAGCGAGCTCGGGACTTGGGGCATCTCGACTCGGATAACGGATAGGTGACAAAGAAGATGGCGGGGCCTGCAAGGCCCCACCATCCTTCTGAGTGGTTATTTTCTTTTATGACCACCCAGAAATAGACCGAGCCAAAAAAGGGTAAGGGAAAGACTGAAGGCTAAAAGAGTCTTAACCTCAAGATTTTAAAGCTCTGTCGACTGACCCTTAGGGGGGGGGGGGGGGTGAGGGGTAGATGGTGATGGATAAAGGGTTTTCCTAGCTCCTTTACTTCGTCTTGAGGATACAATTCCCATTTCAAAACATGTATTTCAGTAATTATAACAGCAAAATTTAATTCAAAACTTCATAATTAAAAAAAATATTTCTTAAAAACTACTACGTGTCGAAAGTTTTAGCTTGGGAGGGGGGAAAAATCCCATTTTTTTTCTTCCTACCCCTTCCCCTTTCGCTTCTCTCCGCGACGAAGCGACTCCGTCATCGTCATTTTAATTATTTTCATCTTTTTAAATTTGTTCAAGAATGGTGCAATACCTTTTCAGGGAGTGGTATCGGGGGTTAGGGGACACTCCCTCTCCCCCCCTTCCCCCTTCCCGTCCCCCTACTCCTGCCAAACGATTCTAAATTTTTACCATGGAGTCTTCTTCCATTCTCTTCTTCTGCTGTCAACGTGCAATACTCTTCCATACGATCCATCCATTTCTTTTTTGGTCTTCATCTAAGTACTTACTAAACAAACCTCTCTTATTCTGAGAGAAAACCCTAAACCAGCTATTGTGGGGTTGAGAAGAAATTCAATTAACTATATTTGATCCAGCGAGAGGCTTCGGCCGCGTTCAATTAAATGTTGACAAAAAAATAACAGGCAAAACGAAGTTTGCCGGGTCAGCTAGTAACAAAATAATTGCTGTTTGAAGTTAGCCATTTAGGCTTTTGTTCCTAGGAGCTAAACTCCAAATACTCCAAAGACAATTAGAAATTGTAACCAGTATTTTTAATTAAATTTTAGCAAACATACATTGGTGCCAATTCCGTAGTGAAAAATCTCCAATCTAACCTAATTTGACGTGTCTTAAAATAGCGTTTTCCTTTTCAAAATGCTCCTCATCGAAAAGGATAGCATTATTTTTAGACGCGTCAAATTAGTTCCGTTTAGAGAATTTGTGTCATTTGATTGTATCATCAACAGAATTGGCATCATTGTTTACTGAATACATCACAGATCTTTAAGGTTAAGCCGAGAATTACAATCCAGGATAAAACTAAAACAGCCGAATCTGTTCAATCCTCCGGAACAACCTCTTCTTCATCTCGATGACGCCAAGGAGCCATTCCGGGATCAGCAGCACGAAACGCACGTCGTGGTCCCAGCGGTGGCCTTCGATCCTGAATGTCATCTACAAAGATATAAATAACCAATACTTGTACTTCACTGCAATTTCAACTGATAGGAAGGGAAGACGCACCCAAAGATAGAGGTAGGAATTTAATTTGTAAGTATAGACAAATTCATAACCCATAGAGGTTGGTAAAGCCGTTCATTACGTACTAATACAAACGAAAATAAAATAACTGTTAATTATCACGGAACTGGGCCAATTTTTTTGATCTTCCAATACCATGCATGCACCTAGAAAGCCTAAACCCCTTTAGTTTATACACCTGTGCTTAAGCCGCTTGTCATACGTCAACATACGTTCTTATAAAGCTGCGAATGAAGCCTTCCACCGTAGCAGACCTTATCAGATCTTATGCAGTACCGGGAAGCAACCCTGGAACTCATACCTACCAAGTGCTTTGGAGAAGAGGCTTTCGGATTTTTCTGTAAGTACCTACCAGCGGCACTCCCCTAACTTCTGGAGGCTCTATCTGCTTGTCTTCTATACGGAAGAAAACTGATGCGGTGGCCTGAGGTATCGGGTAAAGGGCTGTGGGCTGACTGAAGATTGCCTGGAAAAAAATCACGGAGTAATAATATTTTCCTAAACAAATTTAATTAGAACGGAAAACTATGTAAGTTTTGGTCGACAATTTCTACTTAGACGACTGTTGTTTGTTGTAGATACAACGAATAGACATATTGTATGCAGGATCCGGTGGACCACGGAAAAAAAATTCGCCCAGTTTCTTGGTGTCAAAACAAATTGTATTGACACCAACGGCGTCAGTAAAAAGCCGACCGCAGTATCGTTTCTGGACCGCGATCCACGCCGCAGATCACTTCACTACACTTTAGTCCCCAAGCGCGTTTTCACAGGAACGGCTTTTTCCATAATGTGGCGTATTTACGGGAATTTTGTCAGATAGCGTTGCTTTTTTTTTGTATGTAAAATTTATGGCAAAATGTTCAGATGGACTCATCCATGCAATTTCAGTGATACACCGTCACAAAAAGTGGTTGGCGATCCCATCGTGAGGCTTATCCAGCACTGGACAAGCCAGAATTGGCATGTTCTAGACATAATATTAGACTGTATACCGAATTAGTTTAGTATCCATCAGGTTTGATCAACGCTAAGCGCTAGTCTATATACATTAACATTAACAAGTAAGCCTAGCATGAACCTGGATAAAATTTCATAACTCATTACCTCGAAATAATAAAACACAGAGCATTCGTCCTTGGAACTGCCAGTATAATTGAGAGTGTACATGAAGGTGTCGTTGAGTTTCCACTTCTTTTCGATACTGGAGCGTATCAACTCCTCGCCAGTCAGTGGCAGAGGGCATATGAGGCTGCTTAATACAACCTTCCCTTGTGGAGATACGGCGTCGCGGCTTGCTGGAACACCGACTAGTTACAGCCCTACCTAACAACGACAGCTCCGTGAGTTCGGCAACTCTTTTTGTAGTGTGAGTGTGTCAATTTGAAATTTGTATGATGTGCAGATGCTAGTGTAAAGAAAATGAGATAGCTTGGTACGGCCCCTGAGCTTCGAGCATTCTGTTATTAAACATGGTAAAGTCTGTAAGTGCTTCAATTTCTCATTTCCATCAGTAATCTGTGTTTCCATCATGCATTCAAATGAGATTGTAGTGGCTTATTGTATAAAGATTGGTAGCATCACTTAACATTATTGGTTCCGTGGTTATTAATAGCTTACCAGCAAGTTGTTTCAACGTTTGACGATCCCCCAGTTTCTCTTTGGCCCGATTCAGTATTGAAACCACAGTATCCACCGCCTGGTCTTCGTAAGACTTAATCACCGGGATGTCCATTGCCAATTTACGGAGATGATTATAGTTATAGCTCTTATGCTCGTATCATCATCCGTGAATATGAATTATATGCATTTATAACAAAAGAGTTCAATTCACCAATCATAATGGTTTATTTGGCATTGTCAATATTTGACACTTAAAACGGAGAAGTCCTTATTTTGTGTTTGGTTTTCAGACCAATAACACAGACGACAAAATAAATATACGCAAATTTTAACCACATTTTAACCGACTTCAAAAGAGGAGGAAGTTCAACATTTCAAGAGGTATCAATTGTCCCAGAAAATATAATAATCATGTGACTAATCAATCGATAAACATTAATTTTGCTTCTTCAGTGAGGCACAATGACAATATTAAATCTACTGAACTAAGATTAAATGATTGTTTTCTCTTGCCGAAGATTGCGATCGCCCTTGGTAAACTTGCAGGCCACACTTGGCGTGACGAGACGCAAGTCATGAATGTCTCTTGTTTTAAAGGCGGAAAGAAAGGCAGCGATGAAACTGGTGCAAAATCTCTACACTAATTTGACGCGTCTAAAAATAGTACTAGCCTTTTCAAGATGCTCCCCATGGAACAAAGGATGTTACTATTTTTAGTCACGTCAAATAAGTTTTCTTTAGAGATTTTGCACAACAGTTTTGTCATTGTGGTCGATTTTGTTGTGCAAAATCTCTAAACAAAGCTAATTTAAACTAGTGCTATCCTTTTCCATAGCGAGCAGTTTGAAAAGGATAGCACTAAGTACTTTAAATTAGTTTAGTTTTGAGATTTTGCACAACAGAATTGACTACATTGTCTGTCTATTATATCTTTACGGTGGAATAGATAATGGCTTCAGATAGAAAGAGACTGTTGATCTCACTGACGGTGAGTCATGATTTCATGATATCAAAAGTAAATAGTGCGCGTTTTTGAGTCACGATAACTCAACGTGATTACTTGGATAAATACTTAGGTATCTGACGAATTTGTCAGCCTTATAGGTAGGTACAATATACAGAGAATTTGTATTGGGTTAGGTACCGGGTGGTCGTGTATTGCCAGCCATCTAGATTTTAGGGTTGGAAGTTGGAACAATATACATAAACCATGGACAGGGCGGACTGCGTGAAAAAATGTCGCCAGTTTATCGGTGCCAAAAATGCTTGTTTTGCCACCAACGCAACGAATTTCTCCTATAGAATTTTGACAGATGGCGCTACTGTTTGCTTGTACGAAAAAAGTTTACGTAAATCGTTCGGATGCCCATATCCTGAGTTATCAGGGGTTGGAAAATATTGTTTCTTCGCACAAATTGGTATACGCACAGAGGATGTGGAACCTGGCGGGAGCGCGGTGAATACGATAGTGAATCCCGTACTCCCATCGGGAGGTTTGTCGAAGGAACAGACAGTTTTTAGTGGATGCAAGCCCCACAAAACACATTCGTTTCCCCTGTCGAAGGGGTATGCGTTAGGCATTTTCTGTCTATAAAAAAAAAGAGGACGTGGAAGGTAAAATCACAACCCTAAAGCCCTAAGAGCACGATCTATACACACGGAGAGATAACGAGGTTCCAAGTAATCTATTACCGGTGATTGTTTGATTGCCCGCGTCTAGATCAATGATTCCTGTTTGGCATAGGTCATCTGTCGTCATCGATAGTCGTTGCCTCAACCGATGGACGTCATCTTTTGGACATAGGCCTACTGTCAGCGACCTTTTTGATGTCGTCCGTCCACTTGGTAGGCGGTCTCAGCTGAACACTGCGTTTTTCCGTGCGTGGCCATTTCAGCACCTTGGGTCTGTTCTTGCAACAGTTTGAGTAATTGTTATTATAGCTTTATTTACTTACTTATCGTTTGCTAGTGTTAAAAACTATAAAATAATTTAGTAAATATTTACATTCTAGGTACTTGTTCTAAGTTTACGTATGTACATTGTACAATGTACAGTGTAAATGAGAAGATAAGAATACCATCTTACTTATCAGTTATCAGTAGGTACACCCTAATCTCAAATGAATGTAAAATGTAAACGTTTCAGATCTCTTCTCGTGGTTATCATAGATAAAAATAATTGTTATTATAAGACCTCGGCCTCATATTTTTGGGGTCCGCGCTTCAACCATTACTTTCTACAAACGAATGTAACTCAGAAAAGTGCGTAACTTGCGTAATCAGAATTCAAATACCTGCCCGACGGCCGACACGCTCTAGTATTATAGGTAAACCGCTATAAACTTGAACCACCTGATGGTATACGGGACGCGAGGCAGGTGATGCGATTGGCTATAATGATATGGCAGCGCTGTCAGCGGACAGTGAAAGACTAGCTGATTGGTTGAGCGACTCCCGCTCCGCGTCTCGCAAACCATCAGGAGGGTCAAGTTTATAGCGTGTACATGTGCAATCATATTAATATAGTCTGAGATCATGGTACCTATTCCGTGGTAGGTACTAGTGATTTTTCGAATTTAAGTTCGAAGTTTCGAATTTAAGTGCGGTTGTGGCTTAAGAGGTAGAAAAAATAATGTGCGGAAACTTGCATGCCTTATTGTTCTCTATAATATTCGCGATGGTGTGTGAAGCCTACCTAATGACTTATGACTCATTTGGCAGCCTTTTTTTCTGAGAAGAGTTGGGAGACCCGTATAGGCCCACCCGTTCAAAAAGTTTCGAGGCAAGTTCCGCATTCCAATCTTCAAAGGAAATACATGTATAATTGTAAAAGATTCGACTCATAAAAGGCTGTGTGACCTACACTCACAACTCGAGACACACATATCCACAGTCCGTGTGTGTTAACATTACCAGTCGCCGTCTCACGTGCGTGAATCATAAACGAAAGGCGAACGTTGATGACGTATTCAATGGAAACGGTATACGTAGTCGTACATTTGCATAGACAAGTCTGCACCTAGAGATAAGAATTTAATATAGAGACTAGCTGACCGGGAAAACGTTGTTTTGCCTTTGGATATAAGACCTATTTAATATATCCCTAGACATACAGAATGTACACAAAAAAATCAGAGAATGAGAGAGAGCCGTTTCAGAGGAGTTTAGTTACAAGCACGTGAGTTTTATGTATTAGAAGTTTAGAAAGGATTATCTATCTAAGTAGGTTTAAATTATCAGCATTTGTAAAATCATACGAATCAATCTATTTGTATATGGCTCCTCAAGGCTCTGAGCCTTATCGCCGCTTTGACCAATACCCATAGAGTTATTAGAATTATATATATTATCTAGCTGGACGTAACTCTCAGTCATGATTTTTGACAAGAAAACGATAGAAAATACGACGTTTTTCTTCCACACCAACTGTGTAGAAGCGTGATTGAGATCACAGAGCAAGGAATGACTTTATATTGGCTAATAGAGTTAGCATCTTAACCGTGAATCGTAAAATTATCGATAAAGTTGAAATAAAAAGCAATGTTATATTAATATGTACAGAAAAGAATCCAATTTAATTAATTTCCGTCTAGTCATAATAAATCACATAAAATAACACATTATGGTAAAAAAATAAATAATATTTAATAATATAATATTTTATGAATTCCGTCCTGTTAGCGTTCCGCCTTCTGACTGTACATTAGATGTTTCATTTTTGGAGACTTCAACCTAAGTACAGGAAGTAATCTCCGTTGTAATAATGAAAAATTAGAAAAGCCTTCACCTAGCTCCAGCAGTGGACGTCTAAAGGCTTATCATGTCATGTCATACTTTCTGACGTGTATAGACGTACCAGTGCACGATGAAATAAAAAAAAATTTTACGTGGTTCTGCTCCAGTTTTAATGTATTTATTACCACTTTTCTTAACAATAAAATCCTCTTTCAAAAAATGATCAGAGCAGATTGTACTTGCTTTTGAAGGGAACCAATTAAACCTTCCAGTAGCTTTGATCCATTTTTCTTTTACAAATGGCTCCCTAGGGAAACTGAAATAGTAATATTTTTAATTCTTAATTTCCTTCTTACAGCCTATTATCGTAATGAAAAACCATTTTTTAAGGTATTATATAAGGTATAAATTATTACTTTCTGTAACGCTGTAGATTTTCTGTAAGAATAATAAATAATAAATAATAATAATAATAATTTTTTTCCTAATATGGATATAGGCGTGCGAACAGTAGTGGTGAATTTCTTAACTCTTGAGATTGCACTGAGCAGATACGGCAATACGCGGAACGTTTTAATAAAAGTCGATAATATTTTATCGATATGTTACATGATACAGTACTGGCTGAGTAGCGAAAGTTAAATGACAACGTTCTAGAAGAAAATTATTAGTAAATGTGAAATCAACCGTAAAGTTCTTATTATAAGGATCATTTTAAAATGTCTTGAAGCCCTATAGAAATTTAACACAATTTTTCACGTATTTATACTTAAAACTAGTAAAATTCAAGTTACCGATGGTAACTTATCCCTCCAAGTAAACGATTATAGGTCTTGCTACGATTTTTACACACTAATACAGCGCATTGAGCCATTTTAATATTTTTTTTTAGCACTTTATTGTATGCATTTTTGACAGTGACTGAGTGTGCATGTCGAGCAAGTAAGGTAAATTACACTACTAGTGGCGACACGGGTAACACCCACATGCTACTTCTAGTGTCTTTTGTTTTCTGTGATTGAGATATCTCAATGCTTTCACGCTAAAACTCTTTGCTAAAACTATTATTATTTAATCTGTTTAAAAGTGCTAGCATACTGACATAAATAGATTTATTGATAGCAATTTGTATTCGATAACAGAGGGCCTACCATCAACTCTAATCGCGACTCAACTACAGACCTAAACTGAATTGCATCGCTAATTCGTGACATAAATTCTTTGAATTTGACAAATATATGACATGAAAAACTGAATCGTAACCGGAACTGCGTCGCTAGAAAAGTTCATAGTATAGGCCCAGGTATTCTGGCGATAGCTAAACCTAAATATGTCTGCTGACCCTAATTGTTCACGCTCGCTTGTAGGTATGTTTTTCTGTCTGACTGTCCGTCTCTAATGGTTATGGCTCTTGCAAAAAGGATCGGGTACTCACCTCTACCTCTATCGAATAGAACTGTATAATAAAAAGTTCCTTATGCCTTGGTATTCGATATAAAGTTTATATCGTATAAGGTTTATCAGTTAATATTTTTAACTTTATTATTCTATTCTGGAAATCATTTTTTACATATACCAGGGGTCCGGAAGACCACAAAAAATGTAAATATATTCACATGAGCTTTTCGAAAGTTTTATGAAGTTCATTTTACATAATAAAGTAACTATTTACATAATCGTTGCAGATATAGGCACTGAGGACAAACCTCTGTGGTTTTTTCAGTGTCCTTTAGATTAAGTTCTTGGATTGTATGCTTTTTAATTGTTAATAAATAAATAAAATAAATAATTTTAAAATTAAAAAGCCTTGCTTTACTCGATTAACTGAAAATAACCAAAATAATGGTACAATCTATCTGTATTTAGATAAATCTATATATCAGGTTTTATCATACAATACCAAGTATTATCACTCAAATAAAAAAGTCACCGGAGAATGCCACATCCAGTAGTAGCGTTATACTCAGCGATCTGCGCACACGCAGGCCTCAATTGTCAAGTCAGTCCACCTACAATATCACGAGTAGGAACACTTAAGTATCACGATTTTTGTCAAACTCTCCTGAATATTACTAAATCAGACTAGCTTTTCACTAAAATTATTTTTAGTTAACTAAATTTTTGAGTTTTTGTAGCCAAATTAGTTTAACATCAGTGTTTCCATATACTAAACGTTTAATTAGACTGTATTAGTTGTGTTTGTGCTTTGTGACTAAAAAATAATGAAAAATAGTCCTTTTTCGTGAGTTTTGTGTTAAAATATAAATGCAATGGGTGCCTTAGATTGTGTTAGCAAGAGTAAGATAGCACCGACGATCAGCACAGAAGTTTTTGCCGTTAACATTAGCTCGCAGTCATCGTTAAATGAACCGGTATGTAATAATTAATTAATTAATTTTAATTAAGAAACTTTGAAGTACTTACGCTGCTTACAAGTTCTTGTCTTGAGGAAAACCAATTCTGTGCCTATGCTATGTACTATAATATGAATAGTATAGAATATAGTATATAACGCAGGTAGAATAATAAGTTTACAGACAACTGGATTGAGAGGTGGTTCTCCTAGGAACTTTTTATAGACAGAATATTTCTTACCGATAGACATGTACCCTGGACAGGACGGATGGCGCGAAAAAATGTCGCCAAAAAGGTGCCAAAAATGCTTGTTTTGCCACCAACAGCAAGGTCACGCTGTAGTTCATTAAGCAACCTAGAGAATTTTGACAGATGGCGCTACTGTTTGCTTGCACGAAAAAGGTTTACGTAAATCGATCGGATGCCCATATCCTGAGGTCTCTTATCGGTGGTCTTAACTTAGGCCTCGGGTCACTGTGCCTCGGGTAGGAGAAACGATGAAACGAAGAGTTTATGTCGGGCTTGCACCAGCCAAAAACTGTCTCACAACGCCACTGGCGGGAGTACGGGATGCACAATCGTATTCACTCTCAGGATGCTTTCCAGAAACATATAATATTGTCATTTTTTAGTCTTATTCCGAATAAGAATAAAATACTACATAATATATTGCGGCTTGTCCTGAAAAATCCAAAAAATGTCGCCGTCAAAACAAATTTCCCTCGCGCTTGCTTCGCTCGTGTTTATTCACCATTTTGTTACCACGTAGATACGTGATTGTTTTGTCGCCCTTTCACTCTCAGCCGTCTCTCATGAAATGAAATGAAATGAAATGATTTATTTATTTTGCCAAATGTGAGTAATGAACAATATGGATAGTAGGTTCATGCTTTGTTCCTTTCAATCTTTTGGAACTTCCACTTTCCACCGTGGATAATTAAGCTAATTAATTATCATTTTAATTTGCATGTTCTCTTAGTAATAATTGATTGCGTTACGAATAAGTGTTATTATATGTGTTAACTTTCACATATAACAGGTTTCTTGTAAAAATAAACGTAGTGTGTCACAGTTACAGCGCGCTTGCTTATGGAAAACGTGAGAATTGATTAAACATAATTCACATGCCGACTTGTTACAACAAAAGTGAAACCTTGCCTGAGTGACGCATCCGATCGCTATATAGACCACGTGACTTTCGCGCAGATAAACTGTCACTCCCATAAAAAAGGATGACCAATAGGAAGAATAATCAATTTTTTCTCACGACCATAATATTCTATCCAAGTATCCAAGGTAGTAATCCAAGGTTCAAATATGATGGTTCCAACCTTCGATAGGAGACGGCACTATAAGAAGAAGAAGATAATATTCTAGGAAAATATAGTGTTTTTAGGATTCCGAATCCTAAGAGTAAAACCTAGGGACCCTATTATTAAGACTTCGCCGTCCGTCCGTCTGTTACCAGGCTGTATCTCATGAACCGTGATAGAAAGTTGAAATTTTCACAGATGATGTATTTCCATTACCGCTATAACAACAATTACTGTTTGAAATCAGTATAAAATAAATATTTAAGGGGGCTCCCATACGACAAACGTGTTTTATTTTTCGTTTTTGAATATGGCGGGTAGAGGTCTTTACTTTGCTTTAAATCTAGAATAGATTTGGTCTCGATAATTTAGTGCACTGACCGCACTTCACAATTTTTTTTAAAAGAAATCATAGAAATAGAATAGATAAGTCATATGGCCACAGCTGCAGAGGTCGTCACTTGACTATTTCATCAAATCTAGAGTAGATTTGATGAAATAGTCAAGTCACGACTTTGACTTTGGTGTCTAGGTCAAACCAGGTATTCCCCCTAAAACCTTATCAGGAAAAACTAAACCTTATCAGGAAAAACTGCAAGCCCAGCAAAATGCGTCACTCTCTTTTCCTCAAAGAAGGAAACCCCCAAATACCTGTAGTCTGTACCTACTGCAGTGGTTTATAGATATAAATCACGATGAAAAATGGCATTTTAAAACCATTACTGCATTTACCCTGACCACGGAGCATGTCGGTAACATCCGTTGAATGTTAACTGTTATAATGCGAAAGCGTTTGTTTGTACGCCTGTCCTTCAATTACGATTTTTTTCGGTGATTTTATTTTATTTTATCTACGCTCATTGCTTAGAGTTCGAATTATGAAATCAAAATGTGTCACATATTGACCTACTTTATTCACGGACTTCTATAATTATTAAAAAGTTATTCATTATAACATCGATCTACTATGGAAATATTTCAAGCTCGGAGCAATTAACAAGCCTGGAGAAGTAACAATGAATTGAACGAGTAAAGCGGTTGCTTGACCTTTCTAACTAAACGCGAAACGCCATATGCCAAAACGAGACAGACATAATTATGTCAACTCGTCTGTTGAAAATAAAGCGTAGCCATTTCATATTAATTTTATCACCAGTCTGGTGATCATCGCATGGCGATTTAAAATATTGTTTTCGAAGTTAAAAAAGTGAATTCCAAGTAATATTGTTTGTTTCCAAAAAGATTTTTAGTCATAGTGTACATGGCTTGCGTTGATACGGCTGTAAAAGCCGTAGTAATGTACAATCCAAGGAAGACGGGAATTTGTCATTTCACAGGTTAGTGTTTTCAGCAACTTTTGGCTTATGTGTTATAAATTTCTGAATATAAGATATATTTTGTGACACTTCTGTTTATTCTACACGTAACTAAATATATAAAATCATGTTTAGCCCATTTTTGAGGAAAATATGCCAATTATTAGAAAATGTAGTGTTGTGCAGTCATAATTTCGGTATCGATACATCGTCGAACATCGTAGTATGTAGGTACTTCCATGACAATGACTCCTTCAAATCAAATAACCAAAACAAGTTTTTTATTGATTTTGTGATTTATTTGTAGGTTTCCGGTGGATGACAATTTAAAAAATGTTTGCGTGCAGGCTGTCCATGGGAAAAATTGGAAGAAAATTCTTAGAATTCATTATATGACTAAACAACTGATCCAACCCGAAGAGCGAGTTCCTAACTTTTTAAATAAAACTATTCTGTTTAAAGGACAATAAGCAATTGTTTATGTTTGTTTACATTGTTGAAGTGATTGTTAAACTGTAAGTACATAAAAATTGGTAACTGATTTGCTTAAAAAATAAAAATAAAAAAATTGTATTATAAATTAAAATGTAAGTATCTATTGTTTTATTTTAAACTTTACTACGTAAAATTCAAAAGAACCTCAAACTCAAAAGGATCATGAATAAATAAATACATAAATGGTTGTTAAAAAAGATTATCATTTAATACTTGATAAATTCTATTGTTGCCCATGAGAGTAAAAAGTACTTACAAAGAAATAAATCATTCTTACTAAATAAAACAGCTTCAGATAGAGAATGCGCATATCTCGCACCTTAATTTCTATATGACAAAATGTAATCCTCTCTTTGGTATTTTTTTTTTGATAATCCCTAGAAATGTTATCATCAAGTTAAATTTTTAAAAAATATCAAAACCTGTACTTAAGAAATAATTTTGTATACCAAAACAACGTTTGCCGGGTCAGCTAATCGATAATATACGATAAAGTGACAACAACACTATCTGACTAGAACGAAAACTGGCTACATGTGGACTTGAAGGCCAAGTCGATTACAACGTGTTGTCTCTTTCTATTGTACTAGTATGGATATTGAATAAAAGAGTACCGCTACATAAAAAACGTTCAATTCATTGTTACTTCTCCAGGCTTGTTAATTGCTCCGAGATTTCAAGAAAGTTGTATAATTTCCATTACGATACGCGGCTCTGGGTTCCTGTATTTTTATGTGGCGTCATAGCCGAAAGAAGTGTAGACTCCTTAATTCTGTCTTTTTATATATGGAATCCACAGACAACATAAAGTTGGTAGTCATTGCCGAGAGTATGGATGGGCCATGATTGACCATAGACAACAACACCAATGTCTATTGTCTATGGTTCTGCGCCACATTTGCGGAATTTTGGCGCCATCTAATTTTTAACACTGTAATGTGTTATTTTTGTTACTTAGTCAAAACTTTGCGCTGAAAAATGTCTAGCAGTGCAACCTACTAAAGAAAATTTAACTCCACCTGACATTTTAGTAGTTGCAACAAAAATGAAACAATAATCATCATCATCTCGCTACGTTCGTGTGATGTAGGAGCCCGAATCAATATTTATTTTGCTCGATATTGATTTAGATAATTTTTTATGTAGATAATGTACGGAACACTTCATGCGCGAGACCGACTCGTAATTAAGCGATTTTTTTCACGATGTTTTCCTTCACTGATAACCGTTTCAAGATATAGTGCGAGTGGTTCAATCCAAGCAGACGCACCTCACTCCAGTCCTTTCTAATTACTTCCTACTCCCATTGTCAAGGCGTCTAGTGATCGAACGTACTATAGGTAAATTCGTCATTTAGAAATTCATAATTATATTTGTCTAGTCTAGAGGATTAACGGAATTTACATGCACCGTTGAGGAAAATTAGAAAAGGAGTTTCTGGAGCATCTTTTAGGAGAACTTTCTATGGAGAAAATTTTATCCAGTCGTGTCTCTGCTTCACATCGATTTTAGATTAAAGACCCAAAATACATGACTTTTTAGAGTCACTAAAAATTGCTTAAACACCTACATCGTTAAATAAAATACATAGCAAATAAAACTATAGTTAAGTAATGAAACAACCTCTAAATTCATTAATAGTAGAGTCAAGAGTTACCCTTGGCATTGCTATAATCCTCCAGAGCATTATTACGAGTGCTGTGATTAGTTTCATGAGATGAAATTATCTTCTTCCTCATTTACCGTATCCCTCTTTGCTGAAGGCTATCTCGTTATCAGTTACGATAATAACTTTGATAAATATAGGTAAGTAGGTACTTCAACAATATAACAACTTCGTCACAAGTGTTTTAATCTACTTACTTGATAGGTCTACTTCTTGTACGAAATAAAGGTCTACATAATCAAATCTGTTACGAGATATCTAAGAGCTAAATTAGAACTAGGTACCTACGCAGTCACTATTTAAATTATTAAAAAAAAATTGTATTTAGAAAGAAAAATTTAACTATTTTTTGCTACTCTTATGAAATGAAATTTAAATACCTACTACTTAACGGCCTACAAGCCGTATTTAGGTGATTTTGAGTGAAGTTTTACGTAAAAACTATAAAGACAATTACTCTCAAATTTAAACGTCATGTATTTAGGGTCTTTAATCTAAAATCGCTAAGAAGCAGAAACACGATTAGATAAAATTTTCTCGATAGAAAGTTCTCCCAAAAGTTGCTCCAAAATCTCAGTTTTCCTATTATATACCGGAAACTACAATCGATGTAATTGTAATTTTTGTTTTATTGTGTCGGTAATAACAATATTCAAAAACGCTGAAAACTGATTTTTGATAACTGGCTTAGTTTTTGAGTAATTAGGTAAAAGGTCGTTTTTCGAAAACACTTTTTTTTTTATTCACTTGATTTTCGCCATTTTGGCGCTGATTGTTGCGTAACCTGGCGTGAGCGTCCATGGAACTAAAATAAAATGACATTCAAAACGATGGTCACCAGCAACAAACGTCAATTTAGCACCGTGGACTTTCGAGGGAGGTGCTTCAAATCGGCACAAAAATGAACTGTCAATTGTATAGAATGTTTGATCCAGCGTACATTAGGGATCAGTGGTTAACCTTGATACAGAGTTAACCGCAGCCTGCAAATATATTATTGACGTTTATTAATAAACTACACTAGTAATAAACTGCCACAGAAGCGATAGCAAAATTATGTTTCCTTTCTTGGCACACAGCTAAATGAAAATTTTAATAATTCACACGTTTGTTCGTAAATTGATAAATCTGTGGCGTAAATTGCTGTGACTTTTATCTACAGGGTGTTGTTTTATTATGTTACTTAGTTATATTACCTATGTAGTAATTTCTTTTTTAACAAAATATTATATTACCAGACTTTGTTTGATTACAATTTATTTTAGCCGACAAATACTTAGTTCAGATAGACAAACAAACAAACAAAATTGAATTTTGTTTGTTTGTTTATCTATCTGAACTAAGTATTTTTGTCGGCTAACCGGAAATCGATACGCACCTTTATCCAAATGACATTGCAATCTTACGGATGGAACTGAAATGGAACGAAATTTAAAAATTAAAAATAATTGGTGCAAGTTGGGCTTGCGCACTATCAAGACCAATCCAACCAAAACACCTCTGCCCGCCAGTCAGACCGCAGACATACCTACGTGCCCGGAATCTGAACCCCCGATTCCTGCTAAAAGGAAGATGTCTAAACTAACGGTCTTAGTCAATAGTCAATAGATGCAATAGTTGCACTTCGTCACTATTATAATCAGAGGCAACTCTAGCCCTTGTGGCGCCCGTGTGCAACCAGTACCCTGGCGCCCTCTAGTCTAGTAGGAGCAGGGTCAAAATGTACCTAATACTATTTTAGGCTGATTTCACGTTGAAACAAAAGTTATTGTGTAAATTTAAATAGAGTAGGAAAAGGAGTAGCCTTGCTTTGTTACTGCGCGCCCGGCGTCGGCCATAACACGGGCGCAGAGTCTTTGAGAGCGCCGGCATCGACGCATCTTTGGAGGTGTCGCATTAGAGTGCGCTCGGCGCCCCCTTAGATCTGGCGCCCGTGTGCGCCGCACACCCTGCACCATAGGTAAAGACGCCTCTGATTATAATAGTAGTCCCATGAGCAATCAAAGGTATCTTCTGTTGCATCTTTTTTATTATCCTCGGCACGTACATAAATACCATACAAATGTTACCCACTGTAGTTTAAATTACGGTAAAAACATTAACTTACTAGTTTTTTTTTTGAATAAATGAATTCAACACAAAGCTTTATATGGTAGTGGATAGGGGCTTTTACGGTGCGGTGTGGTCTCATCAGCCCATCCAACCCGGTGCCTTACCCCGTTACCGGACTGCACGGGAAAAAATGTTCCTATACACCCCTATAGCCTCTGTGTAATCGTTTGCAGAGATGGATAATATCGGGGAAAGGCACCGGTATCTAGCAGGGTAGATGGGACCAACTCATTTCTACCCAATAATAGAGGTTTCTAGAAATAAAGTGGAAATAAAAAAAGAAGTCCTAATAAAAGTAAAAAATAAACTACATAATATAATATTGTTGTTAGTAAGTACGTCTACCTGGCCCACTAATTTATAACCAAAACATAGAACTTACTTACGTGATTTACTAATAAGTTCGGTATGTAACTCTAAGGAGCCACATAATTTACCATTAAATCAGTAGACATAATGGAACATCGTAGGATTTACCGAACTCACAACTTTTACTATAGCATACCTAATAAGTAGGTATAAAAAATTATTTTCAATGATTCACACAATACATTGCCACCGAGGCGCGACGTAGCGGCGTCCCCGGACCATGGATGCACAGTGCGTCATCTCATGAGTACTACGAAATTATATAATTAGTTTATAGGTAAGCCTTCTGAGATGGACATCTCAGAATTGACGCATAACGTAGGCGCCATTAGAATACATTTGCACTGAAATCTCGAAATTCCTAACTCAGTGACCTCAAAGCCCTCTGTCTATTTTTTTTATTAAGAATTTATTTAGAACTTAAATCATTCGGTATTTGCTTATTATGATTTTATACAGTTGCAGTACCTATAACTTTAGCCTTTAGTTTACGTGAAATGACCAGCCACATCATGAAGTGGTCGAATTTAATATCGTGCTACGACATTATTAAAATGAAAACCATTATGCTCATACCTACCTATTTGAATAGGTTAGGTTAGGTTTAGGCCCTTTTTATAGTCCATATATTTACATTTTTTTAATTCTGCAGCGTTATTGATTTTAGTAGTAATTTCTTAGATATACGAAATTTTTAGATTCAGATTTTTTTAGATACAAAAAATTTGCCTGTGTGAATATATTTTATTCTGATTTTGCTTTTATCATTGTAAGGTCCATTAATATCCATTTAGTTTCGTAGTTTTGTTTGTAAACAAATATTTGTACTAAGCCTTTTTTTACAAACTTTCACTTTCTATTAAATGATAAATACTTCGTAAAAAATAAATGTGATTGGTAATTAATTAATTAGGTTGATGGGTAATTAATTAAATTTATTATTAACATGAACCTAATTATCTAAGGACACGACTTCCTACCTATAGCTATAAATATTTACGTAGATGGATTGCACATCGCAAATTGGAAAATGTAGCTCAGTGAATTTATTAAGACAAACGAACAGATTGTTAACGTATGAATTTCTAGTCCAAACTTATAAATAGTTCGCTTTCTAATTAATTACACAGATAAATAGAACTATAACACTGACAGACCATCTGATTTACAGCATTATAATTAAATTGATAAATGATTATTTTGTACGCGACGATAACAATGTTACCGACACCTTTGCATTTAGTGCTTCTACTCGACACTAGATGGCGCTGTTTTAAACATTTATACGTGATTGAAATTTTTTGTAAACGAACGTTGAAATGATGAAAGTGAATGAAGTGCATCTAAGATAAATAAATATAAAATAATAAAATAAATATATTATATAAGGACAATAAATGTAATAAAATAAATATATTATATTATAATAAAAGGTAATAATTATATAAAGGGTAATAAAATAAATATATTACATAAGGACATTACACACATCGCAATATAGCCCCAAAGTAAGCGTAAGCTTGTGTTTATGGGTACTAGATAACTGATAGTGATAAATACGCATACATATTAATATACGTAAATGTAATATATTGAAAACACCCAGACACTGGAAAACATTAATGCTCATCACACAAACATTTTCCAGTAGTGGGAATCGAACCCACGACTTCTGACGCAGACGGCAGATTCGCTACCGCTACGCTATTCGGTCGTCAATTTAAGATAGAAAGAGTATTATTTTAATCGAACTATTTATAATATAAGGAAATCGACTTACGATTGATGTAAATGCTAGAATTTAGCAGCGAGGTAGAGATTTAGTTTTAGTCTTAGATGCACAAAAGAGACTTAAAATCGTTGATTATGTAGATTCTTTTTTAAAGACATTAATAAAATATGTACCGAAATCAAAGTATGTCATGCACAGTAAAGTTTGTTTTAATACTGTAAAGTTGAAAAAGTGATTTGTACTCGTAACAACTAGTATGCATACTAGGTATTCTATTGCTTAGCTGTTATAATTTAAGCGATATCTGATTAGATAAAGAATAAATCTCCACGATTATCCAATACGTAGATCTTGAGTTATACTTCTTTAGTTGGATAGCTTTATACAATAAGGAATATTCCTATACAATGGTCTAGCTGATTATTTGTTCCCTTGGTTTATAATGTGTCTTTAATATCGTTTCTCAACCATAATCCTTTGGAGCCTAAATGTAGTTTTACTCATTAGGGAAGTAACTTCCTGGGTGGATATTGGACCTTTCTCATGAAATGTTGCTATTTAACCTGTATTCATAAAGTTCATTGAAAGAATCCCCATGAGTATATGTTAAGATCATTCCTGGCTTTATCTACTTTGAATAATGCGGTCCTTTTGAAGATTATTGATAACCTTTCGCCTTCTCGGCTGGGGAGCTAGGAGCGAAGTGAGCGTTTATATTTATGGCTTTCTAGTTTCTATTCCTTTTGAATTTATCTCAACAATGACCGGAGATAAGAAATTATTATGCTTATATTCCTGTATAAGTTACGATGGATGAATATCTTTAGACATTCTAGTATCATTTATATCCTGCAATATTGTACTAACTAACCTTTAATTGTCTTTCTTATAGTTGGGAATTTATAGCCCAATCAATAAAGTAACAGTGCGTGAGTGATGGTTGATTTTCCTGCATTACGAAATTCAGGAAAAATAGAATAAAGAGGGAAAATGTATGGCTACGTGATACTAATCAGCTAAGTATTGTTATTTATAGACGATGATGAAAATAAGTATTTAAATATTTTAGCAAAGCATTAAGATGTGTAGATTTTCACATCAATCTTATTCGATTTCGAAGCAAATCAAAATTATCTTTAGTTTTTTCTGTAATGTAAAAATGTATCTTTTTGTTAATTGGTTCCCCATGAATAGCTCAACTGTTCAGTCAATCTTGATGGTATTCCATGTACTGAGGTTGCTTGAATCAAAGATGCATTATTTTTAACCCCAAAAATAACCATTTGCCATTAAAAAACGGATACCCACGCTGAAGTCGTCGTAAAAAATTCAATAAATCCTTGGTTCTAAACCCAATAATCCTTAACTCTAAAGGGACATTGGATTTTCCTGCAATTACTCATTGCTCGAAATCACCGTAAGTTACAATAACTATTGTGGTCAAATAACCTACGTAAAGTCGTTCATTTAATATTATATTAATTTAGTTGACTATTGACACTTGAATAAAAACGATCGTGTGTGTTTTAATAAGTTTACGATACAATTATATATTAGTGTTAGACTTGGGTACAAATTAACTTGGTCATCAAAACCTAACGCGATTTTATATTATTAATAGTTAGTTATAGTTATACTTAGTGTTCTGTAAAATGGTAAACTCGAATTCATTTCGTCGCAGTATAGAAGGCTTGAAGAGGATGGCAACATTAAGGCGGAATAGTGTTCAGGTATAAATAACTATTATCATTATTGTTATCTATGAATTTCCACACTCGGAGAACACCAGCTGCTCTCTCAATAGTTATTATAATTTTTCTTTAAAAATGGAATACACAAACTAATGACAATCAATAAACAACATTAGGTTCAAACCAATTTTCTTGGGAATACTACATAAAACACTAATAATACATAAAAAAAATTACCTTTTCGCGCACTATGTTGTTTCTCATTTTCCAAATAAATAAGTGCCTGTACTTTTAACCATTATTTTAAATATGTGATAAATATATCAAAATACTCAAATGAAAACCATACTTCAAGATCAAGAAAGTTACATTTCTATATATCTGCAATTTGCAACGTCATATTTTAAACAGTAGACAGTAGACATGTAGGTAGAATTAGTTTGTAACAAATACTCTAATGATTAAACATATAAATAATATGCGGTTACTCATTTCCAAGATAATGGTGATATATTCGCCACAAGTCAATCCTTACATTACGACCGATAAATCTATTGTACGTACTCACTAACGAGATTTCAATACTTTTTCACACTATTATTTTAAAGGTAAAAAATTGTCTGTATGTTGGTGTGCTACTCCTTCACGGTAAATTTAATAAGCCAAGATAGAGATAGAATTAACTGGTTTAAATCTTCACACAGATAAATCTGGGAAAAATCTACGGTGCCCCCAATTTTGTGAAAAACGGTTATTATAAAAAAATTAAATATTAAATTCAGCCTAAGCGGAGTCGTGGGTGTGATCTAATATATAGCATTTGGTATATTTATCATTACAAATACTTGTTGATTTTGTTCCAATAAAGATAAGATATCAATTTTAATCTTATTACTCATGATTGAAATCAGTGTATGCAATTTATTTTAAACGTAATGTGACAGCGACCAACGTGTGAAACGTTCAATATTAGTGGACAACGTACTTATCGCGTTTTACTTTTATTTCACTCAGTTTTTTGTTCTTTTGAAAAGTTTCAGTGTTCTTTATTTTAATAATCATTAGTGTTAAGTTTTGGATCTTTGATCAAATTTCAAATGGTATCAACTCCATTGTCTGTATTTATTCCAAATAAATTGCTTAAGTTTCGTGAATGATCAATTTTTCTTGAAGAAAAGAGATAATAATCTTGAAAAATGCAGCGGTACGTCACGTATGGATCCGTCCCGGTAAATACCTGTGTTCATTAAATTTCTTTGGAAATCAATATTACCAATTACTTAGCTGCCTACGTCAGGGCATAACTGACCTAAATATTAGTAAGAAGTAAGAAATATACCAACAACGTAATAGTAATTTAGTAAGTAAGTTGCGGTTGTAGTAAAGTAATTAGAAATTGTGACGTGTTCTATGTCATATTACATTGTAGTGCGTCAGGCAGGTTATCAATTTGAAGAATTTGAGGAGTTTTCTTGTGATTTTAGATGTAAGTACATGTGTATTTACATCGCACATTCGAGCAACTTTCGGCAGTGTTAATTATATTTATTTTGTTTATTGAAGTTTTTCTTGGGATTACACAAATATGTCGCCCTAATAGACATATACCCTGGACAGGGCGAACGTCGCGAAAAAATGTCGCCAGTTTGTCAATGGCAAAAGTGCTTGTTTTGCCACGCTCAGCAGCCACCTACAAAATTTGGACATACGGCGTTACTGTTTGCTTGTACGAAAAAGTTTTACGTAAATTGTTCGAATGCTCATATCCTGAGTTTTCTTGTCAGTGGTCACTCTTCAAATCTATAACAAGAACTTATGTAAAGTTATTTGAAACTAATAAACCAATTTGTCCATATTAAATGAGGATCTTTTTATGCGAGGTACAGCCCTCCATCACGAAAGTTAGTTCAGAAACCTAGACCTGTGGAAACTGTTACAAACCAACGCTATATAGGCCTAATTATAGACAACCGCCTTCAGTGGAGAGACCATATAAATTACGTTTGTGACAAGCTACGCGCCCTACTGGCTAAGATGACTTTAGTAAAAAACAAAACTCCATTCTCAACACTACTGTTGATGTACAAATCACTAGGTGAATCCATCATTTCATATGGACTTAGTAGCTATGGCCTTGCATACAAAACTCATATGGATCAAATATACCAGCTTCAACTACGCATTCTAAAAAATATTGTACCTAAGAAAGTTAAAGAGAAATACAGAAACAATTACCGCTTGTTATTTAAGCATTGCAATATAATGCCAATAGATGTGCAAATAAAATACTTATTGTTAAAGGAAAATTATTTAAAATCCGACCTGCAAATAAAAGCTAGTTATTGTGAAAAACTAAGAAAAAGGAAAAATCCGCGACTCAAAACTACTAAATATACTAATAACTACGGTAAACGAACACTTAAATTTATTGTTCCATTTCTACTCAACAATCTTCCCAGGACATTGAAAGAAAAAATGAATAAAAATAATTATAAGCAAAAGCTTAAAAAGTACTTTCTGGATCAACCTGTATAGCAGGCAGCTCATATCTGATCAACAAACTGGTTTCGCTGGCAGCGATGTCGAGCGTCTAGTATGAGTGTACGGCAGTGCACAGAAAAACCGACGGTGGTTTTTGCTGCACTAGCTGAGAATTAGCATGTAAGACAATTGTATTGTTTATGTTATAATAATAATAATAATATTTATTTTTATTTTTTTTTTTTTTTTTTATAATGAAATATTTAAAAATGTAAAAAATATGAATGCATAATAAATGTAAAGAATAATAATAATAAAAGAAACCTCAAAGAAGAATCTTTGAATTCAGTACCTATCTTACGAAGATAGATATACTAGAGTAATTTAAAACTTCAAACAAATTGTGTTTTAACAACTCTCATCTGTTAGAAAGCGCTGTTGGAGATAAATGATAACTTATAAACCTTGCCTCCACAAAAAGGGTCGTAACTCAAAATGTCTGCCAGCGAGCCCTTAAGCGGTTAAGGTCAACGGTCCTAGAAAAGGGCGTGCAAGGACACAAACCGAGCCAAGGTTAGCCTGACCTTACAGTTACCCGCGGTCTATATGTATTTATGTAACTCTATAGCACTTAAGTCTTACCTTGAATTCTTTAAGCACTAGAAAATATGCTGTAAAAAAATTTCATTGCTATTAATCGATTAACTACAGCAAAAATACTATAGCACACAGAAATGGATTACACAGTATTGGTGTATCCATTTCTGTGTGCTGTGTAGGTAATTTTCAATTTAACAATACTTTACAAATGATTTCAGTTAAGTAATACAATTCAATACTCTCGATCAATCAGTGTCTTTAGGTACATCCTCACTCTACACTACTTAATTCTAACAAGTACCTAAAACTTTGCGAGCCACATCCGCAAAGTAAAGAAAAGGAAAATTTGCAGAAAAAATATTCACAAATGTTAGAAAAGAAATTCTAACATTTGTAACAATTTTATAACAACAATTAGCCAAAACACTTTTTATGTAAAGTTTCAAAATTATTCGATCCATCGGTAATTATAGCTATATTTCAATCCACGATGATGCGCCCCACTCTGTCAAACTCCATGCGAATCGAATGAAACATAAGCGATGGTAATAGAGTGGGGCGCGTCTCCGTACCTTACAGTGTTGCTAAATACCACTTTTCAACTACCGTTTACCCATGAAAACTGACTTATTGAACAGACTTTAGCTCCGAAATAATTTGATAAAAGCAAGCCTTCTATTGTGGGTAGAGCTTTGGGTTTCGACAGAATCCATCGCCATTCTCACATAAACTCCTTGAGTTTAAGAGGATGTCAAGATATTTATTGATATTTGTGTTTTGGCATAATTTGAACATTAAATAAAAAAATGATAAAGTAAATGTTTAACGTTATCTAAGGCTTTATTTTAAACATATTCGTATTTTTAATTTAATTATTTTTTGTTCCAGAGAAAAGACGTAGAGTCGCAACTAATTAACGCACCAAATGATCCAGCAAAACCCAGACTGTGGTGGTTCCTGGGCGTTGATATACCTCTACTTCTCATCGGTAAGTCAGTTGAACCTTTAGTCAGTTTTTTGCCAAGAGATATTACAGTCAAATATGGCTATGAATATCGGAAACATCGAATATCGGTCGTAATTACTTATTTAGCTAAATTTTTTTCGCATTTTGTTAATATTATTACAAGTATATATTATTTATTGTATATTATTAGGTCTATAGATATATAGAAAAAAAAGATTCTTAGTTGCACTAAAAACGAACAAATTTATAACAACTGCACATATTAAAATGCCTTTTCCTTAAATATCTTCAAATATTATCAAAGAGTAATTTAGAAATTCACAAAATGGACAAAGAAAAAAATTAAAAATGGAAAAATGGAATGGAACGGAAAATGGAAATGGAAAAATGAAAATGGACAAAATGAAAATCAACGACAATCATTGTCAATATGACTGTCTTATACAAACACTACCTGGAAAATAGATTACCTAGTTTCCGTTCATAGATTTTTTAGGTGTGATTAGAGATAAGTTCTGGTTTTCATAACTGAAATTGTTTTGACTATTGTAATATAGTAAACCATACAATTAAAATTAGATTTACCCTTTAAAGATATTATTATAATAAAAAAACAACCATTAAACCCACGTGTGGCACACTCTAGGTGGCATGTGCCCACATGTGCAACGTGTGTGCCTTCAGTCGTAAAGTAATTAAAACCCATTTTTTTACTAGGCAATATTCTTTTTCTCTAAAATGTGTTTATAACAAATAAACAGAGTACGTACCAATAATAATTACCAATTATTATCTGTCCATGTCTAGTCTAAACTGTGTAATTAGTCCCTTTTTTGGTACCTAGTGTAAAATAGTGCAGAGGTAATTTCCTTCTCTGTGGTAATTGTACGAGTTAAAACACCCTTTCTGTGTTTAGGCTAGGTTAGTTAAAATGTTCAATAAAATGTAATAAAAATAGGAAAAAAAAGAATTTTATGAGAACTGAGAACCCGTAATCTCTAAATGTAGGTAGGTTTCTACTTCAAAAAATAAGAGTGTTAATAATCGTTTGCAGTCGAATACAACTTTAAAAAAAGTTAATCGATCTAGAAAATATATGGTATCGATTCACCAACCGTTCTGTAACCGGCTGGCAGCTGAATGATTCTATTGGTACTAAATAACGTCAATAACCAAAGTCCATAATTAGTAATTATAAAATATAGCAGGGCCCATTAATTAATATATAATTATCATTAATCATTATGATCTAGGGACTTTTAATGGACCATTAAAATAAATGATTACGGTTAGTAATTTTAAGTTACTTATGGCGCCATCTGTTATCGAGTAGAAGTACTTTATTTTTTTTTGTTATACCGAAATAATCATCTTTATCCTATACCTTTAAACGAGCAATTCTTGTATATATATATATTTCTATATAATCTGAATCTCGGAAACGGCTCGAACGATTTTCATGAAATTTAGTATACAGGGGGTTTTGGGGGCGATAAATCGATCTAGCTAGGATTCACTTTTAGAAAATGTCGAATTTACCAAAAAAAATATGAACCCTGCTGCCATCTATTGGCAACCGAGCAAAGCTCGGTCACCCAGATATTTGGTTACTAATATGTAGTGAGGTATTTTATGTAATTTGTGATAAAACTTAGATATTCCGTAAAGAGCAAACAATAACAAACACATAATGTGCATGCAGACAGCCTAATAGCACCTAATAGTTATAGTAGCATTTGAGGAGGATGCACCGGTGGTGCAACACCAATCACCTAATCACTGCCTGCCCACATTGGGGACCACGTGCGAGTATAACCTGTGACTACACGTGCCCCTCCATTGATAAACACCCTTATACCGTTTACCATTAGAGTCATAGCATAAGTAGATGTGGTTATTTTAGTGCGTAGTCTACATACCGTAGCGGTACGCGCATTGGATTATGGATCTTAGGACAAAAGGAATAAGGTCCTAATGTGATGGATTGAGATGTTGAGGTCCAAATTGCATAAACCAATTACCTACTTGAACAGTTGCCACTTGCAGCGAATCTATTGCAGGTTCTCCCTATGTCACTCACAGACAACATTATTTGAAAATTAACAAAAGAATTCGTTAATGTTCTTAGACGTGAAATTTATAAAAAAAATCCTGATTTGCATATCTCTTCATTTTAACTAAAAGCTCAAATACCTAACAATTTTTATGGACGTAGGTATGTAACTCTAAAATCACGGACTGTCAAAATAACTCATACTATTTTCAACTCTAGTGGTTTTGGCTTTACCTACATTGATAATAATTAATAACTAATCAGGCAGCAATATGACTTATCTGACCTATCCGCTATATTGATGTTACGTGACATATCGAAGACAACTGCCATTATTTCTTTTATTATAGATTGGTTCGCGCTAGACGACAATCATGCCTGATGGAAAGCAATGATGAGGTCTAGGTTGGAGCGCGCTTGCCTAGAAACTACCTATTCTCTTGAAGGCAAAGGGATTAGTTCTCATACAATTTTTGAATTTCGTTCTATTAGAGGTCTTGGTTTGCCCGTTATACTTTGTCTGACGTCAGAAGACATCAACAAGATAATGGCGAATGGCGCAGGAGTTAAAAGAACAACGTTCCTGTTCGCAAATTTTGACCTCCTCAATTGAGCGATTGCACCATCCTGGCAATTTGACATTGACTTTGAACTGAAAATGGCGGAAGTTGGTGTTTGGGATGTTTGCGCGGACCGATTGGCTAACGATGTCAACGTCCATATTATACACGTGATACTATTACAGCAAGTGGTGACGTAATAGAAATAACAGAAATGCCGAGAATGAATTTTAGGAGCTTCTATAATGGGAGCCATCAGCCATGGCATTACTTATGGTAAAAAAAAATTGGTTGTCTGTAAAGTCGGTTTACTGACGATAGTTGAACGTGACAACGTCTTCTTTGTCGCTCGTTCCGCGCTCGCGAGGTAACGCCGGTAACGCCGCATGAGCGAGGTAACGCCGGTAACGCCGCATGAGCGAGGTAACGCCGGTAACGCCGGATGAGTCATGTTTTTTCGTGCGTGCAACCGGCTCTATCGAATTATATGACGTTGTCACGTCAAAAAAAATTGGTTGTCTGTAATGTCGGTTTACTGACGATAGTTGAACGTGACAATGTCTTCTTTGTCGCTCGTTCCGCGCTCGCGAGGTAACGCCGGTAACGCCGCATGAGCGAGGTAACGCCGGATGAGTCATGTTTTTTCGTGCGTGCAACCGGCTCTATCGATTTATAAGACGTTGTCACGTCAAAATCGCGCTATACTACGGATTCACGTAACGGCAGCATTTCGTGAAGTGGTATGGTCAAAAATGTCGGCATCACAGAGTACTTTTTATATACGTCGGTATTGGCGTCTTTACTTATTTATTTTTATTTATTTATTTATTTATTTATAAACCATCTTACATCTAGCATTACAGTTTCCCAATTCGCTAGAAGTAGCTAAAAAAAAACAAAAAACAAAAATACTTATTAAACTAACACACATTTAACCTAAATTAAACTAAAAAATAACTAAACTAAACTATGTATCGTAACAGATAATCCACAATGCTACTCTTGTGAACTCACTCAGAGCACAACAGAACAGGTCCGATGTCCCCGCTATGACGTTCAGGGTGCGAAGCGCGCGCGTCAGCGGCGCCTTGCTGAGCAGATTGGTCCGCCCCACCGGCACCGCCAGCAGCGGCGGCCTGCGCCTCCGACACACGTACCCGTCCGGGGCCAGGAATCTTAATTGACCCAATATGTCCGCGTTATGCAACGCACCTCTTAGAACTCTAAAAATGTACGTTACAAGTGCCAGCTCCCTTCTAACCCTAAGCTCATTGTATCCGACCATACCTAAAACAAATAATGTCGGATACATTAAGGGGTAGAATGGGTATATCCCGTACAGCTTCAGGTAGAGGAACCTGGCAAACTTGTTCTGCACACGCTCCAACATGAGTCTATACTTAGTCTCATGGGGAGACCAAATGACTGCATTCCCCTCTAACTGGCTCCTAACTATCGCATTGTACAGTGCCATCACTGCGTTCATGTTAGTGAAGTCACCTACGGTACGAAGTAAGAACCCTAAATTTCTATACGCTTTCTTGCAGCATTTCACTATGTGACTACGAAACGTCAGCTCAGTGTTTAAATGAACTCCTAAGTCCCTCACTTCTGCCACTCTAACCATTGGTACCCCGTCAACCTCATATTGGTAATGGACAGGGGAGTGCGCTTTGGAAAAGGTGATAATTCCACATTTCTGGTAGTTAAATTCTAGAAAGTTGTCCTTGCTCCATTTGACTACCCTGTCTATATCCTGCTGCAGCCTCGCACAGTCACTCGTGTCTCGTATCGTCAGAGACAGCTTGAGGTCGTCCGCGAACAATAGACATTTAGCGTCCTTAACGACTTGTGGCAGGTCGTTAATCATTAAAATAAATTGCAAGGGTCCTAGGTTACTGCCCTGACTCACCCCAGATCTTGTGTAGTACGGTTCTGACCTATGACCCCCATATTCCACATATTGCTGCCTGTCATCCAAGTAATTCGCGAAAAAGTTAAGTAAATGCCTAGTGAAACCAATCTCCGCGAACTTTTTTAGCAGAACGTCATTGTCAACCAAATCGAAGGCTTTCCGGAAGTCAAAATATGCGGCGTCAGCCTGCCTCCCACTGTCGACTGCAGGAACGATCTGGGACATATAGCAGAGGAGGTTGCTGGTTGTACTTCTTGCTGGCCTGAACCCGTGTTGAGCGTCCGAGAGTTGCGACTTTACCTGGGTGTAAATACTTTTATACAAAGCTGATTCTAGCACTTTTGCCGGAGTTGACAGCACGGCCACTGGTCTGTACCCTTCTACTTGAGTACCAGTCCCGCCTTTGGGTACCGGGACCACCCTAGTCATTTTCCACCTATCGGGAAATACCGCCGCTTCCAGACACTGATTGTATATATACAACAACGGCTCTGCCAGTACGAATCGACAATCTCTAAACAGGTAAGGTGGTATACCATCAGGTCCCGCTGATTTCTTCGGCTTAAGTTGTTTAAGTGCCTGCCTCACCTCGTCCAAAGTCAGTCGACCCACATGGACCCGCGCCGCTCCATTCTCCCCTCCTGCTGCTGCGATTGCTGCGCTAACGTTCAACTGCGCTCGGTGCGAACGATAAACAGAATGGAAAAAGTCTGCGAATTCTGTAGCACATTGCTGAGCAGTCAATACCTCACCGTTCTTTAGAATTTTTTGAACACCCCTATTACCTCTCTTTCTTTTGGTATAATTCCAGAACGACGTCGGATCCTTATGTAGGTCATATTGAACTCGGAGACGATAGTTCTCGTGAGCGAGCCCTATCATACTCTTAACTTTTGCCCTACACTGAGCGAACGTATCGTAGTCTGTTTTCAAACCAGTCTCTTTGTACCGTCGGTGAAGACTCGCTTTCAATTTTATGTTGCGAATTATTTCGACCGTGTACCACTCGGGGTAACAGTACCTCGAGGGTACAGCACTTCGCTTTTTTTTTGGAACGCAGTCATCAATAATAGACTTAAGAATGTCATAAAAATAGTTTAAACTTTCCTCTAGATTTAAATTATACATTTGGGTCCAATCTACGGCCGCTATTGCCGAGTATAATGATATAAAATCAGCCTTATAAAAATTCCAATCCGTAGGCGTACTGGGACTCGCGTCAGATAATACGGAATCAGCGTGTGTATGTGTATGTCGGGTCGAACGCAGCGTCACCGCAATGTCCAGCGGCGGGTGGTGCGCATCAACCGGCACGAGCGGCTGCGCGGACTCGCGCACGTGCACCCCGCCGTCCGCCGACAACCCGCTCAGGACTAGGTCCAGACATCTGTGATTACAATTAACTACCGTGTTACTCTGAGTGAATTCACAATAAGTTAGAAAATAATCAAAATAGTTATTTACATCTAAGGAACACGAATGTAAATTGAAGTCGCCTACTATTAATACCTCACTGTACCGATCACAATATTGCTCAATAATCCTAAACAGTAACATGTATTCATTCTCGCGGCTGCTAGGCGGAATGTAAACAACACACAGCAGGAACAAAAGCCGCCCGCGCTCGTACACCGTCGCAGCGACCAGTTCAAATGTATGCGTGTCTATGTTCACGTCGCACTGCACTCGCCGCAATTCTAACCGCGGTGTGGCCACGAGAAACGCGCCTCCTTGTTTGCGTCCGTCCGCCCGGTCACATCTGATAATTGTATAACCGGGAGGAATTATCTCTGCGTCATATATGGATTCGTTACATCCCGTTTCTGTGACTGCGAATAAATCTGCGGTCGACGATGCCACGCCCACGTAAAATTCACTCAATTTTGTCCGCAGTCCCCGTACGTTCTGATAATATATTTCCACTGATTTATTGAGATATTTCGTTCTGTGAACGGGTGGAGTGACTTGCTGGTCTGCGAAACCACACCCATTCACAAAATTCAACATTAATCGGCCATACTTCCGATTGGCACAGCTGATCATACTTACTTTCGGGCACTGCTATGATAAAAGATGAATAATCTCGCTCCGTTTTGTGCTTAATTTTCTCTATTTTAATAGGTACCTCTTTTACTACATCTCGCACAAACTGCTCCAATTTCTCCACTGTGGTATCCTTCCGAAGCCGCCAAACATGTAAAAATTTTTGCTTTTCTGTCCCTTCTATAATGGCCTTCGTACTTTCACCCCGTTTTACTTCCTGAGTAAGATATCTATTCCTTTTACTTTTTACTACTGTCCATTTACGTAGACTACACGTGCATACTTGAAGTTTGTGGTGAAGTGGAGTCATCACACATTACGCGTTCGGTGTAGCATTTTCGATACAATGCCCGTGAAGTCTCCTTTATTAAATTTTCTCTGAGAATTTCCCTCAAGAGCAGAGATTTCGAATTTCAATATTGTAGCCTTCTCTTCTTATAGCTGTTTTGGTTTTGACGAAAGTGCCCGAGTGGTTTCCGCAGACTCGAGTAACTCTTGTTACTCGAGTCTGAGGAAAGTCTGTCGTTGTCTGTTGTTGCGAGTCTGTTGTTGTCGAGTACTCCAGTTATTTCTTGTGCTCTCCAATCAATTATTATATAATTATCTTCAATCTCCAATATACGATACTAATTAGACACTTAAAATATTTGGATACCTAATAATTTTAGTTTATTTATTTTGTTTTGCTGATCTCTTGTACTCCTGAGCCAGTCTCACATATGCTTGTTTCCGTTTTAAATAAAAAGAACAGGAGAAATCTTGTCGCCATCATGCTATGCAGTTATATGCAGTTATTTGCATTTTGCGTTATGATTTAAGATAACACAGATGTCGACAGATGTTATCTCTTTATTTCCGCGAACAAATATAAATAACACGTGGAAAGATTCAATTTAAATGCGTTCTAGTTAGCTAACAACTTTCTAACTTTCGTAATAAATCATTAATCAGCTTTATTTGAGTAATTTTGTTATTCCGAAAATCTTTTAAGGATTGTTTCGATTGAATTTAATTTTATGTTTTAAATTATAATTCAATTTGATCATTAATCAGCTTTATTTGAGTAATTTTGTTATTCCGAAAATCTTTTAAGGATTGTTTCGATTGAATTTAATTTTATGTTTTAAATTATAATTCAATTTGATATATAATTTATGTCTTTTCTAAGGTGCTGTCAAGTTTCAATTAACTGGACATTTTGAATATTCTCAGTATTGACTTTTATACTATTGTATTTCACACGTAACAGAATTACGATTGCTTGCAACTGAGTAGATTGAAACTAAAATATTTCCTACCAGCTAGCTAGTTTGAGAATTGATTTGGGGTAGAATACATAAAATTTTCATACGGTGATGGCTGGTGAAGTGATCGTGGTAAAAACTGTGAATAGCTGAAAAGACGCGGGTTTGACTGCCGCCGAATACGATTTTTAAAGTAAAATTCTTTTTTTTATTTTTAATATTTCTTGTTTTTTGTCCGTAGTTGCACTTCTGATCGGGCTGTTCGAGTTCGGAGTAATACCTCACTACAAGAACGGATTCTACTGCAACGACCCTGCTCTTTCGTTCGCGTTCACAGGAGACACAGTCTCTATGGAAGTCATCATGTCTTCAATAATAATTTTTCCATTCTTACTTGTAAGTACGATATTCTATATCGTTATTATAAAATCAAATTGTTTCTTCCAATTTTCTCTACAAGAATGGCTTCTTTGGCAATGACTAATGGTTACGTTCCCTATTTTGCAATTCGTTCATTTTATAGTCGAATTTCTTCCCTTTTAAAGTATTTGTAATTTTGTGGTTTAGCTGTTTGTTAGTTGTTACTAAATCGCGATGTAACTACCAAATCGATTTAGCTGCAATTTGAAGCGTATGTAGATTGTAGGTATAGTCCAGGATTTAAGCACATCTATTTTATCAACGGTGATATGTGTTTATGAAATATAATATGTGTTTTGCTATAGAAAACTATCTTAGTAGGTATTAAGGTTAGGGAAAGTAATAGTAACAAGAACGAGAAATTCAGGAATACCTCACACAACATGATTTATATGGGCGGAGCTGATGGCAAAATCTCGTAATACATAAATGTTACTCTTTACAGATCTTCATCACTGAAATAATCCTCTTCGACTCCATGTACACGATGCGCACGAAAATGAGCTACGTGTCTCGCAAGACGGCCATACTGTACAGAAACTACGTCGTCGGGTTGTTCTTCAACCTAATGACCATCGAGGTCATGAAGGGCATCACCGGCAACCCGAGGCCTACTTTCTTCGATATTTGCGAACCTGATACATTGAAAACTTGTAATGGGTGAGTCACGCTTGTTTTCACTATGTTAATGTTCATGTCAGCCGATGGACGTCAACTGATGGACATAGGTCTCCTAAAGGAATCTCCAACCTACCCAATTCGCTACTTATATCCAGTAACTTCCTGGAATCTCCAACCTACTCAATTCGTTACTTACATTCAGTAACTTCCTGATTATCGCAGCGATTCCATCAGCAACCTGCGTGGCTAGACAAAGTAACAGTTGTTTGGCGTTAGAAGACAGTAGACAAAAATGTATGGACAAACCACGTGACCAATGAAAACAAATGTAAGCAGAATCTACTTTATGCTTAGCGTTGTTCACTGATGGCTGTCAATTGTCACGCGAAGTACGCTAAAGTTATCTACAAGGTCTGCGAGAACGCCAGGGAGTGTTCAAATTGTCGTAGTCGAGTTTCAAAAAAAGCGTGTTTCCCTCTATAAGTTCACGTGGTTTTTCTACAGTCACTTGTTTTGTCCATACATTTTTATCTACTGTCGTCAACACTAAACGACTGTTACTTTGTCTAGCCCCGCTGAACTCTGTATGCTCCATAGTACGTTGGTCTCACAAATTATATGGCCCACGACACGTTGATCTTTGTTTTTAACTCCAGTTCTTCTACGGATCTCCAAATTCTGGTTTGATCGCATAGAAGAAACTCTTTAAAAATAGCTCTTTCCATCGCCCACTGAGGACATCTGAGCTTTCTCATAAGAACAGAACAATCTGGGTATGCTCTAATATCTATATCATTCAGATGGCTAAATTCTGTTAAGATTAATTATTTAATTCTTTTTTATCTATCTTATACAATCGGTAAGTTACTCACTTCATTCTTCGTTGTTCACAGATCTGAATGGGTCAGTACATTTGAATGTACTTCGACAAGGTTCGGGAAGTGGTATCGGAGTGACTCGTACCACAGCTTTCCTTCAGGGCACACCTCCTTGTCGGTCTACAGTGGATTTTTTATGGCCGTAAGTATCAATCGGATAACACACTTAGGAGAAAATAAAACTAAATACTTACAGGAACACTTTCGACGTTAGTCCATCTCTTCGTCTGCATATCTGTCAGTCCACCATCTGATCTGTCTCTTATTTATTCTTCAAGAGCAGTTCCTTGGAGTTGCAAAAGGTTCAACCCTCTAAGACGACGCAAGCAAAATTATGGCTACTTAAGTGATTAATGGAGTCTTGGGAATTCTCCTTCTAAAATCTATGCATCGTCGATACTTGTCGTTTATCTAGAATGATTTTGGCTTAACACAAGGCCTCAAAGCACAAGTGCAGGGAAAATCCAAAAACTATAAATTTGTATTACGTCACAGACATTTTTATGACATTGCCATCGGAGGAGTAACGGTTGAAATGTCCCCTTCTTTTTCGTCAAAGCAGACACTAACCTTTCTTATTTATTTATTTATAAAGTAACAGATTGTTTTCCTAACTGCACCCTTTTCTGTTCCAGTGGTACCTTCAACAGCGGGCCTTCAACTGGCGTCATCGCACCGTCTTCCTTGTCCCTTTGGTCCAACTGCTCTGCATCACATACGCGGCTGCCTGCTCCTTGACCAGGATCACAGACCACAGACACCATTGGTGGGATGTGCTGGTCGGCGCTGGCATCGGCGTTGTCACTTTGTTGTACTCTGTAAGTGTCATTTTGTACCACTTTTACAATTTTCAGAATCACTCCATTCAGTTTTACTTCTAATTCAGCCCGGTTGGTGTTCGTTAACTTATAATTAATTTATGCTAGTCTCTGATATACGTACCTTACATACCTACTTTAGTAAAATAAAAAAAAACTTACAAATCTTCCGTTTTTAAACCCGTTCTAAAGTCTCTCTTCCTGTTTAGAACCTTGTTTGACTTGTTTGAAGGACTGTACCTAACCAGCAGTTAAACAAACCTTCTCTACAGCTGACCCGCTGTTCGTTAGCGAAGTAAACTAACAAACAAGGGGCCTAATTAAATCCCGCGTTGTGGTCAAATTAATTCAGGGACTTGTGTACGGAATACTGAATTATTGGAGACTTGCTTGGGTCAGTGACCTCTAATTAGTCCGTGTTACTTGAAGTTATACCTACTCTAAATGCTTATAAAAAGCGGTGTACCTAATAGCTTAGTGGTTCAGACCTCTCTGTTATCAGGGGGTCGGGGGTTGAATTCCAAACATGTGAGTTTTGGAGTAATGTGCGTTCTAGGTGTAAGGAAACTTTTTTTTAACAATATAGGCTAACGCTTGACTGTGACCACGCCTGATGGAAAGTGGTATCATCACTTTCCATCAGGCGTGGAACGCGCTTGCCTAGAAAATGCCATTCATTCTTGATTTGAAGGCGCCCAAATTGTCGTCGTCGTCGTTTCAGCCGATGGACGTCCACTGCTGGACATAGGCCTCCTGAAATGACCGCCAAACACCACGATCTTGCGCCGCCTGGCGCCAGCGACTCCCCGCGACCCTCTTAATGTCGTCCGTCCACCTGGTGGGGGGTCGACCGACACTGCGCTTTCCGGTGCGTGGCCGCCATTCCAGCACCTTGGGTCCCCAACGTCCATCGGTCCTGCGAGCTATGTGCCCCGCCCATTGCCACTTCAGCTTTGCGACACGTTGTAGGAGTTTGGAAAGACAGTGACTGTATTCCAGACTTTGCAGTGCGTACCAGGAACGAAAAAACAAACCGCTTCGTACCTACGTGTCTTTGGTTATCCTTTTGATAAAATGATAAATGTGTTCCATTTTTCCTTTGAGCTACATGGGTATAAAACGCTAAGGGCATGGTCACTATCGGTACTCTAACTTGAAAAGTCGTTTATAAAAAGTTTTTCTTGTTTCAGGTGCTGGTCCTCTGTAACAACTTCCAGCGAAGGCCGAAGACTCTGGAGAATAACCCAATGACCGACAGCCAGCATACTGTGAGGACTCTAGTGTTCGATGAACCGCAGCAGTCTTCACCTCCTTAGTGACTCCTTGATCTAGTTTATAGCGGAATACTCCTTTTCGACAAGCAGGGCTATTCTGTTAAATGCCAACTCGGCATCGAAATTCACTCAGGTGACAGTTGACCCAGTGTTGACCAGAGCCGCAATGCTAGTGAAGTTCTTAAAAAAGACTCTAAGGCTCAAGTTACACCGTGGCGGAATTGAATCAAATGGAAGCGTCAATTTCGCCTCATGACGCAAGAATTCGCTGGAATGCTCGAGTATTCCAGCAAATTCTCGAGAATGCGCGAAGATTCCCCGTAAGACGCTCGACCATTTTTTTTGCTCGTATTTAATTTGTATGTAATTGACATATAAAGTTAATTATGCTATGTACAATTTCGTTGTAAAAAGTAAATTGAACCTCATACATCTGACAGACACATTGTGTCTACTAGTGACTAGAAATGTGCTAAAGTGTCGAGAATAGACAATGAATGAGACTGTCACTGATGAATTTGCAACTCACCGCATTTGACTGTCGGCCAAATCTTCAGTAAGTTGCAAAATAGTTAAAAAATAGATATTTACAGAATAATTCTAGTAGTGGTTTCGAATCATTCCAATAACGTAGTTTAAACAAGTTATATTAGTTACGATATTTTTTTTGTAAATACAAAATTGACTGTGATTTTAGCAAGTAGGTGTAATATTATTGACTATTTTAGAAATGAAATCTAAATAATAATTGTAATTTATTGGCTATTATGATTTATGCCCTATACCTTTAAAAATATTTTATAAGAAAGATCTAGCAGGTATGTAGCTGTTGGATTAATTATTATATTGTATTAGTAAGTAGGTAGGTATATTTTTAAGTACTTCAGACTTTTTGTAAATATACTTTGATGTAGTTAGGTAACGATGTTGTCGTTCTATAGTAATTTATTTTAAATAAAAATATTGACGAATTTACCTATCACTTAACTTAACTTTAAAATAGGAGAGCTTTTTTGAACTCTGTGCTTCTTCCGACCCTACAATATACTTACCTTGTGCTTAAACAACGGAGAAGAAACTAAATCACGTAGGTATACTCCTATACTTTACCCAACACAAAAATAACTTTTCAATTCAGACCAGTCTATACTGGTTCCAGTGATTTGCGCGTTCAAACAAACAAACAAACTCTTCAGCTTTATAATATTAGTATAGATTCGATGCTACTAGAGACCCTAGTTTCCAAAGGGCATCAATGAAATTGATGGTAATTTTCGGATCCATTGCCTCACGTCGTTTAGGTCGTTGCGTCAATGAGGATGCCATTCCCAGCCGAGGGATCGATTCCCGCTGTGATGCAACAACGATGATAATGTGATGTACGTCCAATTTGAGACCATCGTGAGAAGGATACAGTTTGACTTGAGGGAATAAATTGGACGATTTCAAAAGCAATGACATGATATTTAGTGGCTTTTAAGGGTTTTTACATGGTTTTTACGTCACTAGTCGAGCGATGAACAGATGCGTGGCTGCAGCGCGGGTGTAGAGCGGCAACAGCGCGTTGTTTATTTACATTAGGCCCTCGCCCGCGGCGATTTTTTGTAGCGATGCAGTCGCGTGTTTACTAAACGCACGCCAGCATCGCTACTAACGCGTGTTATTATAGTCGCATGTGCAACGCGCTACTGTTTCGCGACTGTATCGATGCAAACGCGCGACCGTGTCGGACGACATCGGGGCAAGAACAGAGGAAGGGTGGCGCGTTTGCATCGCGACTGAATCTGAGATCGTGGGCGAGGGCACGCAGCTAGCGACCGCTTTGCGACTGTATCGATGCGGACGCGCGACAGCATCGCTACTGTATCGCTACAAAAAGTCGCCGCGGGCGAGGGCCATAGATTTACAAAGTAGCACTAAAGCGGCACTTATCCGCAAATTCGAAGGCGCCATAAGCGTTTTTCAGCGTGTGGCTAGTGTCTGCACCTTCCCATACGCCACCAGTGATACTTCCAGGATACTTAGAATGTCTGTGATTCCACCTTTCATAATAGGATCTTAACACTATGGTTGAAGGTTACAGCTATTTAAATTGACTGGCGTAAGCGTAAATCGGAAAGAAGATCATTAGAAGTTCTACTTAGCTAGATGTAATACCCCTAGTACGTATAGATGCGTTTATAGTAAAAAAATATTTCATTATCATAAACGCATCGTAACGTCAAGTGCAACGTCGGTCGTAAAAGCGCATTTAGATACCTACCCAATATTTGATAGAAACAAAAAATAAATCCCAAAACCTAACGCTCCACGTACACTCCGAGGCACAGGGATAAATGAGTTCAAACACTGTTCGAGTACACCTGCTCATAGTTATTTTGGGCATAGAGGGGAACGTTAGAACGGTTATCAATCACAATAAATAGTACGAGCGATGTTCATCTCGCGTCACTAGAGATTACTATGTGACAGGTATTACTCAATTGACGTTCAGCAATAAATAGTGGCGGACTGAAACGTAGCATCTAATCCCACTTCTGATTCTTGGTGTAAGTAAAATAAAAGATTTTGAATGGAAGTGGGCATTATTTTGCGAAAATCCATAATTAGCAGGAAAGATGAATTAATTGAATTGATCCGCTACTTGAAAAGAATCTCTATGGTCCAATATGCAGGAACACCGCCCACATGAAACACTACACGCAATTCTTCCAACAATTTCTTTGACGCACGTTTCGTCCCGACTCCGGGACATCCTCAGAGAATCTCTCTCCCTCTCTACGATTTCGTATTCTCCGATTGTGAAAAACATCCTCAGCGAGTCTCTCTCTCAACGATTTCGCATTATCTACGGTTATCTCCTGCTAAAATTAGATTTTTAAATATCAAAATCAAACTCAAACGATTTTTTTTCATAACTTACAGGCACTTATGATTATGAATAGTCAGGAAATACTTCTATTATTTTTTAAACTCTTTTAAAACTAAGTTTACGAGGGTTCTGACTTCTGACTATGAAAAAAACTCACACTTGTGTATTAATAATAATACTGGACCACAGTACTGGACCGATTTGGCTGTATGGAGATAGATTATAGCTGGATCCCTGGATCAACATAAGGATATTTCCGAATAGTTGCAGGTCTATTGAGAACCTGCAAGTCTTTTCGTTTCACGCATTCAATGATGGACACTGGATCAATGGATGGTTGTTTACATTTTATTCAGCCAATCATAGGGCAGGATTTAACGCATACAATGAAAGTGTTTTTCTTGCATTTGAACAGAGAATTTAAGGACTAGGTAAACTTTCTTTTCGCTTGGCCCTTCCCGGATACACTGTACTTTGTTCTGCACTTACTTTAACTACAATAAATCAATTATTTAGGTAATCATTGTCTTGTAGTTTCGACAGTTTCGATTAGTTCCACTGACACGCTTTGATAAACCGATTGACGGCTCATCACTGATGTAGATAACCCTTGACAACATGACTGATGACGTAGTATTACGTCATTATAACAACTAGCAATGTTTATTTATGGCTTTATACCTAGAATCTAGATAATGTAATTGGGCCGGGATAGAGGTCCCGTCCATTGCTGGGTCAAAAATAACTGAAGCAGACCTACTGTGGCAAGAATTATTATATAAACTAATCTCGTCGGCTTTCAAACTGAGACAGTTTGAAAGCCGACGAGATTAGTAATAGGTAGGTACTTAAGGTCGAAATGAGACCTAAAAACTGCAGGCTTAGCTGCCCTCTCTTCATTCTATCACAAGAGCGCGTTCGAACACTCGTAAACTTAGTCCTAAGTCGACTTGTAGTTATCACCATGCATATCCGACAAATATATTGACGTTTCACAAGAGCATGTAAGTTAGATCTATGTGAAATAAAGATATTTTGAGTTTGAGTTTGATTTTATCGTAAAAAAATATAGCACTAGACGTCAATTAGGTACGTGTGCACAAAATGTGCATTAAGTACCTACCTTTATTAAATAGTTAGGTATTACGCCTTTTTCACGTGGCAACAAAAGGGAAATCCTATGACTAATAATAATGCCTGCATGCACTCAGCTAAATGCAGTCACGTAAATGACTCTTTTGGGTACAGTACAGTCAGCAAAAAACTTAAGACACGTACCTACTTTCCTGATAGGGTATTGTGGAAGTAACATTAAAAGACTAAAACTAAAGGCTAACGAAGTATAGGCTAAGGGAATTTGGAATTCACGGATTCTCTTGCCACAGGAACGCCGGTAGGCTTTTTCGGCATGGTTCCCTCAACGATGTTATTAAAAGGGCTCTTGCCACCATTGATATTCCTGCCCTATTCGAGCCAGCTAATCGTGATGATGGCAAGAGAGCTGATGGTTCCTTGGGAGCGGGTTCGGGCGCTGATGTAGGACGCAACATGCGTTGACATGGCTTCGATTCATATCAGGGAGACAGAAACAAAGCCGGGAGCCGCAGCTGAAACTGCTGAATCAAGTAAGCGTCGCAAATATGCCTTTCATTAGAGAGTTACATATTTGTCCCGTTTTCCGTGGAGACCCTAGGGCCATGGACTCATAGTGCCAAAAAATTCCTTCGAAAGCTTTCCCCACGGTTAATAGCCTCAACTGGTGACAGAGGAGCTGGCTCATTTTTTGCGCAACGTGTCAGCCTAGCTGTTCAACGCGGAAATGCAGCCAGTATTCTTGGCACCATTCCACGCGGGCAAGACTTGTATAGTAATTAGAATAAGCTAGATAGATAAATAGTACAGGCTCTTGTAAAATGGCTAAGGTCAGTGCCGGATTAGCCACGTATAGCAAGAGCAGCCACGTAGCCCCGCGAATTTTGGGGCCCCGCGCTCCATCGCCGTAGTAAAAAAATATTAATTTAGATAGGAGCGTAAAATATCTGACATAAAATGCGAAGCGCTTAGGCTATGCTGCACTTCCACTTGAAAATCTAAAACTCGATTTCGTCACGTTAAATCGTAAAAAAATAAGTAGGTATTTTTTCATGTTAATGTTCTAATGTTTAATTATAATCGATATACATATTTACAATGGCATCTATACCACGTTTCTACCTTCAAGCAGCCAGATTTCTATTTTTTTTATATAGGTATACATTTATTTTGCGAGTTTACGTTGCTGAGATTATACTTTTTTAATCGATTTTAATATACCTAGATAATATCGACGATTATAAGTAGGTATCCTAAACTACCTAAACTTGAGAACCTAAAACAAACCAAGGGCCCCTTGGGCCTTGACAGAATTTGCTACAGGCCCCGCGCTGGCTTAATCCGGCACTGGCTAAGGTTATACATATAGCAGAGTATATCCTTAAAAGAAACAAAAAGACAGATATAAATACAGAACGGCCAGATGTTTGGTTCAAGTTGGATGACCTGTCTGACCCGGCACTGCAGACGACTGCTAAAATAATAATCATCGCGAAATTACGCTCATTAGCAATGTGGGCCACTTTCATTTGCGCCGCGACTGACGCCATTGGCTTAGTTTTACAATAATAATTAATTATTCATTGTTTATCTCTAAGGCATGACAGAATAATAATACACCATAGTACCTACCTACATATGTTTAATATTGGCTACTTACCTACGCAGAGAAAAAACATTGCAACCACATCTTACCCACGGCAGAGCGGACGATGCGAAAAAATATCGCCAGTTTTTCGGTGCCAAAAATTCTTGTTTTTCCACCAACAGTGACCACGCTGTAGTTCGCTCAGCATATAAGTAGAATTTTGACAGATGGCGCTACTTTTTACTTGTACAAAAAGGTTTAGGTAAATCGTTCAGATGCCCATTTCTTGATTTATCAGTGCAACTACCTGAGTAAGTGCAACTTCCTAAGTACCTTCGTACGTCTTTATAGGTAAACTGTGTGCACGAAGTTTTTTTTGCATAAGTTGTATGTTATTACTTGACGTATGTACTATACCTAAGTAAGTGACGATGAAGCCGAAGATGTGACGATGCAGCCGAAGATGTTATCTAATAATTTGAAAACGGCTAAAACCCTATATAGGTTGCTTTATAGCATAGTACACAGTACACCATCAGAGCAGCAGAGAGAAGAAACCATGCCCAGTCGGAAGACGTAAAAAGAAGTACCTATTAATAGTTGTAACATAGTTAATATTATTATGGAGAACGAAAGTCCGTGTATAAGTTTACAGTACGCCATTTACTAATAGGTATTTTCGTCTAGGGTTTAAAAAAATACTGCCATAATATATAAGCAAGTGATAACTGCATAACAAAGAACATTATTACTCATTACATTAATTAGAATAATTAGAATAGTCATCAGCTCAGTCGTCAAATCCAGTACATCGACCTCCCATATCTAGATTGATCTAACGGTCCAAAAGCCTATGCTAAAATGCTAACGTGTTTTTTATTGAGTCGAAAATGTGGGCAGCATAACCATTCATAAAGGTTAGTAATTGTTTTGTAATGTTATTCAGTTATTGTAATGTCATTCTGTTTTATTAAGGGAACAATGGAATCACTTATTTGGTAATATGAATGAGGTAAACGTAGTTCAATTACCCACGGGTTACGACCGATTAGTATTACTGCTGTAGGTTTTACAAATTTTGATGATAGATATAGTCGCGAATAGTTTTGTTGAAGAATACCTAAGGCTCTAGCAAATATAGAAAATAAAATTCGTAAACAATTTCCATGTTACGAGTAGATTGATTGCAAAAAATACTTTGTTCTACAACATGCAGAAATAAAAAGCTTTTAAAATATTTAGGACGTTAAAATTGGGGGGCTGGCCAAGCAACCTCCACGAGTGCCCGAGTGCTACGGTGCCTCTCTGTAGCGCACGGGCCGGTGCTCCCTGGTAACGACGGTTAATAACAGACGGCTAATAGCTTGGCCCGGTGGATAGGTGACGTTTCTTCGCGTGTCCCTCTGGGCCCCAGCAGAGGGCACAGTGTCGAAACGTCTACACCTACCCCGGAGGAGGAAGAAAACCTCATTAAAAAACAGGCGGGGGCGGAAACGCCCACAAGTACCTTCGGGGCACTACGAGGAAGACAACCTCGTAAAAAAATCACCGAAGTGGGCGGGAACGCTCGTCGAGAGGGACAATTACTGTGGCACATCCCTCTCGCAGGAGACGCACCGGTTGCTGGAGGACGAACATCTTTCTTCGGCTTCCGGGTGCGCCGGCCTGCGGGTGACGGACGTAAGGGGCTATGGCGTCCGTTACCCGAACCACATCAACAGGCCGAGAAGGTGGCGCGCCCTGTTCAGGACGTGCCTCCCAGCAGGAGCCGGCGGCGGTCAGGCTGCTGGCAGCAGCGACGGGACCTGCCACTCAGGTGGCGGGTCGGGGCCTGGCGGGAGCGCGGTGAATACGCAAGTGAATCCCGTACTCCCGCCAACGAGGTCCGTCGTGGCAAGGGACAGGTTTTAGTGGGTGCAAGCCCCACATAGCCCCTCCGTTTCCCCTGACGGAGGGGTATGCGTTAGGCATTTCCTGTCGATAAAAAAAAAGGACGTTAAAATTGACTTCGTGTAAAAGAAATAACTAAATTAGAGAAACTTTTAATACGAACTTTCATAAAAATCATGTATATACCTACCATTTCATACGAATGACTTAATATTAACTAAGATTTAAATCGTGAATCATTTTATTTACAGCAATCAGCATCAGTAATTCTAGAAGTAAGCACGCCGGGCCAAATCTTGCGGAGCATGATACCAAAGGCCCACGTGATACTGTCATTGGCAGAGGCTAATATGCATAAAGTGGATTCATTTGACAGGTGTCAACTGCACGAGAACGATGACGTAGGTAATGCACAGGCTGATGAAACTAAGCATGATGCCGACGCCCATAGGCATCATGCGACACACGCGGTACTGGCAAGGACGAAGGTGGATATGCTGGAGAGCGCGCTGAGTTTCCATACGAAGTGATTCATCTAGAGAAAGAACATCATCATCGTCAAACATCATCGTCCATTTGAGATCATTTTTGCTCTGGACTCGGAAAGTTTAGCTTGAACATGCAGATTAGGATTTGTAACCTATCTCAGTGTGGTGTTACCAATCTTACGACTTGCAAATGTTAAACAGTCCTGGAGCTATGAAGGTACCCCGCTCACACCCACTTTATCTTACGAAATGCGAGGACATTCATAGCTTGTAGTCAATTAAAGTTTAGTTGGCCATATTATTAAATACAAAAAAAATTAACATTACGGTAGAATTTGTTCTTCTGTTTTGAGAATTTGAGAATTTGTTCTGACTATTGATGATAACTTAAATAGAATATCATTCATTTTAAGATTTTAATCATACATTAAATAATAATGAATAATTATTATCAAAACTAACCGGTATCTCTAAGGAACTGTTTGAATAAAATATCCTTAATGCGGTCCACTTCGTTCTTAATCAGCTCAAATTGTACCATTGGCCAGGTTCCCAGGCAGATCGTGTAGAGCAGTGCAAGTGAAGCCCATATAGTTTTGTAAGTTAATAGCTCCTGAAAAATTTACACAGATTTTTATCTAGTTAAGATTCTTCAGATGGATCAAAGTGATAACAAGGAAAAACAGTGTAATATAGTACTAAATGTTGTAGTGTATTTGAATGTATAATGAATATTAAGGTTTACATACCTTATTTAAGATGAGTATCATAGTATTGCGCATAAAAATGACCGCCTTTGGGAAATATGTAAGAACTGTGAAAAATAACTGAAAGTAAAATATTTAGTAAGTAATAAGAGAATGAAAATTATGTTTCTTGGTCAGATCTCGTTGATTTACTGATGCACAGATTTTTGAATACCTGGTAAACCCGGTTATTATAATATTATCACCTAAGTTTAAGAAAATATCACAAAAAAATAATATGTCGATAACTTTGAAATCCTTTCAAACTACATGCATAGAGGTCCTGCAAATAGTGATGAATCTAAATCATCGTCAATAGCTTACCCAAATTTCAAGTTCCGGATCCATATTTTCGATGTACTGCATTATGTAATCGTACACTTCGAGACATTTTTTAATGTTGTCGATCTTATGCCTCAATCTTTTAACGCCGATGACATTAACGTTCAAGTATTTGGACTCAACAGTTTTCCTGATCAACCTCATTCTATGAAAGAGAACATCGAAAACCAAGATCCTCGAAGCGTAGCAGAAAAAAGAAGACACCAACATAAGCGAATAGACGTAAAACGAAAAAGTGTCGGGGGTCAAAGAAGTAGTTTTAAGCCAAGTGGCAAAACGTATAAGCAAGAAACAAAATAGAGCAATGAACATTTTGAAAGAAACCTTTATAGAATATTCATGCAACACATTCCCTGTAATCGTAACGAGGGCAAAAACTTTGTTCATGTAATTTCCTTGAAATACCAAAGACATGACTGTATTTAAAACGAAATCAAAATAATTCATACTGGATAAGTCTCCAATCGTCTTTGAATTGAAGAAGAATACTGAAACAGCACAAATTAGGGAGAAACAGTAGGATTGTAGTAAAACATTCACGATTTTGGAATTTCCAAGGCGAAAGTAGTGCCCGAATAGTAAACGTATGAACATAATTTTTTTAATACGCGCTATGAATGCTGATGATAACATATTGGAATTGTACGTCTTATACCTTCAAAAGCCAAATTATTTTGTTTTACTACAGTGTTATTGTAATAATAAAATGGATTCCATTTCATTCTCAAATCAAATTGATCGAGGATTCCATTACTCAAAGTTATCGCGGTGTGTTAATTTGATTAAAAAATCGATCGCAGCACCTAAAGCATATTTTTAGCTACATAAGGAATCATTTATCTTACTACATATTTCGCCACAGCTGTCGTTTAGTTCGTTGCTATGTTCTACGAAACACTGCACTGTGCTCATCATCTTGAGACGGATTTCCCAGTAATCTCGTCAGCAATACAGTGCTCTTCAAATCAAAACATTAATATTTTACTGCCTCTTTTGTTTTAAGGATGTCAGAAAGTGTGTAGTGTTCTGTATCTGTTATTGTTTTCCTTACATCTATTATTAGCTGTTGTGTACAATAAGACAAGGATTCGGTTGATAAATAGTGGTGACGTAGCAATGTCAGGGAGTCAGTTTGTTTGTGTAGGCGATCCAATTCAAGAGCACTTATTTCAATCCACGACGGCGCGCCCCACTCTGTCAAACTCCATATACTTAAATCACACAAACTTAAGCGATTTTGACTGAGTGGGGCGCGACATCGTGGATTGAAATATCGTAAACTTGACAAATTTCTAATAGGTTCTAAAACAGTTTTCCTATTAATATTGAAAATATTGTGCACACAGAGTTTTTGAGAGACAGTGAGACACTGTGTCATACAGCATACCTTCTAATTTATCTCATATTAGATAATACGGAGTAGGATTTGCAAGCAAGCAAACTTGCCAGCAAAAAACCAAAAAAAATAAATTTCTTTACATCACTTGTAGTCACGAATAAGACACAGTCATCGCGGCTTTGAGTAACAAATTACTCCGTATTATCCTTTTCTCGTAACTCGGGGAACAAATCACTCTTCACTCCACTTTACCCCTCGAGCTTCGGTTTATCTTTTTCAGCTCACTTGCTGACGGCTTAATAGATGTTTGATACTTTACATAACTACTGTCTACTGTTTCTCTTTTGTTTATTTTATGAGTAAGTTGTTGGACCAATGACGAAGCTTATCTTGTGACAGCGGCTGGAAGATGAAGGCTCAGGATGTGGTGATGAGGCACTCACTTGGTAAGGCTAGTATGTAGTATTAGCTTCAGCTGTGGACGTCTGCAGACTTATTTGATTAAGATGATTATATTAATTCCGTAGACTGGAACTTTTTTACCAGTAGTTCAACTGTGTGCAATATTGTGTATTCCAAATAATAGAAAACTGTGTGCATTCCAAAATTCATCTCGATAGCTTGAATAGTTAGCAGGTACTGAAAAATAGTCGTCAGTCACCATAGATATTTTCAATGTCAGTCACAAACTGAATACAGATACTACTGACGAATTTAGTCGCAGCTTAGGTTTCCATTATAAGCCACTATCAAACCCGGCGAACTCCGTTTCGCCACCAGATGTCTTTCCCGCTAAAAAGATTTCCCGCTTTTCTGTTGAAATTTTTCCTGAATTTTCTTTGCTATAAACCTCACGGAGCCCGAGACCTTTCCAACGAATGCAATACCGTGGAAATCGGTTCGTGCGTTCTGGAGTTATAGCGTCAGGAAGGAAAACCCGACTAGATTTTAGCACGGAGCCCAAAATATATCATCAAACAAAATATACCAGGATTCCATAAGACACGAAGATGACGTACCTAATAGAGGCTTCTTCTGTTCTACTTGATAAGGCATGCATGCGGACAAATGTATTTGTCGTTTACAAACAAAATTGTAAGCAACAATGAACTCCATTTCGTTGATACTAGAGTTCTACGAGAAATTAATTAGTGACTTTTATAAGTTTGTCAGCTGTAAAGGCTTGGACGGGCGTGCTCTATTGTTTTTCTAGCGACGCGACGATGTCTCTTTGCCGTTGAGGATGCTTTGCGTCGCCTGCTTCTTAGGTAGGTACCTACTATGAAGGAAAGTTCATGTCCATTACACAAAAAATAATTAATTGAGATACCTATTTATTAAGATATTGGTACAGAACAATGAAATTTTAAGCATTTTTCAAACCTTAAGTAATAATTAGATATGGATAGACGTACCTATAGCAAAGATTATTCTTTAGTATGATATCCGTCCATAAGACGCTGCATCGTCTATTCCATGATTTTTATTTTAGTGCCTAGAATCCTGACTCGCAATGTTGGATATTCAAATGGACCAGTAAAGCCGTCAATATGACTCATCTATTCCATTTCTTTTAGGTACGCTTATGAAACGGAAACCAAAAAACGTATGAGAATGAAAATGAAAATATTTTTACATAGGCTCTCAGATCCACTCAAGGCTCTTACGAAAACGCTCTACCGCCCAAGTTGTAGGATACGGAAAACACAGATTTTGGAAGAGTATATTTCATGCACCGATAAGAAATCTCAGGATCCGAACGATGTATGTAAACCTTTTTCGTGCAAGCAAACAGTAGCGCTACCTGTCGAAATTCTATAAGGGGCTGCAGAACGAACTACACGGCGCACTTATGCTGGTGGTACAACAAGCATTTTTTTGTGTATTTTGTATTTTTCCACTGGTAAACTGGCGACATTTTTTTGTGTCATCCGCCCTGTCCTATTATTTCATGGGGTTGGTCCACCAGGATCCCCTCGAAGATCCCCTGTCACTAACTAAAGTGCTTATGTTGCTATCACACTGAGCTCGATCTATCTTCTTCTTCTAATATCTAATACCGATCATAAAATGATCGTGTTACTTACAGTGTTCCTCACCAAAAGAAATCTAACTGGCTGCCGATTAAAACTCGTCCGTTGTTACAATGGAACTGTACTTCATAGCGTGGATAACTGGATAGAAAGCTCGGTCAGCGTTGTCGGAAGCGCACTGAACAACCCTAGACGCCCACCGCGCCCATAATGCCCACAATAAGCATTACTGGAGTACCTTCTTTGTGTGTCTTGTAAGTGATTGTAACTTCTTACAAGCTTTCACGAGGTACCTACAATGTTCCTGCGCTTTTTAATCGTGGGAACTGAGGAATAGCATGGTAAGGAAGAGCCACATGCTACTATACTAAGTTGATTGACTTGAGTCAGAAGTGTTTGACCCTATTATCTAAATTCGGAGTTTATTGTGTGTTCTTTTCAGTGCAAAATTAGCCTACTTGCTGAACGTGACCTTAGAGTTTCGACACTTGACTTTTCCAGCCTATAGGTACAGACTACAGACAGGCACCGCATCAGTTAAGCTAAACTCAGGATATGGGCAACGTTTTACGTAAACCTTTCTCGTACTACAAATCTGTCAAAATTCTGTAGATGGCTGCTGAGCGACAGCGTGGCCTTACTGTTGGTGGCAAAACAAGGATTTTTGGCACCGATAAACTGGTGACATTCCCTGTCCAGGGTATATAATATGTCTATTGTACTAATAGGTACCTACTTTAACTCGTTCGCAGACAATATGCCGATGACTTTCGCTTCCACTGTCGATATAAACTTAGATAAGTAGGTAGGTACTTCTCTGATCTGTGTAAAGAACAAAGTGTCTGAATTTTGTTTTTTTTTTGACGTGACCACGTCTTATAATTCGATAGAGCCGGCTGCACGCACAAAAAAACATGACTCATTTGCCGTTACCTCGCTCTGAGGCGTTCCATGTAAGGCTTGAAGTGCAAGCGAGAGTTGTCACGTTCAACTATCGTCAGTAAACCGACTTTACAGACAACCAATTTTTTTTAATTTGCAAGGAAGATCCCACGCGTTTCCCATGCGACATTGGCGAAGTGCTCAGTGCTGCTTTGGCACAAACAAAAGCGACACCAACGAAACCAACAACAACAAAGGAAGATTTATAACAGAAAAATTCCTCAATGATAAAATTGAGATAATCGTACAAGATCACGGCCTTGAACTGGCGGCCCGTTCAAGTGCGAGGGTAAACAATACTGCTGTGCCGAAACTCAGAGGGGCGTATCAATTGAATAATGATTCAATTACTTATATTTTATTGGCCACTCTTCCTTTCCTCGGATTGTGTCGCAACTTGGAATTGATTTAATGTCATATCATAATTTGACGCGTGAAAAAGGCAGTCGCCCCTCCTCAACTTCACGCATCTTCAAGCTTTATTTACTTAAACTCATCTACTTCTACCTACAATATTCAAAAATCAAAATAGTGCCGGGTGCCGACTGACGAACCATGATTGCTATTATGTAGGTAGGTATGTTACATAAGAAAGATTTTTCGAGTGGGAGGTCGCGGGTTCGATTTCCACCACGGGTAGGTAGGTAGTGGTAGATACTTTAGAATTTAATAATTTCTAAACGAATTTAATAATTTCTACGGTTTAGTTGTAGTGGGAGGCTTCGGCCGTGGCTACTTAGTTAGTACCTACTAACAAAAACGCACCGCCAAGCGATAGCGTTCCGGCGCGATGCTGTGTAGAAAAACAAAAGCGTTAGGGGTGCGCCGTGTGGGTGAGTTTACTAGCACCTTCCAAGTTAGTAAGTATGACTCTGTGGACGAATGACTATTATACCAGGACCCTATTCATCAAACATTACAAGCCTTGTATTACAAGCGATTCGCTTGTAATATTCTGCATTTTTACAAACGTGCGTTCATCAAAACTACACGTGTAAATTACAAGCTACAAGTTATATCACTTGTAATACAAGTGCTTTTTCACACGTGTATTTGTAGTTTTGTTCATCAAAAATGCCACCGTTGCTTGTAGCTTGTAACTTGTGACAAAAAAGTTGGAGAGTCTTCGCGGACTCTTCACTTGTAGCCTACATGGGTAGACATATGTAATATTTATATTTCATTAACATTTTCGCGGTTTCTTTCGGACTTTAAGTATTCAACAAACTTAGTCAAATAATTATGGCGGGAAAAACCGCCTTGTCATTGCCCAGACATTTTTTTTATTTAAAACAAGATGCAATGTACTGATGTACTTATATTTATGCATAGTCTGTGAAAAAAAGACGTGAAACAAAAAAAAGTGGAAATCAAATTAAAATAAAAAACATTTTAATTAAATAATCAAAATTATATCTTTGAAATATTCTGGGGAAAAATTATTACGTCCGAGAATTAATTTCAAGACTTTTTTGACGCACTATAGGTACGTCTCATTATTAGGTACGCACTTGTAAATAAAAAATACAAGTGTCTAAAATCTACAAGTTATGTGAAATTATTTGATGAACGTAATTTACAAGAACTTGTGAATTTTTTGTTTAACTTGTAGCTTGTGAGCTTGTAAACTTGTAATGTTTGATGAATAGGGCCCAGATGAGAATTGAGATCGCAGTCAAGTTACAAGTAACAAAGTTGTACCTATCTTGTTTTAGAACTTCAGGCCGATTGAAAAAAATTACAATTTAAGTAAAAGTTTTGTAGTACCTGTTATTAATTTTTAGTACTTACCTACTTTTTTACATAATTTTCTACATCATGTTACATTAAATTCTTATAAAATATGTTGTAACAAATTATTTATTTTTCAATATTTTACTTAACTAGACCAGTATATTCAATGTACTCTATGATCTAGGCGAAATGTCACATAGGTGTCACTTTATGAGATGATTACTTCCTTACCGTAATAGGTACTTTAGTAGTACGGGAGAGGCCCTAAAGAGCATAGACAACATAGAGAGTATAGTGTTCTGTGATAGACAACCACAGCAGAGAGAAGAGGGTTAATTCCCTAATGCCTAATGTTTGCATTTTTTTACAGCACAATTTCCACCATTCACGGAATATTGAGTACGAGCCTCGAAAAGGAGTCTCTAGTGCAAAGTTATAATGATAAAAATTCTAACTGTGTACACACTTTACTGCAAAATCACTGCGCCACAGATTGCAGGGAAAATAATAAGGTGGACTATGAACTAACTTATGGTTTGGATATTTTATGCCCACGCCATGACCAGCAGGAATTATGAAATCTGCAAATCATGCGGGAACTACTAGGATACATTTTTCTGCGCTAAATTTACTATTAGGGCTATTTTCAATTTATTTTTCAGCTAACGGTTATATACTGTTTTCCAAATATACTTAAATCAGTCTGATATTTTGTAATACCTATTGTTATTTAAGATTGGTCTCTCAATAAATCTTGACTTTTAAAATACCGATAGCGGTAACCTAAACTCGGTTTGTTTAATAATGATAGATCATCTGTGTCCTTGTTTTTGACATATTGTTATTTGTTTACCGTTTTTGAATTTCAAAATCTTAACGAAACAGGAAAGGAAAAGCAAAAGAAAATTTCGTTCTAAGTTTATAAAACTCTAAAACTTACAATGAATGAGCCAAATAACATAACTGATAGTGAATTCATCTCATTCCTTCAGAACTTGGGCGTGGAAACTTTTGATAAGTCGTATGAATGGTTGCTGGGTGATCCGGATTACGCTGGTGTTTTGAGATGGCTTTACAATAATTTAGATGAAAACAATGCGTTAACTGCTCGGGAAGAATACAGGTAAGTGTGATCTCTAGTGATTTAAGTTTAAACTATAAAGGAATAGTTTATTTGCCTAGATAATTCAACCTTTACGAAGTTTTTGTGAAGTTGATCTACACTACAGTCAAATTACTCTCTATCTTTTGAAACAAATATAATACGTGACTTCGCCGTTGACCTCGGTTGAGACACGTGCGGGGTGTTTTTTCAGTGTTGTTTTTGGTGTGAAAAGTAGCCGGTTTTGTTTATTTTACTAACCTTTCTGTGGTGTTGGTAAGTTTTTGTGGTGGAGAATGGAGGGAGATCCCCCTCCGGAGCCACCGGACCCTGGTGGATCAGAAAATATGGACACTCAAGTCTCACTCAATGAGGCTCCACGACCATCCTCATTGACCCAGACGCGCAAACGCCCTCTGGACCATTCAAATCCTCAACAAGTTCCCACTAAGAAATCCCCGTCAGATGCCAACCCATCCATCCAAACCACTTACATCCATCCCTCCTTCGCAGAAGGCGCTAAATGTTACAAAGAGAGTGACAAAGGCCCCTTCATTATCCACGTCTCACGTGAAGTCGCGGATCCATCTGCGGGCGTAACAATACGCCCGCTCAAATTTGGACAGTTCTTACACTCAAATAAATTTTTCGGAATTACGAGCGGCGGCGTCAAAAGCGTCGGCCGAAACAAAATAAGTGTGGAGTTCAGCAGTGCTGAAGCAGCCAATGATTTCTTAAATAACCCACTCTTGAAGCTCGCTAAGTACTGCTCAACAATCCCCACTTACAACATCACTCGAATGGGCTTAGTAAGAGGTGTCCCTGTTGAATGGTCGATGGAGGAATTTGTTAACTCTCTTAACCTACCGGCTGGCTGTGGAGAAGTTTTAAAAGCGAGGCGCCTCAACCGAAAGACATCCAATGAAGGTTCTATTCAGTGGATTCCCACCCAGTCGGTGGTAGTGACTTTTAGGGGCCAGATGCTTCCCACGAGAATTTTCTCATATTACTCGTCCTTACCCGTTGAAACATACAATTTCCCAACAATCCAGTGTCAAAATTGCTGCCGTTTTGGCCACATAAAAAATCAGTGCAGATCCAAACCAAGATGCTACAGGTGTGCTAAAGACCATTCAGGTGAATCTTGCGACGTTCTAGCAGGAATGGCCAAGTGCTTACTTTGCTCAGGTAGGCACTTTGCCATTAGTAAGGAGTGCCCAGAATTTTCGCGACAGCAAAACATCAAAGCCATAATGGCTAGAGATAACATCTCATACATGGAAGCCTCTTCACTCTGTGCACCGGTCCGCAAATCTTATGCCGAACTTACTAAAGAAGCGTTTGCCCCAGTATTTTCCCCCAATCCAACAACTCCTCCACGCCCAACCAGCTCTCCTCGTGGTAATACAATTGACTCCCCCCCAAAATCGTATCGGGAAACGATCACCCGCTCCCCTCGCCCGCGAGCCCCCATGACTAAGGGCTACGACAAAAACATCCACCAAAGTTTAGTTAGCAATCCTGCACCTACCCTTCCCAATGGCTGTGCACTTGGTGACAGTCAAGTTGACTCTTCACAACTTCCTTCCCAAGGAAGAATGTTAGAATTCATAACTGAATTCCTTCTCAGTCTCGTTGCTCCATGCAGCGAAATGCCCCTACCGACCAACGCTGCCCGTAACCTTTCTGAATTGTATGCAATCTTAAATAATGGACCCAACAGTCCTAACTCAGTGGAACTGTAAAAGCATAAGATCAAAGAAATTTGATCTTATCTCTCTTATCAACCTGCATGGCCCTGCTATTCTTGCCATCTCGGAGACATGGCTGTTGCCTGGTTCTCGGTTTCGAGTCCCTGGCTTTTTCTGTCTCCGGGATGACAGGAGTGATGGTTATGCGGGTTGTGCCATCTTGATCCAACACAACCTTCCTTTCACCTCTATCCCTCTTCCCGCTCACAGTGATCAGATAAATGCTGTTGCTGTGAGATCCTTGAATATCTCCTTTTTATCCTTATATATCCCTCACCCTGTTCCTTCCCTTATTCCAGAAATCTTAAATATCCTTAACTCCCTTCCTAGCCCCATGGTAGTTATGGGTGATTTTAACGCCCACCATACCTTATGGGGGTGTCATAATACTGACGGGTTTGCCCCTCTCTTAGTGGACATTTTTGAAGATACCAACCTCTGTGTCCTTAATGATGGCTCTCCAACCCGCAGAGTCTACCCCCATCAAAATCCCAAATCAGCAGTGGATTTGTCCTTATCCTCCCCATCCCTTGCTTCCCAGATGTCCTGGAAAGTCCTTCCACACTCATATGGTAGCGACCATTTCCCTATTATCCTATCCTTAAACAATAAATCTATTTCTCTCCCCAATCCCAGTCCATTATTAAAGTATAAACTTCACAGAGCAGAATGGACTGGATATGCTCAGTCCGTCGATGACCTGATGGACTCTCTACCCGAGCCCTGGAATGATGAAAATCTCTTGATTTGTTATGATCACTTTGTTAAATCTCTTATATCTTCGGCTGATTCCTATATTCCTCGCAAAAGAACTACAAAAAACAATCATTTGCCTTCCCCCCCTTGGTGGGATGAGGAATGCAAAGATCTGTTTATTAATAGAAAGGCAGCAGAAGATGAATATGCTGCTTATATGACAAGCGAAAATTTTATTAAGTACAAATGTATAGACGCTAAAACTAAAAGGACTGTGTCCAGAAAGAAAAAACATTGCTGGACTAATTTTTGTGAATCTCTTAGTCCCAGATCCCCATCAACAATTGTCTGGACTAAAATAAGAAAATTCCGCAGGTCTTTAGATTACTCAGATCCTAGTTCCAACAATCCCTCAGAATGGCTTAATGATTTTGCTGACAAACTTGCCCCCCCATTTGCTCCTAATGTAGATTTAATTATTGAGTCACCCCTGCCTTCCTCTTCTTTTGACATGGATGCCACTTTCACATTAGCGGAGCTACAAATAGCCTTAAGTGGTTTAAAGGACTCCTCTCCTGGGGAAGATGGTATTCCATACTCGTTTTTGGTAAAATTGAATGATAAAGCGAAAAACAGTTTCCTCTCAATGATAAATAGATTCTTTGAAACCGGGATAATCCCAGATTCTTGGAAAACTCAATTGGTTATCCCTGTCCTTAAACCTGGTAAGAATCCATCAGTCCCAAGTTCTTACAGACCCATCGCTTTATCATCCACTCTAGCAAAAGTTATGGAAATTCTTCTCAAAAATCGCTTAGAGTGGTTAATGGAGAGCAGAGGGGTGCTGGCTCCCTCACAATTCGGCTTTAGAAAAGGTTTTAGTACCACAGATAGTCTCAGCATACTCACTACAGACATTCGAACTGCCTTTGGTAAGGGAGAGTACCTTGTGGGTGTTTTCCTTGATATTACTTCTGCATATGACAATGTCCTTCTTCCGGTACTCAGGCAAAAACTGCATCAGCTGAGTGTTCCGCCTAGAATAACACATTTCATATGTAACCTGCTTTCTGGCAGGTCAGTTGTTGTAAAACACAAGTCATCTTTTCTTCCCCCCAGATTAGTCTGGAAAGGTCTCCCTCAGGGCTCTGTCCTAAGTCCTCTGCTTTACAGCATATACACCTATGACCTAGAATTGTCTGTAAACAATTTTTGCAACATCTTACAGTATGCTGATGATATAGTCCTCTATCACAACTCAAAATCAATTGACGAAACATCTAGGCATCTAAACTCTGCTCTTTATTACTTAGGACAATGGCTTACTGACCATGGGTTATCGCTGTCGGTTGAGAAATGCCATGCGGTTGTGTTTTCAAGAAGAAGATCTATTCCTAACATCTCCCTATACCATGAGGATCAGCTCATTCAACTGGTAGATAAAGCAAAATTTCTGGGCATAATTCTAGATAGTAAATTGAATGGGTCAGCACATGCTGACTACATCATTAAAAAATGTGAAAAAGGCATCAATGTGCTCCGTGCAGTAGCAGGTGTCTGGTGGGGAGCTCATGCCTATTCACTCAAACTGTTATATAATGCCTTAGTTCGTAGCCACTTGGATTACTGTTCATTTATATTAGACCCTCTGAATAAAACAGTTTCAGAAAAATTAAATAAAATTCAATATAGATGCCTCAGAATTATTCTGGGTGCTATGAGATCCTCCCCTACAAATGCCCTTCAGGTGGAGTGTGCTGACCCTCCTTTACATTTACGACGACAATACTTATGTGATCGTTTTGTCAGCAGAGCATTACAGCTCTCATCCCATCCTCTGTGGCCTAAATTACAACGGCTATCTCAGGTCTCAGGCTCACATACCCCGTCCTCATTTCTATTAGATAGTTTCCAAAAATTTTTCAATCTCCCTCACCCCTTTTTATCCTTACCAATTAACCCCATCTATAACACATCCTACAAAGCTCTCATCTATGACCCTCCTATAGTGACTAATATAGGACTAGTTAAAGGGGACCCTGGCACAAATACTAAATTTCAATCCATCTTACATCAAAATTGGCCAGAACACCTCACTATCTATACAGATGCTTCAAAATTGTCCCCTGATAGTTGTGTTGGTGCAGCTTGCTGGGTCCCCAAGTACAAAATTATTTATGCCCTCCAGAATCATCGGTGTTCACAGGAGAGGCCATTGCCCTATTAGAGGCAATTCTGTTTACCCGATCCCATAACATAAACCAGACTGTCATATTTACTGACTCCCTAAGCTGTCTATTGTCCATTAAGGAAAACCCTTTCCGTAGCAAATCGAGATTTCCGATTATTCTAGAGATCAGGGAAGCTCTGTTCTCATGCCATGAAAATGGGTTGTGCTTATCTTTAGTGTGGATACCCAGCCATTCAGGAATTCCCGGTAATGAAGTGGCAGACTCATGTGCTAAAGATGCTATAGGTACATTTAGGTTCCCATGATCGCTTTAAGAATAGTGCTGAAGATCTAAGCGCCCTGGCTAGAAAACATCTGGACACTTCTTGGAACACTTACTGGAATGAGTCTATTCTACTCAAAGGTAAATTTTATGCCTCCATACAACGCGATATACCGAGACGCCCCTGGTTCTTTAAACATAAATATGCTGGTAGGTGGGTAACTTCCACAATTTGTAGATTGCGAATAGGTCATGCCTGCACACCTGTACATCTTAAAAAAATCAAAGTGAAAGACCATTCTCTATGTGAATGTGGTTTAGACGAAGGCACTGTACCCCATATTATATTCTCCTGTCCTAAACTCCTCCATCCTGTTTATGAAGTCTTTCCATCCCAATTTCCTCGCCCTATCAATGTTGAATGTTTGCTTATGTCCGTGTTTAGCCCTTACTGTAAATATTTGTGTAAATTTATTAAGTGTAATGATATTAAGTTGTAAATATAGCATATATGTGTTAATAATATATATTAATTATTATATTGTGCTGTTTTAGGTTAGTAACTAACTCTGAAGGAAACAGGCCCTGCTATTTATAAATTCTCAAAGTTAAATTTCAATTTTAAAGATTCACAGTTATCACCGTCCATCAGCTTAAAACGTGTTTCTTCCGTATCAACTCTGACACTGGCGAGGTGTATTGTGCCTAGTCGGCACAGCTGTAAGCCATAACCCCAAAATTGAATTGAATATAATACGTACCTACAGACAAGCTATTACTTACTAGGAACCCATTTCTAGACAATGATCAACAATAACCTTCTGTCTCAGTAGAATGTGTTAGAGATACATGTAAATTGTAATTACAACCTAAACCTGTTGGCGCTAGGGCTTTTCAGTGAGAGCTACAATGTATTTTTCATTTAAGAATATATCATACTAGGACTTTACTATATTCACACTGATAATAAATGATAGAGCAGTTTAACGGCCTACAAGCCGTATTTAGGTGATTTTGAATGAAGTTTTATGCAAAAACTATGAAGACAATTACTTTCAAATTTGCACGTCATGTATTTTGGGTCTTTAGTCTAAAATCGCTAAGAAGCAGAAACACGATTGGATAAAATTTTCTCCATAGAAAGTTCTCCCAAAAGTTGCTCCAAAATCTCAGTTTTTCTATATTTTATCGGAAACTACAATGGATGTAATTGTAATTTTAGTTTTAATGTATCGGTAATAATAATATCCTAAAACGCTTAGAACAGATTTTTGATAACTGGCTTAGTTTTTGAGTAATTAGGTAAAACGTCGTTTTTCTGCTATATTCTTCCGTGACGCTGCATGTCGCACTTACCAAATCTCAGTGAGAGTGAGAAAGACAAAAATAAATTCAATAAATCCCCTTAAGGTTGAGCATGTTTATTGCCTAGAAGATGATTTATCCTAGATTTGAAGGTACTAGGGTCATAGATGGTAGAGAAGACAGAAGTGAGCAGTTTAGATTTTATAGGTAGTGGAATGGATGTGGATGGAAGCTATGTAGGTTTACGTCATGTCATAAGTATGTCAATTAAGTAATGAAATCTTGTACAATGCTCTCTCGCTCTGATCTTGTTTTCTCTTCAATTTTACGATAAAAATATTGTGGTATTTTATTTTACAGATATGCAGAGGTTGAGAAACAAGGCAAAGTTCTGACATCAGAGGACTTAGAAGCCCAGCTACATGAGATTCAAGATGAATATAAAGGGATCTGTCTACCAGGAGACCAGGATGGCTTGGAGGATCTCAAGCTTGATATTAAGATGCAGAAAGAGAAACTGGCAATGTTGAATAAGCAGGAGGAGGTTCTTAAGGAGTTGATAAAACAGAATGAGTGAGTGATCATTATATTGATGTTTTGGATAGCGTAATAATTATGTAAGTGAATCACTAGGTACGGTCTGTTTATTATTATCAACAAATTATTCAGTTTTTTATTTTCTGCCTAAAAACTTGCTAATTCCGATTTGTTCTAAAGCACTTTTGGCTACTATACTGCTGTTATGTACTAAAAATAAAAACACTCAAGAGTTTCATTTTGTTTATATTTTTTTTGATCAAGATAAAAATTATAGATTTATGGTGCTTTGATGTGCAGTTAATGATAAACCTTAAAAATAAAAATTCCAAAAGGAAGTTTCCTTATGTGGACTGCTGTTACCGTTTTCTTCAACTATGGAACTGTTAAAGTAATAAGTAGGTGGTTGAATAAGGTTGAGGGCAAGATTGGCACTCACTGAGAAGGGCTTACTTGTATCTTCCAGAGAGGATCTCTGAGACTGAAATTGAACCAATAAACTTGCATTTTTTTTTTCTTTTTATAAATAATAAATATCAGGACATCGCAATCTAGCCCCAAAGTAAGCGATAGCTTGTGTTATGGGTACTAGATAACTGATAAATATATATACATAGTACATACATATAATATATACATAAATATAATATATTGAAAAACACCCAGACACTGGAAAACATTCATGCTCATCACACAAACATTTACCAGTAGTGGGAATCGAACCCACAACCTCCGACGCAGACAGCAGGTTCGCTACCGCGACGCCATTCAGTCACCATAATATTAGTATGATGAAGTTTCAGTTGTATTCCTCGCCTAATTTCCTCCAATCATAAAATTCCAGAGCAACAAACCAAGAACTCAACGTGGAGCTAACCAAACTGAATGCAGCCCAGAAACAAGCAGCCAATGACGAGAAAGCAGCTGGGGAGGAGTGTGTGAAGTTGGCTAAACAGCTGCAGGCTGTCACAGATGATGTCATTGATACTGTGGCGGATGCACTGCATGTGTATGGCAACTGCGCTGTTGATAAGGTATGAAGCCGATGTAACAATACTTCATCTCAACTTATGAACTTCTCATTCTTGACATGGGCTTCCTGTAGAGATCCCCTACTACCATAATTTTTTTTTACGGAACATTTTACACATCGCATTCTAGCCCCAGCAAGCGATAGCTTGTGTTATGGGTAATAGATAACTGATAAATATACATACATACTAATATACATAAATATAATATATTAAAAACACCCAGACACTGGAAAACATTCATGCTCATCACACAAACATTTACCAGTAGTGGGAATCGAACCCACGACCTCCGGCGCAGACGGCAGGTTCGCTACCACTACGCCATTCGGTCGTCCGTCTTAATAATTCTGTGTCTTTTGAAAAATGTGAACAGTGTCCTTAGCAAAGCTGGGAAAAGAATGTGGTGTGACAATATGATTCTAATGCATATTGGGCTTCAAGCTAGAAGGCCGTATAAGCAATACCCTTACTTTTCAGAAGACAAATAAAACTTAATAAGTTCTTTTTAACTGAGCACCCGTTTCATGAGGCACACATGTCTATAGACACACGCAAATAATTTCAGTTAAAGGCATCAAACTCACTTTGACATACATTAGTAAGAATTGATTGATTGAAGGTCTATTCAGGTTTTCTAATAATTTCAGGAGTTGGCAAAAAGGTTCTTTACATACGGCCCCTTCGAGTCGTACAAACAGACTCAAGAGCTGTTCAGGTCCCATTTTGATCTGTTCACGTCACTGAAATTTGACAAGCACAATGGTGACACCACCAACGATGACGTCGGAAAGGCTGTCAAGGAGGCTAAGAAGATTGAGGATAGGTAAGCGCAGCAACAACATGTTTTAATAAATAATTTTAAATTGTCTTTGTTGGAACCATAAAGGTCTGTGATTCATTAGTTAGTATCATTAGTTCTATAAAATATACATTCAAACTTGTAACTATTGGTTAAGTGAGAGCTCAGGGGACCGAGATCTCTATTTCTTTCTGTCTAACCCGAGTTTCAGAGATTAGAGGGCAAAATGATGGGACCTGGCAAATACTCTCACTTAATAGAGTTTTCTCGCTTACCCAGTTCTCACTTGCTCAGAATCGACTGTATATTATATATTAAATAGCTGATCGGGCAAAAGTTGTTTTGTCACACAAATTATTTCTAGTTTATGATCTTTTCTCAGACCTACGGAAAAAACAAAATTGGATAATGCCTTTTCGAAGGAGTTTTGTTATATAAACACTTTGACATATATTATTTCGGCTATTTTCCCCCGTTTTCTGCAGTCTTTTCATATTTGGTGTAAATCTTTATCTCACTTAAACACATAAAACACTTTTAATATTCATGTATTATAGCTGAAAAAACTTTTGATCAGATTATCAGATGCTGTTAACGAGTACATAGAATCAAAAGCAGACTTGTGCGGGCAACGAGCGAAACTGGTACTTATTAACAGCTACTATGACAGTGGACATTCTAATCAATAGTAAGTGTTTTTCCAGCTTTATTTGCCGTTTTTTAACATAGCGCAAAATCTTTGTTTTTATGAAAGTGTAAAAGCCATTTTTTTTACATACTACAACTTAGTACTCGACTTTAATCTCAACTGATGTAAAGTGAGGATGCAGCCGAAGATAGTTTTACGTAAGTAACTCTTAAAGGCGGAAAACGACCAAGTGGCGCAGCGGTAATGGCTTTCCCTCGTCATCGGAGGTCGAAGGTTCGATTCAAACTACTGGAAAATGTTTGTGTGATGAGCATGAATGTTTCCATTGTGTGGGTGTTTTTGTACTATATTGTATTTATGTATATTTATAACTATTATGTATATTCAGTTCTCTAGTACCTATAGCACAAGCTATGGTTTAGTTTGAAAGAATGAAAAAAAAAGGTTGCTACACAGCATCGTTCCGGAACTAACGATATACTTCAATTACAGCCAGGAGGGCTCGCTGGAAATTCATAAAAGTGCAATAAAGCTGTTGGAGCAAGAGGAATCCATCTTGGAGCAACAGATACAGAACGCAACGAAGCGTTTCGTTGAAAGACGAACCAACTTGACTGTGGAGAATATTGCAAGGACTGTTTTAGCTGCTAGAGAGTGAGTTCTTTATTTTTAAACGTACCTACATCTGCAGCCCTTACACTTATCTATTTATCTATTTCATTTCTGATATTGCTACGTTTATGGAACGAAATTAAAAAAAATGACAAACATACCTACATCAGGCCATGTTCACTTGTCACGTAATCGAGGAAAATACAAGTAGCCGTACGACGGCCTGATTTCAGCCGGCCGCCGCGCGCCGGCTAGGTTGCACGCGTTAGTTCTTGCACGGCCTATTTCACGCGCTGCGTGCGCCCGATTACGAGGCAGCCTTCGTACGTCGAAAGAGATAAAGTTACGCCATAGAAAGAGAGCACAACTTTAGGCGCATAGCGGACGCGGAGCCAGGCGCTATTACGAACTGAATGGCACTTTTTTTGTGTCAGCGCTAGGGTAGCTATTTCTTTAAATCATCTTGCGGAGTGAACCTTCTGTACGGTTACTTACTACTATGTATTCCGTGCCAACATGTAAAGAAATACTCAAAGTTTCCTATAGGTCACTCCTAACTCTTAAGGAGAGGAGAGCCTTAAACAATAAGCAACAATATTTTTTTTCCATTATATCCTTTTATACCTTTTAAATTAGAGCCCTTTGCTTTACACAGACAAATCTACAAGGATTTATCATTCCTTCAAGACGTGTTCAGCCGCGCGGTCGCTCTGGACCGCTTGCTGTACCGCGCGCTGCGACGCGAGCTGCACTCGGCCGAGCAGCTGTTGTACTTCGCCTCGCACCTCAGGGAGTATCTGCTGCAGGAGACCGAGTCTGTTGCGGACAGGATTGTGAGTATATATAGTGTACAGTACGAACATGTAACACTCCCTCGAGACGTGTTCAGCCGCGCGGTCGCTCTGGACCGCTTGCTGTACCGTGCGCTGCGACGCGAGCTGCACTCGGCCGAGCAGCTGTTGTACTTCGCCTCGCACCTCAGGGAGTATCTGCTGCAGGAGACCGAGTCTGTTGCGGACAGGATTGTGAGTATATATAGTGTACAGTACGAACATGTAACACTCCCTCGAGACGTGTTCAGCCGCGCGGTCGCTCTGGACCGCTTGCTGTACCGCGCGCTGCGACGCGAGCTGCACTCGGCCGAGCAGCTGTTGTACTTCGCCTCGCACCTCAGGGAGTATCTGCTGCAGGAGACCGAGTCTGTTGCGGACAGGATTGTGAGTATATATAGTGTACAGTACGAACATGTAACACTCCCTCGAGACGTGTTCAGCCGCGCGGTCGCTCTGGACCGCTTGCTGTACCGCGCGCTGCGACGCGAGCTGCACTCGGCCGAGCAGCTGTTGTACTTCGCCTCGCACCTCAGGGAGTATCTGCTGCAGGAGACCGAGTCTGTTGCGGACAGGATTGTGAGTATATATAGTGTACAGTACGAACATGTAACACTCCCTCGAGACGTGTTCAGCCGCGCGGTCGCTCTGGACCGCTTGCTGTACCGCGCGCTGCGACGCGAGCTGCACTCGGCCGAGCAGCTGTTGTACTTCGCCTCGCACCTCAGGGAGTATCTGCTGCAGGAGACCGAGTCTGTTGCGGACAGGATTGTGAGTATATATAGTGTACAGTACGAACATGTAACACTCCCTCGAGACGTGTTCAGCCGCGCGGTCGCTCTGGACCGCTTGCTGTACCGCGCGCTGCGACGCGAGCTGCACTCGGCCGAGCAGCTGTTGTACTTCGCCTCGCACCTCAGGGAGTATCTGCTGCAGGAGACCGAGTCTGTTGCGGACAGGATTGTGAGTATATATAGTGTACAGTACGAACATGTAACACTCCCTCGAGACGTGTTCAGCCGCGCGGTCGCTCTGGACCGCTTGCTGTACCGCGCGCTGCGACGCGAGCTGCACTCGGCCGAGCAGCTGTTGTACTTCGCCTCGCACCTCAGGGAGTATCTGCTGCAGGAGACCGAGTCTGTTGCGGACAGGATTGTGAGTATATATAGTGTACAGTACGAACATGTAACACTCCCTCGAGACGTGTTCAGCCGCGCGGTCGCTCTGGACCGCTTGCTGTACCGCGCGCTGCGACGCGAGCTGCACTCGGCCGAGCAGCTGTTGTACTTCGCCTCGCACCTCAGGGAGTATCTGCTGCAGGAGACCGAGTCTGTTGCGGACAGGATTGTGAGTATATATAGTGTACAGTACGAACATGTAACACTCCCTCGAGACGTGTTCAGCCGCGCGGTCGCTCTGGACCGCTTGCTGTACCGCGCGCTGCGACGCGAGCTGCACTCGGCCGAGCAGCTGTTGTACTTCGCCTCGCACCTCAGGGAGTATCTGCTGCAGGAGACCGAGTCTGTTGCGGACAGGATTGTGAGTATATATAGTGTACAGTACGAACATGTAACACTCCCTCGAGACGTGTTCAGCCGCGCGGTCGCTCTGGACCGCTTGCTGTACCGCGCGCTGCGACGCGAGCTGCACTCGGCCGAGCAGCTGTTGTACTTCGCCTCGCACCTCAGGGAGTATCTGCTGCAGGAGACCGAGTCTGTTGCGGACAGGATTGTGAGTATATATAGTGTACAGTACGAACATGTAACACTCCCTCGAGACGTGTTCAGCCGCGCGGTCGCTCTGGACCGCTTGCTGTACCGCGCGCTGCGACGCGAGCTGCACTCGGCCGAGCAGCTGTTGTACTTCGCCTCGCACCTCAGGGAGTATCTGCTGCAGGAGACCGAGTCTGTTGCGGACAGGATTGTGAGTATATATAGTGTACAGTACGAACATGTAACACTCCCTCGAGACGTGTTCAGCCGCGCGGTCGCTCTGGACCGCTTGCTGTACCGCGCGCTGCGACGCGAGCTGCACTCGGCCGAGCAGCTGTTGTACTTCGCCTCGCACCTCAGGGAGTATCTGCTGCAGGAGACCGAGTCTGTTGCGGACAGGATTGTGAGTATATATAGTGTACAGTACGAACATGTAACACTCCCTCGAGACGTGTTCAGCCGCGCGGTCGCTCTGGACCGCTTGCTGTACCGCGCGCTGCGACGCGAGCTGCACTCGGCCGAGCAGCTGTTGTACTTCGCCTCGCACCTCAGGGAGTATCTGCTGCAGGAGACCGAGTCTGTTGCGGACAGGATTGTGAGTATATATAGTGTACAGTACGAACACTGTAACACTCCCTCGAGACGTGTTCAGCCGCGCGGTCGCTCTGGACCGCTTGCTGTACCGCGCGCTGCGACGCGAGCTGCACTCGGCCGAGCAGCTGTTGTACTTCGCCTCGCACCTCAGGGAGTATCTGCTGCAGGAGACCGAGTCTGTTGCGGACAGGATTGTGAGTATATATAGTGTACAGTACGAACATGTAACACTCCCTCGAGACGTGTTCAGCCGCGCGGTCGCTCTGGACCGCTTGCTGTACCGCGCGCTGCGACGCGAGCTGCACTCGGCCGAGCAGCTGTTGTACTTCGCCTCGCACCTCAGGGAGTATCTGCTGCAGGAGACCGAGTCTGTTGCGGACAGGATTGTGAGTATATATAGTGTACAGTACGAACATGTAACACTCCCTCGAGACGTGTTCAGCCGCGCGGTCGCTCTGGACCGCTTGCTGTACCGCGCGCTGCGACGCGAGCTGCACTCGGCCGAGCAGCTGTTGTACTTCGCCTCGCACCTCAGGGAGTATCTGCTGCAGGAGACCGAGTCTGTTGCGGACAGGATTGTGAGTATATATAGTGTACAGTACGAACATGTAACACTCCCTCGAGACGTGTTCAGCCGCGCGGTCGCTCTGGACCGCTTGCTGTACCGCGCGCTGCGACGCGAGCTGCACTCGGCCGAGCAGCTGTTGTACTTCGCCTCGCACCTCAGGGAGTATCTGCTGCAGGAGACCGAGTCTGTTGCGGACAGGATTGTGAGTATATATAGTGTACAGTACGAACATGTAACACTCCCTCGAGACGTGTTCAGCCGCGCGGTCGCTCTGGACCGCTTGCTGTACCGCGCGCTGCGACGCGAGCTGCACTCGGCCGAGCAGCTGTTGTACTTCGCCTCGCACCTCAGGGAGTATCTGCTGCAGGAGACCGAGTCTGTTGCGGACAGGATTGTGAGTATATATAGTGTACAGTACGAACATGTAACACTCCCTCGAGACGTGTTCAGCCGCGCGGTCGCTCTGGACCGCTTGCTGTACCGCGCGCTGCGACGCGAGCTGCACTCGGCCGAGCAGCTGTTGTACTTCGCCTCGCACCTCAGGGAGTATCTGCTGCAGGAGACCGAGTCTGTTGCGGACAGGATTGTGAGTATATATAGTGTACAGTACGAACATGTAACACTCCCTCGAGACGTGTTCAGCCGCGCGGTCGCTCTGGACCGCTTGCTGTACCGCGCGCTGCGACGCGAGCTGCACTCGGCCGAGCAGCTGTTGTACTTCGCCTCGCACCTCAGGGAGTATCTGCTGCAGGAGACCGAGTCTGTTGCGGACAGGATTGTGAGTATATATAGTGTACAGTACGAACATGTAACACTCCCTCGAGACGTGTTCAGCCGCGCGGTCGCTCTGGACCGCTTGCTGTACCGCGCGCTGCGACGCGAGCTGCACTCGGCCGAGCAGCTGTTGTACTTCGCCTCGCACCTCAGGGAGTATCTGCTGCAGGAGACCGAGTCTGTTGCGGACAGGATTGTGAGTATATATAGTGTACAGTACGAACATGTAACACTCCCTCGAGACGTGTTCAGCCGCGCGGTCGCTCTGGACCGCTTGCTGTACCGCGCGCTGCGACGCGAGCTGCACTCGGCCGAGCAGCTGTTGTACTTCGCCTCGCACCTCAGGGAGTATCTGCTGCAGGAGACCGAGTCTGTTGCGGACAGGATTGTGAGTATATATAGTGTACAGTACGAACATGTAACACTCCCTCGAGACGTGTTCAGCCGCGCGGTCGCTCTGGACCGCTTGCTGTACCGCGCGCTGCGACGCGAGCTGCACTCGGCCGAGCAGCTGTTGTACTTCGCCTCGCACCTCAGGGAGTATCTGCTGCAGGAGACCGAGTCTGTTGCGGACAGGATTGTGAGTATATATAGTGTACAGTACGAACATGTAACACTCCCTCGAGACGTGTTCAGCCGCGCGGTCGCTCTGGACCGCTTGCTGTACCGCGCGCTGCGACGCGAGCTGCACTCGGCCGAGCAGCTGTTGTACTTCGCCTCGCACCTCAGGGAGTATCTGCTGCAGGAGACCGAGTCTGTTGCGGACAGGATTGTGAGTATATATAGTGTACAGTACGAACATGTAACACTCCCTCGAGACGTGTTCAGCCGCGCGGTCGCTCTGGACCGCTTGCTGTACCGCGCGCTGCGACGCGAGCTGCACTCGGCCGAGCAGCTGTTGTACTTCGCCTCGCACCTCAGGGAGTATCTGCTGCAGGAGACCGAGTCTGTTGCGGACAGGATTGTGAGTATATATAGTGTACAGTACGAACATGTAACACTCCCTCGAGACGTGTTCAGCCGCGCGGTCGCTCTGGACCGCTTGCTGTACCGCGCGCTGCGACGCGAGCTGCACTCGGCCGAGCAGCTGTTGTACTTCGCCTCGCACCTCAGGGAGTATCTGCTGCAGGAGACCGAGTCTGTTGCGGACAGGATTGTGAGTATATATAGTGTACAGTACGAACATGTAACACTCCCTCGAGACGTGTTCAGCCGCGCGGTCGCTCTGGACCGCTTGCTGTACCGCGCGCTGCGACGCGAGCTGCACTCGGCCGAGCAGCTGTTGTACTTCGCCTCGCACCTCAGGGAGTATCTGCTGCAGGAGACCGAGTCTGTTGCGGACAGGATTGTGAGTATATATAGTGTACAGTACGAACATGTAACACTCCCTCGAGACGTGTTCAGCCGCGCGGTCGCTCTGGACCGCTTGCTGTACCGCGCGCTGCGACGCGAGCTGCACTCGGCCGAGCAGCTGTTGTACTTCGCCTCGCACCTCAGGGAGTATCTGCTGCAGGAGACCGAGTCTGTTGCGGACAGGATTGTGAGTATATATAGTGTACAGTACGAACATGTAACACTCCCTCGAGACGTGTTCAGCCGCGCGGTCGCTCTGGACCGCTTGCTGTACCGCGCGCTGCGACGCGAGCTGCACTCGGCCGAGCAGCTGTTGTACTTCGCCTCGCACCTCAGGGAGTATCTGCTGCAGGAGACCGAGTCTGTTGCGGACAGGATTGTGAGTATATATAGTGTACAGTACGAACATGTAACACTCCCTCGAGACGTGTTCAGCCGCGCGGTCGCTCTGGACCGCTTGCTGTACCGCGCGCTGCGACGCGAGCTGCACTCGGCCGAGCAGCTGTTGTACTTCGCCTCGCACCTCAGGGAGTATCTGCTGCAGGAGACCGAGTCTGTTGCGGACAGGATTGTGAGTATATATAGTGTACAGTACGAACATGTAACACTCCCTCGAGACGTGTTCAGCCGCGCGGTCGCTCTGGACCGCTTGCTGTACCGCGCGCTGCGACGCGAGCTGCACTCGGCCGAGCAGCTGTTGTACTTCGCCTCGCACCTCAGGGAGTATCTGCTGCAGGAGACCGAGTCTGTTGCGGACAGGATTGTGAGTATATATAGTGTACAGTACGAACATGTAACACTCCCTCGAGACGTGTTCAGCCGCGCGGTCGCTCTGGACCGCTTGCTGTACCGCGCGCTGCGACGCGAGCTGCACTCGGCCGAGCAGCTGTTGTACTTCGCCTCGCACCTCAGGGAGTATCTGCTGCAGGAGACCGAGTCTGTTGCGGACAGGATTGTGAGTATATATAGTGTACAGTACGAACATGTAACACTCCCTCGAGACGTGTTCAGCCGCGCGGTCGCTCTGGACCGCTTGCTGTACCGCGCGCTGCGACGCGAGCTGCACTCGGCCGAGCAGCTGTTGTACTTCGCCTCGCACCTCAGGGAGTATCTGCTGCAGGAGACCGAGTCTGTTGCGGACAGGATTGTGAGTATATATAGTGTACAGTACGAACATGTAACACTCCCTCGAGACGTGTTCAGCCGCGCGGTCGCTCTGGACCGCTTGCTGTACCGCGCGCTGCGACGCGAGCTGCACTCGGCCGAGCAGCTGTTGTACTTCGCCTCGCACCTCAGGGAGTATCTGCTGCAGGAGACCGAGTCTGTTGCGGACAGGATTGTGAGTATATATAGTGTACAGTACGAACATGTAACACTCCCTCGAGACGTGTTCAGCCGCGCGGTCGCTCTGGACCGCTTGCTGTACCGCGCGCTGCGACGCGAGCTGCACTCGGCCGAGCAGCTGTTGTACTTCGCCTCGCACCTCAGGGAGTATCTGCTGCAGGAGACCGAGTCTGTTGCGGACAGGATTGTGAGTATATATAGTGTACAGTACGAACATGTAACACTCCCTCGAGACGTGTTCAGCCGCGCGGTCGCTCTGGACCGCTTGCTGTACCGCGCGCTGCGACGCGAGCTGCACTCGGCCGAGCAGCTGTTGTACTTCGCCTCGCACCTCAGGGAGTATCTGCTGCAGGAGACCGAGTCTGTTGCGGACAGGATTGTGAGTATATATAGTGTACAGTACGAACATGTAACACTCCCTCGAGACGTGTTCAGCCGCGCGGTCGCTCTGGACCGCTTGCTGTACCGCGCGCTGCGACGCGAGCTGCACTCGGCCGAGCAGCTGTTGTACTTCGCCTCGCACCTCAGGGAGTATCTGCTGCAGGAGACCGAGTCTGTTGCGGACAGGATTGTGAGTATATATAGTGTACAGTACGAACATGTAACACTCCCTCGAGACGTGTTCAGCCGCGCGGTCGCTCTGGACCGCTTGCTGTACCGCGCGCTGCGACGCGAGCTGCACTCGGCCGAGCAGCTGTTGTACTTCGCCTCGCACCTCAGGGAGTATCTGCTGCAGGAGACCGAGTCTGTTGCGGACAGGATTGTGAGTATATATAGTGTACAGTACGAACATGTAACACTCCCTCGAGACGTGTTCAGCCGCGCGGTCGCTCTGGACCGCTTGCTGTACCGCGCGCTGCGACGCGAGCTGCACTCGGCCGAGCAGCTGTTGTACTTCGCCTCGCACCTCAGGGAGTATCTGCTGCAGGAGACCGAGTCTGTTGCGGACAGGATTGTGAGTATATATAGTGTACAGTACGAACATGTAACACTCCCTCGAGACGTGTTCAGCCGCGCGGTCGCTCTGGACCGCTTGCTGTACCGCGCGCTGCGACGCGAGCTGCACTCGGCCGAGCAGCTGTTGTACTTCGCCTCGCACCTCAGGGAGTATCTGCTGCAGGAGACCGAGTCTGTTGCGGACAGGATTGTGAGTATATATAGTGTACAGTACGAACATGTAACACTCCCTCGAGACGTGTTCAGCCGCGCGGTCGCTCTGGACCGCTTGCTGTACCGCGCGCTGCGACGCGAGCTGCACTCGGCCGAGCAGCTGTTGTACTTCGCCTCGCACCTCAGGGAGTATCTGCTGCAGGAGACCGAGTCTGTTGCGGACAGGATTGTGAGTATATATAGTGTACAGTACGAACATGTAACACTCCCTCGAGACGTGTTCAGCCGCGCGGTCGCTCTGGACCGCTTGCTGTACCGCGCGCTGCGACGCGAGCTGCACTCGGCCGAGCAGCTGTTGTACTTCGCCTCGCACCTCAGGGAGTATCTGCTGCAGGAGACCGAGTCTGTTGCGGACAGGATTGTGAGTATATATAGTGTACAGTACGAACATGTAACACTCCCTCGAGACGTGTTCAGCCGCGCGGTCGCTCTGGACCGCTTGCTGTACCGCGCGCTGCGACGCGAGCTGCACTCGGCCGAGCAGCTGTTGTACTTCGCCTCGCACCTCAGGGAGTATCTGCTGCAGGAGACCGAGTCTGTTGCGGACAGGATTGTGAGTATATATAGTGTACAGTACGAACATGTAACACTCCCTCGAGACGTGTTCAGCCGCGCGGTCGCTCTGGACCGCTTGCTGTACCGCGCGCTGCGACGCGAGCTGCACTCGGCCGAGCAGCTGTTGTACTTCGCCTCGCACCTCAGGGAGTATCTGCTGCAGGAGACCGAGTCTGTTGCGGACAGGATTGTGAGTATATATAGTGTACAGTACGAACATGTAACACTCCCTCGAGACGTGTTCAGCCGCGCGGTCGCTCTGGACCGCTTGCTGTACCGCGCGCTGCGACGCGAGCTGCACTCGGCCGAGCAGCAGCTGTTGTACTTCGCCTCGCACCTCAGGGAGTATCTGCTGCAGGAGACCGAGTCTGTTGCGGACAGGATTGTGAGTATATATAGTGTACAGTACGAACATGTAACACTCCCTCGAGACGTGTTCAGCCGCGCGGTCGCTCTGGACCGCTTGCTGTACCGCGCGCTGCGACGCGAGCTGCACTCGGCCGAGCAGCTGTTGTACTTCGCCTCGCACCTCAGGGAGTATCTGCTGCAGGAGACCGAGTCTGTTGCGGACAGGATTGTGAGTATATATAGTGTACAGTACGAACATGTAACACTCCCTCGAGACGTGTTCAGCCGCGCGGTCGCTCTGGACCGCTTGCTGTACCGCGCGCTGCGACGCGAGCTGCACTCGGCCGAGCAGCTGTTGTACTTCGCCTCGCACCTCAGGGAGTATCTGCTGCAGGAGACCGAGTCTGTTGCGGACAGGATTGTGAGTATATATAGTGTACAGTACGAACACGTAACACTCCCTCGAGACGTGTTCAGCCGCGCGGTCGCTCTGGACCGCTTGCTGTACCGCGCGCTGCGACGCGAGCTGCACTCGGCCGAGCAGCTGTTGTACTTCGCCTCGCACCTCAGGGAGTATCTGCTGCAGGAGACCGAGTCTGTTGCGGACAGGATTGTGAGTATATATAGTGTACAGTACGAACATGTAACACTCCCTCGAGACGTGTTCAGCCGCGCGGTCGCTCTGGACCGCTTGCTGTACCGCGCGCTGCGACGCGAGCTGCACTCGGCCGAGCAGCTGTTGTACTTCGCCTCGCACCTCAGGGAGTATCTGCTGCAGGAGACCGAGTCTGTTGCGGACAGGATTGTGAGTATATATAGTGTACAGTACGAACACGTAACACTCCCTCGAGACGTGTTCAGCCGCGCGGTCGCTCTGGACCGCTTGCTGTACCGCGCGCTGCGACGCGAGCTGCACTCGGCCGAGCAGCTGTTGTACTTCGCCTCGCACCTCAGGGAGTATCTGCTGCAGGAGACCGAGTCTGTTGCGGACAGGATTGTGAGTATATATAGTGTACAGTACGAACATGTAACACTCCCTCGAGACGTGTTCAGCCGCGCGGTCGCTCTGGACCGCTTGCTGTACCGCGCGCTGCGACGCGAGCTGCACTCGGCCGAGCAGCTGTTGTACTTCGCCTCGCACCTCAGGGAGTATCTGCTGCAGGAGACCGAGTCTGTTGCGGACAGGATTGTGAGTATATATAGTGTACAGTACGAACATGTAACACTCCCTCGAGACGTGTTCAGCCGCGCGGTCGCTCTGGACCGCTTGCTGTACCGCGCGCTGCGACGCGAGCTGCACTCGGCCGAGCAGCTGTTGTACTTCGCCTCGCACCTCAGGGAGTATCTGCTGCAGGAGACCGAGTCTGTTGCGGACAGGATTGTGAGTATATATAGTGTACAGTACGAACATGTAACACTCCCTCGAGACGTGTTCAGCCGCGCGGTCGCTCTGGACCGCTTGCTGTACCGCGCGCTGCGACGCGAGCTGCACTCGGCCGAGCAGCTGTTGTACTTCGCCTCGCACCTCAGGGAGTATCTGCTGCAGGAGACCGAGTCTGTTGCGGACAGGATTGTGAGTATATATAGTGTACAGTACGAACATGTAACACTCCCTCGAGACGTGTTCAGCCGCGCGGTCGCTCTGGACCGCTTGCTGTACCGCGCGCTGCGACGCGAGCTGCACTCGGCCGAGCAGCTGTTGTACTTCGCCTCGCACCTCAGGGAGTATCTGCTGCAGGAGACCGAGTCTGTTGCGGACAGGATTGTGAGTATATATAGTGTACAGTACGAACATGTAACACTCCCTCGAGACGTGTTCAGCCGCGCGGTCGCTCTGGACCGCTTGCTGTACCGCGCGCTGCGACGCGAGCTGCACTCGGCCGAGCAGCTGTTGTACTTCGCCTCGCACCTCAGGGAGTATCTGCTGCAGGAGACCGAGTCTGTTGCGGACAGGATTGTGAGTATATATAGTGTACAGTACGAACATGTAACACTCCCTCGAGACGTGTTCAGCCGCGCGGTCGCTCTGGACCGCTTGCTGTACCGTGCGCTGCGACGCGAGCTGCACTCGGCCGAGCAGCTGTTGTACTTCGCCTCGCACCTCAGGGAGTATCTGCTGCAGGAGACCGAGTCTGTTGCGGACAGGATTGTGAGTATATATAGTGTACAGTACGAACATGTAACACTCCCTCGAGACGTGTTCAGCCGCGCGGTCGCTCTGGACCGCTTGCTGTACCGCGCGCTGCGACGCGAGCTGCACTCGGCCGAGCAGCTGTTGTACTTCGCCTCGCACCTCAGGGAGTATCTGCTGCAGGAGACCGAGTCTGTTGCGGACAGGATTGTGAGTATATATAGTGTACAGTACGAACATGTAACACTCCCTCGAGACGTGTTCAGCCGCGCGGTCGCTCTGGACCGCTTGCTGTACCGTGCGCTGCGACGCGAGCTGCACTCGGCCGAGCAGCTGTTGTACTTCGCCTCGCACCTCAGGGAGTATCTGCTGCAGGAGACCGAGTCTGTTGCGGACAGGATTGTGAGTATATATAGTGTACAGTACGAACATGTAACACTCCCTCGAGACGTGTTCAGCCGCGCGGTCGCTCTGGACTGCTTGCTGTACCGCGCGCTGCGACGCGAGCTGCACTCGGCCGAGCAGCTGTTGTACTTCGCCTCGCACCTCAGGGAGTATCTGCTGCAGGAGACCGAGTCTGTTGCGGACAGGATTGTGAGTATATATAGTGTACAGTACGAACATGTAACACTCCCTCGAGACGTGTTCAGCCGCGCGGTCGCTCTGGACCGCTTGCTGTACCGCGCGCTGCGACGCGAGCTGCACTCGGCCGAGCAGCTGTTGTACTTCGCCTCGCACCTCAGGGAGTATCTGCTGCAGGAGACCGAGTCTGTTGCGGACAGGATTGTGAGTATATATAGTGTACAGTACGAACATGTAACACTCCCTCGAGACGTGTTCAGCCGCGCGGTCGCTCTGGACCGCTTGCTGTACCGCGCGCTGCGACGCGAGCTGCACTCGGCCGAGCAGCTGTTGTACTTCGCCTCGCACCTCAGGGAGTATCTGCTGCAGGAGACCGAGTCTGTTGCGGACAGGATTGTGAGTATATATAGTGTACAGTACGAACACGTAACACTCCCTCGAGACGTGTTCAGCCGCGCGGTCGCTCTGGACCGCTTGCTGTACCGCGCGCTGCGACGCGAGCTGCACTCGGCCGAGCAGCTGTTGTACTTCGCCTCGCACCTCAGGGAGTATCTGCTGCAGGAGACCGAGTCTGTTGCGGACAGGATTGTGAGTATATATAGTGTACAGTACGAACATGTAACACTCCCTCGAGACGTGTTCAGCCGCGCGGTCGCTCTGGACCGCTTGCTGTACCGCGCGCTGCGACGCGAGCTGCACTCGGCCGAGCAGCTGTTGTACTTCGCCTCGCACCTCAGGGAGTATCTGCTGCAGGAGACCGAGTCTGTTGCGGACAGGATTGTGAGTATATATAGTGTACAGTACGAACATGTAACACTCCCTCGAGACGTGTTCAGCCGCGCGGTCGCTCTGGACCGCTTGCTGTACCGCGCGCTGCGACGCGAGCTGCACTCGGCCGAGCAGCTGTTGTACTTCGCCTCGCACCTCAGGGAGTATCTGCTGCAGGAGACCGAGTCTGTTGCGGACAGGATTGTGAGTATATATAGTGTACAGTACGAACATGTAACACTCCCTCGAGACGTGTTCAGCCGCGCGGTCGCTCTGGACCGCTTGCTGTACCGCGCGCTGCGACGCGAGCTGCACTCGGCCGAGCAGCTGTTGTACTTCGCCTCGCACCTCAGGGAGTATCTGCTGCAGGAGACCGAGTCTGTTGCGGACAGGATTGTGAGTATATATAGTGTACAGTACGAACATGTAACACTCCCTCGAGACGTGTTCAGCCGCGCGGTCGCTCTGGACCGCTTGCTGTACCGCGCGCTGCGACGCGAGCTGCACTCGGCCGAGCAGCTGTTGTACTTCGCCTCGCACCTCAGGGAGTATCTGCTGCAGGAGACCGAGTCTGTTGCGGACAGGATTGTGAGTATATATAGTGTACAGTACGAACATGTAACACTCCCTCGAGACGTGTTCAGCCGCGCGGTCGCTCTGGACCGCTTGCTGTACCGCGCGCTGCGACGCGAGCTGCACTCGGCCGAGCAGCTGTTGTACTTCGCCTCGCACCTCAGGGAGTATCTGCTGCAGGAGACCGAGTCTGTTGCGGACAGGATTGTGAGTATATATAGTGTACAGTACGAACATGTAACACTCCCTCGAGACGTGTTCAGCCGCGCGGTCGCTCTGGACCGCTTGCTGTACCGCGCGCTGCGACGCGAGCTGCACTCGGCCGAGCAGCTGTTGTACTTCGCCTCGCACCTCAGGGAGTATCTGCTGCAGGAGACCGAGTCTGTTGCGGACAGGATTGTGAGTATATATAGTGTACAGTACGAACATGTAACACTCCCTCGAGACGTGTTCAGCCGCGCGGTCGCTCTGGACCGCTTGCTGTACCGCGCGCTGCGACGCGAGCTGCACTCAGCCGAGAACATATAACACTCCTTTTTCCCATGAAGCAAACTTGTCATTTGTTTTCACATTTAAAACTATTCGTTTTCAGAAATCGATGCACGATATATGCACCGAGCAAGAGGCAGCGGAGAAAAACTTGGAAAATTCCGACGTGATACTCAGAAGCCTCTACGCTGTGCTGGACCTAGAGCCGGACAGTGATTCCCTGGCGCCTGTCAAACTGTACAGCGATATGCAAAGGGATATCCTGCAGTTAAAGGATGATATTCAGTATGGATGCAGGATGAAGGAAGAGGCGCTGGATGAAATGTAAGTCAACTTTTACTGTGACAATGATCCCTTAGTAGCAATAATAGTTGACTGTGTTTGAGATAAAAATCCGGGTGTTGAATTACGTTATATTACACGTACGCACGCAAGCACGCACGCAAACACGCACGCACGTACGCAAACGGGCGCACGCATGCATGCATGCACGCGGTAGCACGCCCGGACGGATGGAAATGCCGGGTCACGGAAGTCAAATCTAAAGAAGTCTTACGGATTGATTGATTCAATGCAATGTCCCATTTATTGATTCTCTATGTCAGAAAGACTCAGTTGTTCAAAAAAAATTACATGTGCACTTAATAGCTGCATATAATACCTTAGGGTTCCATACCAAAATGGTAAACAATAAACATGGACTTCATGTGATGGTCTGCTCTGATACAATGTTGTATGATGTTATACGACTTTGAACCTTAACTGAAATGCTTATATGGGGCACACAGCACCAAGCTGAGTTGGGGCCTTTTTCCGGGTTGTGCCACATGTGAAAGGCGGTGTCTGGTGCTTCCCTCACTTGGGCAATTATTGGTTTTTGTTGCCCGAGTGGGGGAAATTTCAGGCATCGTTTTAGTACGTAAGGTTTATTGTTTTGTTACATTTGGCCTAATTTTGACGTGATAACGTTTAATAATTTGATGAACACCAGCAACGCACATGAAAAATAGTAACGTTCCGCGTAACGTTCCACCTGAGCCTGTGCGTGCAAGCGAGAGCGCGCAACAAGCGATAGAGAGGCACGATAAAACAAACGATAGAGAGGCCAATTATGACGTTATCACGTAAATCTATCGTCCGTAAACAGACTTTACAGACAATTAATTTTTTTTGTGAAATAAAAGTTTATTTCTTTCTTTCTTTCTAACATGCCATTCAACAGCCGTTTTGATTATACCTTGTTTTTTGTAGCAAAAATCAAGCCAAGCCGCTCCGCAAGTACCTCTGGGACGGCTGCATCAACCGCCCCAACTGCCACGACCGCGGCGTGTCCGCTCTGAACCACGCGCTGACACACCAGATGGGGAGTGTCGACGCCAAGCTGCACGGCCTCGGAGATTCCTTCACTAGCGTTCGGGTAAGCTGTTCGACTAACATCTCAAAAAAATTGGTTGCCTGTAAAGTCGGTTTACTGACGATAGTTGAACGTGACAACGTCTTCTTTGTCGCTCGTTCCGCGCTCGCAAGGTAACGCCGGTAACGCCGCATGAGCGAGGTAACGCCGGTAACGCCGGATGAGTCATGTTTTTTCGTGCGTGCAACCGGCTCTATCGATTTATAAGACGTTGTCACGTCAAAACCAGTCTAGGCTTTGGAGCCCTAGGAAGGCCTAACCATGTGATGACTTTATAAAAATTCCATTTCATTAGTCACTTTCAGCTTCAGTCAGCTTTTGAAACCTTCATCACGTGGTCTTCTCCATGGGGAACGAGTCCCAACGGGGGTACGGGCCTTTAACTTTTTTTTTTAAATTCAAGTTAGTACTTGACTGCGATCTCACCTGATGGTAAGTGAATGATGCAGCCTAAGATGTTATCGTACTAACTTGAAAGGGTAAATAAATTTACCCCAACGGTTTTTACAAACATCGCATTGCTGGTAGGGTGGTAACTAGCCACGCCCGAAGCCTCCCACCAGACCACACCTGAGCCCATTTAGAAATTTTAAATTTCCAAAGTGGTCCATGGCGGGAATCGAACCCGCGACCTCCCACTCGAATCCGAGCGCTCCGCCACTGAGCCAGGGAGGCCTCGAGGCATGGAACCCTTGATCCCCCGGTATTGTTCTTTTAGCCCCGGTAAGGGGCTAAGGCCTCGCCTTCCTGGCTTGAGGCCTGTTGGTGTCGTGGGTTGTCACTTGTCGTTAGGTGGCTTTTGAAACCTTAGATATCAAATCAAATCAAATCAAATATATATCATGACATTACACACATCGCAATCTAGCCCCAAAGTAAGCGATAGCTTGTGTTATGGGTACTAGATAACTGATAAATAGGTATACATACTAATATACTTAAATATTATATATTGAAAAACACCCAGACACTGGAAAGCATACATGCTTATCACACAAACATTTACCAGTAGTGGGAATCGAACCCACGAACTCCGACGCATACCGCAAATTTGCTGCCGCTACGCCATTCGGTCGTCATGATATGAGATATGGACGGGAATGATATCTGTGACATACCGTAGATCCCGTGACTTATCGATGCAGACTCGTAAATCTCGCGACTTATCGATTGTTAAAGTTATGGACTTTAAATTCCTAAAGCGTAAGCGATTGTAGAAATACAAGATTGTTTAAAGCAACAATCTTAGAACTGTAAAGTATAAGGACGTCCATCATAGTACTTAGAATAGATTTTCGCGAGAAATTAGTAGCTACACCCACAGAACTCGGAAAACTCAGATGTATATGGTAGACACTGTCTAATTTAAAAAAGAATGCCCCTCCACTACATTAAACGTAAACACGTGAAGGACCGTTCATTTGTAGATAGACGATCTATCGCTGTCGAACCACTGACCCCCTGAATACGAGAAAACACTCGCCTACGGCTTGGGTATATCATATAACCTTTTAGATGAATTTAATTAGATCCTTCTTGTTTCAGAATGGTGACGCGCAAAACTTGAGGAAACTCTGGCAATGGTTTCTAACTGATCCTGTCAAGTTTTCTGCGGCGATCAAGCATTTGCCAAACTAAGTAAATATTGTGTTATTCGTATATTTATAAGGTATACTTAGTCGTTATTAAATATTGCATTCAAAAAGTATATAAGCTTTTAATTTAAAAAAGTAGCTAATTTTTTATGTATTCAATAACATTTATTGATCAGCAACTTCTTTGGTTTTCTTGGCGGAGAGTGGTGAATACGATAGTGAATCCCGTACTCCCGCCAGCGGTTCCGCCGTGGAAATAGTTTTTTGCTGGTGCAAGGTCTTCATGACCTCTGACTGAGGGATATACGTTAGGTACTTTCTGACTATAAAAAAACTTCGATGAATTTGAGTTGTATATTTATTAAATGCCGAATATAAAAGGACTGAATAGAGAGTAAAACAATGGAAAAACTTTTAAATTTATTTAATGGTAATAATAATATAGGAAAATATAAAAAATTACCCTAACAATAAATACTAAAACAATCACAAAAACAGTACAGTCAGCAAAAAAGCGTAAATTTGACTATACATTCACTTTTCGTCCTATCTTAAAGTGATCTTAGTTACGCACACATACGTATGAACACAAGTATTCGTATGCTATCAATACACAGCTAAAAGGACTTTGTATAAAACATATTACTGACCTATAACTAATATTTACAAACACAACCTTAATATCCAGAGCACCATTAAAAGAGGCAGTTATTTAATATTAAATATTCTATAGTTTTGAATTCTTGCCCTAAATCTCTTCAACCGATGCAATGGCGACCGGCGCCATTTCGAATTTCCACAAAAAAGTTGTCCACTTCAAAGACTCCGTCCAATAACAAAGTTATTCTTATTACAAAGGACTTAGTCCATGGTTTACCCTCGTCATCAGTAGGTATTTAACCCCATGGGTAGTTCCCCATTTAATCCTAATCAGGTCTTATAGCTATTTAATCCCAAGTAGGTCTGGGTATTTTCTTCAATAGAGTGTCTTCTGGTGAGATATGTATAGGATTCTGGAAGTCGACATCGATGTTCTCGGGAATGCTCTGAAAGTATGTGATGTGGCCTTTGGTGTTATCTGTAAAGGAAATGATATTTTAAAGCTGAAGAGTTTGTTTGTTTGTTATTTTGTTTGTTTGAACGCGCTAATCTGTGGAACTATTGGTCCAAATTGAAAAATTATTTTTTGTTGGATGGTCCATTTATCGAGGAAGGCTATAAGCAATATCAGAACATACAGAATCTTTTCAAGCAGCGGATTATAGCAAAGCAAATAAATAATTAATCTGTCCTGCTAGCTATAAGCAATATAGCAATCAAACTATTTCCAAAAAGAGCGGAGCATCAATATTGCAAAAACGGGAAAAATTGTTTCTTTTGGAGATCTTCCATTGCGCACGCTGCGTAAACGGTTAAAATTACTTAAAATTATGTATAACGGAATTGTTCTCCTTTAAAAGTTCTAAAAAAAAGTTCGCGACACCACATTTCTATCTTCTAAAGATTACTCATAATAACAAAATACGTAGAAACCGAAATTCATGCGGGTGAAGCCGTGAGCAACACCTATAAGGGATATTTATGTAAGTAGGGTTAGATTTACCTGTGAAATTGAGCCTTGCAATTATCTCGTCCAAGTGCTGCCTGTCCAGAGTCGCTTTCACGGTGATCCTGTCTCTATACAAGCTTCGTCGGTGCCGCGAGGAACGCCGGGTGTCCGCGCTAGTGCCGGTCCGGTTCAGCAGGGGCAGCGTGAATACCATTTCTGATAGTGGCGTTTGGTCGGGACCGAATTCCTGGAAAGACAATATTTTCGTTAATTTTCCATGTTTATCATGTAATTGTGGCTGATTTTGGCCATAATGAACTTCCTCAGAGAATTTCTTTTCTCAAGTACCTAAGAGCATTTTCCCGATTATTTTCTCATATTAGTCAGTATTCTAAAGAATGAGAGTGTGCTCAGGAACTAATGAATATGTTTCCCCCTGACATTTTTACCATAGTCAAGGCATCGTATAAAGGCGGTCAGCCTAGAAAGTTGACTAACCTAAAACACGAGAAAACCGGTATGATTCCTCCTTTGTACTTCCTGATACGCACTGCAAAGGTTAGGAATACCCTCCCAGCAATCGTCTTTCTCACAACCTACAACTTGGGCACCTTCAAATCAAGAGTAAATAGGCATTTATTTTAGGGCAAGGGCGCTCCACCAAGACTGTATAGGTAGTTAAAAAAAAATGGCACTAGATTTAGTCTGGCATCATAATACATATCTCTGATCTCAATGTCTCCTTCCATTTCTACTAAGCGCAATCGCATTGGGTGGGGTCTGCGCTTTCTAGCTATTCATTGCCCGGTTGTCCTAGTCTTGAGTCAGTTTGCTGATTGGCTCTCAAGTGTGCACTCACCAGACATTTCCCACTAACGCAGTAAGAGTTGTTGGCTCTGCCACACGACGTGCCCAGCGGGAACCAGCCGTCGTTACCGTTGACGAGGTAGAAGCGGTGTGCCACGCGCTCGTCCTGACAAGCGATGCGGCATGGACGGTCAGGGTCCTCTGAAAATGTGAGCTATCATTAGAATCCTTCTTAATGTTGAGTAAGTGCCTTTGTTGGCAATAAAGATAGGTCCAATCAAGCACTCGTTAAATATTTGCAGCTAATAATAGTAAACGGTTCTTCCAAAATCAATGAATGCTTATTGCAACTTGATTCTAAAGCTGATAAATCCTCTAGAGGTCGAAACCACTTCAAATAATTGAGAGCATTACTATCCCAAAAATCTTGTACCTTAGTGGATTTACAGCAATTTCATAGCGTACCACTTGGTTTTGATGGATCTTCCTGGCATTTACCGTTCTCTGAGAAAAATAACTGAGAATAATAAAATGCGTCAGTACAGTGTTCTTTACCTAGTGCCGGTGATATTTGCATGCCCAAGCCTGATAGTCTTCTGACTCTCTCCTTGTACTTCGAACAAACCATCGTTGCGTACTGGTACGGCGACATCATTTGACTGCAGCCCTGAAATCGATAGCGATATTGTCATATAAAAGCCTAAAAAGTCCTGGATACTTTAGCAGTATGGCGACTCAGAAGACTAGATTAGAAGATGGTAGCGTCACCAGTTCATTGGTGCACGAGTACGGAAATTCGGTTTAGTTTTCGGGATCTGTGCTCCAATTCAAAATAAGTCGGTTCAATGAATTTAGTTCTAGACTACCGGCTTGCATGCCGGTTAGGATGCATGTTAATACAATTACAACAACTAAATAACAATAGTTCCGAATTTTGTCTCGCACATACCTCTATAACGCACACTCTAATAAATAGTATCGATCAATATCGTTATCGCAGGGTTCTGAATCGCCCTACACAAGACGTGGTCTTTAGTGCCCAAGCATAGCTTCCTTCATTTAGAAAATGTTCCTATTGTCTCCATCATCGGCAAAAGGCCATTGTATTTTTACCTCCATACGTGTCTGGAGTTTAGAACTACATATAACAGCAAGATGCCGTGTCGTCTCATGGACTCCTTGTGTGATTTATTGACAGTCAACTCTCAATCAAAGCATAATCTCACCAAAAGCGTTCGCTCTCTATCGGGTTGGCACAACTGTATGGTGCGACGCGAGGCAGAGCTGACTAGGCGTAGACCGGAGCCTCCCAGCACGCATCGATAGTGGCAACCGCTGCTGGGATGCCACTGCGCACCGACAGCTCTGCGCCATGTGCCTGACGACTTTGAACTGAAATTATTGGTTGGTGTTTAGGCGTGATTGGTTTTAAATGAGCGTAGCCTAGATCAGTCTTACAACCTATATTCAACGATACGAACGATAAGAAATCGCTATATGTAGCGATAAGGCCGCCAAGTTGTACCCGTAAGTTTGTGTTTTCATTATTTCTTCTTTTTTACATTTTTATTCTGTGGTGTGCAATAAAGTGTTTATCTATCTATATTCCAGGGGTGTAAAAATCTTAAATGTGTACCAAATACAAATCTCTGCTCAGGAAGAGCTATTCACGTAAACCTTTTCACACACTGAGTGATGTGAATCAAGAAATAAATTAAAAAATGAACACAGAAAATTAACTTTACGTCTTTTGGTGTAAGTAGAGTGTAAAATTAAATGTTTTCAACATACAAAATACAATATTTACACCTTATCGTGGACCTTATTGAGACCTTTTTAAACATTTCACTTCACGAAATGTAGCCGACGCGTTACGGGAATAGTGACCTGTCTCACAATCCCGTGAGTAGGTACCTATAGGTGCTGCTAATAAGGTTCCGTCAGATGCAGCGTCTAGCGGTGTCTTTCCCTAAAAGAGTTAAGGTAAGGCCCGTACGTCGGGCAAAAGCCTTTACTTTTTTAGATACGTCGAAAATGCGATGTCCTCAAAAAATATAAAATGCTTACGAGGTTGTGTGCTGTGTAACAGTTTGCACTTGTAAAGCTTCCCATTCACATTCTCCTGGCGTCAGTGAAAACTCCGTGTCAATGTTGCCGGTGCAACTAAATTTCTGGAATGTAAGAGAATCCTATGATTATCTCAAATTAAAAATATGTCTTCTCCTCTATTGGGAAGTTATTTATTGAAGATAGGCTTGCGCTTGACGACAATCATGCCTGATGGAAAGCAATGATGAGGTCTAAGTTGGAGCCGCGCTTGCCTAGAAAATGCCTATTCACTCTTCTCTTGAAGGCAGCCAGATTGTATTTGACTGGAAACACGGAGGCTGGAAGTGCGTTCCACACCTTAGCGGTTCGTATCAGAAACGTGGAAGAAAAACGTTTCGTGCGCGTTTGTTCAACGTTCACCACATAAGGATGCCACCGCTCTCGGCGTCTTGCGGTCCTATGGTGGAAAGGTGAAGGAGGCACAAGGTTATGCAAGGTTTTTCATGAACATCATGATGTTACAAATACATAGGTAGCTTACCCTGCAAACACCAGCAATACAGAACTTCGGAGATAGCGTGGAACACGCAGTACCGTCGGGGAGAGTCCACCCTCGTGACTTGTATCCACCGCCGCGCGTGTCACACCACACTGCGCACGCGCTGCTTGCATCTGATTAAGAAGATAGAAGTAGGTAAAATACAACTTCTGTATTTTACCACTACTAGTATAGGTCGCACAGCGAGAGTTGAGGCGAACAACACAAGCAAAGTTTGTGTCTGTATACGCCGATGCGCTGACATTTGACAGAGAATGATACAGAGTGTTGTATGAAAAAAAATGGGTATACATAATACCCACATAATTATTATTAGAAAATTATTTTGTGCTTATATTATTAGAATTATTTTAGGGTATGTTTTTTGAAGGCGGTTCACTTTTTTAAATAGAAATTGAGTTATAATTTTGTTTTGATTGTGATTTTGCTTTTATAACAATACAACGTTAGATTTATATATTACTTATTATTAAATACTTGTTATTTGTATACCTATTGACACAGAATACCATAATTTATACCTTACGCTAAGTCATTCTGTCAATCAGTCAATCAAACTACAAGCGATCAAGAGATACATTTCGGTTAAGAAGTGCAAAATAAAATGGTCATCAAGTGTTTTCATTCCAATCTTCAAACCCCAGCACGTAACAATATTTTGTGGCGGTCTTACTATACCATCTTCTTCTACAACAGGATGCAAAAACAACATCGACAAAGTCGTGAAATTGTATTTAATGTGTTCAATTATTTTAAAGAAAACGTAAAAAAGACAGATCTAATGTAATTATGACTGAATTGTATAAACTGATGTCCCGTCTTACATCTTACAAAAATGAAACACCTTGTATGCAAATATTACGTTAGTTGAGTGCCGTGTTCGCCTCAACTTTCGTTGCGCGACCTATACTACTAAAATAACATATTCTTAAATTATTGTGAAAATTCTATATTTTAATATCCAAAGCCAAATTTTATATCTTTTTATCAAAATATGAGTGCTATAAAAATTAAAAATTATAATTGAAAATAAATCGCTAAAGAAGTAATGAAGAGCTGAAGTTCAAGGCTGATAAATTAATATAAACTCGGGAAAAGGAATAAAGATAGGTATAAAAAGTGTATAGGAAATCTTCCAATATTCAAATCTGCCTTAAATTGCCTTTGCGGTTATTTGGGCAGAAATACATAATTATGAGCTGAATTCTCATCACCATATCAGTATAATAATGTAAGCGAAATTATTGTTAGAGTGCAAGCGTTCGATTTCAAAGGGTATGGCTATTTATCGACTTTTAAGCAAACACCTGCTAAGATCTAAGAAGGACCGAATCTTTGATGACAACCGAACAAAATGCATACCATCAGCGTCCATCCTCTGCAGACCAGTCCCAATAAGATCAGGGTCCACATCTCTCGCCCTCACGCAGATCTGATCGGCGAACTCCCTCACTGTCATCCTTGGTACATTTTTGCACTGGAACAAGAAAGAAAATCCAGTCCTAATGTCTCAACATTGAGCCTTCAAATTAGAGTCCTAAATCGGAATGCGTTTTCATTAACTTACCGTGACGTGACATGATTGGTACTTCTTATCGTGACCCTGGCAGTAATTTTTACCATTTTCATGTCTGAAAGAGATTAGAATACTGGTTTAATATAGTTCCAGGCACTTTATTCTGAACTAGTTGCTTTCTAATAAAGTAATTCTATACTCCTTATGAGGCGAAGCACCTTTGCTTCTCACGTAACTTGATGAAGTAACTGTCCAAAAATTTTCAAAAAACTCTTGATAGGTACGCCCATTTCATAATATATGCTCTTGTGGCAACACTGATAATGGTAGTTGATCCCATAATTAGAGCTCAAATTGTCTGGCAAAGCGACTGGAATCCACACATTGTGAGGTAAAGTTTCAATAAAGTGGACGACCATTTGGACTAGTGGCCACTCGTAACTAAAGCTGCCAACAAACTCTGCTTTTACGAGTACCTCGGTCTAGTGCATCTCCTGGTTGCTATGGCGACCCCGGCAGCAGCAGGCGCATGCTCGTCGTCCAGCAAACAAGCAGACGCGCACTCCGACCATCTGGACCAGCGACCCCAACTGGCGCTGCCCACGAATACGCCTATACCACGCGCACCACCGCGCTCCACGCATTCACCACCTCTGCAGTACTGGTGACAAATGTAAGGTCAAATATAATAATCAACGTCCTCCCTTAAACAATTGAAATCGCCTAAGCGTCTTCCCGACAGATCTGCTCAAGGCGGTGGTCCAATTCTGCTAAGATTTTCAATCTGCGCGGGAGATGTTAAAGTGCACAAATGTGTGCGCAAACACAGGCGCACTCTCGATCCCCCACTCTTATTAATCTGACCTGCAGGGCTAGACAATGTCACTTAAGCGTTTGGCGTTAACGCTAGTTGCTAGTCGACAAAAATGTATGGACAAAACAAATGACTGTAGAAAAACCACGACATTTAACTAAACTCGCTGTGTTTGAATAATTAACAACGCTAACTTCAACGCTCGCTGGCGTTCTCGCGAATCTTGTAGATAACTTTAGCGTACTTCGCTTGACAATTGACAGCCGACAGTATCAAACACAGCGTGTTTAGTTAATTATTGTCGTGGTTTTTCTACAGTCATTTGTTTTGTCCATACATTTTTGTCGACTAGCGACTAGCGTTAACGCCAAACGCTTAAGTGACATTGTCTAGCCCTGCTGGGACGACAGCTTCGATACGACGGGTATCGTTGCTGTCGGGTTCAAACGTTAGGTGTACTTAGACATAACTTTAGTCAATGGTACTCACTAATTCTGAGTAAAGATCAGAACGAACTGATTTTTCGCAGTTACCAATGCGTCTGTGACAATGTTATGACTTGATTTGTGATGAAGAAAAACATTGTTAGGAAACCTGTGTGCGATCTTCTATGGAGCAGATCAAACGAGTATTGGTTGTGACCAAAGAGTATTGGTTGTGACCAGTACCGACTATAAAGGTCTGTAAAACGTTGAGACTTTCGCAGGAAACCTCAGTGGCTCCCTTCACTTGGTACTGACTGGATCATCCGGAAAATATTCTTACCATATCTTCTCCGCATCTGGTTCCTTCCAGCGCCGGATGCGATGTCCAAGTATACCTTTCTCTTTGGCAATGCAAGTCTCTGCAAATATCTTCCAAATTCTGCGCGCCTGAGTGTCTGCTTCCTCGACCGTATTTGAGCATACCTGAAAGGTCAAAAAAGCTTCAGTAATAAACCGATTAAACCGATTTTTTTTTAAATGTAAGCAGAAACATAAAATCTTCGTGAATGGATAGTCAAGACTATCCAAAGACTTTCCAGTCCACTACCCTCATTTAGATATCTTCTGTCCATTTGCAGTAGTAGGTACTATAAAATAAATGTCGTTTGTTGTGTGGTTAAAACACTTGGCAAGAATAAAATAAGAACCCATTATTATGGCTATAATAATAATACTTACACTGTTGATCGGCATCAAATCTTTCACCGGGAAGGATGCCCTCTGCACTGTGGTCCAATTGTCCTGCCGAGTTGCCATGGTCTAAAAGACATCTCGATTGGGATGTGCTGTAAATTGAACAACAAACCTACATCTTACTAATCTAGTGGTAAGATTCTTCTTGTGGAATCGGACAGTAAAAAAGACTATTATTATTAGGTACTGCGTTTTAAGACTTTAGGACCCGGCAAGAAAATCACTGCGTGAACTTGAATGTTCAGAGGCCATATTATAGGGTCTAAATAGCAAAATTAGACCCTATTGAGCTTAGTTCTCGTAACTTACTCTAAAAACTTCTGCAGATAATTCCTACTGCACTGGGACCAGGTTATCTTCCCGCTCCCGAGCGTGGGGCTCATGATGTAGGCAGTGGGGTCGCAGCCGTTATCTGCGTGTGGTCCATCGTGACGCATTCCTAAACTGAAAGGAAGGAGGACATTTTTAAAAAAAGAAGGTATATATTTATTTCGCAACCTTCTAGATTCTGGATTCGATCCCCAACATGAAAGGATTGTTTGGAGTTTTTGGGTTGGATTAATTGGCCCAAAATAATCAAGATGATCTTGGGAGTCAACTGTCTATCATATCTATCCTGTGGCGTTACACCCCTTTGTGGGCCCTGGCCTCCTCTACAATAGGATAATAGGAGTACTCTAATAATAATTATTGCAAATCTGTGGAAGATATGTATTATCTACAGTATCTCACTTACTTGTGGCCAATTTCGTGAGCGACGACGTACACGCTCTCAAAATGTCTGCCCTCATTGACGGTGCAGCTGCTGGTGACTGTACACATCCCGGCTACCGGGGCCAGACCTGCGAACACGGGAGAGCCAGCTGTATAGTATTACTATTGACCAATTCAGTATTATTATAGGCCTTCGATCTTACTACTATTGAGTATTATTATAGGCCCTCGAACAGGCGTTATTCGAAAGGAGGGGCTTACCCCCACATACAAGACTAGCACAAAGGACATACCCCTAACCCCCGAACAAGTCAGACGTATACACGTAAAATTGAAAAATCAAAAAATTCACGAAAAATGCACTGGCGTCTTAAATATTTATCACCCGATTGTCTATCAATAATAAGTTTTCCATAAAATGGGTCATTATCACAAAATATGTCGAGTAAATTTTATAAGACTTTGTCTAAAATACTCGACAAGACCTATTTTATTATTACTGACACCCTCCAAAATGCACCAGGGACCTACTTAAGCCAAAGATCAAACATATCCCCGGGAACTCTTTGTTTTATCATGTCTATCGTTATAGGTAGGGGTTTTGGAAAATCAGTGTTGTGAAACCAAATCTGCTCTAAGACCCTCCAGTCTAAATTTATTTCGTATAGCTATTTGACACGCTCTCATTCTCATTGCGTCCAATCATTAGATGAGTTAAGATTTAAGAATAATGATCATTGCTCCACGAATAATAACCGCCAAATTTCAAGAATACATTATTCATTTTATTTTGGATTGATAAAAGGATCTTTATAAACTTCATTTAAACTCACCGACAACCTGACTGCTAACTTTTCCGTTCTTATTAACGACGTACAAATCCAATCCAGTCAAAATCAAGGCGTGGTCCCAATGCAAGGGGTCGTTATCTCCCGGTGGATTTTCTAAGCGCTGCCACGTACAGAAATTGCTCAAGAACCGATCTATGTCGTGAGGCCTCTTCAAGTTCACTGGGTCTTCGTGGAGTATTTCCAGTCTCTTCAATATAAAGTTCACCGGTCTACCCAAACTCGGGTCATGGTACAGCAATTGCACTGCGTTAATCATCGCTAGTACAAATCTGACCAACTCTCGCTCTGTGTCCACTGGAAAGTTTATTGTCATATGCTTGTATAAATCTCTATCTACGAATACAGCTGTTTCCACAAAAATCGCGGGTAGCACAGCTCTTTTTTGTCTATTTTCTCCTATAGTTAATTTCCCAACAAAATCTTCTATAGTCTTATTTCTATGAGCTAAATTTAATTTAAACTTGTCTAAATCTCCATTTATATTTGAGTCTGCTGTTATTTCTCGTTTTCTTCTGTGCTTCGTCCAAGTCTTGACTTCTTCGGGACTTTCGAAGAAGGTGAGATTATGTTTTTCGATACAAAGATTTTCTTCTTCGTCTTCATCGTTATTATTATTTAATTCAAAAATAGATTTCTTGACAATGACATGTGGTTTTACGTGTTCGTTGTGAAATCTTTCTGGCAGTGGATGTATAAAATAGTAACTATCGTTTGACTTAACAACACCTCTCTGAAATAAAAGTAAAGTCACTATTATTACTGGACTATACCAAGTGATAAAGCAACACAAAATATTGGCTGTGGCTGTGTTGTTATAGTGTAAAACTGTGTTTATTTTTTACACCTAATTAGTACAAGTCAAATTTTCCGCCACATCTTTAGCCATATGACTCGAGATCTCTTCGACTTCTAATATTGTTAACGCAACACTTTGAACGAACTTCAAAAATGTATGGCAACCAAATTTTTCTGTGAGATTCGCGTGATCTATTTTTAAATTGAACACGTCGTTTCCACACATTTTGTAAATTTCATTCCAAAGCATTTCGTTAGCAATAACTATTAGATATCGAAAACAAGCGTCATCTGCCTGTAGCTTCTGATCAAACTTAAAGCTCCTATTAAGGAGACTTTGGCTTCAGGTTTGATTAACACTACGACTACTATCTTCGACTGAAGAAGAAATCTCTAATTAAGAAGGTAAAATCCTCACCACATCCTCACAAACATACAAGGCAGCATGGTCACTCCTAAAGTAACACAAATCTAACTCTTCATCGTTATGCAGATCCAGACCGGCTTCCGTGCCGTTCGACCATCTCTTCAATAACAGGAACTGTGGGTCTAGAAAACTGTTTTTGGGACTCAGTTTGATGTTCAAGTGCTTTTTCAAATGGACCAAGTCTTCAGTGTCGTGGAGCAGTGACCTCTTTCGACGCTTTGGTCGCTTCATATGTGCTATCTGGAATTCTGCATCTAGAAGGAATAAAAACAGTCTGCAGCTGTAGTTATGTGACTTATCTATACTGTTTTTAAGATTGCTTTTGGTATTCTTATGGAAAGAAATTCAAAATAATGTATGAGAATGACAGCGGATGTCTCTTCTTTTAATATGCAATAAATAATTTATAAGAATATAAAAAGTGTGTACTTAACAGAAATATAAATTCGTAAGATAGAAAAAGGCCATGAAAACGGGTAAGAACAATCTAAAATTTCTTAAGATTGTCTATAAGTATGCTCAATGCTCATTTATCTAACTTCTATAAGTAACTAATAGTTGTCGGGTCTTCTGTAATTTACTTAGAAAACGACGACACTGTTGAAAACAGACCTTAATCATTATTTTTGTTTTCAATTTAGTATATTTACAGATAAAATTAAGATTTATTTTAGATACTAATGTAAGAACTTACTCTTATGGTTCGCACCAAGAAGGAACACCTTTTCCGTTTCTGACAAATGTTGAAGCAGCTGAATTTTGTGTTCCTGCAACAATACAAAGTTATGTTTAAACTAGTGGCCTCCCATTGGTTGATCATTTGTTTTTGGAATTCGAACGTGTTAGCCATATTTGACTTAAGTATCTTTTCTATTATACTGACATTGGTTTTGGTACTCTTATAGAACAGATTTCCATGAATGTATTGGAATAACACATTCGGTCGCAAAATAACCATGTCACGTGACTTTCGTGCAGACAACTGTCATTCTTATATTTTTGGAACGAAGTTCCTTATTGCGCGTTGTGAAAGGGGGCTAGACGGAAAAAAATCATACGTAAAGTTGTAACGACACTTTTTGCTATTGTAAGCTATTGTAAGCCGTGCGGTATGCGCATGTTTCTCTGTCTGTCTCTCTCTCTTATAGAAAGCAAGCCAGATATAGATAGATAGATAGATAAACACTTTATTGCACACCACAGAATAAAAATACAAAAAAAGATGAAATAATGAAAACACAAACTTAGGAGTACAACTAGGCCTTATCGCTACATAGCGATTTCTTCCAGGCAACCAATGAAATGAAATGAAATGAAATGAAGGGCATGAAGGAATATTTTACATTGGATACGAGGTAGGTGGTGCTAGAATAAATAAATATAATAAACTACTTACAATAAATTACTTATAAGTACTAAATATAATAACGATAAAACTACGACAAAAATATTAAATACCTATACTTCGTTCCATCCGGGTGTCCCTTGACACCTCTCAAGTTTTTTTGAATTTCGTTCAATAAGTGTACCAAACGCAATCTTAGAAATGGAATACGTAAGTGATATGGCTGTTCTGGTCTTTGATTATTGACTATTAATTGGATTGGTCTTCTTTTCGCGATTCACAGGTTAGGAGGATGTAAAGGCAATGAAAACTATAGATAGACCTAGAGGCATTAACCTCGCCTACCGAATCGAATTGCAGGCAATAATGTATTGTTCTACCTGGTAGTATCGCCTGACTGCAGGGAAATGGCCTCGACACTTTTTGACAATGGCCATTTTTCACACGGACGGTGCCCAATCGAATCTAATGGTTGGCCTAAGTCACAAGACGCAAACGTGGTTTGCATTTTCATACTCTACCAGTACTGAGATATCTCCTGATTTTAAGTGATGATGCAGCCGAGATGTTATCATACCAACTTAGCAGGGGTAAGTAGCTCATTTCTAATTTCTACACAGCATCGCTCTGAAACTTACTCGCGGTGGCGTAAAAGGTGGTGCGTCTTTGCTGGTAAGTAAAGTCGTAACTAGCCAAGGCCTTTCGCCATACCAGACCATAACTCCAGTCATCATAGACACAATAATCTTTTAAGTCGGGGCCACTAAACAATACTTAAATGATTTCCTAACGACAAAAAACGAGTTTCTTGCCAGTACTTCTCGGTGCAAAACTGCTTTCCGAACTTAGATCTTGACATTTTATTAGTACGTGTAAGTTAGGCCTATGTGAACATGTTGATTTAGATTTGTTTTTCTGGTTTTTTAAGAGAACAAGACGTGCATCCAGCTTTATTGAACTCAAACCTTCCGGACTGGTTTTATTAGAGTGACTGTAACTGAAGGCGATGTAATTTCCTGATAAGATGTTGCTTCGCGTAAAACTTAGAAAAGCAATTTACAAAATGGGTTTCAGAGTCTATTATCGTAAAAACATACTTACGTTTGGTACTTTTAGTGAAATTATTCCATGGACTTGTTTATAAAGAGTAAGTATAAACCGTAAGCGCTGTTAATTTAAACTTTGTACCACAATCCAGTGCTACACAGACGTCAAAACTGCATGACGATTATAGTCTTGTTCCTTATTTATTTTACCAGCTTATCATAAACATGGGAACTTCCTACTTCCTCTACATTAGGAATATTTCTAGTGTTAACTATAATAGTCTCAAATGTTCTACAATTTTTTGAATAAAAACTTCATTAGGCGCGTTTTTGAGATAGGAAAAAACCATTAGACTCGCGACACCGTTACTGACACCTCCGATAGTGCACTTAGTTTGATTAGTTGAAAACCCAAACTCCTATAAAATAACACACAAAATTGTTCAAGTTTTCACTTAAGTTGCCACTCCCGGCTTACCACTTTTTTTAAAATTAGGTACTTATCCGGCAAGTCTGATAAATATATAAATAAGATTATGAATGATAACTGCATAATATTACATCTCGCACCCATTCATGGCAGCTATTTTCATTATTTTGACCCTGTGTGTTTGCACGCATGGCAAAAAATATTATATTCCAGTAATTTCATGGCAAAAGAGCATCTTAATGAGTTAATGACAATCATTAGGTACATACTAACGTTATGTGGCATGCTAACGTTTTATGTAGAAAAACTGTGCATTTTTATCAATGTAAGATCTGATTTAACCTGTTATTTCTGTAGAATAAGATGCTTGAATTTTGTTTTGACATTACACACATCGCAATCTAGCCCCACTGTGCCATAGCTTTTGTTATGGGTAATAGACCAGGGTCGATAATTTTTGAAACAAAAAAAAATTACAGTAGGATGAAACCCATTTGAAAAGGAGGGGAATATGATCAAAATGAAAGGAAAAATAAATTGTAAAACATAATATGGGACATAATAAGGTAAGTTTTCACCAAATTTCGTAGAAAAAAATTTTTTTTTGAAAAAGATATAAATAAAAAACCAAAAACTTGTTTTTTTTGAATTTTTCACCTAAATTTTGAGGTTACGTGAAAAAATTGCAAATACAAAAGTTGTAGATCTTTTTATTACCTACAACTTTGCCATTTAAATTTTTTCCATAGCACTTGTAGTTTTGCCGGAAATCAAGGAAAACCATTTTTTACACTTAAACCTCCCCTCCCCCCCTGTTCCCGAACTCGGATCGACCGTAATTTATTTTTCCTTTCATTTTGATCATATTCCCCTCCTTTTCTAATGGGTTTCATCCTACTGTAATTTTTTTTCGTTTTTTATTATTTTAAAGGGGATCTACCCTGGTCTATAAGTACTAGATAAGTATAACTGATCAATATACATAAAAACAACATATAGAAAACCACCTAGACAGTGAAAAACATTTATAATCATCAAATTCTAAATTAGCTCTCTAGGGAGAGGCTTGGGCAACCCTTCCAAGTTCAAGCAAACAACACCGCCAAGCGATTTAGCGTTCCGTCGCGATGTTGTATAGAAACCATTTTGATGTTTCACTTCCTTCCTCCTTTTAAATTAGTCAGCACATCTTCGGCTGTATCGTCACTTACCATCAGGTGAAATCACCAGTAACTTACTTACGTATAGAGTGAAAAAAAAACAGGCATATTAAGGCTCACAGTAGGTAAAGGTCTGCCCACGAAATTCAAATTTTATTTGAATTTTTGCAGTTTTTAAGTTAATAGTAGACTTGCGATAGTAAAATTGCGGGAATAGCAGTATCACATTCAAATATTTAAGAGATTATGTCTCCCAGCTCCCTAGCTCACAACTTGCAAGAAACCACAAAAAATTTGAACTTCGTGGTCAGACCCGTCATGATGTTAATCCTTCGAAATGACCCAATCTTTCAGTCGCAGACAAACCAACAATCCTATCTAAAATCACACGCAACAGTTTCAATTTTTTGTACCCTCATTTTGCAGGTTGCAGCCAGATCAAATTCATTTATAATCACTAATGCAATCGAGTAATAATCCGAAAACAGCGAATTATCCGAACGATTCGTTAACGCCATCGTTACGTAAAGCCAACCCGGGCGTAGCGAACACTTTCATTGTTTTACAGAAGCTGCGATCTCTTGGATCATTTGCAGGCGGTCTCATTATGCGAAACAAAACACGAAATGTATCACCGGCAAAGCAGGAACCCTCTAAAGATTTCACAAGAACGAAATTAATCACCTACGAGCATAGATATAAATATAATACTGACGGCTCAGCGCTAAAAAGTGTCAGAACCGAAAGAGAGATAAAACGCGAAAAGGGAAATCGCACTAAGTATTGCTAGTTGCAAGTAAAATAAGGCTGTATAATAATGCCTTAAGACATAAACTAGATACAATGTTTTAGGTTGTTTATAAAAATACACATACCCTTGTTTATATATAGGTTTTCTCGGGACACTTTTTTCGTGAATTTTGTATTACACCCGGGGTCCTTAAATAGTAAGTCAATGCCTACGAATCATAATATAAAAGCGATCCATAATAATCCATAGGATCCTTTTTCCTGTCAAAAACGCGTACTAGGTAAAGACGGTTCCATCCACAAAGACGCGCCCCACTCTGTCTATACGAATCGAATGAAACATAAGCGATTTTGACAAAATGGGGTGCGTCTCAATGGATTGGACTATCTATACTTAGCCTATTAGTAGTAGTACAATAGACTCCACCAGGGTCCAGGATGTAGGTACTTACGTATATTATTTCCATTTTTTGCGTTAGTGGTGTCCCTGTAATATCCCCGGGGACGAAGGTAACAAACTTTATGGATACTGTGGTCTCTGTTACCCAGAATGGCCAAGGGAACAGAATTTAGATTTGTCCCTTTAGCACTGCCTTTGGTTCTTTTTATGTGATCCTTGAGGAAATTCGAGGGTAGAAAATCGTGCAGGCGCGTTTCTGTTAGATTTCATCAACACCATGGCTTCTAGCAAAGCAATATGAACTTATGAACCTACATTACACAATTTGATCTGTAACTATAGCGTACACTTATATGCCCTTAACAGTGCGCACTGAGACCACAGTGGGTTACTGAACACACACACACACACACACACACACACACACACAGTGGGTTACTGAAATCGGTGTCAAATTTGTAGTAGCTTTCGAATTTTGAATATTATTGTTGTGAAAATAAACAGGGCAATCAAGCATCAAATTGCTATAGAAAATCTTTAAAAGGATTTAAGCATCTATCAATATTCAAATCGTGTTGTCAGCCCGTCAAGCGTGATACCATCAGAACCGAGCGTGACGGATTATGAATAGGTGTCACAATGTTCCTTCACTTCAATTGCCAAGGTGACCAATTGCATCTGACATTATAATCGCTATTGTGTGCGGAATTTGCGCTTTTAGTACCTACCCTCCTGTACGTATGCTGTCCATGACGATAGGTGGAGATACCTCTATGGCAATTTTAGATGTTGATCCCATAGATTTATCGTCGTCGCTCGCACTCCGACTAGATAGAGCCTTACCTAACAACGACAGCTCCGTGACTGCGGCAACTTTTTCCTGTAGTGTGAGTGTGTCAATTTGAAATTTGTATGGTGTGCGGATGCTGGTGTGCGTGAAAAATTGTGTGTCGCTACACAATTTTTCACGCACACCATCAGGCTCGGGTTTGCCAATTTGGGCAAAGTATTTTTTGCCGCACTTTTGAAGTTAAGGGCTCCCTCTTGGACCTCTAAAACCTGGTTGTTCCTTTGAAAAGGCAATGTATCTCACAAATGTTCGATAAAGGAGGGCTTTGTGGTTTTTTGCTTTTAGTTTTTAGTTTTGGTTACTGTCCTACACGGGCTACAAGCCACGTCGACTACTTACATCAGATCTTCCCCTTATTTCCTCATTAGCCAGTAGAGTTATGAGTTATGCAACCTGAAACTGATGGACTAACTTCTTCGTAAGGGTCCATATCTCCACGCCGCATAGAAGGCAGCTAGTGCTAACATTAGTCGAATACTTTACGGTTTAACCTTGGAAAATCCAAGTTGGAAGGCGCTGGATACAATTAGCGCAGGACCGTGCGGGAAGGAAATCATTGCAGGAGGCCTTTGTCTAGCTGTGGACGTCCATCGACTGAAACGAACGAACGAACGAACCCATCTTAGCTGTATGCCTCTGTTGAGCTCCTTTTCTTCCTGGCCTTCTTTAGCTAAAGTTATCGTCTGTTCGTCTTTACTGTTACTTAGTGGCTATCAAATAGAGATAGCAACCGCAAACTATCATCCAAGCACATTATTATCAGGTGTTTTATCTCGCATATTGTGACGTTATCTGTCACAGCATCTGGCGGTCCTTTGTTGCCGTTTAATTACAATTTAATTGCATTTAGACACAAAGGCGTTGGAATGTGTAATTTTCAGATGTTACGTGTATGCAAAATTGCTTTGTTAGCCGTGAGTTATATAGGAAGGAAATGTTTATTGTTTGATGAATTCTTAGCGTTAATTTTTATGAGTTATGGCATATTGAGATGAATAAATTAACTGTTGGCGGTTAGCCCGCGTTTTCCGTGTTCGGTTTTTTATTCCAATCAAGACCGTTTATTTTCTTCCGGGATAAAAAGGATTAAAAAGTATTCGGCTCTTCTGTTATAATCAGTCGCAAGTTTAAGAGTTTTTGACAACTTGTTGTTATCGGGTGGATACAAGTACTTATACTCTTTCCATTCGTTTACTTTCTCTTTGACACATGAAACAGATAGCGCGGGACCAAAAAGAGACCATTTCCCCTTATCTCTTTCGGTCCCTCTCTATTGCTATATCTGTTTCATGTGATTTCATGTGTCAAAGAGAAAATAAACGAATGGAAAGAGTAGGTATACTTATAATTTTGTTGGGTTAGTAGTTATAATATGTACAAAATTAAAATTTTTCTTTGTATAACTTGTTGTAATGAAAAAGATGTTGACATACAGCTTGCGTGATCACAAATGAATATAAGTACTAAGTTAGTTACTTTTGTTGCAGTTGATCTAAATGTACTTAATAGACCAGACTTTATAACTTAGCCTTAATTAACACAACTCTACCTTTAAAGTTATTTAAACAAATTGTTTTAACAGTTGACGTATTAGTGGCATGATGAATGTTCATTGGTCGTGATGTGGTATTGAATTAGGAGGTTCCGGGTTAGATTCAGTGAACGGTTAAAATGTCAAATTTTGTTAAAACTGGTACGTGTCGGAAATCGAACTCGGGATCTCAAGCTTTAGTACTACAGCACGAATTATATTATTATCTGCGGGTGAGAAGAACCTCCACCATGTCTTATGGGAGTGCGTTTTATTCGAGGACCTCCAGTGCGTACTGCTGGATAGGACCGTTCGCGAAGTTTTGGCCCAGTTTATTATCAGAATCAAGTCATCGTTGTACTTTTCAAAAAAATTGGTCAAGTACGAGTCGGGCTCGCACATTGAGGGTTCCGTACTATCACGATTAACGACCAATTGCGCGTTTTTGGTGTTGAGAACACCAAAAACGAGCAGAAAAATCACGTCTTTTGTATGAGATTCCACTTAAATATTTATTTTAGAATCTTTTGTATTTGTTGTTATAGCGGCAACAGAAATACATCATCTGTGAAAATTTCTAGTCTGTAATTATCACGGTTCCAGAGGTACAGCCTGGTGACAGACGGACAGACGTACGGACAGCGAAGCCTTAGTAATAGGGTCCTGTTTTTACCCTTTGGGTACGGAACTCTAAAAAGTCGAGTTCCCTTATTCCGAAGGTCGGAACTCATCATGTGATTACAAAAGGTCTCATTTTGCACCAAAATTGCATCGTTGAAGAGTAAAATAGTCGTCTTTTTCTTTCCTGACTGTACCACTTGTATGTGTAACCTGCACTCCTGTAATCTTGCTGTTACATAAGGCACCTAATAACGTTTTTGTGTATTTAGTAATCACCGTCTCAACTTGCGCTGTGCGACTCCCTCGCGACGTAATTGTTGTAATTGTTACGCCCTAATTGTTGACACACAGATAAAAGAAGTGAGTATAATCTGTTGACACCACACTATAGTGTTGTGTGCTATGAGCTGTTGTAGCTATGTTAATTTATCTCTTCTGCTTCTGCGATTGCTGTGGAGCGAAATTTAAGAAATGTTATGGGAATGACGTGTCTGATCGACAAAAAGCTCACGTGATTTATAGGTGACAACTGTCACTATCATAGATTTTTAAATTTCGATTTTTAGTTACATGGAGGTTAATATTTAGGATATTATGAAGTACTTATTATAATTAACCTTCATAATATTTATTATATTTAAATTCGCTCAGAAGCAGAAACACGAAGATCTCGACAGAAAATTTTCCCAAAAGTTGCTCGACAATCTTCATTTTTTTAATTTTATCGGAAACTCAAAATGGATGTAATTTTTTTTAATTGGTATCGGCAGTAATCATTTCCAAAAACGCTCAGATTTTTCTTTTAAATTTAGTTTTTGTATAAGTAACTAGGTCAATGAACGTTGATTTTCTTTCGTATTCTTCTGCAATGCTGCCTTTCGCACCCACCAACGTCATAAGAGCGAGAGGGACAAAAGTAAAAACCGTAATATTATGTGAACGTATAGGTACCTATAGCCTATCGATGTTTTGCAACCTACCATAGAGGAACAATATATTATGAATTCAATGTCCCTTTTGTATAATACATGGGCACAAAAACTAAAGCGTTACCGTGTCTAATGCATTGAATACTGAATACGGATTGTTTATGGAGGGAAAATGAACCGGTTTTCATGGGAAAGCGTGTGTTTAACAAGGTTTTTATATTAATGGAGTAAGTACCTATCAGTTTACCTATAGCGTACCTTGTAGTCCTTTAGTGAATATTTAGTTACTTATATTCAGTTTAAAAAATATGACACATAATATGTATATTTACCTAAAGAGGTCTCGTCTTCTCTCATATAACTACGTGATTTTTTGCTTGTTTTTGAATTTGGTAGTTTACTTAAATAGTATTGAGAATGGGTCTTGATAGTTTTGTTTTTTTTTACCCACAGGAAATGCCTGATGCATACCCCTCCGTCAGGGGACACGGAGGGGTTATGTGGGGCTTGCACCCACTAAAACCTGTGCTTTGCCACGACGGACCACGTTGGCGGGAGTACGGGATTCACTTGCCGCGCTCCCGCCAGGCCTCGACCCGCCACCGAAGCGGCAGATCCCGCCGCTGCTGCCGGCAGCCTGGCCGCTGCCGACCCTCCTGGGAGGCGCGTCCCGAACAGGTCGCGCCACCACCTCGGCCTGTCGGTGAAATTCGGGTGACGGATGCCAGAACCCCTTACGTACGTCACCCGCAGGCCGGCACCGGTCGCCGAAGGAAGGTGTTCGCACCCCAGCAACCGGCGCGTCTCCTGTGAGAGGGATGTACCGCCGTAAATATCCCTCTCGACGAGCGTTCCCCCCCCACTTCCGTGATTTTTTTCGAGGTTGTCTTCCTCGTAGTGCCCCGAAGGGACTTGTGGGCGTTTCCGCCCCCGCCTGTAATTTTTTAATGAGGTTTTCTTCCTCCTCCGGGGTAGGTGTAGACGTTTCGACACTGTGCCCTCTGCTGGGACTCAGAGGGACACGCGAAGAAACGTCACCTATCCGCCGGGCCAAGCTATTCGCCGTCGGTTATCAAATATCAATCGACGTTACCAGGGAGCACCGGCCCGTGCGCTACAGAGAGGCACCGTAGCACTCGGGCATTCGTGGAGGTTGCTTGGCGAGCCCCCTGGTCTTGATAGTACGGAACCCTCGGTGCGCGAGTCCGACTCGCACTTGACCAATTATTTTATTTTATTTTATTTGTGCGATCGACTGGTTTTTGTGACTTTCGTAGATTTGTCGTCTAGTTAAGGCTGCAGACCACTGCTACACAAATCTAGGACATTATGGACAGGCTCCGTCTACAAAATTAGCGTGACTATTTTTAATCTGTCAAGTGGCGCATAAGATGGCGTCTTGTAGGGTAGTTACTCATCATGGCGCCGCATGCCACGCAAGTTAGGCTAGAATAAATGAATGGGGCGTATCCATAGTTTTGTTATTTCTGTGCCACTGCTATTACAGTTTGCTAATCTGTTATTTAATACGCTAATCCGCGTGGCAGTGTCGGTTACGGTTTGTTACGGATTACCAAATTCTGGATTTTGTCCCTAAGGGCCCCACCATCACCCAACATAGCCCGCTTCATAGCACTAAACGACTTTGAATTAGTAGAGCAAGGACCCTAAAAGTCTTTTAATTCAAGTCAAGATAATTGCAGTTGTAAACGAAATTAATACAATAAGTTCGGTATTGGTTTTTGCCCTGTCCTTAAACGGGACAAATGGTATACAATTAATGTTAATGTAATCGGAATTTACACAGGAGTGGCCGACATTCTCAAAATTAGTTGCTGATAGATTTATAATTGAGAATTGAAATTAGGCGATTGCAGTGCAGTATGGCTGGATAGTTTTCAAGGATTTGTAGTACCTAACTAGCACCCTATTCGCTATTTTGGTTGCTCTTACAAAATAAAACCCAGTATGCTCATTTGACATACTTAGGCAGGTACATCCATCGAAGGTGTCATACTTAATGTTTATTATTACCATGATTTATCAATTATGTACAACAAAAAACAACAACGAAAAAAAATTTTACTTTTTTATAGAACAATCTGAATCTGCATTCCTTCGATAGAAGGATTTTTTGGGACATAACTATCGAAAAACTCTGACTTACGAGTTACTTACGAGCTAGGTCCCTGAAAGAGGAAACACAAACCATCCAACAGTTGAGCGAAAAGTCGAAAACTAATAATTAAGATGTTGGTCTAAGTTTCTATTCGAAATCAAAGTTGTAACCCGTGTAATAATGAAGTGATGAAATCCGTAACTTAAGTACATAAATAAATGTGGTTAAAAATGTTCCATCCCAAAAGTCTGACATGCTCGAACTCAATAGCGGAATTATAATAGGAGAGCACAGTTTGATAGTTCCACGTGGTTTGACCGTGTGCAATGATGAAGTGATGAAACCCGTAATGGTACGACGCGGACGCACAGACGGCATTGTTAATATTCATGGGTTGAAATGTTTGTATTGTAATGATAGTGTACTACACGGCGAAAGTGTTTAGGCTTGCGCTTGACAACAATCATGCCTGATGGAAAGCAATGATGAGCAGGACAGATTAATTTGTTTTGCTATAATCCGCTACTTGAAAAGATTCTGTATGGTACAATATGCAGGAACACTACCCACATGAAACACCACACACAATTTTCCAACACTTTCTTCGACGCACGTTACGTCCCGACACCGGGACATCCTCAGGAGATGTTGATTTCACAATTCGAAAACGTAGAGTCCTAATTGAATAATCGTAGTCTAATTGTGAAGTTAACATCTCCTGAGGAGGTCCCGGTGTCGGGACGAAACGCGCGTCGAAGAAAGTGTTGGAAAATTGTGTGTGGTTTTTCATGTGGGCAGTGTTCCTGCATATTGTACCATACAGAATCTTTTCAAGTAGCGGATTATAGCAAAACAAATTAATCTGTCCTGTTATGGATTTCAGCAAAATAACGCCTGCTTCCATTCAATAGCAATGATGAGGTCTAGGTTGTGGCGCGCTTGCCTAGAAAAAGGCTATTCACTCTTCTATAATTATTCACTCTTCTTTTGAACTGCTATCGATGTATATCTAGCACCGAGCACTAAACCAACTGGTATGTGATGTATAAGTTCGTAATGCTTATAGCCAAATCCTTGCTCATAATAATTTATTGTTTATTATAAACGCAAAAGTTTGCAAGTACCTATGTATGAATGTTTGTCACTCTTTCACGCAAAAACTACAGATTTGGCTGAAATTTTGAGTGGAGATATGAATATCCTCATTTTTTTTTTCAATATTAATAAATATAACCACCAAATGATACGTGACTAACAAAGTGAATGTAGTATACAATGATTGATGTGCACGCGCATATGTTTGCGGTAAAAACTTGTACAAACATACTCCGAGTGATTAAATCATGTTAACAGGTGACAAGGTCAATTATTCAATATTATAAGACTATTTGTAAACTAGCACTAAAGAAGTGGTACATTTGTGTATCAAACGCACTATAACATCACTTGATTTTCATAAGCTATAAATAATTAATCAACAAGAAATTGAAGACATTATATTGGTGAGATTGACACAAAATTCGGCATAGGTATAAGTATAATGATCAAGTTTCCAAAGATTTCTATAAAATATAAAGTATAAAATGTAAAGAAAAAATAATTATTCTTTTTGCCTATACATTATTTAATTACTGTTAAGTTACTGTGTTTTTATATTTTAAAAAAAAACGGAATAAATTATAAAGAAGATGTAGAGATGCAGTTATTAAGACTTTGCACAGTGATATTGATGGGACAATTGAGATTTGAGAGCAAGTACCTACATAATTAAATATTTATTAGACTTTTAATCTGATACCTAAGTTACTAAAATCAAAATACATAGATAAAAGATTGAATAGAAATTAATATCAAAGGTACTTGACTGGTAGTTTACTTCGGAAAAGTCGCAAATTTAGTAAACTTACCTAATAATTTAATCGTTATTTAATACACATGTGGATAAGGTGTAATCATTCCTAACTCTTTTGTAATACTCTGTAGGTCAGGTATAACATATTAGTACTGATTAATTTTGTCGAACTTAGTAGGTACCTAAAAAGTATATAAAAATAGGCATCTAAAAACCTAGTTCTTGTTAAAAACTGAAAACCGTTAGAAAACTTATTCCAATGTCAATTACAAAATGCAAAACAGTTGCAAAATTAGTTTTTAGATCGATGGAATGCACCGATTGTTACCAAGGTAAACAGTTTAACTGCTTACTTATTTACGAAACTCAGTAATAACTGGACCAAGTCAAACTACTTGGAATTCGGTTCGCTTGAATATTTTATGTTAACGAAGGAAAATTTACTTACCCAAGCAGAATTACTTAGGTAGGTACTTACCTATAGAGACAATATAGCTTCGACTAGCATTGAATGGAAGCAGGCGTTATTTTTCAGAAATCCATAATTAGCAGGACAGATTAATGTGTTTTGCTATAGTCTGCTACTTGAAAAGAATCTGAAGGATCCAATATCCGGAACACCACTCACATGAAACACCATTGGAATGATCGGAATATGCTTCCATCTTCTCACGTAAAAATATGTAGGTACCTAATATATTTCATACTTTATAAGAAATCTTGTATTATAACAATGTCATTTTTTAAAAGAGCAAGTGCCGAGTTTTTTGCCCAGTTCTTCTCGGTGCAAACCTGCTTTCCGAACCTGGCGGTAGAGTTTTGACTTTTCATAAAAGCTTATTATTTAGGCCTATGTGAAAATAAATATTTTAATCTTAATTTTCATTCACAAGTCACAACACACAATTCTTCCAATATTTTCTTCGAAGCACATAGAGCGCGACTTTTCGGTTTCGCATTGTGAAGTCAATATTTCCTGTGGATATCCTGGTTTCGGGACGAAATGTGAGTAAGGGAAGAAGTGTTCGTGTTAAATATGGTAACAGTCAAACATCATATTTAAAAATGAACCCCCATTCACTACATATTCTTTCAACGTGTAAGCGTAAACGGCTGGCGGGGCGTTCTTTTTAAACGACTGCCCAAAAAAGGAGTGTAATGTTTTTAGGGTTCATGTATGTATGTATGTGAGTTTCTTTATTCCACCATAACCTCTGAACGGCTGAAGAGATTTGGACATAACCCATATTATGTATCGTTAGAATCCTTACATCATTCCGAGTAACATAGGCTATTTTTTTGGAAAAACTCGTTTTACTACAGGGCAGTCATGTTTTTTAATTTTTTAATTATTTACTTGTTTAGATTAGATTAGATCTAAATATATTAACAACGTAGGTAAGTATGTCTTGTCGTGAGCATGCCGAGGTCTTAAAGGTCTAGAAACAAATTGTACCTAAAACTAGTCCACGAAAATACTAGTTTGTATATGCGGTGTTGCGGCACGGGTCTCAGGTGCGTTGAAATGCGTTGAATGCTATTGAAAATCTAAGTTGTTTTTGCTTGATAAAATTATCATTATCAATATAACCAATGATATAATACAATATCTATAAGCAAATATATTATCTACAATTAATCTTTACCTACGCAAATTGAAAAATCGCTTACTCCGACACCTTCAAAACTTACCTAAAGCCTACATTAATGATCAAATAGATGATACCATTTCATTAGTAGGTTGCCCTTTTTTGATTGCCCGCAAATCTTATAAAATAACTAGCTGACCCGGCAAACGTTGTTTTGCCATATTTAAATTAATTTTTCACAGGAGTCAGATGGCTGATTCTTATTCAGTTTGTTAGTTAGTAACCTCACTGGTTTATTAAGTAAGAAAACGTTATGGCGTTATAGCGGCAACAGAAATACATCATCTGTAAAAATTTCAAGTGTCTACCTATCACGGTTCACGAGATAGGTACAGATTGGTGACAGAGGGACAGACGGACGGACGGACGGCGAAGTCTGTGGTAGGGTCCCGTTTTTAACCGACTTCAAAAAAATAAGGTGGTTCTGTATTCGACCCATATGTTTGGATGTATGTATGTTTGTCCGCGATTATTTCGCGTTTGGCTGAACAGATTTTGATGCGGTTTTCAGGAAAGTATTTATTACATTCTGAAAAAGGGTTTAGTATATTAACCGTCTTAAAAAAGTCGTCTTGTCAGTTTGATCGATACGTTTGTATTTAAGTTTGTCCATGATTATGATTTAAATCTCGAGTTCAGCGAAACCGATGTTGACGTTTCTATTTTTGTTAGGTAGCCCATACATTAGAGGTAGTGTCATTTCAATTTGGTCGAGATCTAATGAATATCAACCAACATATTATCATACCAACATTTTAGTTTAGTTAGAGTCTGAACAGCGTGCTCAAAATGATTTGCGACTGCGAATTTCGCACAGACTTCAAGAACTAAATAGTTATACCTACCCAGATATATTAGAAAATTGAAATATCATGTGTTTTGATTGGGATTTTTTTTGTTATTTATTTTTATTATCCTTTGGGTACGGAACCCTAAAAATCAGACCAGGTGTGGTCTAGCGCAAACCCAGCAATTATACATAACAATATGATATAATTATAGTACTTGCAACTGCCTTAGGAATATGAAGATGCAAATTGGTCAAGGTCCGAAGATAACAATCAGAAATGGATATTTGGTCGTATGTGGTAACCGAGACGGACATTACTCAAGCTAACTACTGGAGGCAAGTTTTATCCTTATCTAAATTACTTATAAAATTGTTTAATTAGGACCTGCTAGCTGATAACTTAATAATATACTGAAGACTGCAGTTTTGCGAAACATTTGCTTATGAATGGTAAGGACTTCTACTATTTATGGCCAGTATTTTGTTTAGTCAAGAACTCGCATTGACAAAAAAACTGGCCAAGTGCGAGTCAGACTCGCGTACAAAGGGTTCCGTACCCAATCATTATCCATTATAAAACGGCAAAAATATCACGTTCAGTATAACTTAGTCTTTCAGTATAACTTTTGTAACAGCGGCGACAACAGGAATACCTACATTAATATCTGTAAAAATTTCACCACTAACTATCACTGTTCAAGAGATAGGTACAGCCTGGTGACAGACGGACGGTGTAGTCTTAGTAGATGACGCCGTTTTTTACCATTAGGGAAGAGAACGGAACCCTAAAAAAATTTTCTTATAAAAACAAATGTTATTTCGATATACATAATATATACCATTCTATATCTAAACGGGACCAAATTCAAAAAATGTATGGGAATGACGTATTATTCGATGTATGGGAATGACATTTATCCTTTAGACAAATTGATCACGTGACTTATCGAAGACACCTGTTATTCTCATACATTTATCCATTGCAGTGCGTTCTTCGCTTATACCTCAGATTTCCTCGTATAATTTACGCAAGTAGGTATAATAATATAGCGATCCGATCCGTTACAAAAAGCCTCCACGGCTAAATAATTATGTAACTGACTGTCGACTTGTTATAATGTCCGGTGGACAGGTTACCTTACGCGGCCAGCGGTCAATGACACTGTCGCTTGCAATTGCAGATGTGCAGCGAAAGGCCCGTGGTACACCTAGATTTGTTCTATAGTAGTGTTATTATCTCGCTGCAGACTCGGTCATAAATCACACAACTGAACAAAGAACAACAAAAGCGAAACACTCTAATGATTTATGACCGAGTCTGCAGCGAGATAATAACACTACTATAGCTACAAATTACAATCATTTTTTATACGAGAGAATTATGAGACGAGCAGACCTCCCTTCTTTTTTGACCTCCCTTTTCAGAGTTTGATAATTTATGAATTGGCTCAGGTCAGGTCTGGTGGGAAGCTTCGGCCGTGCGGCTACCACCCGCCAAGCTATTTTGTATAGAAACCGTTAGGGTTTAGTTTACCTACCTATCCTTTCCAAGTTAGTACGATAACATCTTTGGCTGCATCATCACCTACCATCAGGTGAGATCGCAGTCAACTTACTAACTTGTTGAGTGTAAAAGACGTTCATCAGATGTAAAGTGATACCCATGCCATGGCGTTGTGTTGCAATGAAGTTTTGTGTATCGGAATAGTATAGGGAGTATAGGTAAGTAGGTACCTAGTATGCTTACATAATTAATTAGGTACTTAAGTATAATAATGCGACATTGCGGAGTACAGACAAACCATTAATATTTCAATTATTATTGTGTGCATATTAGGGTATTCATTCATATGTATTTCACGGACAAATTAAATTATACCTACGGAAACAAAATTAAGAATAAACTAGGAAACAAACAATGACCTTATAGTTTCACAAATTAGGAAAACATAAGGAAACCCGTTTTTAGGTGCTCTATGATAATATGAATCCCCTCTGAACAAACTTCCAAGTGAAATCAAGTTGAATCCAAAACCAAAATATAGAAAATTCTCTGCAGGTGTGTAATTCTCTTCCAATATCGTGTTTCAAAGACATACTCGAGTATAGTTTTAATTTTTATAAAACCTCTGGCTCCATGTAACTTTCCTTGCTTTCTAACATTTTTTTTTTGGAAATTGGAACGCAGGAAGAAAATTTAAAAAAAAAATGTGTAGAAATACAGTTTGTCTGTGCAGAAGTCATGTAAGCTATTTAGCTGTCGGATATGTCATTCTTTTTTTTTTATTTAGTCCACAAAACTGACTACAATTATAGCAAGTTGGTAACTTAATTAAATTCTCTATGGTATATGGCATGTCTCAACACCCATATGGTTTTTGTCCCACAGTTGGACACTGGTCTACTCTCAGTATGAGAAGGGTTGGACCTAATCCGCCAGGCTAACCAAATGCGGGTTAGCGGACTTTACACACCTTTGGTGAACATTATAGTGAACTCTCATGTTCCTTGCAATGTTTTCCTTTACCGCTAAGCAAGTGATATTTAGATTCCACGTATGTACATAACTGTTATAGTCTTATACATAGATATGATAGCAATATTCCTTCCTCAAGAGAAACCCTTCAAGAAAAGAGTGAATAGGCATTTTCTAGGCAAGCGCGCTCCAACCTAGACGTCATCATTGCTTTCCATCAGGCATGATTGTCGTCAAGCGCAAGCCTATCTTCAATAAAAAAAAAAAAATAGTTAATAGACTAGGTGTGCACGCAGCTGTATATCGCTATTCGCTAATAGGAATGCGACGTTTCCTCGCTCTTCCGAGCCTCGATCACACGGCTTGTGGACACGCACCATTATAATCGCATTTTTTACGTTTTTGCTTTGACAATCTTACCAGCGTACAATATTAATCCGTGACTTCGTTTGCGTGGAAGAATTTATTTCTCGGAAGTATTCTGTTTATTTATTTAGAAAAAAACAGATGTGAACCTGAGGATGAGCCCATCGGAACATTTTAATAAAAATACTATCGCACTAACGTGGAAGGGATAAGTAAACGCACCTCTTACTGTTTCTACGCAGCATTGCGTCGGAACGCTATCTAAATTGTAGTGCGTCTTTGAAGGTAGGTAACTAGCCACGACCGAAGCCTACCACTAGACCAGACCCAGGCAAGTATTCTGTAAAATTGACACTTCCAATGAAAATCACTGTTGTCTATGGTTCGTTATACACAGAGTGATACGAAAATAATATTTTGTGGCAAACCTTCAATAGATTAAAAATAAATGTCAAAAAAGCTCGTTGAAGGTCTCTGATAGTCCAGTCAATAAAGGAGTTGTAGAATGCATGAGAGGGGACCTAAGTGATTTCTTCTGAAACTTGTTCAGGGTACTTAGGAAGTTAACATACTAAAAGTCCTGACGTCTCGGAGGTGAGCCGGAGTGGGGAGGGGGGGAAGGTACCACTTTTGGGTTTTTCACTAATATCTCAGAAACGGTGCGTCATAGAAAAAAAAATCTTGTAATAAATTAAAGCTCACAAAATTATCTAAAATTTTGGTCTTATTCAATTTTGCTGTATTCCTAACCGTTTCCGAGCCACACGCTCCAGAAAAGTTAATACTACAAAAAAAACCTTATCATATAACTATTTATTAATTTTAGATCAACTTAAATTACAAAAAATTAGAAATTTATCTAGACTATTTAAGTTTTCATCCTCTTAGGTCGTGAGGGACCTGGCAAGGGTTCTTTTCCATGGTTGATGGCATCCTCATCCTCAGTGGTGGCATCTTCATCCTCATTGTTGGAAACCTCATCTTCAGTGGGGGGTAGTTCAGGTAGTTCTTAACGCTCAAACGGCTGGACAAATCTTGATAAAATTTGGTATGGAGGTAGCTGACACCCTGGATTAACACATAGGCTACATTATATCCCGAATTAATGTTCGCGACATAATCAAATTCGACGCAGGCCAAGCCGCGGGTGGATGTCTAGTGCTGAATAACTATTTGTTTTGTTTTATCAGGAGCGTGTGGCTCGGAAACGGTTAGGAATACGGCAAAATTGAATAAGACCAAAGTTTTAGATAATTTTGTGAGCTTTAATTTATTACAAGATTTTTTTTTTCTGTGACGCACCGTTTCTGAGATATTAGTGAAAAACCCAAAAGTGGTACCTTTTCCCCCCCTCCCCACTCCGGCTCACCTCCGAGACGTCAGGACTTTTAGTATGTTAACTTCCTAAGTACCCTGAACAAGTTTCAGAAGAAATTGCTTAGGTCCTTCTCATGCACTCTACACCCCCTTTTAGGTTATTCATTGACTGGACTATGAGTGATTATCACTGAGATACAGAATAAAGGACCTGAGCGAATTTAGAAATTATAAACTTCTAAGGCGGCTTGTGGCGAAAATTAAACCCGCGACCTCCCTCTCAAATCCGAGCGCGCACCCACTACACTAGAGAGGTCATCTCAGAAATCTCCTCAGATTTAAACCGTCAGGTTGCTGATGATAATGACTTGGCAAACAAAGTTCAAAACAATTCTCCCGCTCAACAGAGCGCATCTGCTCACGACACCGTATAGTTTTGTCAACAATTACAGCTATACCAGAATTATTTAATTATTTTGGACAGCTTTGCTTGGAAAGTATTTCAAAATGTTGCCGTCAAGTGTCAGCAGAGAAGTTCTGTATTTCGGATCCCAAGCTCGGATAGTTTTGGACACCCGCAACTCTCGCCATAATTATGTCTCCATCCATGCGGATTGCACAGACTTTATTAAAAGTTTGTGCAATTCGCGGATGGCTAATACATCGCTTTGGAACGAAATTCAAAAAATGAATAACAATGCGGTTTGTTCAGGGATGACGGTAAGAGGCCTGACGGGATGACGATAGTACCGTGGTCGATGGGGCGTGCCATGGTGTGGGATGCAACCTGCGTTGATACGTTGGCTGCATCCTACTTACCGAGCACGTCCCAAAGGGCCGGTGCAGCTGCAGAATCCGTACTCAGTCATTTGTAAGGACTACGATTTTGCGGCGCTTGCGTTTGAAACGCTGGGCCCATGGTCAATACTAAAAAATTCATCAATATAGTATCCCAAAAATTGGTCCAAGCGTCTGGTGACCCGAGAGCTGGCGTTTATTTAGCTCAACGGCTAAGTTTAGCCATACAAAGAGGAAACAGCGCCAGCGTCTTGGGCCCTATGCCCATAAATGATCAGTTGGATGGTGTATATATTTTGTAAATATTATAATTTATTATTTTAGCCATACAAAGAGGAAACAGCGCCAGCGTCTTGGGCACTATGCCCATAAATGATCAGTTGGTTGGTGTATATATTTTGTGAATATTATAATTTATTATTTTTTTATCATGTATTTTAAGTTTAGATTTATTTTGAGTCCCTTTTTTACCCCCCACTATGACTTACGCTAATTATAAGAATGCGTAGAGGTCATATTTTAACGATCATACATTTTTGAATTTCTTTCCATTTCCATCTTTTTAGCGTATCGTTAAATGCCATATGGCTAGATTTGGATGGTGCCGGAATTTCTCGTAATGTTATTATTCGACTGAAGTACATTATTTCATATTTCTAATACGAAAAAAGCTCTGCTTTGTGATCATTCAGATAGAGGTATAGTGGAATCTTTTCACATAGACAAAAAAAGCAATTTCCAAACTTTTCCACTCTTGACATTGTCTATGCTCTGTTTGTCACGCGGGCGAATAATTCGGTGTTCACACGCTCGCTGCTCCGCAGTCGACAATCACAAACTATTAAAAAAAATAGTACATTTCGATACTAGTGCGGAAAGTATGTCATTTCTGCATGAGTCCTGTTTTGTTCTTTTGTTTGTTGAGTAAACATTAGAGACACTTGGAAATTAAAATGCATTTAATCCCTTTGCGAAAAAATAAAACAAGGAAAGGAATAATTCATCATTGAAAATAATCAGTTGTTTGCGCGGAAGTCACGTGATCTATTTTGCGAAAGATTATGTCATTTCCATACATTTTTTGAATTTCATTCCATAAACAACTTATAATGTTCATTTTACTAGACTAGTTAATGTTTGTTTCAATAGTGATAAACATTTGCAAATGCCCTATGTCAACAAAATCAGCCGGGTGTGCTTTTTAATTTAACACATAATGTGTTGCAAAGTGATAATTTTAAACAATTTCCTATCACAGTACCATTTAAATCCGACACATTATTAACTTCCAACCCACATTGTGCGTGTCTTTCACAGCACTATCTTAGCTACGATAGAGCTGAGAACTATGGGAGTCACATCAATAAACTTTCTGTTACACAATAGTCACACAATAGACGCTGAACCAGTTTCCTACCGAGATGGTATGGATAAGGGGATAATACATACAGCACTACATTCTACATTATGGTATTCTGTGATCCTACTAAGTTGACAATCTTGCAAGCACTTCGCATTTCGGCTACATGAAAGTGTTCGGCCGCGACTAGTTAATTATCTAGCCAAGTGACTGGCGTAAACGATTCTTTATTTTTCCGTAAGCCATTTTTATTTTTTATTAGTTCCAAATCTGAGAAACTGCAGAAAATATTCCTACAGGAACATATAATTATGAAGTGAATGGAAATATTGAAACAAAGTTTTTATTAAAAACATGTATACCTCCTTACCCCTTATCACAGTTAAAACCTCTTATATGTATTTGTATAAGAAAAACGTGTGATCATGGTTATCGGTAAAAATCGGTTTTTGCGGTCAAGGCTCAACTTCAACTATAGAAATTAAACTCATAAATAACCATAACCAAGCTTAAAAAGGCTTCAGTGATCGGCGTAACATTAACCACAGTTCAATAGCACGGTTCAGTTATAAAAACAGCTTCATCGCTCTTGTAAAAACATCATTGTGGTTAGCAAATAGCGGTTAAAGCATTATTGTAATAATTTCACTTTAAAAGCGTGTCGTCTTTAGTGAAAACAGTTTTTTGGAAGGTAGAAATAACAGTTTTGTTTTAACACCTTTGTAGCTAGAATCAAATTATTTTCGTATTAAGTAATTGAAACTTTTCAATTCAGCTTATGAGGTCAATCTCAAGTATCTAATATTTTAAGATTTTGGAATAGCCGTATAATATTGCAATTTGTCTCTAGTTTTAGATATTTTGTCAACATATTTTATGTCACTATATCCTTTTATCAATACAAATAAGGTCATTTAAATAAATGACTAAACATAAACTTTCATTCAAAAGATTTAAATCATTGCAAAATACATAATATTTAAGCAGTAGAAAGTGACCAAATTTTATAGTCGTGCTACTACAATATACATGATAATAATAATTATTTTTATACAGTTGACGCCTTAGCATTTAAAATTGAACATCGAACCTAAAACTCTTGATCCATAGTCGTACATCCAAACTTTCAGACCACTGAGACACTAATTTTATAATTATTTATTATGCAGTAAGTAATTCAAGTTTTTCGATTAAGATTATTTGTATGAAGAAAACGTAAAATGCTGTTTTTGTGCTCAGTTTTCATTTCTTACCATGAACACTTCAAACGTTTAAATCTTCAGGCGATTTTATATAGGTACATAAAATATCTTAGAAAAGGTAAAGTTGTGAATTCATTAGAAAGAAAACTAGGTATCAAAGTATACAGTGTGTTTTTGAAATCTATTACTATTTACTGATTTATCAACACTTAATTGAATCCACTGGATGAATCTCGCTCGATTTTGGCCTGCACTTAATTAGGTAGGTACCTACTAAATATTATGCTTAGAGTCATACTTTAAGAAACGATTCTTGAAAATTCTACCCCTCAGTTGGTAAAATAGTGTTCACGTCGCCACACCCTGAAAAATATTCAAGACCAATACAAAAAAAAGTAGATAGATAGATAGACAGATAGATAGATAGATAAACACTTTATTGCACACCACAGAATAAAAATATAAAGCAAGAAATAATCAAAACGCAAACTTAGGAGTACAAATTGGCCTCAAGTACCTACCTCTTATAATACCATGCATACCCAACTCAAAAGGTGGATCCGTTTGAATTAATCATTTCCTCAAATAAAAAGGTCATAACTTCTACAATTAAATTCTGAGAAAAATAACGACTAACGTAAATTTGCCCATAGCCCGGTCTTAATTAACATCACCCTGTATATCATGAGGTTAATATTAGAAACTGCTTGTCCACTCTCCACGCTATGATGTCCGATACGCCACGATTGTGCCGAGATGAGATGACGAGATATAATTTACATCTGCTACAAGTAACTGCTTCCACACTACCGGCTACCTGCTGATGCATCTAGAAAGCTGTATCAAAAGTGATATTGGAATTTCTTTTACAATGCGTAATTAGAGGCTGAGACGTAAGTGCCGGGACACACAACGTCGGTGGTCGGTTTTGGTTGCGTAGCGCGTCTCTCGATTTTCTATTTCAAAATAAAATATCTTTATTTCACCCTTGTTAAAAAGTTTACAGTAATACAGTGGGAACCATATTTTTTTTTCAAAAAAATAATAGCTTATTTGTTATTCTATCTCTATGCCCAGCTTAATCAGTTCATTAGTCTAATGGCATATGACGGTTGCTATGAGAAATGAATTAAATGAGCGCGTAATTTATCGCTTGACGAAAGCTTCTGCTCTGCGTGCCGAATGCAAATAAATAATTAAAACACACGACGGCCCTGTTGTAGTACGACTTTTTCCAAAAAAATATAGCCTATGTTACTCGGAGTGATGTGAGGATTCTAACGATATCCCACCGATATCCCATATGTCATAATCTCTTCAGCCGTTCAGAAGTTATGGTGGAATAAAGAAATTCTCATACATACATACGTGAACCATAAAAACACTCCTTTTTTGGGCAGTCGTGTAAAAATTAATTCTATACAGGTTGTCATTTAAAAATATCAAGGGAACGAAGGTGTGTCCCGACACTTTTTAAAGACAGAAAATGTCTTATGCATAATTGCACACCCCTCCTTGCCCTCTCTAGAAATTGTTCCGCACTTGGCCCATTGGCGGGAATAAGGGATGCACTTTCTTGTTACTGAGCTGTTACTGAGCTCCCGGCAGGTAACGTTTTATAAAATCCGCAGGTTAGTTTCGAATAATAAAAATTATAATATTAAGTATATTATTATAAGTTACTTAAATTATGCAATAAATTCGATATCCTGTCTTTATGTAATAACATCACAATTTTGAGTGTTGACCTATATTTTATTTTATTACGGGAAATGCTAAGTAATTAAATATTATTTTAGTATGACATTTTAGTTATAACTGACTCACTAAAATACCATAAACCAGTTAAACGACTTAAAATAGTAATTTTCGCGTTAATAATACATTTGGAGATGGTAGAAAATGATCTAAAAATTAAATGCCAAGGTTTAGTTATTTTAATACTGATAGAACTGGATATTGATAATACCTAATATTTACGAGTAGGTATAATAATTAACTAGTAGGTTGAGCGGCGGCGCGGGCCACATGTGGCCCGCGTGCTGTCTTCCCGCCCATAAAAAATCCCTTTAAAATTCCCCTTTCAATTTCTATGAAAAAATAAATTCCGCTATTATTGAATTTTTTTTGTCCATCGAATAGACCTTTGGGTCCTGATCACTTCTTGTCAGGCAACCGTTCTTCCATCTTTTATACTCTTCGAGATATTCTCGAAATTCGTTTGGCGGCCATTTTGAATCCGCCATTTTGAAAATTTTTTCAGCTCGCTGCCAATTGGATGACGTTTCAAATGACATTTGGTCGAGCACCCCCCACCTATCTGCAATACCCTTGGCTGTGCTCTTCACCCGTCTTCGATATCCTCAATCAACAGCTCTCTCCGTATTTTTCCTCCGAATGAATTTTTCCCTTATATACGAAATGGTCATTGAAAAAAAAATCATACAAAATTGTTCAGGAGAGGTGATCGCTATTATACAGGTCAATTATCTTTCGTCCCATCCATGCGTTTTTAAAGATTGCTGTTGCAGTTGCATCAAAATGCAGCCAAAGCGGCAGTAACTTGGAATTTCAAGCTAGAATAATAACCTTTATAAAATATGAACTCTGCACAGGTCGTAAGCGCGAGCAATGTGGCGTGGGTTAGCCATCAGGTTTTGACTTTAGGTATCAGCACAATAGTTAAGTTATTAGCGGCGTGAAATGAAAACAAAGCTCGCGTGGCTTGTGCGAGTAACTTGCTCAATCAAGTCATGCTCGCTCAGGGTTCAGGCGTGCGCATTCTATAGCGAAGTACCTTTCGCATTCTTCGAGTTATAAACACAATCATACCTAATATTTTCAAAAATACGTGATTTCTGCACGTATCCGTTACATTTGACGAAACCAAAAACACACTCCTTTTCGCACTCCTGAGGTTTCAAGTTACTATTTAGGTGCCAACTCAGAGTGAACCTTAAAAATATATTAGAATAAGAGAAAATATACTAGCTGAAATTGAAACAAGATTGATTTCATTAAAATTCAGTTTCATTCCAATTCTGTTCAATTGCTTTATTTTTTAAAAGCCACGACTTAGTACGTAGGTCCAAGGGATTAATAATGCTTTTTTATGTCAATAATAATCAATTAGGTAAAGATTAGGTAAGTAGGTAGGTAATAAGAAATAACAAGCTTTATAGTTCCTATATTGTTAGTTTAAATATCCAACTGTATAACATATAATATTAGGTATACATTTTTACATGTATAATTAAATTAAGTACCTATACCATGCAAATACATCTAATATGTACTTATATAAAATTCTTGAGTCACAGTGTTTTAACCAAACTCCTCCAAACTCCTCTGGTTTTAATGATTTTTTTTGTCTACATTCGGTAGGTCTGATAAAAGATCATAAGCTTTTTTTTTCATAAACCTACCCCTGAATGCCAAAACAACGTTTACCCAGTACCATGTACCATGCAAAATTATAGATATATAAACAACAATAAATAACTGCATGGAAGAGTTGTGCGACGGTACTTGACAATAAAGTTGGTTAAAAATATTGTAGTTACTAAAGTTACCAAATATTTTCCACGAGTTGTAAGATTTTTGCGTTTAAAGCGGCCATTAAAAAGTCACGAACCCCATCTCTGTACGTAATGGCATCGCGTTGTTTTGTTTAACGAGAGATTTAAGATTAACATTTCGGAAACTAATAATCGGAAATTTTAACTATTAAGGTGAGATAAACGCCTTGGCCCGTCAAATCCTTATTTTTTTCGCAATGTGTAAATTAATACGACAAAGTAGACTTATCACATTAAAATAGGGGTATCCATAGAGGTCCAAGAGGGAGCCCTCGACTCCAAAAGTGCGGAAAAAAAAACTTTGCCCAAATTGGCAAACCCAAGCCGTCGCTACACAATTTTTCAGCACACTATGCATTCTCACACCATACAAATTTCAAATTGACACACTCACACTACAAAAAAGTTGTCGCACTCACGGAGCTGTCGTTGTTAAAGTCAGTTTACTTGGGTAAATTAAAAGGTAGTTGAAAAGTGGTATACCACTTTTCAACAAAATTATTTTACAGTGATGCTCTATAGAGCAACACTGTAAAATAATTTTCGATAAATCGAATAATTTTGATACTTTGCATGAAAAATGTACTTGCTAATTTTTCTTACAAAATACTTACACCTCAAAATTAGAATTTCTTACTTTTCCCTCTGAATATTTTTTTCTGCAAATTTTCCTGTTCTTCAAACTCCAAATTAATTATATTTATGGCGCCCGTCACTCGCAAAGTTTCACTTGTTTCGTTGTTTCATAAAACCACACAATGTTAGTTTTATTTTTATTGTTTACTTATTTATATACATTTAATTCAATAATATTTATACTTTTAACATACTGTTCATAATATTATTAATATGTACTGACTAGTGACAAATACAGAAATTAAGTAATAATTAAGTATCAAACAAGATTTGACGTTCTACAGAAACAGGAAGTATAGTGTTGCCCGATTGCGGTTTTTAATTTTCTTCAAATTATCCAAGTAAACTGACTTATTTAACAGACTCTAGGGCTCTATCTAATCGGAGCGCGAGCGACCCATAAATCTATGGAAGTACCTATCATTTTCACATGATACGAGTTTGAAGTGAGTAACTTATTTAGAAATAAATTCTTAAACTGGACACTTTCAACTTTCAAGTAAAGATTCTAATACCTAATATAAATCTGTGAAAATGATTCTCCCATATCCACAGTTTTACTTCTTTGTAGTTTGTTTTATTAGTTTAGAAATTACAAAAAACTGACGTAATAGCTTGGAGTTAAGCTGCTATCGGTATGATACCTGCAGTAAGAAGCGTTTAAGCATGAGATATTATGTATGTCAAAACTTTCATACAGTTTAGTGCTCTTCCAGCAAAAGCGCCACACCCATTGCAGCGCACGCTAGGCACGATCACTGAATAATGTCAGTAGTCTATTCACTATTGCCAAGATTAGATTAGAGTCGTTAAAGATATCATCGTTCACGTAATCCTAGAACGTGCAGTGAATTGGGATCACCTCGTTTGCGTCACCGATTTGTCTTTCATCAACAAAAATCTCTGTCTTTATCATTTGTAGATATTCCAATCCACGAAGACGCGCCCCACTCTGTCAAAATCGCTTATTCGATTGGTATGGAGTTGGACAGAGTGGGGCGCGTCATCGTGGATTGAAATATCTATACTAGGACGCCCGTGGCTCCACCCACTTTTTACTCCTCACCCGCGTTTTTTTCACACATGCGAGTCGCGAGAGTCTATATTTTAGTCCAGGGTTTAATTTATTTCCATTCCAAAATTGAGCCAAATCGGTTCAGTAGCTGCGACGCGAAGGAGTTACAAACATACACACATAACACAAACTTTCGCTTTCATAATATTAGTGTGATGATTATATCCTTAAAAAATGATCTAAGAGACCATAATAGATCGATATTTTCTGATTTACATATTACATAATCTATTATGCTCTAAGAATGCATAATAAATAATTTAATCATTGTTTTCTCTGACCTCAATACCATAACAGAGATTTGTTCTATTTATTCCTCGTATAAGGTCAAAGAACCAGTATAATATTATTTCAAACGCTCCTTGACATAACATGTTTAGTGTTTACTATCTGTTCAATTAAAACAAGCTATTCGTTACTACAGGTACCACTCCTACTTTAAACATTAAGTATGGAGTCGAAAAAATTATCTAGTGCGAGTCGGGCTTGCGCTCTGAGGGTCTCGAATTTTCAGTTAACCACCTCTACCCCGTACCCGCCATAATCAAAAACATGCAGCTTATGACTTATTACGATACGAAAAAGAGGGAAATGAAAAATTCAGAATATGGAATGGAATCGAAATTCAAAAAATGTAAAAAAATGATGGCTTAATGGATCACGTGACCTCGTCCAATGCATTCATTATAATGCATTTTTTTAAATTTCGTTCCATTTCCATAATTTTTTCGGATCGCAATATGTCAAATGGCTCTTCAAAATTCACCATACATTTTCTATGGAAAATAAATTCCGCCATTTTGATTTTTTTCTATCCATTAAGTAGACATTCGGGGCTTGATCACTTCTTGTCAAGAAACCGTTCTTCCATTATTTTCCGAAATATCGACGAAATTCGAATGGCGGCCATTTTGAAAAAAAATTCAGCTCACTGCCAATTGGATGACGTTTCGAATGTCATTTGGTCGAGCACCCCCTACTTATCTTCAATACCCTGGCTGTGCTCTTCACCCGTCTCCGAAATCCTCAATCATCAGCTTTTTCTACAAGACGATTGTTGTTCCACGTTCCTTTAATAATTATTATGGTCAACTTAACAAGCGTTTGAATTCGGTTCCCATCGTAGAGTCTATGACGAAAATATCTTGCGAAAGGCTGAACTGCATTTGATAGTAATCGTCTTTTCATACTTTATGCAGTCGGTTTTAAGAGGATGTGAAGTAAAGATAAGAGTATTAGAATTCTTAATTATGATTAAAGATATTTCAATCCACGATTTAATTGTTACTAAACTCTTTTGAAAACATTTTTTTGTTTTGATTATGACTGGAAATAATGTTGGTATATCGATTTTTGAATAACTGAGATGCCATTTCAATTGCGGCGCACGCTAAGTACGATCTTGATTTTCACTGTTAAACATTGCACTTGTTTTTCTGTGACATAAATTCATGACATTTTGGCACGGGTGGACCGCGGAGATCAACGCGGAGCTTCTACGTTGCTCACTCAGTTCCACTTTTGTTATAGGGCGTGTAACTAATGTAATAATTTCAGTATTAGTACACTTGATGGATTTTAGTATATTGTATTATGTACCTTTATTATATTTTAGGAGTAAGTACTTACTTAAAAATTCTTCCAAACAATGTCGCGGGAAACATCTAGTTTATCTAAAGAGCGACATTTAGCTCAGTTCAAGGCCCTACAACTGTTACGAGTTAGCGGATAATTTGGTTATGACCCAACAGCGGGTTCCTCATTGTTATTATCTAGCCTTGAACTCTGGCGAAGGAAACGAGAACTGTTCTGAAGTATCAAGTGACCCACGCGGTACGCTGCTAGGGAAATGCGAAATTTTATAATATCCTGCGTATTTCTGATCCTCATAGGCTAATGACACAGTTTGCGACATTTCTGTGGGAGGTTATAAATTTTAATCCCGGCACTGGTAATTTAGGATTTATCAGGAATGCCTCTGATTGAAAAAAAGTTTATCGTACAATTTAAAGCATTGCCTTTCTTCACGGGAGTTTGAATCCCATATATGTTAAACTTTTTCGGAGTCTAAATCCCGGATATTTGGGACTTTTTGGAGTTTGAATCTCGGATATTTCGGACTTCACGGATTATGAATCCCGGATATTTCGGACTTTACGGAGTTTCAATCCCGGATATTTTGGACTTTTCGGACTTCCTCGCATGAGTATCTGCGTTTGAGCAAACTACGAGTTATACGTCTATCCATTTTGACTGCAAAGGAAAACTTCTTGCTATGTACAACATCCCTGGTGGACAATAGAACCCTTAAGTCCCTACGAAGCTCTTTGGCCTCTACGAACAAAAGTCTCTCATTTTTGCTGGAAAAGTATTCATGAATTATTCTTATAAAACGTGGCTGTTATTTTTTTTACATAAATCAGAGAAGTACCCTGTACCTACCTATGTTTTTACCGAAATTCTTAAACGAGCTTTGCGTGCTTTTGCGTGCATGCTTGGCATATTATAATAATATAATATAGTATAGTAAATATATAATAACTAGCAAACGCCCGCGGCTTCGCTCACGTTGAACTTCTGCTTTACTCCCTCAGGCGTTTCCAAAATTCTTGTATTAACCATTGTTATGCCATTTAATTTAATTTTGATCACTAAATATTTCCTTATGCTTGCTGGTTATAGTTATATATTGATTTTGAAAAAATCGATCGTCACATAAAAGCTCAATATTGTGGCCATTTTTAGGGTTCCATACCCAAAGTGTAAAAAGGTACCCAAAGCAATCGACCAAGTAAAAAAAAGTTCAAAATGGCGGCCATTTTTTTATTTTGACCACAAATTCCTTCTTTATGCTTGCTGCGATAGTCAGGCGTCGATTTTCAAAGCAATCGGCCCAGTAACAAAAAAGTTCAAAATGGCGGCCAAAAGTTCATCATTTTTTTATTTCAACTACAAATTCCTTCTCTATGCTTGCTGCCATAGTCAGACGTCGATTTTCAATGCAATCGGCCCAGTAATAAAAAAGTTCAAAATGGCGGCCATTTTTTTATTTTGAGCACAAATTCCTTCTCTATGCTTGCTACGATAGTCAGATATCGGTTTTTAAAGCAATCGGCCCAGTAACAAAAAAGTTCAAAATGGCGGCCACTTTTTTAAATTTTGACCACAAATTCCTTCTCTATGCTTGCTTCCATAGTCAAATATCGATTTTCAAAGCAATCGGCCCAGTAAAAAAAAAGTTCAAAATGGCGGCCACTTTTTTTAAATTTTGACCACAAATTCCTTCTCTATGCTTGCTGCCATAGTCAAATATCGATTTTCAGAGCAATCGGCCCGATAGCAAAAAAGTTCAAAATGGCGGCCACTTTTTTAAATTTTGACCACAAATTCCTTCTCTATGCTTGCTGCCATAGTCAAATATCGATTTTTAAAGCAATCGGCCCAGTAACAAAAAAGTTCAAAATGGCGGCCAATTTTTTAAATTTTGACTACAAATTCCTTCTCGATGCTTGGTGAAATAATCAGATGTCGATTTTCAAAGCAATCGACCCAGTAACAAAATATTTCAAAATGGCGGACACTTTTTTTTAAATTTTGACCATAAATTCCTTCTCTATGCTTGCCGCCATAGTCAAATATCGATTTTCAAAGCAATCGGCCCAGGAACAAAAAAGTTCAAAATGGCGGCCACTTTTTTTAAATTTTGACCACAAATTCCTTCTCTATGCTTGCTGCCATAGTCAAATATCGATTTTCAAAGCAATCGGCCCGGTAACAAAAAAGTTCAAAATGGCGGCCACTTTTTTAAATTTTGAGTACAAATTCCTTCTCTATGCTTGCTGCCATAGTCAAATATCGATTTTCAAAGCAATCGGCCCAGTAACAAAAAAGTTCAAAATGGGGGCCACTTTTTTAATTTTTGATCACAAATTCCTTCTCTATGCTTGCTGCCATAGTCAAATATCGATTTTCAAAGCAATCTGCCCAGTAACAAAAAAGTTCAAAATGGCGGTCACTTTTTTAAATTTTGACCACAAATTCCTTCTCTATGCTTGCTGCCATAGTCAAATATCGATTTTCAAAGCAATCGGCCCAGTAACAAAAAAGTTCAAAATGGCGGCCACTTTTTTAAATTTTGACCACAAATTCCTTCTCTATGCTTGCTGCCATAGTCAAATATCGATTTTCAAAGCAATCGGCCCAGTAACAAAAAAGTTCAAAATGGCGGCCACTTTTTTAAATTTTGACCACAAATTCCTTCTCTATGCTTGCTGCCATAGTCAAATATCGATTTTCAAAGCAATCGGCCCAGTAACAAAAAAGTTCAAAATGGCGGCCACTTTTTTAAATTTTGACCACAAATTCCTTCTCTATGCTTGCTGCCATAGTCAAATATTGATTTTCAAAGCAATCGGCCCAGTAACTAAAAAGTTCAAAATGGCGGCCACTTTTTTAAATATTGGCCACAAATTCCTTCTCTATGCTTGTTGCCATAGTCAAATATCGATTTTCAAAGCAATCGGCCCAGTAACAAAAAAGTTCAAAATGGCGGCCTATTTTTTAAATTTTGACCACAAATTCCGTCTCTATGCTCGCTGCCATAGTCAAATATCGATTTTCAAAGCAATCGGCCCAGTAACAAAAAAGTTCAAAATGGCGGCCAAAAAATTCAAAAATTTTCCTCCTCAAAATTTGAATCTCGAAAATCCCTTTCTGAATACGAATTCATGATATACCTAATACCAACCTAGGTACCAAATTTCAGATCTCTACGACTTTTAATTTCGCTGGAATCCCTGGAACAACGCAAAAATTACACTTTTGTATGGGAAAATCCCTTAAAAGTAGGATTTTTATCCCTTCCAATTTGAATTTCTGGAATCCCCGTCTTAGTACGAATTCATGACCTAATGTCAATGTGGGTACCAATTTTCAGATCTCTACGACTTTTAGTTTTTCGGGAATTCCTGGAACAACAAAAAAAATTACAATTTTGTATGGAGAAATCCCTTTAATGTACTATTTCTACCCCTTAAACATGGAATTTCTGGAATCCCCGTCTTAGTACGAATTCATGACCTAATATCTACCTAGATACCAAATTTCAGATCTCTACGACTTTTAGTTTTTCTGGAATGCCTGGAACAACGAAAAATATTACAATTTTGTATGGAGAAATCCCTTGAATGTACTATTTCTACCCCTTAAACATGGAATTTCTGGAATCCCCGTCTTAGTACGAATTCATGACCTAATATCTTCCTAGGTACCAAATTTGAGATCTCTACGACTTTTAGTTTTTCGGGAATTCCTGGAACAACGAAAAAATTTTACTTTTGTATGGGAAATACCCTTAAATGTATGATTTTTACCCCTTAAACATGGAATTTCTGGAATCCCCGTCTTAGTACGAATTCATGACCTAATATCTACCTAGATACCAAATTTCAGATCTCTACGACTTTTAGTTTTTCTGGAATGCCTGGAACAACGAAAAAATTACAATTTTGTATGGAGAAATCCCTTTAATGTACTATTTCTACCCCTTAAACATGGAATTTCTGGAATCCCCGTCTTAGTACGAATTCATGACCTAATATCTACCTAGATACCAAATTTCAGATCTCTACGACTTTTAGTTTTTCTGGAATGCCTGGAACAACGAAAAAATTTTACTTTTGTATGGGAAATACCCTTAAATGTATGATTTTTACCCCTTAAACATGGAATTTCTGGAATCCCCGTCTTAGTACGAATTCATGACCTAATATCTACCTAAGTACCAAATTTCAGATCTCTACGACCTATAGTTTTGGCGGAATCCGTGGAACAACCAAAATACCTCATTCTTTTATATATATAGATATAGTATAGTAATATTATATGCACATTACTGTCGTAGACTTTTTGGACAAACTTTTGCGTATTTAGTTTCGCGCAGATAATAAAATTAAAACAAAACAATACCAGGACAACAGACATACGAAATTTAAATCAGTTTCGGCTATTGGGTAAGGTATTATTGACAAGGTAGGTATCTTCTCAATAAATTAGCTAATATCTTGACACTTTGAAAGCTTTTTTTGATTAACAGTGCATTGGCTTTGATGCCTTATTGAAAGAACAAGGGACAGCCAATGACTTCTATATAATATTAGAAGTCATTGGGGACAGCGAGATTTCATAGCGGCGCACACTATGCACGAAACGTAAAATAAGCCATCGCAATATTTTTTACAAAATGCGACTTATGTATGATTCAAGTAACCATTTAACAAAACAGCTGATCGTTAGACTGGCTTACTTAAGGTACAAGTTGGTAGCCGACTGCAGACAGCAGCAGCAGACGACGTGTCGTCGCTTCATGTCGTCGCGACACGTCGTCGCGTCATGTCGCTGCAGTCATGATTTCGAACCCGACTGCAGACGGCAACAGCAGATGGCATCCAGTTGATTGGATTGGCTCAAACGCGGTCGTTGCTCCAGCGTCAGCGGCACTACTGATCTTGGATTGGCTCGAACGCGGTCGTTGCTCAGCGTCAGCGGCACTACTGATCTGCGGTCGGACGACACTGCCGTCTGCCGCTCGACGACGCGTCGCTGGCTTCATGTCGCTCACTACGGAGGGAATTTCATAGAAATACATAGAAACCAGTAGTGTCGCCGCGACACGTCGTCTGCTGCTGCTGCGTGCAGTCGGCTACCAACTTGTACCTTTAAGCCAATTATTATTTAGAACTTCTACATGATGGGCCATCATGCTGGCCCACGAAAATGGGCCAGCGCAGGCCACTAGTTCCGGATAGCATAACGGCTATCACGAATAACGAAGATATCACAACTGAATGTCGCCACTCACTATCTTGTAGGTGCGTTTCAACCATTGCTTGGCCATCTTGCTGGTCCACTACTGGGATATCAAGTAGAGGAGCTATAAAATTCCAAATTGTCCCATAGAGTATCGAACCTGGGACCTCCTGTATGCGTTTGAGCTGTGCTTTCAAAGATCAGTCAGAGGGTCAATAAAAGGAAAATGTGAATGTGAATCCTTTTATTATAAAAACGCGTTTGTGTTGTGGTTAGAAATAAATACGTTTGTAAATAAACTATTACGATAATATATTATGCAAACAAATTACAAAACTATAAAAAATAAAATCAAGTTTGGATGAAATACTCGTCTTATTCGTGTCGCCTTTAAACCTGTTTTTTTTTTCATAAAAAAAAATAATTTTAGCATTACAAATATCTATCATTAAAACTATGTTATGTATGCGTAATCTAGTAAAAAGCAACTAGTTGTAGAGAAAATAATATTATTTTTTAGGGTTCCGTAAAAGAAGCGTTACGAAACGCAATAAAAGCGTAGTTAGCGTTGTCTTTATATAGACCGTTCCTTCCTAGGACATACCACAGACTTTATGTAGTCTGAGGGACATACATAAAGAGCAAGATCTACATAAAGCCATTCCTAAAAATGGGGGAAATATTTATGTGATTTTAATCAAAGATTAAATAATTTGAAGCATATAGTATAAAAATATTATGCATAGACAAAAGCTTTCTTCGGCCATCTATAAAAGGTCCAGTTTTTCGTCCCAAGACTTATATTAGAAGAAAAAAATGCTGGGAAGAAATCTCCAGGGCGTCAGAGACGCAAATAGTTGGACGATATAACGGGGTGGACCGTGGACCTCGCTTGTTGCGCGCTCTCGCTTGCACGCACAGGCTCAAGTGGAACGTTACGCGGATCGTTACTATTTTTCATGTGCGTTGCTGGTGTTCATCAATTTATTGAACGTTATCACGTCAATAATCTTCTGAAATCGCAGGTTCACAAAAGGTTAATAAAGCTACGTAACTTAGGCAAAAGTTTCAATCTCTTAAATAATTAACAGTTTTTATGACGATAACGATCGTCGACCGTGCGCCACCTTACGGAACCCTCGGTCCGCAAGTCCAACTCGCACTTGTCCATTTTTTTTTTTGGCGAGCCTTTTGCCTACTATACTGAGATACTATACCAGGGACTATTATTAAACTGATTAGCATTTCTACATGAAATAAAGTAATAAGAAGAAAATCCCACCATACATATTCATTGAGAAGGCTGTGATGACCTTGACCTATGAAAAATTAAAAAAAAAACAGTAACCAGGTAGATACTTAAAGTATCTATACCTGATGATTAAAATAAGAGATCATTATCCTAAGATACGTATAATATTTTTCGCATTTTTAAACGTGTTTTAGAATAAAGAGCTATAATAGTTCCATAGAAGTCCCACCGTTGGGCACGGGTCCCACAACCCTGGCCAATTGCGGGTTAGTAGTCTTCGCACACCTTGGAGAACATAATGGTGATATGCCGGTTTTCTAAAGATGATTTTCTTCACCGCTAAGTATTCCAAAAAATCAGAAGTGCGAGCACGGGATTTGAAGTTGAACCCCTTTAATTATAGGTAGAGGTCTAAAGCAATTTGGGTATCACTGCTTACAAACGTTACAGTTATGTAGTATACCTACTGTTTAGTATTTAGTGTGATATAACTATCTCTTTCAAATAAGTGCAATAATACAAAAGTATTTTTACTTACATCATCTTGAAACAGTTGAACGCTATTGACTTCAACAAACGATGAAAAAGCTGCGATCAAAAGCACTCGCTTCCAAACCATCACCATTGTTCACTTCAGAAAAAAAAAAATCACCTAACATGTAACTGGGTCACGTTTTATCTCAGAACTATTTCTGTTCTTACGATTTTAATTGCTCTATATAATGTAGAGTGTACCGAGTTTAGTAATTCATTCATAATTCGACATTAGATATTTTTTTGAGATCATACTTTTTCACACAACTTTCCCGCGGCAATACGAAATGAAGATTAAAAAAAAAACTTTCCCGCGTTAATAACTTTTTTAAATTTCAAGGGAAGTGAAGAGGGTTTCAAATATAATAACATTTTTTTAAATAAAAAAACCTAGTTCAAGTTATTAAATTTTTAAATGTATATTTTCTTTTGTTTTTGTTTATGAAATAGAGATGTTAGCGTCTGCCTAGCGGCAGTTCGCGTCGTTCCGCGGGCGGCGACTGCGCCGGGTGCAGGCCATTTGGACCGCGGTTTAGAAGGGAGGGTTAGGATTAAACCGTAACGATCGCTTGCGAATTTGAAATAATTGCAAATTGCATTGTTGTAATTGACTCAACAGGTAAAAGCGTTCGATGTTTGAGCACCAAGAAAATTATGAAACTTATTAGGTTTCACCACCAGCGTATCTATTAAAGCTGTAAGTTTAGTCAGTAGTTAGTTTTATGGAATCTAAATGAGTTATATGATTACAGCCCAGATCTAGGAAACAATAAGGACAGGCACCGTCTACAAAATTAGCGTGAGCTTATTCTGTATCGTTAGTTAGCAACTCGCACTGTATCACTTTGTAGCTTATGTTTATAAAATGTGATGTGCTCAACACATTTTAAAGGAGTGATTAACGATTTAGCTGATCTCAAAAAAACATTACAGAAAAGTTAAAGAGGTCTAGAAAATAGGCGAGATAATAGTCATTAGAAAAACTCCTCGGCAATTGAATGAGTGATTTAAACTATCTCAGTTTCATTAGTTAATTGGAAATCGGAATACAATAGGATTCAGCTTCCTCTGAAGTCGGGAGAAACAGTGAAAATGTTTCTGCATCAAGAGTTCCGTCTCACACGCAGTGGCGTTAACACTGTCTACGGAAGGCGTAGAGTCGATGAATCCTCATTGTAATCCAGTTTTCACTAAATTACTATTGCTTGAAGAATAATAAACAGGTGCGACACTCAACGCAGAATAGTCAACTCAGTATGCGGGAAATATAAGAATGTTATAAATTTGTGTAAAACAACACCTACGCAATTGTGTAAGCTGATTCACTGAAAAAGTAAATAACGGAATCTGCCAATCAGCGGGCATACTTTGCTAATAACGATATAATTACCTACCTTGTATTTTACACTTGTAAGTTGTACGACGGTATAGCAACAGGAATGTAAACAAGACAAGAACTAAACATCTCCTTCCATTTCTGTTGTTTACAACGAGGAGGAGGAGGAGGTTACGTGCTTTCCGAGTTAAGTACAGGAAAGTAATACCGACAAAATCCTGGATAATTTCGTAAAATAATGTGAAATTCTATTTATTCGCCAGAAATAAATAAAAAAGAAAGGTCCTTATTTATTTATTATCTATGACTTCCGCGCAGACAACTGTCCTTCTTAATTTTTTTTTAATATCGTCCCAAAAGCATACCAAAAGAAATCTTAGAAATGGCTTAGATAAATCATATGGCTACAGCTGCTTAAAAGAAGATAAGCTTGTTCTCAGTAATCGTTTTCCGGAACAATGCGAGGATTTCTTATTTGTTGGAAAAAATGCTCTAAAAATTATTGCTTCATGAAGCGTCTCTATGTACGCTTCTGTTCCATAGAATAATAGCAGAGATCTATTCGATATGTCACACGTGGTGTACCAACCATTGTTAATGAGACCTTTCTCCCAATACACGGATATTTAACTCGACTGTATTAGTACTAGTATACCACAATGTATTTATTGGAGCAAATCTTGACAAGAGAAAGGACGTGATACTTTTTTGTTGCAATTTTGACGTCAGAATGACGAGATGAAGACTCAGATGATTGAATGACGAGCATAAATTATACAAGTAACGATATTTCTGACGTTAACTACAGTGCGACAAGGCTATCTTGGCGTGGCCAACGGATTCGGAACTAACGCCGCTATCTTTTGACAGTTTGCTTTTGTCTGATAGTTCGCTGTGTCGGCATATCTGTCAGTATGTTGCAAATATTTTGCATTGTTTTGGCTTAATTATTTACTAGTATTGAGGATATTTTATATGCTGGCTGCCTTTGTCCTACAACAGCTACGCCCTCAAGTCAATGTCATTCAAGTGCCAAAAGAGTCTTGGTGGACTGTATAGATCTTTCAATCCACGATGACGCGCCCCACTCTGTCAAACTCCATACGAATCGAATGAGACATAAGCGATTTTGACAGAGTGGGGCGCGTCTTCGTGGATTGAAAAATCCATATTATGTCCGGCGCTATCTGGACGCCTGGGAACGCTACGTGTAGGTGCTTTCTCTGGTGTGAACACCGCACGGATTCCATTGTCTCTGGTAATGATGGCGGTCTGAATTAGTGTAAACACCATTACCCGCACAATGGATGTGTCGACTGCGCCTTTGTTACACGCTAGGTCACTGGGACACGTTAATAGTTCACCTGATAAACAGTGGCGGCATAGATATATAATACTAAGGATGACGGGTCAGCGCTAAAAAGTGTCTGAACCGAAAGAGAGATAAAACGCGAAAAGGGAGACAATCGCACTATAGCTAGTTGCAAGTAAAATTAGGCTGTATAATAATGGTTTAAGACATAAATTACAATGTTTTAGTTTATTTAAATAAATACACATACCCTCGTTTATATATATTTTTTCTCGGGCCCTTTTTTCGTGAATTTTGTATTACACCCAGGGTCCTTTGTGAGTCCGTAGGTAAGTCAATGAGTGGCGGTGACTTTTGTGAACTTTTATTTGTTTTTACTTATTTCTAGAATAACTAACCCACTATTGCAGAAAAAACTTTATAAATAAGTATAAAGGGATTTCGTGTCGACTGTAAATCATGTTCTCCCAGCCTAAGCTCTTATAGGTGTTAAATGCTTGACCCTCCTGATGGTCTGTGGGACGCGGGGCGGGTGATGCGAAAATTAAAAAATAGGGTTCCTTTTTTCGGGTTCCGTACCCTAAAAAGCTAACGTTTTTCACACTATATAGAAAGGTAGGTTTAGGTATCTAAATAATACTCAGAATCGTCAATCAGCTTTTCCAAATGCAAAGAAAACAATAAATTACACAGCGAGCACGGCGCAACATCACTTTTACTTGCATTAAATAAGTGCAACTTTCGCGTAATGGACAGACAGACTTTCAGTTTTGTGTATCACCCGAATACTAATATAGTATTTTATTTCTGACTAGCTTTTGCCGGTGACTTCGCGACTTTTCCGGGGGGCTATTCACGTTACGTGTCGGCTACATTTCGTGATGTGAAATGTTATTTACGTATAAAAGCAGACGATATTGAAATTAAAACATTTTTTGCGAACACTGAAAAATTAATTTTAAGACTATTAACATAGAGCGTAAAATTGAATATAGTTCAAAACGCCATGTTGGTCTACAATTCTGAGATTGAAATTACCGAGCATTGTATTTCCTATGATGAAATACATTCAATTCTACACTCTAAGCTATTAAAAGGAAAGTTCATTTTTCAGTGTTAATATTTTTTTCTTTTCCTTGTTTCACATCACTGAGTGTGTGAAAACGTTACGAGAATGTCATAGCTGTTTGTTCCTTCTTAATTGATTGGACGAGACGCTAACAATGTCAGCATAAATAAAGTTGTTTTCTTTGAATGATGGAGAGTTATAGGGGACAACCCTCCACCACCCATGGCCCAATCAACCTCGCGGTTATGGGGGCCGAAACGCGGGAGGGCGCCCGTTCGGTACTTGCTCTTGGCGTGTTCCCGGGGCGCCTTCTTGACTTGTAGGGAACAAGTTGTTTCCTCTCGCTCCTTGTCCCTATGGGCGCACTCTCCCCATTCTGGGGCAGGACTATACAAAAGACGGACTCGCTGCGCCGTCGCTGTCCGCAGCATTAATTCTTTGTGTCACTCCAAGCCGCTCCGCCTCTTTATGCCACGCGTGCGTGAACTCCCGTAGCTTTCCGAAGTTGGCCGCCGAACCCACGAGATCCTGATAATAAACTGGGCCAGAAACTTCGCGAACGATCCCGTCCAGCAGCAAGCGCTGGAGGTCCTCGTATAAGGAGCACTTCCACAAGACATGGTGAAGGTTCTCCTCCGCCAGTCCGCAGAAGCACTCGCCACTCTGATGGAGAGGTAGGTATTAAGCTCAGAATCCAGAAAAAAACGTTTTTTCTGTTTTCTGAGGTCTTAAGTTTCCTTTTGGTAAGTAGAGGGCTCATAATTATAGTGGGGGGTCGCGCGTGGAAACCTGGGGCACTTTGAGGAACGCCTTAGGAAATGGAAAAAGGAGCTACTTTGAAGAAGTTTTAGTTATAGTAGAAAGGCATATTTAAGAGATACTTAACAAAAATCGTGCCTACCATGAAAAGCAGAATGAGTGGCACTTAGATTGTATGTACTTGGCTGGGAACTCGAAAGCTGGAAGAAATGCATCCTTCATCTTATTTGCATACCGCCGCCGCGGGATATAATGAATACGAAAAATAGACAAACAAACTTCATGTGTTATATCTACTTGCTATAGTTATATTATGTTGTAGATACAGATGGATGCGCGTGACCTGAATTTAAGTGTAATTTTCGTTTTTATTGTTTTACGAACGTGCAGGGAAAGTGTTTTATAAATACACGCCTCTGGTGAATTTATTTCAAAGCTTTGTTTGAAAAGGATAACGGGTTCGAAACTTCGAAAGCCCAGTTAGGTACCACTTTTGACCACTATTAGGCACTGTATATTTTAACTTCGATAGCATTCTGTAGTATTGAAGCCGGTGGTCCAAAACTTGTTTTCTTTACAGACTACAAGTTAGTACTTGATTGCAAACTCATCTGAAGGTAAGTGATGACGCAGCCGAAGATGATATGCTATGCTACACAGCATCACACCGGAATGAGGTACGGCCTTTCCCAGTACGCTGGAAGACTGAAAGTCGGCTGCGGGCAAAGCTCCTACCAGACCAGACCATTACATTCGTTACATTTCGCTCAATCCGTAGCCAAATGACATATTATTTCGAATAATATGTAATAGGTACTTATGTCATAATATGGCTACGATAACTGAGCCAATTTAGAAAAATAATGTTCCCCAAACAGATTTCGGCCACGGTCTAGTCTCCACGGAATTATTTTCCTGGCACGCGGGAGATATTGTAATTTATTTCTCTCTTGTGACAGCCTAGATAATGTTTCTTAAAAGTTGCTGTTGCCGTTTTCGAAAAGGAGTCAAACAATGTATATAAAGGAAGTCCAATCCACGAAGACGCGCCCACTCTTTCATAATCGATTATGTTTCATGCGATTCTTAAGGAGTTAGAAAGGAGTGGGGCGCATCTTGGTGGATTGAATGCACAATTCTTTAATGAAGGTGCCTGTTTATTATTTGGCAGCAAAAACGCTCTCATAAAATCTAGTATTTTTGTTATCACAGGCGTTTCGCTACCTTCTCTTTTATAATGTCGAAAGAAAAGGCATTTTAAAATTAGATTAAATTTTTATTTCATCAATAACATCGACGATGCTATTGTAAATTTAGTGCTTATTACCTACCTATTATTAAATAAGTATTTTCCTATCTGAATATCGATTCAAAAATGATATTGAATAGATTACTAATAATTTTGTGACATTGCAGACATAAACAATTATAAGTACAAAAATATGGCAAAAGTGGTATAAAAAACTTTTTCAGTGATGAATGTACAATCAAGTATTTAGTTAGATGTAATGACTAGAAAATTAAATAATTATTTCTGACAGGAATTTTTCTTTTTACTCTATACAAGTTAGTACTTGACTGCGATCTCACCTGATGGTAAGTGATGCAGCCTAAGATGTTATCGTACTAACTTGGAAGGGTTAGAGAATTTACCCCTACGGTTTCTACAAGCATCACACCGGAACGCTAAATCGCTTGGCGGTGCGTCTTTGCTAGTAGGGTGGTAACTAGTCACGGCCAAAGCCTCCCACCAGACCAGACCTGAGCCAATTTAGAAATCATAAAATTCCAAAGTGGCCCGTGGCGGGTATCGAACCCGCGACCTCTTACTGGAATCCAAGGTCGCCGCCACTGTGCCAGGGAGATCGTCGTCTTAATAGCGTCCTAGAAGATGCCTACTGTATTGTTCACTCTGTAGTCGAAGGTGCCCAGGGGAAGGTAGGACAGACGGAGCCGGGAGTCCAGACAGTGGTATTAGTTTTTAGGTACAGACCTTAGCGGTAGATACGTATTAGAAACGAGGTAGCAATGTCCTCAAGTAAGTTACGGCAACTACGCTATTGCTAAACTATTACTTATATATATATCACAGATGGCTAAGCATTCTTCATCATTGAAAGTACTTGAACGTAATTCCCCGCATGCTTTCGTTCTTGACGCACCAGGAAAGGTGGTCTCTGAAAAAAAAATAACAATTAATTGACAAGATATAAAGCTGATCAAGTGCAAATGGCTCATAGAATATAGTTGCGATCTTAGGGAACCCTATTATTGCATCTTCGTCCGTCGTGCCCCGCCCATTATCATTTTTTGCAACACGTAGAGCTCTATTATGAGCTAAATAGTTAGGCGTTAGTAGCCTGCTTATAAAGATGGCGAATACGTACTTAGCCAAGAACTGCTTGAGGGTATTGTAGCTGCAAGAAGACCAGGACCTCGGTTGCCGCCACGGCAGGTACCGGGTCGCCATGGTGTGGTATTGCTCCCTGCATCTGTTATAAGGAGGTCCGTCGTGCCTCATGCCAAGACTGAAAAGGGGATCTTAATATAGAAACAGGAAAAGATGGCTAACTGAACTATTAATACACAGCTCAAATACTATCAATAACAATGCACCTGCTAAGGGTAAGCATAGAACATCCATTCTCAATCGGCATGGCATGAAAAAATAAAAAAAGGATGCACTTTTCGTACCAACCCCACGCCCACACTTGTTCAGTTCTATCTGCAGATTCAATCGGTAATCGATGTAGCGTCATGCCGATTGGACGACTCAATGGATGGTCGGCTACACTCAGAAAAAATTTTGAAAGATTTAACCCCAAAGGTTGGAAAATGGAGATCACGTAAGCGAAACCACGGATATTCGCTACTATTACGAATAAGTTAGTGTTTGTTTCGCATTTTTGTGTATGTTTGGAATTATTTCACTATTTCGTAATACAAACTGATTTGCCTGTAATGGATATAGCTTAAACCATGGATTAACAGGTACTCTTCATCCCACAATACTTCTAAAGATACCTGTGTCCAATTTCGTGCGCTAGCAAGAATCCAATCAGCTTTGGATCCCATTCTATTAGAGCACAGCTTTTTTTCACGTGGCAAGCGCCTCTAGTGTAGCTCCGACCTGAAATGGATTACTTTTATAATATAAGTTATTACTAATTTATGGTCGATTGTATTTTCAAGACTATGTCTTCAGTCCATCAGCTGGTCATAAGAAATAACACTGCGCGTCCCTTCGCGGTTTCTTCATTTCAGAATCTTGGTACCCCAACGTTAGTTAGTTCTGCGATCTATGTGCCCTGCTTTAGCTACTTTGCCACTCGTTGAGCTATGCTAACCGCCAGTAGTATCTGATTCTAGTGGAAAGTCACCTGTGCTTGTTCTACTTTGCTTGCCATTCTTCACATGGAATAGATCCATTCCGGTCAACAGAACAGAATAGAAAAACGTCTTTGCTCGTATCTTCTTCTTGGCCTGCCAGTCGCAATAGTTCTTCAGATACTCCTTGGCGTTCTCGTTGCTTAGAGAGTTCTTAGGGTCCCTTAGGAACCTGAAATTTCAAATAAATGTCATCGTCATAATTTTAGTCAATTCCTTCTATATCTCTTAGTTTTCTTAAACGGTTGTAGAAATAGAATCGACATTCCACATACGGCTCGGCATCACATTACACTAATATTGTAAAGGCGAAAGTTTGTATTTGTATACGTGTGTATGTTTTTTGCTCCCTCACGTCGCACCGATTAGGTTAGAACTACGCAGCTTCGCATAAGTAAACGGGGCCCGTGAACAAAGCCGCAGGTAAATAGGGCTTTACATTAAAAAAAAAATCTTTGTGCGTATTTATACGTCAAAATAGCTTTTTGTATGCCTTTCTAGTGGATTGAATTATTTATCCATCCAGCTATGACATTCTCGTACCTAACGTTTTCACACACTGAGTGATGTGAAACAAGAAAAAGAAAAAAAATTAACACTGAAAAATGAACTTTACGGTTATTGGGTTAGAGTGTAAAATTGAATGTGTTTTTTAACATAGGAATTACAATGTTCAACATATAATTACGCTTAAGTAATTTCAATCGCAGAATTGTCGACCAACATGACGTTTTGAACTACATTCAATTTTACGCTCTATACCAATATTCTTAAAATTAATTTTTCAGTGTTCGCTAAAAATGTTTTGATTTCAATATCGTCTGCTTATATACGTAAATGCCATCCACCTTTTTAAACATTTCACATCACGAAATGTAGCCCCCTATGAGATTTGAGGTACGCGTTACATCATCGATGCGGTAGATCAGCTAGTTTGTCAGGCACCTTTTACACATTTGTAATTTTGACGACCTCCCCCTGGCCAGTGGCGGCGCGCTCGGATTCGAGTGGGAGGTCGCGGGTTCGATTTTCGCCACGGGCCACTTTGGGATTTTATAAGTTCTAAATTGGCTTAGTTCTGGTCTGGTGGGAGGCGTCGGCCGTGGCTAGTTACCACCCTACCAGCAAAGACGTACCGCCAAGCGATTTAGCGTCCAGGTGCGATGCTGTGTAGAAACCGTTGGGGTAAATTTACTTACCCTTCCAAGTTAGTACCATAACATCTTAGACTGCATCATCACTTCCATCAGGTTAGATCGCAGTCAAGTACTAACTTGTATAGAATAAAAAAAAGGTGTTAACAGTGATTTACCTTGTATCCAGTAGTATAAAGTTAACAGTTTGGTTCAGACTCGGATGCTTGAAGTAATTCTTAGCGTCTTCCAGTATCCTATAAGTGATCAGCTTTAGTTTCTTACGCGTTTTGATTTTGTACTCCATCACCAGTTTTCTCGTCAGGACCTTATCGAAGTGCACCATCAGCTTTATGGTTATATTTTTGTTATCTTTCCGATGTTGATTTAGGTACTTGATGGTAGATGTGGATTTCATCTGTGGATTTGTAAAAAATAAATTTAAAACGCGGCAAACGTCGTTTTTGCTTGAAAAATAGCTTAGGAGTTACTTATTCTCAGATCGCAAGGTAGAAAAAAAATCATAACAACGGTCAAGCCGTTTCGAAGGAGTTTATACAGTCGCGGAATGAAAAGGTTCGCCACCTTAGTGTCGATTTTCCCTTGCACTACTTAGTACTGCAAGAGTCCAAAATGTCAACATACTAAAACAATCGACTAGTGCAAACGAATCACTTTGAAAATTGATTCCTTCATCATTGGGTTATTTATACCAACACTGTGAAACAGAATTTTATAATTATAATAGACTAGCTGACCGAGCCAACGTTGTTTTACCATTTAAGGGTATAAAAAACTAGTAGGGCGCGTGGGGGCGCGGGCCACACGTGGCCCGCGTGCTGTCTTCCCGCCTATAGTAACTTTAGGTAATGTTCCCCAAACATTTTCTATGAAAAAATAAATGCCGCCATTTTGATTTTATTTTCTATCCATCGAATAGAACTTCGTGTGCTGATCCCTTCTTCTCAAGAAACCGTTCTTCCATCTTTTATACTTTCCGAGATATCGGCGAAATTATTTTGGCGGCCATTTTGAATCCGCCATTTTGAAATTTTTTTCAGCTCATTGCCAATTGGATGATGTTTCAAATGACATTTGGTCGAGCACCCCCTACCTAGCTTTTATACCCTAGCCGTGCTCTTCACCCGTCTCCGAAATCCTCAATCATCAGCTTTCTCCGTATTTTTCCTCCGAATGAATTTTTTTTCTTCTATACGACCCCATCCGTGAAAAAAAAATTTTTCATACAAAATTGTTCAGGAGAGGTGATCAATCAGTGAGTGAGTGAGTGAGTCAGTGGCCAATCAGCACGAGTAGCTATATATATAGTAATAGCTTACGTTTACGATCTATTTCAGAACTACCGAATGTAGACAAAAAATTTCAAGAAAAGCGGTCGAGTCGTTTCCAAGGAGTTTGGTTATACAAACTGTGACACGAGAATTTCATATATTAGAATAGCCGACCCGGCAAACATTGTTTTGCCATATAAATTTTATTTCTCACTTATGGGTGTAGGGCTTACGTAGTATTCCCCGACCTACGGAATATCCGCAAACTTCATAAAAATCGGTCATGCCGTTTCGGAGAGGTTGTCTTATAAATACTGTTGTAACACGAGAATTTTATACAGACTATAGTAGTGTTATTATCTCGCTGCAGACTCGGTCATAAATCATTCGAGTGTTTCGCTTTTGTTGTTCTTTGTAGAGTTGTGCATTACTGCAGACAAAAGCGAAACACTCGAATGATTTATGACCAAGTCTGCAGCGAGATAATAAAATTACTATAGCTGATACGACAAACGTTGTTTTGCCATATAGGGTTTTTAACAGAAATGTGCAAAAATGCTTAATTCGTCAGTTTTTGACGTGACAACGTCTTATAATTCGATAGAGCCGGTTGCACGCACGAAAAAACATGACTCATGCTGCGTTACCGGCGTTACCTCGCTCTGAGGCGTTCCATGTAAGGCAATGTAAGGCTTGAAGTGCAAGCGAGAGCGCGGAACGAGCGACAAAGAAGACACTTGTCATGTTCAACTATCGTCAGTAAACCGACTTTACAGACAATCAATTTTTTTACGACAAACGTTGTTTTGCCATATAGGGTTTTTAACAAAAGTGTGCAAAAAGTTGCCAGTTTTTTTACGGTATTAAGATTTCAGTTATTGCAATTTTAATATAAATACGATGAACCCATTTAAAGCAGTTTAAAATTTAGGTCGACACTTGGTTTAAATTTTAATAGGTTTGTTACCTTTCTAAAATAGGATTTATGATCACTGGTGTTTCTTTGAAACGCCATGTGGCATGTGGGTTCGTGGGATACCCATTAGCTTGGACTATTTTAGCAGTTATCTAATTTTTTTTAAAGAACGCTGTAAAGATAAATTCCGTTATCCCCTTCATAATACCTCATACTTTGATAAGAGCATTTGCGTGATGGCTGTTAAAATATACAATAAATTACCAAAAGAGATAAGAGATTGTACAGCAGTGAGCTTAAAAACCAAACTTCAAGAGTTCCTTATTGAAAGAGCAATTTACGATATTAAAGAATTCTTAGAATAATAGAAATATGAATAGAAATATTGATTAATTTAGTTTTTAATATTGTGTCTTTTCTTATTTATTTTAAATTAAATGTATTTGCACGCCTATATGGCAAGACATGTTGAAACCCTGACCTCTTTGTAATCTTTATACTTAACACATGTATGCAAATAAATTGTTTGATTTGATTTGATTTTGATTTATCAAAATGCCATATGCCTGGGTGCAGGTTTTTAAACTATTTACAGCTATTGCTCGCTGCTCTCTTGCATTTCGGGTTTTAGTTTAAATTTATCCTTAAAATTAGTATTGAAAGAGCTTACAATAATAAAATTCAAAAAAATTCAAAATTCAATAAAACTTCAATATGATATTTGTCGCATATGTATGGTGATAGGTACTACAAGTCGACTTAAAACTAAGTTTACGAGGGTTCAAACGCGCCCTGCACTGAGAAGAAGCCCAGTACAAACTCAGCCGGGTTTTATTTTATTTTATTATTATATATTATTATTTTATTTTATTATTATATATTATATATTATGTTATATTTTATTCTCCATTTTCTGTTATCACCACTTAACAAAGGCTCTTAAAAACTAAATGAGCTAGTATAATTACAGCAGTTAATTCACTCCCAAGGATTTAATTCATGTAAATAATCCTTTAGCTTTATTCATAAGCTTTCGTTTTACATCTACAATAAACTTCGTAAATAGGATTTTATTTTTAAACATCGTGGGAGAGTTCAATGCCCCTTTCAATTACACTGTTCGTGTGGGGTAAGAAATTTTACAGGATAACCCTTGTTTACGCCAGGGTAGCTGGCGTGCGCGCCGAGTCTTTTGTTTGCATTGAATCGTGCGCTCCCTCGCTAACCCGCAGAGGCGCTTATCTGCGTGTCCCGCTCACGCCTCGGTTACGAGAGTTTTTTGTGCCTGCAATGACGCGGCGATTACGGGGCGCGCACGGTACGAATCGGAGTCAGCTAGCAACAGCCGTGCGTGCGGCTGGGTTTTTTGCGGCGCCCTTTTGCCCCGGCGGTTTGTACCCCAAGAAACGTGCGTTTTGGGACCGCGTCAATTCTTATAGACAGTTTTGTGGGGGCGCGACCTTTTGTGCGTATTCGTGAACTCATCTTGTGGACCCAGTCTGCTGTCGACCGACAAACTTAGCGGTCCCCGCGCGTGGCTGACGTAATTTTGATCACGTGTCGTCTTTGAAACGCGTAGTCGCGAGACGTAAATTACTACGTTTGAGTAGCCACGTTTATATTTGCGCGGGTGTGTAGTCATAGAATATTTGCGCAACGGGACGTCCGTTTTTTGAGGCGCCTGAGTTGTTTTTCGCGCCGCGGTTTTGTTTGCCCAGACCTGATTGTTTTGGGACCGCCTCGCCCTGCACTGTGATATCGCTGGGTTTTTGGACTTTGCACGCGTGTTTGTGACATTGAGTGTTGATAGTGCATTGTTGCGAATGATTGGAACACTTTCTGAGCGGCGATAAAGTTCGCGGTAGTTAAATAATTGTAGACCGCGCGGTTATTAACCGTTGACCTTGTGGTTTCATGAATCACGTACTTTTATCGATTCGCTTGAGTGTTGTTGGAGTTTGAAGCCAGCCTGAACGTTCGACATATTTTGACCGTCGCGTTTATTGTTGCGTTTGTGACCCACTGGGCTGACGCATTGAGCACTCCACTCATAGGAGGCGAACGAACGATTGGAGCTGTGTTCGTGTTTGACGTGTCTGGGAGCTGAGTGGTGCAGAGACCCTACGGTTGCAAGCCCCACACACACACCTACACACACATTTACACTTTCACGTCTCATACTGTCCCACATCCACTACAGGGGGCGTCGCATCGAGTATCGTCGCATGCATCAACCAGGTTAGTGGCCTTCTATTTTCCTTGTCTATGTCGAAGGCTGTCGCTGCCCGAGTTGACGATTGCCGTAGTAGTCTAGTAAAAGCCGCCTGTTATTCCACTGATCGGCTAGTGAGACTCGGATATTACTATCCGACTCGGATTGGATACCGTCATCCGTACTGATCACTGTAGTCCCACTAGTCGGTCCCCCCTCGACCTGTCCGGGCTCGTTCCTCTATGGGCCCGGGAGCTCAGCCCTCGTCTGGACAGGCAAGGGGCCGTAACAGTTGGTAGCACAGAGCGTGGTTTCGCGCCTTTTGGTTAAGCGGCTTTTACACGTTCGGCGCGTCGATATCGATATTTGTTGCGCGTATTTAATTCGTCGCGTATCTCTGTCGGTCACACGTTTGTAGGCGCGGTACGCCACGTGTCGGACCGATACGCCGCGTTAACGGCCACAGATTATTGTACCGCTACACCACGCGTTTTTGTAGCAACGCCGCGTTTATTTACCGCGTGCCGCGCGTTTGTTAACCGCGACCTTGATTAGCGTTCTGCACGTGTTGGTGTTTGCATCTGTGCTTGTTCTACTTCCTTGTTGTTTTATTTTTTGGTTTCGTGCTTCCTTGTAATTATTCTCGCGCAGTCTCGCCATGCCTTCGCATAAGCCTCCGGTGCGCCGTATGCAGGATGAGCTGCGGTGGGCAGCTAGCGCGCATGCGCTTATTACTCGTCCAGACAGGACGGCTAGCTTGCTCCACCGCCTTGAGCAGCTCCCAGCCAGACGAGCCCATTTTGAAGAGGCCTATTCGGAATTCCTTGCTACAGTGGAGGACGACGAGGCGCGAGAATCGGCCCAGAAGGACTACGAGCAGTTCTTCGAGTTCACCGATGATGTGCTCGAGGCTGGGGCCAAAATGAAGCGCGAGGCTCGACAGAGCATGCAGTGCGAGTCGCCTCGCCCGCAGCCGCAGCCCGCCCTATTGGGTCGGCTGCCTACTTTGGACCTTCCACACTTTGGTGGGCGGCTTCAAGACTGGATGGGGTTCATCTCCATCTTCGACAGTCTAGTCCATACCCGCCGCGACCTATCCCCAGGCCAAAAAATGGCCTATTTGCGGACCTCCCTTCAAGGGGAGGCACTTGGGGTAGTCTGCCATTTGAAGTTGTCTGACGCCAGCTACTCCACGGCCAGAGAACTCCTCGAGAGGCGCTACGCCAATGTGCGCCGCCTTGCTGACGCGCACATGATGGAGTTAATATCCCTCCCGGTTTTGAAAGACCTAGCACGTCTCCGGGAGGTGATCATTGACCCAGTCGTGGTTGCTTGCAACGCCCTTCGACAACTTGACTTACCGGTGGATCAGTGGTCCTTCTGGCTTCTTCACCTGGTTCTGTCCCGCCTGCCTCTCGATCTGCGGATCCGATTTGAAGAGAGGTACGGCGGGGACGGGGCTAATTATATACCCCCGTTCAGTGACCTCTTAAAGTTCCTTGAGGAACAGAGCCGCCAGGTGGAGAATGCCGTGGCCTCGGGAACACCGGCAAAGGAGCCGGCGCGACCGACGCCACCTTCTAAACCCACGACTTCCACCAGGGGTTCCAAGCAGCCAGAATTAGCGCAGGAGACTGGACGCCGCCCAATTCTAAACTTTAGTGGTCTTGCTGCGACCGAGGTGACCCCCTGTCACTATTGCCGTGCTTCCACGCACTCGACGACTGACTGCCCTAAATTTTTGGAGAGACCGCCCAAGTCCCGTAGGGCCATCGCTAGGGAGCGCCGTTGGTGCTACTCTTGCTTAGGTCGGCACTTACAACGAAATTGCCAGCACCAACGGCCTTGTCCCCATTGTCAGGGCAACCACCTTCCTATTCTTTGCCTCGACCGCAATGGCGTCGGTAGGCAGGAGGTGGTTGAGCGGACACCCGGCAGGAGTGGAGTCTCCTCACCGGTCACAGGCCCAGCCGATAGAAGGCGTGGTGACACTGTTAGTGCGGCCCCTGGTTTTGATAGGGCTTCACCCCCCCCTCGGGCGGGGGTGCAGCCCTCCAGGGGCGGGGGCGTTCCGCCCTCTGTCAACCCTGAGGGAGGTTTTGCCGTCGCTCAGCCTGATCCAAGGAGGTACTCCCCTCCTCTGTCTGAATACCCCAGGCTGCAGCGACACCTTCCTCGATGGCCTGGACACCCCCTTCCGCACTACGCCGCCCCGCGGCTGTCGTACATGGCCAGACCCCCTCAGACCGGGAGAGACGCTTGGGTGTACCCTGGGGGAACCCCACCTCTTGGTGTGGTCGAAGTTCCCCAAGAAGGCCCTTACGAGCGCCCAAGGCTAGAGGAGTTGCCCGAAAGGGGCAACTCCCGTTGACTTGCTGCTGCCTTGGCTCCCACCACCGCCACCTCACCTGACAATTTGAACGACCATAAGCCGGTCTGCCAGACTGTACTTTTACCAACGGCTTTGGTCAGGGTGTACAACCCGAAGGGTGAGTGGCTTATGGTACGCGCGCTGCTAGATCTCGGATTGCGTCGTTGTGGTGGGTGAGCGCTTCGGGGCAAGTCTCATTGCACCTTGTCCTAGCTAAGTGCAAGGTTGCATCTATCAGGCCTCGTCTAACAATTCCTAAGTTGCACTTGTGGAGCCGAACTATTGACCCGGTTACTCAACCACGTCCACGCTTCTTGGAAGTCTCTGGTAACCATGGTGGACGTTTTTGCGTGGTCGGACAGTGAGATTGTCCTGTGTTGGTTTCGGACTTCGGTCCATAATCTTGGCTTTTTTAAATACTCATGCGGGTTGCAATACCCTCTCAGCCATTTTGCAGCGTGAGTTTGGATTTTGGCAGGCCGACGAACCATTCGAAGCGTGATCTTCAACTGTATTGCTTGCTATCGTTTGGAGGCATCCATTGCACAGCTTGTGATGGGTGACCTGTCTGCGGACCGCGAAAAGGCTGCTCGACCTTTCGCCGGTGTTGGAACCAATTGCCGGTCCTTTCTTAGTGAAGAGCTCTAACCTTAAGAATGCTCGGTCTTTTGAGGCCTACTTGTGCGTCTTTGTTTGCCTTGCAAGCAAGGCAGTCCACTTGGGACTTGTCAGTGCCCTCAGCACGGAGGCGTTCGTGGCCACTCTGGGCCGCCTCGTGAGCCGTCGCGGCCTACCCGATTTGGTTCGGACCGACTGCGAGACTAATTATAAGGGAACCAATCGTTATTTGAAGGAGGTCGTCGACTTACTTGTTGAGAGCAAGCACTGTGTAGGCACCGCCATATCTAGAATGGGAGATCTTGTTATGCTTAAAGAATCTAATCTACTCCCACTATTTTGCGTCGTGGACGCATTGTTAAACTGTTATTTGGATCGGATGGCGTTCCGCGGGTGGCCAAGGTATTTGTAGGGGACTCAGTATTGCAACGTGCCGTGGCCACGTTGTCCCAACGGCCTATTGATTAGCGAATCTACATTCTTAGATTCGGAGCGGGGGATTGTTTACGCCAGGGTAGCTGGCGTGCGCGCCGAGTCTTTTGTTTGCATTGAATCGTGCGCTCCCTCGCTAACCCGCAGAGGCGCTTATCTGCGTGTCCCGCTCACGCCTCGGTTACGAGAGTTTTTTGTGCCTGCAATGACGCGGCGATTACGGGGCGCGCACGGTACGAATCGGAGTCAGCTAGCAACAGCCGTGCGTGCGGCTGGGTTTTTTGCGGCGCCCTTTTGCCCCGGCGGTTTGTACCCCAAGAAACGTGCGTTTTGGGACCGCGTCAATTCTTATAGACAGTTTTGTGGGGGCGCGACCTTTTGTGCGTATTCGTGAACTCATCTTGTGGACCCAGTCTGCTGTCGACCGACAAACTTAGCGGTCCCCGCGCGTGGCTGACGTAATTTTGATCACGTGTCGTCTTTGAAACGCGTAGTCGCGAGACGTAAATTACTACGTTTGAGTAGCCACGTTTATATTTGCGCGGGTGTGTAGTCATAGAATATTTGCGCAACGGGACGTCCGTTTTTTGAGGCGCCTGAGTTGTTTTTCGCGCCGCGGTTTTGTTTGCCCAGACCTGATTGTTTTGGGACCGCCTCGCCCTGCACTGTGATATCGCTGGGTTTTTGGACTTTGCACGCGTGTTTGTGACATTGAGTGTTGATAGTGCATTGTTGCGAATGATTGGAACACTTTCTGAGCGGCGATAAAGTTCGCGGTAGTTAAATAATTGTAGACCGCGCGGTTATTAACCGTTGACCTTGTGGTTTCGTGAATCACGTACTTTTATCGATTCGCTTGAGTGTTGTTGGAGTTTGAAGCCAGCCTGAACGTTCGACATATTTTGACCGTCGCGTTTATTGTTGCGTTTGTGACCCACTGGGCTGACGCATTGAGCACTCCACTCATAGGAGGCGAACGAACGATTGGAGCTGTGTTCGTGTTTGACGTGTCTGGGAGCTGAGTGGTGCAGAGACCCTACGGTTGCAAGCCCCACACACACACCTACACACACATTTACACTTTCACGTCTCATACTGTCCCACATCCACTACAGGGGGCGTCGCATCGAGTATCGTCGCATGCATCAACCAGGTTAGTGGCCTTCTATTTTCCTTGTCTATGTCGAAGGCTGTCGCTGCCCGAGTTGACGATTGCCGTAGTAGTCTAGTAAAAGCCGCCTGTTATTCCACTGATCGGCTAGTGAGACTCGGATATTACTATCCGACTCGGATTGGATACCGTCATCCGTACTGATCACTGTAGTCCCACTAGTCGGTCCCCCCTCGACCTGTCCGGGCTCGTTCCTCTATGGGCCCGGGAGCTCAGCCCTCGTCTGGACAGGCAAGGGGCCGTAACAACCCTGAAAGTGAAATCTCTCCCGCCCTGGGGGCTATTCACGTAACGTTTTCACTCACTTGAGTGATGTGAAATAAAAAAAATTAACACTGAAAAATTAACTTTATCGTTTATTGGTTTAGATTGTAAAATTGAACTTATTTCTTACAGGTGTTCTTACAGTGGCATCTCAATACATTTATAATTGCTTACTCTTTGTACGTTCATTTCCAGAACATCTGCAAAGAAATTGAAGCACACGCTGACAAGCACGAGTCAAGAGACCTCCATCAGAAAATTCGTGCACTCACGCGGTCATTGTCATCAAAAACATGGGCTGTCGAGAACTCCCAAGGTGTAACGGTGACAGAGCTAGAAGAAATATCGGAAACGTGGAGAAAATACTGTCAGTCGCTGTTTGAAGATCCGCAATCACAGTGTTTTGATTCAACAGAGCCAATGGATGAAGAAAAAGAGCCAGACATTTTAAAAGATGAAATAAGAGCAGCAATAAAACATCTGAAGAATGGGAAAGCCACGGGAAAGGATTCCATTCCCATTGAGACTATCAAAGCCTCGGGAGAGTATGGTGTCCAGATCTTTCATTTACTCTGTAACAAGGTGTGGCAAACAGGTAAATGGCCGCAAGAATGGGCTCATAGTGTCTTCATACCATTACACAAAAAGGGCTCTACAAAAATTTGCAATAATTATCGCCTCATTGCACTCATTCCGCATGCGAGCAAAATTCTACTGCACATTATAAACGAGCGTCTAAAGTCTTACCTATCCAAAGAGATTGCACCTGAGCAAGCAGGCTTCGTCAAGGGCAAAGGTACCAGGGAGCAAATACTCATTGTGCGCCAAATTATTGAAAAATCCCGTGAGTTCAACAAAGCGGTATATATCTGTTTCGTGGACTTCTCGAAGGCGTTTGACTCTGTCAAATGGCCTGTACTTTTGAGGACTCTACTGGACATGGGCACACCAAAGCACCTTGTTCATTTGCTGCGGAGGTTATATGAGGATGGTACTGCATCTGTAAAGACAGACGACAAGCTTTCGGCTAACTTTCATCCAAGTGCCGGTGTTCGACAAGGGTGCATTATTTCCCCAATTCTGTTTAACATCTACACAGAAATGATAATGAGGCGAACTCTTGAGAACTGGACAGACGGAGCGGCAATTGGAGGTTTAAAAATCTCCAACTTACGTTATGCGGATGATACCACATTATTCGCTACTAGTGTCTGCCATATGGAAGAACTTCTACAAAAGATGGAAGCCATAAGTCTTGAATTCGGCCTCAAGATCAACCGCAGTAAGACTAAAGTCATGATTGTCGACCGAATTAACAACAACTCGCCAGAAGTGACACAAATAGCGAACTGTGAAGTGGTGCAATCTTATGTCTATTTAGGAGCGCTGATCTCGAACAACGGAGGCTGTATAGACGAAATCAAACGGCGCATGGCGATATCCAGATCAGCAATGGATAAGCTGCAAAAAATATGGAGGAATCGTAAAATCACTAAGGCCACTAAGATCCGGCTAGTCAGAGCACTGGTATTCTCCATATTCCTCTACGCTTCAGAGACGTGGACCCTGCGAGAAAGTGAGAAAAAGAAAATAGACGCTCTCGAGATGTGGTGCTGGAGAAGAATGTTAAGAGTGTCCTGGAACCAATTCCGGACCAACAAGTCCATTCTGGAAGAACTCGGCATCAAGCAGCGTCTGTCTTCCATCGTTCAGGCTCGAATTCTCACTTTCTTTGGTCACGTGACTAGACGTGACAATATCTCCATCGAACGTCTAGTCGTCCAAGGAAAAGTAGATGGAATCAGACCTCGCGGCAGATCGCCTATGAGATGGACGGACCAAGTTAAGGCTGCAGTGGACGTCCCCTTACATGTGTGCACCAGGAAAGCAGCTGTCCGGGAGGAGTGGAGACGAATTGTCAAGCGTGTGACTGGAAAGTGATGACCACGACCGCTCTGACAAGAGCGTTACGAAGGAGATGATGATGATGACTCTTTGTACGTCAAAACATTAATAATTATAAGCAAGACACTACAACTAGACAATCTTGAATTGTGAAGTCGAAATCTCCTGATGATGCTCCGGTTTCGGGGCGAAACGTGCGTCGAGAGTTATATAAAAGTTTTGTGTGGTGGACGGTGGTGCATGTGAGTGGTGGTGGTGGCATTGCTTGCTGGGTAACTTGGCTTTCTTGCTTTGTTGGGAAGGTAAGCGGTGCTTAGCTTGTACCTGCATGTTTGACCATACAGAATTTTCTCTGTTGGCGGATTATAGCAAATATTTTTTTCTTTTTTTGTTAATCATGAACTTCCGCAAAGTAACGCCTGCTTCTATCCAAGAATTTTTCAATGACAAGAATTCTTGGAATGATAGGGATATATTTCCATCTCCTCACGTGATATCTTAAAAATTATGTAATAATTTTTGATATTATTTAAGAAATTGTATATACTTAATGACATTTTTTTTAAAAAGAGCAAGTGCCGAGTTTCTTGCCAGTTCTCGGTGCAAACCTGCTTTCCGAACCTGGCGGTAGAGTTTTGACTTTTCATAAGAGCTTATGAATTGGGCCTATGTGAAAATAAAGATTTTTCATTTTCATTTTCAACATAGGAAATACAAACTTTCAACCTTATTGGGGAAAGTTTTCATTTCACGATTATCGATCATGTTGCGTTTTGAACTGCATTCAATTTTACGCTTTATGTCAATGGTCGTAAAATTATTTTTTCAGTGCTCGCAAAAAAGTTTTAGATTTAAATACCTATCGTCTGTTTAAATAAGTAAATGTTAAAACATTTTACTTCCCGAAATGTAGCCAACGCGTTAGGTGAATGGGCTATTGACCTAACCGGGAATATATTTATTTATTACATACTTACTCTCAACATCTTCCGAGCAATACATCAAACATTATTATAGGCATAGTAATTCAAAGGTTATCTAATTAATTATTTTTGTCTTTTAGATAACAACGTAAATATAACAAGGTCGGAGGGGTCAAGGAGTAATAAAAAAGTTTCCCTTATTTTTAATGTAATTACTTGCCGGCACGGCAAAAACTTTACTTGGCCTTTTAAAAAATAATCGTGTTTACAACACCGTTAAGGAACCTGAGGAACAGTCCCATCGGAACATTTTACGTCAACCTTCTTCATATAGGTACAAGAAAAAACCGGACAAGTGCGAGTCGGACTCGCGCACTGAGGGTTCCGTACCTACTACTACTGGAGGAATAAAACCATAAAAACCACTTTTCTTGAACCGCATAACCAACTTATTCAACATTAAACAACTTCACCGCGAGTTAAATACGTGCAACGCCATCTGTCGTCATCAAAGTTAAACAAAATATTAGACTTGTTGAATATCAATTCAACACGTATTAAAAAAAACTACTCACTAGATCTCGTTCAAACCAATTTTCGGTGGAAGTTTGCATGGTAATGTACATCATATATTTTTTTAAGTTTTATCATACTCTTATTTTAGAAGTTACAGGGGGGGGACACACATTTTACCACTTTGGAAGTGTCTCTCGCGCAAGCTATTCATTTTAGAAAAAAATGATATTAGCAACCTTAGTATCATTTTTGAAGACCTATCCATAGATACCCCCCACACACTGATGGGTTTGATGAAAAAAAAAAATTTGAGTTTCAGTTCTAAGTAGCACCCCCAAAATTTACTACTTTTTTAAAAAATTTTGTGCGAAACCCTTAATGCGGTTCACAGAATACATCTACTTACCAAGTTTCAACAGTATAGCTCTTATAGTTTCGGAAAAAGTGGCTGTGACATACGGACGGACAGACGGACAGACAGACATGACGAATTTATAAGGGTTCCGTTTTTTGCCATTCGGCTACGGAACCCTAAAAAGTAGTAGTACCCCTACTATGCCCAAGCGGGAATTTTTGAAGTGACTCGAGGGTGTCAGAAAATTATATAGGGAGAATCCTTGCACCCTTTAAAGAACCTCTACCGAGTATGAACCCTCCATATGGTGGGGTATGTTGAGGGGAACTCGTCTGATTAGTAAACACATTAAAACAAGAATTACAATTATTACATCCATTGTAGCGTCCGATAAAAATTAGAAAGACTGAGATTTTAGAGTAACTTTTGGGAGAAGTTTCTATCGAGAAAATTTATCCAATCGTGTTTCTGTTTCTAAGCGATTTGAGATTAAAGACCCAAAATACATACAAAATACATTTGAAAGTAATTTTCTTTAGAGTTTTATTTAAAAACGAAGCGAATTTGTATGAAGTTTCATTTAAAAACTTCATACAAATTCGCTTAAATACGGCTTCTACGTGTTAATACGTTAATGGAGATAAGGAGACCCCATTCTTTTGTTTTATTTTCAATACAAAACTTATTATTTAATTTAGAAAAAATATTTTTAGCAACCCTTAGGTACTGTGATGTCAACAAAGCGTGATACACTTTTCATTATTCCCAGTTCATTCATAATATATTGAATGAGCTGTTTTTAGGGATGTCACTTAAATTTTTTGGGACATTATTAAACTCTCTATAGTTCCCTCAGGATATTTCGTGTGATATTTTTTTTATGCATCTTTACATCATACCCTACTTAATTAAGGCTTTCTTTATGGCTAGTAATCTACACGTTGTATAGAAGCTGTTTAAATTCATGGTCTTCCTTTTATTTTTGATGCTATGTTACTTGGCAAAAAAAATCCTTACGACTTCAAGCCTTTCGATCAATGTGATAAAACTACATGTATTTTTTTCTTGTATACCGGGTTCGATTCCCGGTTCGGCCAGGTTATTTAAAAATCTATGACTGCAGTTTATTTTTTTTTTATTGAAATTAAGTTTCCTTTCGGTGAAATGCTCTATCTACAATATTTAATGTAGTTCCCCGCCATGTGCCATCACCATGGCACGCCCTGATATCTAGATGATAATTATTAAGTAATGATAGAGTAGTGTATGAGTTAGATATTAAAAATCTCCTAGAATAGAATATGATTAATCAAATGTATCCGTATCAAATGTAACGTATCAATTATCCCAGATTAGCGTATGGCACAATCATTCAGGTCATTAGGACTTAGATAATAGAATACACTGTAATCAGTTTACCTGCATAGGGAACATAATATACACACATATTCGGTCCGCGTATTTTATTTAAATTTATATAATTATCTAAAATATTAATGTAATGGTTAATAATTCGACACTGCATTAATTGAAAATAATTTATATTTATTTTTACAGTAAACTGAGTTGTAGCTAATTAAAAAAATAATATCATTTCACGCAGAATTCTGTAGTAACCACTAACCAGGCATACACAACCCTCTTTCAATGTATTACTTCTCTCAAACGCATTGTAAAGAAATCAATAATTGAACCCTTTTATAAAACCAAATAAGCCGTTACGGATCATTTTTTACAGCTAGAACATTTTTAACAACAGATTTCTTTTTTGAGTTGGTTTGTAAGAGCAACATTCCAACACGAAGGATTTATACCAACAAAATTCTTACTATTACATAAGATTTTTTTTACGATATTTAAAGTAGATATAGTTGTTGTTGTGTGATGTGTCATACGAACATGTGTATAATGCCTCCTATAATGTGTTTAAAAACTCCTCGAGTTACGTCATTTTTGTGTTTACTTGTGGTTTACTTATTGTTGTTTATTTTGAGTGGCATTCGTTCTTTATACTCGTGATAAATATTTTCGTTACCTGTCGCAAAATGTTTGTTTCCGTACCCGAAGGGTAAAAAAGGAACCCTATTACGGAGACTTCACTGTCCGTCCGGCCGTCCGTCCGCTTTGTTTTTGCTCGATATTAACAACGGTAAAAGGTAGACGCAATGATATTATATATTGGGTAGACGCTTCAAATTCTCACAGCATATTTTAATTTAATTATATATTTGCCTTAAAATAAATAGTTAAATTAAAATAAGAATAATATTTAAGCGGGGCTCCCATACAGTAAACGTGATTTTTATGCTTGTTTTTGCTCGATATTGATAGCGGTAACGCTTCAGATATTCAGTTATTCACAGAATATTCACCTTTTTGACGACCGAATGGCGTAGTGGTAGCGAACCTGCTGTCTGCGCCGGAGGTCGTGGGTTCGATTCCCACTACTGGTAAATGTTTGTGCGATGAGCATGAATGTTTTCCAGTGTGTGGGTGTTTTTCTGTATATTGTATTTATGTATATTAGTATGTATGTATATTTATCAGTTATCTAGTACCCATAACACAAGCTATCGCTTACTTTGGGGCTAGATTGCGATGTGTAAAATGTCCTGTATATATTTATTTATTTATTTTAAAAATAAGTAGTTCAATTAAAATAAGACAAATATTTAAGGGGGTCTCACATACAACAAACGTGTTTTTTGCTCGTTTTTAATTTGCTGAGGGTGTTTAGTTTACTTTAATACTATTGAGAATTATTGGTCTTGATGGTACGGAACCCTCAGTGCGCGAGCCCGACTCGCACTGGTTTCATTAAATATTAACCAAATAAAAATCTTTATTTTTCACATAAGCATATCATATATTATGATATGATTATATTATAGTCAAAGAAGCGCTTAGGTACCTAAATTCCTTGGCCTTAACTGTCTTTTAACCGACTTCAAAAAAAGGAGGGGTTCTCAATTCGTCGGAATCTTTTTTTTAAACGGATTGTACGAATTAGGAAATACAGATTCCGGGAGAGCATTCCAAACCCAAGCCGCGCATGCCTTGGGTTTGAAATTTAAAAATAAGAAACGATAAAGCGAACAGCTCTCTTATAAATTGTTTTCATTTGTCCAGTAGACTAATAAAATTTAAGATACCAAGTAAAGTAGGACATCTTGAGATGGAATGAACCAGCTTTAAAAATACTTATTTGTTTTAAATTTCTTCCTTAAATTAAACCAATATTCTTAAACAAAAGAATCGAAAAAAATCTTTTTTTTCATTATCCTTTTTTGTCGAGAGTTAAAAGAAAAGTCTTCTAAAGCTTAAATTACAAACCTGGCCACAATTGCCAAATTCGAGCAGCCATAACAGAGCAAGGAGCAGGCACACTTTCATGGTCACACACACAATCGCACATTCACACAGCTGAGAACATACTAAGCAATAAGCATCGTGGTGCATGAACTTGCGCCCGCGCCGGTTGGGTTCAGCCGTCAATTTCGTGAAAACACCCGTTTACATAAAATCGTTTCTTTATTTCGTTAATTTTTATATGCAATGAGTAGGTAAAGGTACCAGTAGTCAACCTTTTAACTCTAACCTAATATATTTAAGCTAATATACAGGAAAACCTCTGATAAGAAAACTCAGGACAGTTACCCGAACACATCACTTTAACAGGCATCCGAACAGTTTACGTAAACCTTATTCGTACAAGCAAACAGTAGCGCCGTCTGTCAAAATTCTAAAGGTGGCCGCTGAGCGAACCACAGCATGGCCTTACTGTTGGTATTATTGGCACCGCTAAACTGGTTTCATTTTTTTAGTAACGTAGTATATAGAGCCTCTGTTCGGACGAATATAATGTAGTAAAAAAATATATTTCTTTTTTACCAAAACAAAAAACGGTTTAAACAGATGGATAGAAAATAAGTTGCGAGGTTGCAAGATACCAAATATTAGTGTTTGACTCCAATCAACTCGCTAAGAACGTATTTTATCAACATATCCATGAATTTGTATTTAATTTCGTGCTGTGTCTAATAATAGTTATTCCGAAGAAAGTTGCTCTGAAACTTAATCATCACCATTATTAACACAGTCAAAGATAAATTAATGATCATTCATCATAACTATTTACCTAGTGCTCCAATGCCTTTTAATTTTGCCAAAATGTCTAAACAATTCTCCTCCTTCACCATTATATCCACTATCCAGCTAATAAAATTGTACTATGTAGATAGTAAGACGCTTCGGGAAACTCCGATATTCGATCCGACAAAATGTAAACGTGCTCTCAACGACCGACTCAGTATACTAAGTGCCACCGTGTATCTATGAAACATAACTGTAATGTAACGGTCTGTAACTTTCAATTTCAATTCAGTCTCGTGCTCTATCGGTAAGTTGAATCCGCAGACTTATTTAGATAGATTGGTGTACCAGGCCAGGCTATTAAAAGCTTTTATTTCTTAACTTGCAATCTATGTTTGTTTGGGTGAAATCTTGGAATTTATATTATGTTTTTTTTATTGATAGGCTTGCACTTGACTACAATCAAGTCTGATGAACAGAAATGATGAGGTCTAGAATGGAGCGCGGTTGCCTAGAAAATGCCTATTCACTCTTCTCTTGAAGGCACCCAGATTTTATTCTGCTGGGAACACGGAAGCTGGAAGGGTGTTCCACGCCTTAGCGGTTGGTATCAGAAACGTAGAAGAAAAACGTTTTGTTTGAATACGCTGGACATCAACCACACAAGGATGCCTCTTCTCTCGACGTCTCGCGGTTCTATGGTGGAAAGGTGAAGGAGGTACAAGGTTGTGGAGTTAGTTATTCAGCCTATAGACGTCCACTGCTGGACATAGACCTTTCCGAGAGCGCGCCACCACACACGGTCCTCCGCCTTCCTCATCCACCCGCTACCAGCGACCTTCTTTAGGTCATCGGTCCAGCCGCCAGCGGGCAGGAGGTCGTCCTACGCTGCACCTATCGATACGCGGTTCCACCCCAGAGCACGTCTGCCCCAACGGCCGTCGGTTCTGCGACAGATATCGCCCGCCCACTGCCACTTCAGCTTGCTAATCCGTTGGGCTATGTCGGTTATCACACCACCTGTGTTTCCTCTGTTTTCCTGATCTTAAGGTTGCCTGGCAGAGATCGCTGCTTAGCGATAAGGCCGCCTTTTGGACCTATACCTACTTTAATATATTATGTTTCTGTCCTTTGTTATGTAAGAAATGTGTGGTGCAAATAAAGAGTTTTAACAATAATAATAATTGGAAGCTGGATGGTGCTATCCATCATCCGCTATGCTCCTATGAATGACTTAATAATGACTTATCGGGTCCTAATTAAAGAGATCATATTTCAAATACGTTAGTCATAATTGGGATAATCCATAGAACTGCACCTAGACTTGCGTCAATGGGTTAAATCATATAAAGTTATTCCTTGGTCTGTGGTTAAATCAAACAAGCAGGGGGCTGATTGTGTAACTTTTTACGATGAAATGGTATTCATTTGATGGCCGTCGGCATCAAAGTAAAATAAACCATAACAACATTGAATTAGAGCTCAATTTTGTGTATGCGTTCTTATACGTTTGGGTATGTACGATACGCTCCATAACGCTCCATGTTGAAATCGGTTGTAATGAATTGGTGACTTTAAAGTGATACACTTAAGGAATATTTTACTTTGATGGTCAAGGAATACCATTTCATCGTAAAAAGTTACACAATCGGGGGGCTGGTCTAATAAATGATTACATAGCATTATATTGTGTCATAATATAACTACAACAGGCAAGATACATACTTACTTAAGTAATCAATTTTCCTCCATTCATAACGTATAAGGAAAAAAAAGTGTAAAAAGGAATTTCCGAGTTCTATCAAAATTATGAAAAATCTGTACCTATAAATAAGTAGTTATTTGTGTTAGGTACGTCATGTGGTCAACGTCGAATTGCGTTCCTCGATGGCGTTAGAAGCAAAGGATTATATGTTTAAAAATCCTAATTCCTACTATCCTTTATTCTTTGAATAAATAGAGCGTAGCGAGGAATTCGATATATTATGACGTCGGAGCATAAAATATATTGTAAAATATTTTGCCCCTTAGTGACGCACAGAAAAAACTAGAATTACCTATCTCCCTCATTAGAAGACTTGCGTGACAATCGAAAAAAGAAATGAAAAAAAAGATCAATCAGAAGAGAGAAAACGTGAACTCCAAAAGAACAAAATTGAATTTCGCTCTTTCTTTTTTTAGAGGATGCTAAAAATGTATACACATTTTAGTGCTTATTTTTTTGTGGATTCCCTGGATATCCCTGCAGGTAAGGTCAGAGTGAAGCACTAAGTGATTGGTGCAGTTAAAAAGTGCATTCGTGTGTAGTACACTTATCAGTATGATAATAATTATTTAAACATTTTCACAGAACTGATAAAGTTTCCGTAGAAAAGGACTGGTAGCGATAAGGTTTCCCTGTCTCTTGAGGCAAGTTTAAAATTTTTAGTCTAAATCTAAATCCTGGGATGACGGGCCGTCCGTCGCCCATAACATGACAGGCACGCCTCTTAAATTAAATGGTTTTGGCTGTGGTCAGGTTGCCGACTATCATGGGACCCACAGCTGACGTGAATCCCGTACTCCCGCCAGCGGGTCAATCGTGGAGACAGACAGTTATTAGTTGATGCAAGCTCCACATAACTCCTTCGTTTCCCCCGACGAAGCATTGCGTTCAGCATTTTCTTTCGAAAAAATAAGCTACATCTGGTTAACGGCGTAGAAACCGTATTTAACCGATTTTGAATTAAGTTTTATTTAAAAACTATAAAGACAATTAAGTTCTTTAAAATTTTAACGTCATATATTTTGGGTCTTTAACCTAAAATCGCTTAGAAGCAGAAACACGATTTGATAAAGTTTTCTCTATAGAAAATTCTCCCAAAAGTTGCTCCAAAATCTCAGTTTTCCTGTTTTTGATCGGAAACTACAATGGATGTAATTGTAATTTTTGTTTTAATGTGTCCGTAATAATAATATCCAAAACGCTTAGAAACCGATTTTTGATAACTGGCTTAGTTTTCCAGGCAACCCATTTTTAATATATTTTCTAATAAACTAAATTTATTACATTATATCCATCCAATAGACCTTCGGGTCCTGATCACTTCTTTCCAAGAAACCGTTCTTCCATCTTTTATACTTTCCGAGATATCGACAAAATTCGAACAGCGGCCATTTTGAATCCGCCATTTTGAAATTTTTTCCAGCTCACTGCCAATTGGATGACGTTTCGAATGACGTTTGGTCGAGCACCCCCCACCTATCTTCGATACCCTGGCTGTGCTCTTCAGCTGTCTCCGAAATCCTCACTCATCAGCTCTCTCGGTATTTTTCCTCCGAATGAATTTTTTTCTTTTATACCACACCATCCTTGAAAAAAATTTTTTTCATACAAAATAGTTCAGGAGAGGTGATCAATGAGTGAGTCAGTCAGTCAATCAGTGAATCAGCCCGAGTAGCTATATATATAGTAACTAGTAGGGCGCGTGGAGGCGCGGGCCACATGTGGCCCGCGGGCTGTCTTCCCGCCTATAAAAGTATCACAATCCTCAGTCATCATCCCTTCCCATATTTTTCTCTGTGAGTCAATACTCGGCATACATTTTCTATGAAAAAAATTAAAGTCCGCCATTTTGAATTTTTTTTCTATCTGTCGTATAGACCTTTGGATCCTGATCAACTCTTGTCAAGAAACCGTTTTTCCATCTTTTATACTTTCAGAGATATCGATGAAATTCGAATGGCGGCCATTTTGAATCCGCCATTTTGAATTTTTTTCAGCTCACTGCCAATTGGATGACGTTTCAAATGACATTTGGTCGAGCACCCCCCACCTATCTTCGATACCCTGGCCGTGCTCTTCACCCGTCTCCGAAATCCTCAATCATCAGCTCTCTCCGTATTTTTGTTCCGAATGAATTTTTTTCTTCTATACGAACCCATCCGTGGAAAAAAATTTTTTCATACAAAATTGTTCAGGAGAGGTGATCAATGAGTCAGTCAGTCAGTCAGTGGCCAATCAGCACGAGTAGCTATATATATTGTAAAGATTCCGACGAATTGAGAACCTCTTTGAATCTCTCTTGATTTTTTTGAAGTCGGTTAAAAATACGTTTCATTCTTCAGCCCAATGAAGGTCCGAGTAGTCATTTTGATTACACGTCAGTACCAAAGCGTAAACGAATTGTAAACGAATTGTAACGAATTGTTAAAGATATAGCGCCTGTAGTCATTTGTAGGTGCAAGGTCAACGATGGTAAAAAGTTCAATTATCATGATGTCATTCGTAGAAGCGTTCGAGATTTGAATCACTTCACTTAAACGATTTGTTGCATGCATAGAACACAAATTAGGATGCTTTTCATACTCGCTTTAACTCATCTTTCAAAACAAATATAATTTTACTATTTTTGACGTGATAACGTTTAATAAATTGATGAACACCAGCAATCAACATAAAAAATAGTAACGTTCCGCGTAACGTTCCACCTGAGCCTGTGCGTGCAAGCGAGAGCGCGCAACAAGCGATAGAGAGGCACGATAATGACGTTATCACATAAATTTATCGTCCATAAACCCACTTTACAGACAACCAATTTTTTTGACCTGATAACGTTTAATAAATTGATGAACACCAGCAACACACATGAAAAATAGTAACGTTCCGCGTAACGTTCCACCTGAGCCTGTGCGTGCAAGCGAGAGAGCGCAACAAGCGATAGAGAGGCACGATAAAACAAACGATAGAGAGATAGAGATTATGACGTTATCACGTAAATCTGTCGTCCGTAAACCGACTTTACAGGCAACCAATTTTTTTTTTGCTGATGACACTTCTTTGGTTTTAAATACTGATAGAGGTAATGACAACTTTGACGACGTAAATTATGCTATCGCGCATGTATCGCATTGGTTCACTGTTAACAATTTACTTTTAAACTCAAAAAAGACTAAGTGTATTGAGTTCGCACTACCAAACGTAAAAAACGTAGCTACCAACAAAAAGGTGATTGTGAATGGTGAAACACTAAAAATGGAAAACTCTACAGTATTTCTGGGGGTAACCTTAGACGATAAACTACAATGGGGCGCTCATATTGAGACTCTGGCAGGTAAACTTAGTTCAGCTGCCTATGCTGTGAGAAAAATTGATACAGCCAGGCTTGTCTATTATGCCTATTTCCACAGTGTTATGTCCTATGGTATTCTATTATGGGGCAAAGCTGCTGAGATTCAAACTATATTTGTATTGCAAAAGAGAGCAATTAGATCTATATACAAAATGAAGCCACGCGAATCTCTTCGCCAAAAATTTAAAGAAATAGGTGTTCTTACAGTGGCATCTCAATATATTTATAATTGCTTACTCTTTGTACGTCAAAACATTAATAATTATAAGCAACGTATAGATGTAAGTAACCGTCCAATTAGAAATGGCGGACACAAGTTAGTTGTAGTACCACACCGTTTACGTAAAGTACAGAAGTCCTTTGTGGGGTTGAGTGTACGCTTCTACAATATGATCCCGAAGTCTGTTTTGGACTTACCTTTACACAGGTTTAAAGTCACTGTCAAAAAACATCTAATAAGTCGGGGTTACTATACTATTGAAGAATTTTTCAATGACAAGAATTGTTGGAATGACAGGGATATATTTCCATCTCTTCACGAGATATCTTAAAAATTATGTATTAATTATTGATATTATTTAAGAAATTGTATATAATGACATTTTTTTTGAAAAGAGCAAGTGCCGAGTTTCTTGCCAGTTCTTCTCGGTGCAAACCTGCTTTCCGAACCTGGCGGTAGAGTTTTGACTTTTCATAAGAGCCTATTAATTGGGCCTATGTGAAAATAAAGATTTTTCATTTTCATTTCATTTTCATTTTCATTTTGTTTTGGTTTTGTCCCATCTCAAAAATGCCCATCGCGCCGGTGTCGTTACGGTATAACAGTTTGATAAATCGACAGTATAGATAAATCGATATCTGGTTAGTATTAGATTTATTACTACAAATGAAATAACAGAATTAAAAAAAAAGTTACCTTATCGTTTATAGATGTGATTTATTTTAGCGTATGTTTTGCTCTTCTAATAACTAAAGGCGCAAACATTTTTCTTATTCGCAATTATTTTATACTTTTTAAGGACATAATATTAATTATTATATCCTGAATAAGTTATCAAAATAAGTTATTTTGGTTAAATAATAGACAGAAAATATACGAACAATTTTATATACATTAATTATTTTATTTATACAATTTAATTTCCTAGGTAAAATGTGAAGTAGATTTAAATAACTTAATGGCCTTCTTTTTCAATACTATACAGTCAACAATATTTTGTGGAAAATGTTACAAAACATGATCAAACTAATATTTTAGTTATATGCATTTAACTATACATTTGGATCTAGTGCAGTAGGTATTTGTTTTACGAACGGTGACAATAATTTCGAATCACCATAAATTTTTATCATGGAAAATCTTTATCATTGGATTTACAGAAAAAACTTTTAAGTTTATTACAAAGAAACTTTAAACCATAGTTTTTATGTTCATCAAAAAGTTTGGTGGGATATCGGTGATGGGTGAACACACTGAACAGTGAGGGTCTAATTGCGTAAGATAAACGTATTCATCGTTATCGTAATCGTTTATGAATTCTGCCCCCCGACTTCTTCTTCTTATAATGCCGTCTCCTATCGAAGGTTGGCAACCATCATAGCGATTTGAACCTTGGATACCGCTGCTCTGAATAGGCTACAGGTGCACTTCCCAAACCATTGGCGTAAGTTTCGAAGCCAAGATATTCTTCTGCGGCCAGGCCTTCTCCTACCTGCCACCTTCCCATGCATGATTAATTGAAGGAGCTCATATTTCATGGTATTACGCATCACATGGCCGAAATATTCTAATTTCTCCTCTTTAAACTACTAAGCACTTCTAGACATTTCCCCATTCTCTGGAGCACAGCGCTGTTTCGAACGCGGTCTGTCCAAGAAACTTTGAGCATACGGCGGTATACCCACCTCTCAAAAGCTTCTAACTTCTTCGACATGGATTCTGTCAGGGGCATGGACCCTGACAGAATCCATGTCGAGGAGCCACACCGTAGAGGAGCACCGAAAAAGCATAGCACCGTACTAAGCGAGTCCGAAGGGGTATACTTAACTTTCTGTCACAAAGTACTTTTTTCATTTTAGAAAAGGCGTTGCGTGCTTGCTCTTTCCTGCAGCGTATTTCTAAACTGTGTTGCTCGCCTTTGTCGTCAACCATGCCCCCCGACTGGCTGACGTAAATAAGAGAACCAATCAGAGGGCAGAATTCATAAACGATGACGTTAACGATGATTACGTTTTTCTTACATAATCCAGGTGCAGCCTTCTATAGTTTGGTATTTAGTAACCCACTGCATCAGCGTCGTAGCTGCTTTTCTGACTGTCGTAGTGTCCTGAAAATTAAATATGAGTTAATCATCATCATCTTCAACGCCTTTTTGTGGTCCACATTTAGGTGTGGGTCAACTCTCAGAATGACAGGGGTTTGACCAATTGTGGGTTGGCGGTTTTGCCCCTCCGCACACGGCTCGTAAGCGAGTATAGCGTAATCCGCGCGTACGACGAGAGCAGTACGAGCACGAACATATTCAAACATGTCCGCAGACGAAGCGGCGAATTAGGAGGCGTAATTGTCGTATTGTTATGCGTAGCATCATAACTTAACGCTTACGTTTACGACCCGTGTGCGAGGGGCTTTATGGTGAAAGCAAAATCACACTAATAAAAGTAGGTCCGAAAAGTCGGAAACTTCGAACCCGCGACCCCCCAATGAGAGGCAGAGGTCTGAACCCATTGGTTTTCTCATTAAATATCACTCTTATATCATTTGTGACCCGTGGTGGAAATCGAACCAACGACCTCCAACTCAAATTCTCGGTGTCGCGAGTTCAATGGTTTTTCCCATCTAAAAAATGCTCATCGCGGCGGTGTCGGTTACGGTAACAGTGTGAGGAGGCAACAGTGTCGCGAGTTCAGTAGTTTTTTTTTCTATTTCAAAAATGCCCAACGTGCCACAAAAAGTTTCCAGTTCAATAAAAAAATTAATTGTAAATTTAAATAGCCCCCTACGCTTATACACCTAAAATGCCTGACATAATTTTGGAAAAGAGCTGATAATCATACACTGATGGACCGATATTAACCAAGCAGCTCAGAACCACCACAAACTGGCTTTCAAATGTAAAAAAAAACAAAACGCATCGAAATCAGTCCATCCGTTACGATCCGCGAGGGCTACGATGCCATAGACAAACACGCACATAGACAGACAGACGTCGACGTCCAACTTACAACACTTCTGTTTTTGCGTCGGGGGTGAAAAATAAAGGTTTCCACTTTTGAAATGGTCATTACCGTCACCACTATGCGCGGAGGACTGCAAGCTCCTCAAGATCTCATCAGGGATGGGCGGCGGGGTGGGGAGATGGTCTCCGCTAGGATGGAAACCATTCTCGTCAGCGGTGTAGGTCACGGTGTAGGTCTGGCCGTTGTCACCGATGTATGAGAACGAGCCTGTCACAGCGACGGAGCCTTCTTCGGGTTGGAGGCCGGGAATGATGCGACCTGTAATTAAATTATTAATTAACAAAAACCGACTTCAACTCTCATCAAGCTGCTGTTGAATACATCCTTTCCAATTAAAATTTAAGGCTTATATGGTTTTCTCATGGATACCATTATCAGAACTGGACTAAATTGAAATGGGACCACACCGGCAGCGTCAGCTTTCTAATAATAAAGGAATCATTAAAATCGATTCACCCATAAAAGTTATGAGGTAACAAATATAAAAAAAAACATGCGATCCCGAAAAAATCACTGAATATAAAAAAAATTAAAAATGTTTTTTTCTTTCACGTAACTTACGTTAAAGGCACTGCTGTATTGTACTGCGAAGAACATGCAAAAATCTCGGCAGTTGCTATTGCGAAAAAAAATGTGTTTTACTTTTAATCACCTACTTACTACTCACAGTGTTAAGATCCTACTATAATAATATCTTTAAACTGTGCTACTACTTTACGAGAGTACTTATTTCTTATTATTTTGTTTTTACATATTTAGTACGTTTCACTGATGATGTAGATATTTCAAGGATATAGTTTTCAGATCTGCCCAATTAGTTTCGTAACCTGAATACGATCTAATTTATATATTGATTAAAGTACTGAGCGTACTTTCAGTTCTGTCATAGATGTGGAAGTTCTGTCGTGCCGATGGAGGAAATGTAGACTGTAAATCTATAATAAAGGATGAACTCGTTCATGATAGAGTAAGGATATAAATTTTGGCTAAAGGCCGAGTCACGTAGGTCGAGGTAAAAATCTGAAGGCGGGTGAACAATATAGAATCTCTCGTAAACTTAGTTTTAAGTCGACTTGTAGTTATCACCATAAATGCGACAAATATCATATTGACGTTTTACAAGAACCTACCACATAGGCCTAACCTGTACGTTAGGTCGATGTGAAATAAAGATATTTTGAATTTTGAATTTTGAGTTTGAATTAGTTGCTTGCAGAACATTATGCTTTTTGTGATGGGATAATTTCTATCTTCCTTATAATTGACACGCCATGAAAATTGGGTTGGATGGGTTATGCACATTGACTTACTATCTAAGGACCCCGGGTGTATAAAAAAAATTCACGAAAAAATTGTCCCAAGAAAACCGATATATAATAAACAAGGGTATGTAATTTTTATAAATAAACTAAAATATTGTAATTTATTTCTTAAACCATTATTATACAGCCTAATTTTACTTGCAACTAGCGATAGTGCGATTGTCTCCCTTTTCGCGTTCTATCTCTTTCGGTTCGGACACTTTGAGCGCTGACCCGTCATCCTTATTATTATAATTATCTATGGTTATGCAAAAGACTTTTGCACTTGGCTATACAAAAATGACAGGTTTCTTCAATAAGTCACGTGATCAATTAGATCTATCATTAATTATAGACTTCGTTCCATTTGGAAATGAAATCAGCAATCGTCAGGTTTCTAGACATACATACCTACTAATATAAACACAGAGTAGACACAAAGTGTAACAGAAATCTAAGACAATTTAGAAATCCCAAAATCCTGGCCTGTGCCAGGATTGAACCAGGAAACTCCTGTTTAATCCCATAGCGCAAAACTATGCGAGGAAGGTCATCGTCTATACTCTATTATTGTAATGCGGCTATGTCTCAGCCATTTGGCTATTGCAACTGAGGGAAACCTAACTATGGCATACTTGCAGTATAAATTGTTGCGTTGGAAAAGCTTTCGATCATCATTACATGATGTAATAAAATCAAGTGTACCTAGATAGCTGTAATGCAAGAGTTTGATTCGCAATGGTACACTTGTAAAACGTACCTTTGACATAATGGTTGTGCAAGGGATTAGCCTAAATTGATGGATTATTGATACTTTAGCATTAAGAAATGTTAATTTAACTTCTGTACTTGGAGTGTAAGTACAATTTCCACTTATTGTTGTTGGTGTTTTTAAAACGCTAAACAGATGTTTTTACATAGCCCTTTATAACGAGTCAAGCTAAGACGGACGTCTGATGTAAAAGTCTTTTCTTTAAAACTTAAAAAAAAAAGAACAATTTGTTAATAACTGTTCTGGTAAGTATGTGATTTTTGGACACGCAATGGAAGCTCTCCAAAACAAACAATTTTCTCCGCTCCAATTCAACTCTTATAAATATTATAGTCTATACCTAGCCTTTTTAAAATATTTTTTGAATTACAGTTAGTAGTGCCTGAGATAAGCGCGTTCAAACTGTTCAGCTTTTTATAATTCTAGTATAAGATAAGTAAGAAATTCAATCCACGAAGACGCTACTCTTTCATAATCGCTATGTTTCATGCGATTCGTAAGTACTAAGAACTGAGGAAGGAGTAGGGCGCGTCTTCATGGACTGAATGCACTAGCTTTTGCCATTCAGAGATAGAATACAAATATTGGATTTTCAAGACGCGACATATTCGTAAAGCTCAAAAAAAGCGGTTAAAAAAACGGAAAAAATTTCACTCACCATCTTGTTCAGCTTTGGTCCCATCACTAGTTTCGTATGCATAATTCCATCCTTGGTCATCGATTTCATTCTCGTATCTCAATATCTGAGCTTGACTTGCGTAATTTTGGGCCTGACTAGCGTAGTTTTGGTCTTGACTACCGAAGCTCTGACCTTGGTTTACGTAATTTGTCTGGCTATCAAAGTTTTGGTCTTTTTTCGCGTAGTTTTGGGACTGACTGGGATAATTTCGGGACTGACTGACGTATGGGCCTGATTCTTCGGGTCTGTAAGGCGTTTGGAGGTCTGCATTTATACTTTTGGGTCCTTTGGGTGGTAGGTAGGTGTCTAATCTCGCTGCAGTGGCTATGGAAGCGAACGTTAGGGTGATTAGCTGAAATAATAAAAATAAAATAAATTATATTAAATATCCATTCCCCATCCTCACATAAACTCCTTAGAATTTAAGATGAAGGCAAACTGTAATATCATTAATATTTATGTTTAGTTCAATTTGATCTTTGGAAATTAGAGACAGATAAATAAGAAAATAGAGAGAAGCATTCTCTACGAAATGAAATGGAGCGATGCTTAGGAATAATGTTTCATTTTGACTCAATGAGTTGTAAAGTGGTTGGGAATTGCATTTTCAAACTCGTAAAGCACCAGGACTTATTATGTTATTCAGACTAGGTTAACTAACGATATCAAGTCGTTGCAATCAAGGAATACAGTACCATATTAGAGTATTATAACACACAGAGTACTGTATAGTATCACACTAGAGTAAGATCTTTAGGAAGTAAATTATATCCAACAGTTGACATCTTTTGCCTTTACTAGGTATACAAAATTACACATATTTTTTATACAAAAGAATGATAAAACGAGCAAGACGTTCACTAGATATCAAGTGATACGCCAGCCCATTTCAGCTGCAGTGCGTCCGGCTTCGCGTTGCAATATCGTACGAAGAACTACACTGCACTCATCATCCTTGCATTCGATTTTAAATCTCCATTTTCCCAGTAATCAAATTACTGCTTCACGGTAAAATAACTGACACTGCTAGCTGACCCGGATGAACTCCGTGACAAGAGTCCTACTGCTACACAACACAAGCATTTTCACCACGCTTTATTTACTCGCTTTATTTACAAATTAGGAAGATGGTGTACACGATGTACAGTCGCGGAATGAAAAGTTTTACCACCTTAGTGTCGATTTTTCCTTGCACTAGTACTGCAAGAGTCCATAATGGCAACATACTAAAACAATCGACTAGTGCAAACGAATCACTTTGAAAATTGACGAACCTTTTCATTCCGCGACTGTACAAAAAATTTGATTACGATTTCAAGTGACACTTTTCAAAATATTATACGATCAATTGATCATGTTTATCAATAATTTGGCAATATTAAGTAATAGATCTTTAAAAAATAATGTGATAATATACTAACTATTTTCATGACTGTTTTGAGATCTGATGTGTTTGTTATGGAAGCTGATAGTGAAATGATGTCTTGGAAAGGATCCGCAGCGGTTTTATACTGAGATTGATAACAGCACAGCATCCGAATCTCGGGTCCCTTCACGTGAAGCTCAGATAGATACGTTTGTGAACTTAGCCTGCTGTTACTCATGCGCTATAGTTTAGGAGACATTGGTAAAATAGGACTATCCCTTTCGATGCAACACGTGATCAAAATGCTAGCCTCTGCTTTGCCCAAAGAATTAGTATCGCGATACAACGAGGCAATGGGGACAGTATTTTGGGAACAATTTCCTCTGACAGCGGTCTACTAGATTAATTTATTTTAACATTTTGTTTTAATATGTAGTTTTTAATTAAGCACACTAGAAAGAGACACTACAAAGATCTACTTCTAAAGAATAGAATCGCTATTGGCAAATTAACCGGATGAAGTTAATGTCTCATTAAAACTTACATCGAATAACTTCAGTAACGTCTTACTACACAAGCATTTCTCTCTTGCTAGAAAGAAGACACGCCAAAAAAGTAAATGTTAATGTTGCCTAAATATTTCTCTCATCTGTCCCCTAAACAGACACAATAAGAAGCATTAGAAAAATATATTTTTTGATGACAAAACGAGCAGATACAAAACATCCCAGGTCTTCGCATTGTAATTTGCAATGTCATCCATTGCATTGCACTACAGTCTTTATCCTGACATACCAGCTATTAAAGTTCAATGAAAGGTTCGATATGCTTCGTCTTATTAGCTTTAAAATTACAAAAAATCAGTGATGAACCGCAATTGTTGTTCCACGGCAGAATAATTATCTGTAGGGTTAGTATAGGTTTTTCTACGAGTTTCGAGACGAGTCGCATCGCACAAACGAATCGAATTCCTCCATATATTTACAGCCAGGCCACAGATGACATGCAAGTAAAAAAAATTAAAATTAAAAAAATAATATTTTATTAAAATTGAAACTAGAACCAGCCAGGATTGCGGGGTGGGCGCTGGCCGGAGGAATCACAACCCCATACAATATTGCACTGAAACAAACAGCAGATGGAAACAGCTTGGTGATAGATGGAACCATTAATGGGGTAGCATGTCAACTTACCCTGGATACTGGAGCATCGCGGACAGTCATTAAACATCAACAAGGGAAGTATATTGATAAATGTAATTTACAGGAGAAAACAAACATCAATCTTACGACAGCCACCGGCCAGCGCGTACCTGTCTGGAGGGAAGCAAACGTCGCCATTAAAATCGGAGACAGGATCTATTGGCAAAGGGCAATTCTAGCAGATATTGTTGATGACTGCATAATTGGTCTGGATTTTCTTCTTTTTTTTATATTATATTTTTTATTATAATTAACATGAAGAAATAATTAATAAACATTTCCATTTACATTTCCTCTCGAGGAATATTTATTTATTATTTCTATAGATGGCGCTGGCTGTAAGTGTATGGAGGAATTCGATTCGTTTCTGCGATGCGATTCGACTCAAAATTCGTTAAAAAACCTATATCAAACCACTCTGAACCTGCATGAGTCAGTCACCGAGCGGTCACAATTATTAAAATCAATATAAATTATGCACCTGATACAAAGATTTGTCCTAAAGAAAAAGTCGGACGTATACGTATGGCTCTATTAATAACTGCTAACAGCTCTTACACTACAATGATGTGACTCTGAAGTTATTTGCAAATGGTTGCAGTGATATTAATTGGTGTGTTTAGTATTTAGACCGGCGTGCTAGGTGCGACATTGGCTGAAGATTGAAGACGCTTGCAATTAAACGATTCCCCTTACACGAATAATTGTGCAATTATACTTTTATAATTTTTATCGAGTGGACTGATTGGCGTGCTTTTATTGATCGATGATCGATGTTACATGATCGTATGTAATTGCACGCACATTATTCATTTTTCGTACGTAGTAACCTCAGTGGCGACAAGTTTTAGTCTTAAAATTATCTTGTTTTTTTTACATAATACTAGCTGATCGGGCAAACTTCGTTTTGCCGTTTAGGGACATCAAATATAGATAACAACCCGCTCCCGGACCCAGAGATCATACCCTGAAAGTTTCATAACGATCGGTTCAGCCGTCTCGGAGGAGTTTGGTTACAAATAAAATCGAGAGAATTTTATATATTAGAAGAGATACCTCAGTGATGACAAGTTTGAGCCTTAAAATTCTCGTGTCACTATGTTTTTTTCATATATTACTAGCTGAACCGGCAAACGTTGTTTTGCCCTCAGTGATAGCAACCTGCTCCCAGACCTAAAAAATTTCATAATGGGAAGCGAGAGAATTTTATTTATTAGAGATATATTTGGTAAGTCTGAGAATAGGCTGTAAACAAAAACTATGGCTACACTATAAGTACTTATTATTTGTTCTGTAGACCACACCCCTAAATAAAAAAAATATGGTAAAACAACGTTTACCGGGTTAGTTGGTCACATATAAATGAATATGAACAACACCAAAGCATTTCTCAGAGAGTCAGGTCCGGAAGATGGATCCGTCTCGTTTCTGTATCTTCAGTCAATTTATAATTCGTTTGACATGACGTCCTTATTGACGTAATGACGGATTAAGTTGTTATAGGAAAACCGCAGTAAACTTGACCCTCCTGATGGTCTATGGGACGCAGGGCGGCTGATGCGATTGGCTGTCTTCTTCTTCTTTTCTTGCTTTATGGCTTTCTGTAGTGCCAAAACAGCACAATGCACTCCTCCAATGTCGAGTAGCTTGAGGGAGGCACAAAGGAGATTGGCCGGTTTAAAATGACACAGTTTTGATATGATCTGTAATAGAAGGGTTAGTTATGGTTAGTTATACGGTTAGACACAAATATGAGGTTATAGATTACATTTATATACAAAGACGAACACAAAGAGCGATTGACTCTCATTGGCTGTAATAATACGGCAGCGCTGTCAGCGGACAGTGACAGACTAGCTGATTGGTTGAGCGGCTCCCGCCCCGCGTCCCGCAGACCATCAGGAGGGTCAAGTTTATAGCGGTTTACCTAAATCAGCCTAAGCATATGAATTATCTGCGATCGTTGCAAAAAACTGAAAATTTTATCGCTAAATTGATCACATGACTCATCAAAGACAACTGCCATTTTTGTACATTTTTTAATTTCTTTTCTTTTGAGCGATCGCAGATAAGTCATAGTACATCTAAGGCTAGAGGGCGTCATTGAGTAATAACATCCAAATTATATTTTAACAATGTTATTTAAGATTTATAGCGAGATAGTTTATTTGTATAGTAACCTAATTAGGCAATGCTTTCAATACAAGTCGGTATGTAAGGTATGTCGATAAAATCCGTCTCGTTCCTTTCTTAGTGAAATCTTCAATCTTCCGTAACTGGTTCAAGGACCACCTAATTATTTCAACTAAGTGGGTTTTCAGAAACTGTTCCACTATTTTTGCACTACGTGATTTGAACAAATTCTCTGAATTTTATCAAGATGTAGACTTTGGAGTTAAGCAATTAACAGTTCATAGTTTTTGCAAGAGAGTCAACAACTTTTTAAAAGCTTATTCTTTTTAGCGCATTAAAATAAAAGCTTTTTTTTTAATTTTTTACTTTTAATTTATTTCTGTATAGATAGACAGACAATCTGGTCGATTCTGTTGTGCAAGATCTTTAAATAAAAGTTATTTAAAATAGTGCTATCCTTTTCCATAGGGAGCAGTTTGAAAAGGATAGCACTACTTTAAAGTTTAGTTTAGAGATGTTGCACAACAGAATCGACCACAATAAGGTCTAACGCATATTCCTTCATCAGGGGAAACAGAGTTTTGTGGGGCCTGCACCCATCAAAACATGTTTGCTAGATGGACCCTCTGGGAGGAGTACGGGATTCATTCTGGTACTCACCGCGTTCCCGCCGGGTCTCGACTCGCCACCTCAGCAGCCGGTCCAATTCCCGTCGGCAGCCTGTCCTCTTCCGAAACCATCAAAAGGCGCCACCTTCTGACCTGTCTTATGTCTACGCTTTGGGCGATAAACGGCCCCTTACGGCCATCTCATTCAGGCAGCAAATCATGAAGGTCGGAGGTCATTTACCCTCCAGCACCCGATGTGGCCAATGCGTCTTCTACGAGAGAGATATGCACTCTGTCCTAAACTGCAAGTCATTCCAACGCCAATGGCAAAGACAATATCGTTGTTAAAAAGTTAGATAATTTTATAGTCACACGATGATACAATACACAATCAATTGAATGACCATTTTTAGAAAGCGATTTAATCACTGTTACATGCTAATTTTATCTGTAGCTGTATTCATTTGTTACTGTGAGAGAGGTATCAAAAGTCAGGATATGAGCAATCTTCGTTTTAAGGACGATGAAATAATCGGTGTACTAAACGAGAATCAAATTGATCGTCCTTTAAGAGTTTACTCTCTAGGATTTGCCATAAATTGCAACAAAACCAACTACATGTTCATCGATAAAGCAGACACAATTGAAAGAAGTTACAAATTCTGAGCCTTAACTACGGTCTACGAATTTGTCTACTTGGGTTCGCTATAATAACTGCTTTTGCCCATTGTGAGAAGGAAATTTTAAGATGTAAATTTCTAAAGTAGCAGTCAAGAAATTTCAAAGCAACAAAATCGAAGCATCGCAACATTTCTTCAGCACAGAATCTCCAGCTACCAAGGTGAAACTCAAGCCAACACTTATTTTGCTCATATTTCTATACGCCTCCATAACATTAAAAGTTGAGTCTCGCGTTCGCTCCAGAATTGTACCGTTCGAAATGTGGTGCTGGCGTGTCTTATGGACTGAGCATCACATCAACGGGTTGATCTTTGAGGAGCTAAATATCCTGACCCATCTATCAACGATATGCGCTCACAGGTGGCATTAATTCTTTGGCCACCTGGCAACGAAAAAGCTAGACAGCATTGATAGACTTTTTCTAACCGGTCGCACGGAGGACAAGCGAAGTAGAGGTAGAGCACTGAAACAGTGGTTGAATAGCATCTGCAATCGCTAACGCAAATATCCAAGGTTTTCTTCACAAAACCAAGGCACGAGACCCACCAGGCGAGCTTTAATCCCAATGTCTCATAGATGACCACGACCCTCAGTCATGAGAGAATTACTAAGAAGATGATTGTTTCCTTCTTTATTGAATTCGCATGATACATAGTACCCAAAGATTTAAAGAACTATTACAGATACGTATCGGTTATAATGTGTGGTCTAAGCGTTGAATAGGTCAATCTAGATAAGGTGACTATCTAATCATGACTCCGTATAAAATGTCTGTCTGTATAAACACAGTCAGTCATTACTTGCAAAATGTTGTATATCATAGTAGATATCATTTTATTAATAAGCATTATTAAGGCCAACGTATAATAGAATTGCATGATAGAAAGCTGGCTGCAGTAGTTGTAATTGTTTATATGCATATTACTTCTTCATTCATTTCATCGTCGATCTTCGATTAAAAACGATAATCGTTAATTTTAAGTAGGATACATTTGAAAAGATATTATTTTAAGCATTATTTAAATCTTAAACGTATTAGGAAGTGGCTTTGATGATATTAATAATTTAAAACATTATAGATACTTAGTTAATTTTTAATTTTTCAATTGGTGCCTGTAATTAATTTAAGGTTTACTATTCACTCAGGTATTGCTATGATCAACGGTTATAAAATCATAAATGCAAACTTAACGGAAGTAGCAAACAATTAGCGATTGAACTACAGCAGTCTTAGCCACATGACTTATCTACAATCGTCATAGAAACCTGTCGATTGCAGGTATACCTACCATATGGAACGGAATTCAAAAAATGTATGAGAATGATAGTTGTCTTTAAGAATCCAAGAATCAAGAATCAAATGATTTATTTCTTACTAGCTGTTGCCCGCGGCTCCACCCGCGTGAATTTAGGTTTTTCGCTCATTCCGTAGAAAAGATGAATTTTTCCGTGATAGAAAGTAGCCTATAAGCTATGTATGTTCCAAATTTCAGCTAAATCGATTCAGTAGTTGCGGCGTGAAAGAACAACAAAGATCCATCCATCTATCCATATTTAGAAACTTTCGCGTTTATAATATTAAGTAGGATAGGAAATGATTGTCCTTACTTACAGGCATTTTTCTGCATTTCGTTCCATTTAGATACGTAATAAGTGATCGAAAGGTTTCTATGACGGTCGTAGATAAGTCGTATGGCTAAAGGCGGAGTAGCTATTCATAATTTACATAGGTAAGGATGTATGAGACGAATCGATAAACGGTTTTTAATGATATTGGAGCCATTGAAAAGCCTTCACGAAGATTTGTACGGGCATATTCAGGACAAGAATTTATGAACGTTTAGAAGTTATGACTCATAAAATGTAACGTGGATAGATACAACCATTGCCTACTCCACATTTACTTTGTTGATGACTTCTTTGACACTAGCTTTTTCACGTGGTTCTGTCTGTAAATACCGTTGATGGGTTCCGTAATTTCTGGGTCTATTATTTATCAGCTCAATAATACTTACAAATTTATTTGTATTGTTGTCAGTGGGTTCTGCTGTACCTATTAGGTACTGCTGTACCTAATAGGTACAGCAGTAGCAAAATTGAATCAATACGCATTATTACAATTTAATTGAAGCCAACTTGCCAGCTTAGAATTACGTATTTATGGAAAATAAAGTAAGTATACCCAGCCAGTATGTACGAATACTTGTAGATTGAAGAAATTGGTTTTACATGAACGAATCTTTCAAAAATTAAGCAATGAAAGTAAGTCTGTTTATGTATTTAAAATAATCAATACTTTAAATACATGAACAGAGAACGAGCTTCTAAAATTTCTTAACACTAACTAGATTTAATTAGAAGGCTGCATTGTCTAAATATAGATTACGTAAATCTACCCTTTAACAGACACATAGATTTAATTGCTGCCTAGTGATCTGTATTTAATCACGAACTTTACCGACCTAAAGACGTCATCTCTAAAATGTCGTTTAAACGCAATAAGCACTATTACTCTTTCAATTCGTTTATTTTCTCTCTGGTGAGGGACCAGAGAGAGATAAAGGTACAGTTGTCTATTTCTGGTCCCTCGCTATTGCTTTATCTGTTTCATGTGTCAAAGAGATATAATGGAAATAGTATAGTATAACCTACCTTCTATAAAGCTATATCTAGCTTCCTTCATTTGTTTCAGCTGATGGGAGTCCACAGTTGGACACAGGCCTCCTGAAGGGAACTCGAACCTGCACGGTTTTGCACCTCTTGAATCCAACGGTTCCCCACGACTCTCTTAATGTCGTCAGTCCACCTGGTTGGGAATCTGGCAATTCTGCGCTTTTTAATTCGGGTCGCCACTCCAGAGCATTATAGGTACGTCTATATGTGCTACTGCTATGTGCCCCGCCTATTGCTTCCCTTTTGTTCGTCTACAGATCTCCTCATTTTATTTGTTCACAGAGATATTCCGACCTCCGCTCGACTCTTAGGTCCTCTCATGAGTCAAAGATCTTTAAATAGTAGTTATTTAAGGGCTGGTTTTTCAATCACCAGATAGTCGTCAACTAAGGAATAAATATGACGTTTTGACAGATTTTGTATGGAATATTCCTCAAATAGTTTATCTGGCGATTGAAAAATCGGCCATTATGAACGTAATTGGTATTATTTTTTTTTTGCTACTGTGTCGTGTACCTTACTTAACTTTCAGCATTTTAGCGTTTCACTGCGTAGTCGTATTTGCCTTTCTTTAGTTTGGTCATAGCAACAAATAACTGGGCGGAACTGAACTCACGACCTTTGGGAATTATGTTAACATTTGAGCCGTTAAAATTTTATGTGCCTTCGAGTGTATTGGCGTAGTAACATAATTACAATGTTAGGCGTACTTGCTATCTACTGTTGACCAATGTAGGTAGGCAAATCCTAACCTACCATTTTTTCTGATATTATGGACATTGCACACATCGCAATCTAGCCCCAAAGTAAGCGGTAGCTTGTGTTATGGGTACTAGATAACTGATAAATATACATAATAAATATAATATATTGAAAAACACCCAGACACTGGAAAACATTAATGCTCATCACACAAACATTTACCAGTAGTGGGAATCGAACCCAGGACCTCCGACGCAGACGGCAGGTTCGCTACCGCTACGCCATTCGGCCGTCATCATGATTTTATACCCGCTTCTGGTCACAAGCTGTGATTGCTCAGTGGTTATGAGTCACATTCGGAAGGGTCTGAGGTTCGGCATGTCCAACATTTCGGAGTTTCGTATGCTTACCTAATATTTAAGTAACTACAATCTACATTAGTGTTTGTAGGGGCGAACTAAAATTGCCATGCATTTTTAACGTTACGCTACGGCTTAAATAAAATATTAGGTCCTTACATATGAAATTGGCGTTTTGTATGGGAGGAACATAAAGTCGATTTTTTTAAAATATAATATATATATTTAATCAAAGTATGTACCATTGCTATCTATGCACTTTTGCCACCTTATAGGTAGTTTATTGATCCCTTTACTAAAAAAGCCATTCGGACGGGAATCAATAAAATCTTTGAAAGCGCTTTGGACTGCCTCATCGGAGTTTAATTTTTTCCCTTGTAAGAAGTTATCCAAATTTCGAAAAAAATGGTAATCTGTTAGAGCAAGGTCCGGGGAGTAAGGTGGATGTCTTAGGCATTCCAATTGAAGCTCCTCTAATTTAGTAGCCGTCTGTTGTGCAGTGTGTGGTCTAGCGTTGTCCTGAAGCAGCAGTGGCCTAGAACGATTGACCAGCCTCGGTTGTTTAGCAGCTAGCTTTTCCATCATGGATTGCAGTTGCTGACAATAGATATCCGCCGTAATCGTCTGGCCAGATTTAAGAAAGCTGTAGTGAACGACGCCGGCGCTAGTCCACCAAACGCTCACAAGTAATTTTTTTTGAGTCAATTTTCGTTTGGGGCAGGATTTGGCTGGTTCGCCAGGGTTCAACCATTGCGATGAACGTTTCCGATTATCATACAGGATCCATTTTTCATCACAGGTAATGATTCGATTTAAAATCCCTTCATTACTGTGCCGGTTGAGTAATGTAACACAGCAGTCTACGCGCGTTTGTCAGTTTGCTGCACTCAATTCATGAGGTACCCACCTTTCAAGCTTTTTCACCTTCCCAATTTGCTTCAAGTGAACTAAAACAGTTTTATCACTAACACCGCAGCCTGCAGCTAGCTCGGACATGGTTTGCGATGGATCCGCTTCCACAATAACCTTCAATTCTTCATTATCAACTTTGGTCTCCGGCCGTCCACGGGGCTAGTTCTGCAGGTCGAAATTTCCAGAACGAAAACGTTGGAACCAAAAACGCACTGTGTTTTCTTTTGCGACACCCTCGCCATACACATCATTAATCCTTCGAGCCGTTTCTGCAGCACTGGTGCCACGATAGAACTCGTACTCGTAAATAACGCGATATTTCAAGTTTTCCATTTTGTAAACAGAGTGGCGCAAAAAAAAAACCAAAAGAGAAAAAAACAAATGAATTACGATTTTCAAAACACAAAAGCATGAGTAAATAGGTGTATAAATTTGAAATTGGAATTTCTAACCAAAGAAGAGATATTTGAGATCAAAGTGGCCAATACGACAAAACGCCAATTTCATATGTAAGGACCTAATACAATAAAGTATAACCCCTCACGCGACTTCGCGTGACTAGCCAAATTGAAGAGTAAACGTGATCGAAAAAAGAAAGACGAAGGAAGAAAGAAGACCAATTAGTGACGTCGAGCGGATTGTAGGTTGGAGGAAAACCTTATGAAAAGAACATTTGCGATGTTCTCGACGGTGTGTGAAACCTGCCAATCATTAGTTATATGGCCAGGGTGGTAAGCTTTTAAGGGAACTTTCTGCCTAACCATGTTTCATGAATAGTCTGCTTTGCCAAGTATTTTGGAAATAAGATAAGACTCCTACTCAAAATACTATTCATTTCTTTAATTTCTTCAGCCGTAGCCATATTATTATGATTTCGATAGTTTTCACTCAAATAGAGCGAAATTCAAAAAATGTTTGAAATTGAATGTTGTCTATGCGTAAGTGACGTGATTAAGGTCGCGATCATATACGTATTTATGTCAGTATTTTGTATGAGAATGACAGCTGTCTGCGCGAAAGTCACGTGATAAAATAAGCTATCGTGTTTGTCATGTTTTTATTATTTTTCCATTTGATCGAATCGGAATATGTCATACGGCTACGACCGCTGCTCATAGTAATCTTTAAACTGACCATGATACTCTAGATGTGTAAGTTTCTGACCTAAATATTAAAGTAAAAGGCGTCCAAAATAAACAAGTGGCATTAATTAAACAGATTATTGCAATAAACTTGAGTGCATCGGGTTCAAATGAGGAGCAATCATAAACTGTTACATTTTTAGGGTGTGGTTTAAAACATAGGTGGTACGCAGTCTTTTAGCTACGGATGCACTTTAACCTATTCTGGTATTAGGTATAATTGTCGATTCCTGGGTCATGTATAAGCCAGTCGTTGAATTGTTTGGAATTGTAATTATTATAATGCTGTGCTAAAAATAGGGATGAGAAAATTAGACAGAAAAGTGAACTCTCAGTTTAAGATGATGCCACCCATTACAAGAGACGATACCGATTGTCAGAACTGCTCTCTTATTTCAAATTATATCCATATTAGGGCACATTAACGTTCAAAAAGTTTTTTTTTTAACTGGGACAGCGCACAGTGTTGGGAAGTCTGAAACCATAGGGGACATTTCCCCATTGAACTGGCGACATTTTTTCGCGCGGTTCGCCCTGTCTCTATATAGAGGTCAATGATATCAGAATATTATATGGTTACCAAAATCGGCAAGTATGAAACTTAATACCTACTAATGGTTAGCTAGATGTAGCATACATCTAGCAAACTATTAGTACTAATAAAACTCATTATAAAATTGAAATTCTCTCTTTGACTATAGTGTAATTCCCACGAATGCAATCCAGTTGCCTCTACTTTATATTAAGTTTACTCTAAGAACGAGAGGATTTTAAAGCTTGCCACGGTGATTAAATGTTGACAAGTTTAACACACCCTTGAGATGTCAAACTATTTGGTCAGGAAAGAACCTACTAAATCGTACATAAATAAAAAAATCACAGCCCTGAATGGTAAAATAATTTTTCATCACTCATACACGGAAAGTAGGTCTGAAGTTGCCTGAGAAGCGGGTTGAAAGTAATACTTTGCAGCCCTAGGGAGAATCGTTTTCAACTGACAGCTGTCAAATAATTAAAAAAAACTAGTTGTCACATTTTTATTGGAGTTCAAATGAAACACGACATACCCGAGTGCATCCATAGACAAGAAGAAAGATAGACTTTATTCATAAAGTAAAGACAACTGATTCATAGACATTCATAGACAATCATAGACAATACTTGACTATTAAAAAGCTAAATGCATAGCCCGCCGGCTAGGCCAAAGAAAAAAAAAGGCGGGAAAGCGGCAAGCGGCAATCCGATCTTCATTTGTTTTTCGAGTTGTAGAGTTTTGTTTAGGCTTCTGTTTAACAGTGATTTTTATTGACACAATTATTCAATTTTCTTTAGCTAATTTCTATTTTTATTTTGACTTTCCTTATATTCGTAATGAAAAGCACAGTGTTTACCTCGGGATAAAGACTTATTTAGTCCCTCGAACTATAGGCGCCCTCGCTACGCTCGGGCGCCAAACCCCGTCTCGGGACTAATGCCCAGTTGCACGAAACAAATTGAATATTTTAAGTGCTACTTAAACTAATTTAATCGCGAGAAATGTCAAAATTTCATACATTTTTTGACATTGATTGCCATTAAATTAGTTTAAGTACCACTTAAAATTTTGAATTTGTTTCGTGCAACTGGGCATAAATAAGTTACTTTCATCCCTAGGGTAACAATGTACTATTGTGCTAAAAGCGATAATTTGTATTATGTGTGTTCTTGTATATGTGCAGTGTTTGTGTGTATGTTTGTTAACGCTGCAAAAAAATATTTATTTATTTATTCTGTACATACGAGTATATGTAAAGTTACATAAAGACACAAACAAAGAGAGGACATGCACAAGGACATCTTATCGCTATAAATGAGGATCTCTTCCAGATGCCCTGGATGTGGGAACAATTAAAACAAGATAAGCGAAGTAGGTACAGAAAACGAAAAACATAAATAAAATAAGAACTAAATATTATGCAATTTTTTTTATTTTTTTTTATTACCAAAACAAATACAATTAGAAAAAAACTAATTAAAAACACTGAAAAAACCGCAGAGGTAAGTCCTCAGTGCCTTAGGTAAATTCTGACAGTTGTGAGAAAAACAAAGGAAGGCTAAACTAACTGCTACAGTGGTATAGAACGGGAAGAACCAAGTAGGTAAGTATGAAATATCATGGGACCAGAGAAATACTGATAAGAAAATGAATAAACGACATAACCCATATAAACCTATGTATAAAATATTCCTAAGTTTAAATTTAAATGTAAATGGTTGAAAAGCTTTTTCCTTTTCTTCTACCACCTTGAAACAGTTGGCAGAGACAGGTCCCGGGTTTGGTTCCAAGTGACCGGGCATGCATTCCGGTGTGATGCTGTGTAGGAACATGGGTTATTTACCCTTGTCAAGTCTGCATAATTACATCTTTGGCTGTATCGCCAACGACAGAAGCCTGGCAGTCAATCGGAAAATTCATTCAAGATGTTGTGTAGTAAATAAGTACGAGTATGTTAGCGACAGAAGACTCACTTTTATAGTATAGTAAAGTTTATATAGTATAATCATACACCTGTTCTTCTCTTTCCTTTTATTTCATACTTGGATTGGATTTACATCTACCGATACGGATTCGACTTTTACATTAATCGTTCGTTCGTTCGTTTCAGCCGACGGACGTCCACTGCTGGACAAAGGCCTCCTGCAATGCTTTCCAGCCCGCACGGTCCTGCGTCATTTGTATCTAGCGCCTTCCCGCGACTCTTTTAATCTCGTCACTCCACCCTGGTCGGAGGTCTGCTTTCCCGTGCGGGGTCGCCGGGGTTTTCATTAATTTAAGAGTCGAATCCGTGTAGGTGCAAATTATTTTTAATATTGTGTTGCTGTGTAGGAACATGGGTTTTCAACCCCTGTCAAGTCTGCACAATTACATCTTTAGCTGTAATTAAAATTTATATAAAATTAACACACAATACTGAAATAATTATCTACAGGGTGACGGAAAACAAGATACATTCCTTGCAAGGGCTTACATCCTGAAATAATGTTATACGGTGTTTTGACGACCTTCCTGGTGCAGTGGCGCACTTGGATTCGAGTGGAAAATTACGGGATTGACTCTTGCCACGGTCCACTTTAGTGTTTTATAATTGCTAAATTGGCCCAAATCTGATTTGCTGATAGGCTTCGGCCGTGGCTACCACCATACTAGCAAAGACGCACTGCCAAGCGTTTTATGCCATTTCGCGTAACTGTAAGGGGTGCGTTACTTACCCCTTCCTAGCTAGTGCATCATCACTTATCAGGTAAAATCGCAGTCAAGTAGGTACTGCTAACTTTTTGAGAGTAAAATAAATAAGGATGACAAAGATATAACAATCGGACTGGGTATTTAAGTGGGTACTTACTCTGTAGATTAATAAAGCCCGAAGGGAAGTTGGCCTTCTGCAACGCATCGATAACGGCCTTTTTGAAAACCTCTGCAGTGCAGCCACAATCATCGATCGCGCTCTACGTTTATTATCGCTATTTTATGTGCATTTTCTTTACAGCACACTTACGTCGTCACTAGATTGCAAGCAAGCACTAGCTTGCAGTTGAACAAAACCATTTGGCATTAGCTTACACGTAAACATGCGTCATATGAAACAATCTGTTGCTAACAATGCAATGTCGTGCATTGAATGTACTTGAAGTGAATTGAATAATTTTATTTCAAATCAATAGGTGAAGAAAACCCTTTAAAGTAGCAAACTCATTAAAATAGAAAAATTACGAACTTGTGCTACGTTGTTAAAGTAAGGATCCGGAATGTTAAAGCGGATCCTAGTCACCCAAAAAATTGGCAAAATTTGATAAGATTTGTTGTATGCGATAATTTCCCCTTACGTTTATAAAATCGTATCGTACGCATCTCGCGGAGTGTAACGAGCCTTTTAGAAAGAGACGCATGTAGTTTAACAGTCTAACTTCTAATAAGATTGTAGGTCAAGTAGTGATGTAACTCGCATTCTATCGTTGAGGATTACAGGTCTGAAGACGTACTTATTATGGACAATGAACTTTCATTTTCTATGACCTTTGTTTCGCTGTTTTGTTTTTGGGATCCCGACCTGGGGTTTTGGTTTTGGGGTCCCGTTTGGGGACTTTTGTTTCGCTGTTTTGTTTTTGGGATCCCGACCTGGGGTTTTGGTTTTGGGGTCCCGTTTGGGGACTTTTGTTTCGCTGTTATGTTTTTGGATCCCGACCCCGTTTTGGTTTTAAATCAAGATTCATGCGTCCGCAGCTACTCTTTCCATTCGTTTATTTTCTCTTTGACACAAGAAACATATTATATAGCAATTTATTAGCGAGGGACCAAAAAGAGACCACTTTACCTTAGAATCTCTCTGGTCCCTCGCTATTGCTATTATAGGTATCTGTTTCATGTGATTTCATGTGTCAAAAAGACAATAAAGGAATGGAAAGAGTGTAATTAATATTATACTATATTTGAACTTCAGTAAAATGACGTTTCTTATCTAATATCTTACTTAAATAACATGAGAGAAATGACTTTCAAAGCCCAATAATATTTATTCTCACTTAAAATATTCTCACATACTTTGATTTTATATTTTATTTTGTTTATTTAATTTACCATAAATCAGTAAAAACGTCAGTTTACTGCATCGAATTAAAAGTCGGAGTATAAAGGATTCCGGCATGATCCACTGTAACATCAACACGAAGACTTGTATTATAAACTGTTGCATATTTATTAGGAACTGTATACGAGAACAGTTGGAAACAATCGAGCTGTCATGATGCAACAGATTAAAAAGAACAGAGGGCGCCCTGTCTCTGCTCAAGGTTCTGATCTTTTAGCTTTATATGGTAATGAAGAATAGATACTCTGACTAAATCTGAGGTTAGAAAGAATGATATGTTTGTTAGTAAGTTTCAATTCTAATGTAGGTAATAAAAACGATTAAAAGTTAGTGGCGGAATTTCATTTCACCTACTAAGTACCTATAGGTAAACCGCTATAAACTTGACCCTCCTGACATTAAAGTATTTAGGTATTTTTTATATATCTATGAAAGTAGGTATTATATGGTCAATCAACGTGAATAGCAGAAACATGCAGAGTGTATGAACGTAATATACTCGTACGTTAGTAAATTAACAAAAAAACCCGACTTCAACTCTCATCAAATACTGTTGAATACATCCTTTCCAATTAAAAATTTAAGACTTATGGTTTTCTCGTGGATACCACTATCGGAACTGGACTAAATTGAAATGGGAGCACACGGGAAGCGTCAGCTTTCTAATAAATCTTTCTTTCTTCATGCCAATAAGCGAGCATTTGGACGGTGTGTACATTTTGTAAATATTTTTAGTCTTAATTTATTTTTTAACATTTTAGTTTATATAGAGTCTAATATATTGACAAAAGTCCCATAATAATATTTACATAAAAAAGAATCATCAAAATCGATTCATCCAGTCAAAAGTTATGAGATAAGTAACAAACATAAAAAAAAATAAAAAAACACAGTTGAATTGAGAACCTCCTCCTTTTTTGAAGTCGGTTTAAAACTCCTCGCAAACGACCTATTTTTATCAATTTTTTTCATATTAAGTAGGTCTGACAAATATATTTCATATCCCTATATGAGAACTAATTTATATAGCAATACAACGTTTGCCGGGTCTTCGAGGTCTACTTTATTAGTTTTCGAGTCGAGTTGATGACATATTAAAAACCTATTATTTTGTCGCACGTAATCTTGAATTCCATCTGAGTAAAACAATAGATCTAATACGATACTTGAAATTAATAACTGAAGATTGAGATGTCAAGGCTTGCTTACATTAAAGATAAGCGCAAGACTTTTGAACTTCAAATAATAACACCTATGATTAATAAGCATGGATGAATAAAAATAAGGCAGTTAAAAAATCTTAAAGTATTAAGGATTATTTATTTACATGTATCAAATCCTTGGGAGTGATAGTGAACTGCTGTAATTATAGTAGCTCAATTAGTTATAAGAGCTATTACAAAATGGTGATAAGCAAAACCCGGCTGAGTTTGTTGTGGGCTCCTTCTCAGTACAGGGCGTGTTTGAACCCTCGAAATAATCACAAATATCTTATTGAACTTTCGTAAGTGCTTATAAGTTAGACTTAGGTTAGGTGAAATAAAGACTTTACAAAAAGTAAGGTGTTTCGGTCGTATTTTTGCACTAATAAGAATTTATTGAATTTATTGGGGGTCGGCCTTTTTATACTTTTGAATTCTTCCATTTTGGAGTTTTCTTCGACCGTTGTCTGCTAAGAACAGGGTAATCTTCCACAAAAACGCTTTCTTGACGAAATTATTTCTTTTTGAGAGGTCGCCTTGGTACCTACCTTAGTGCTTATTTTCTTATTTTGATCTTTGGTTTAAGGATAAGTAGTATAATAAATGGCTATTTAATTTTACGCTTATTTAACTTCGGTAAGCCTTATAAGGTTGCAATTAAGGAATCGAAGGCAGATGCGTAATTTGATTTTATGATTTTTTTCTGACAATTTATAGTTGTGCAATTTGTTCTTTCAATATTATACTCGAGAGCGTGTCATCAGGATTTTATTACCCGGTGATTACTTATGAAAACCGTTAATTTAATAATTAATTTTACAGAATAAGGAAGAGCACGGAGGCTGTTTACAATATTGATTTTAAATTCTTGTTGTGTATCATACGATGAACAATATTATAGGCAATCTTTTGCATGTAAAGCGTTATACTGCGAGCTAAGTACCTATTATGTTATTAGTGGGATGACAAAAGACAGTTGCCAGGTGATGGACAGGACATAATATGACAAGGGACAGCAGGGTAAAATCTGAGGGTAAAATGGACCAAAATCATGACCAAATGTCAACCACGTTATAGCAAAAGGAAAAGAGAAAGACAAGTTAAAAGATAGACTCATGATATTAGGGTTATTGGAGGGTCTAATTGGAGGAAAAAGGGGAAAACCAAACTAAAATGGAAGCAGCGCGAGAAGGCCCCTACTTCTATATACAGGGTTATATAAAAATACCAAATCGCTCTCGGTCTGTATTTGTTTAGGTACATTAAAACTAATAACTTTTGTACAACAACTTTTTTCCTCGATATTTTGAGAAATATCAAATATTCAATAATTTAGAGATACTCTACGTCTTGTTCCTACTTTGTAATGTAACAACGGCAAGTAATGTAACTTCCGTAATGTAATTTCTTTTTTAAAGCCTTTCCTTTGCTGCTTCGCCATTCCTGTAATATAAAGAACAATACCCAGATGCTGAAAAACATTTATGCTCATCCCAATCATCACACAATTTTTTTTTTCAGTTGTGGGAAACGAACCTACGACCTCCGACGCAGAGGGCATGACTACTACCTACCGCTGCGCCGCTGTCCACTCGTCTTTCTATCATCATTGTAACACTCTCTACGATTCTCTCTACGATTTCGAATTGTGAAGTCAACATCTCCTGAGGATGTCCCGGTGTCGGGACGAAACGTGCGTCGAAGAAAGTTTTGGAAAATTTGTGTGTGGTGTTTCATGTGGGCAGTTTTCCTGCATATTGCACCATACAGAATCTTTTCAAGTAGCGGATTATTGCAAAACAAATTAATCTGTCCTGCTAATTATGGATTTCCGCAAAATAACGCCTGCTTCCATTCAATATCATTGTAACACTTTGGATAACAAGCTTTTGTTACAAACGACCAAAAAATTCGACTTGTAACTTGGACACAGACAAATTATAGCTTTATTGGATCAACTCAACCCATATTAAATGTCACAACCTTGTATACAAATCCTTTATAGGAACAAAACTACAGAGTATTTTGACTTAGGCAGTTTTAAAAATATAACATTTTTTTAGTATAGGTAACATATGCTTATACTCAACTTGGACTAATTAAAAACCTGGAGGTATAGCAGGCCCAAATTATTTGAATACAGAATCTGAATTTAAACGCATACGAGAATTAACGTTTTATAAAATGAAGTACGTATTCTTATTCTTCTTGGCACAGTTTTGTACACGAAATGCAATTTTATACAAATTCAAGTCACTTTGCTCCATCAGAAAAATAAACTTGATTTTATCAAAATTTTCAGGGGTGGTTATTGATGATTAAGTTTTTAATTTTTCAACATTTAATCTCGTAATATTATGCCGCTATATTAATTAAAAGTTTCAAGTTTATGTTGTCTCGAAGGATTATTTCAAAACTCGATGTTGTTATAATTTAATAAATTCCACTCTGGTAATGCGGATGTGCGGCCTGTTTATTATAGTTTGCGTTTAACTATAGATAACTATTAACTATGAACTATAGACTTAAATATTATCATAGATGGACATGAACTTATAAGCTGTTTAAGCGGTCAAAATGCAAATAAGTTGTATTTAACTGATTGAATCACTTAACGCGATATACATTTTATGGTAATTCAGAGTGTACGAGAACCTAATACAGCGCAAACTTGATATGTATTTAAGTGATGCATGTACTTCGTTTAAACATAACAACAACACTCAGCAAATGCAATTGCTGAAAAATAACTGCAATTTGAAAATATGTAAGTTTGACGAATTCCCTTGTGCAGTTGACCCAAGCTCGGATTCGAGTGCAGGGAAGTCGCGGGTTCGGTTCTCGTCACGAGCCACTTAAACATAATTTCTACCTAAGTATTTTAAGTAAGTTAGGTCTGGCTGCAAGGTCGGCCGCGGTTATGTATCCGTACCACTCTACCAGCAAACACCCCCAAGCGATTTAGCGTTCCGGCGCGATGCCGTGTAGACTTTTAAGGGGTTAGTTACCCCAAGCTAGATTTGGCTACCTAAATACCTAAATAAATAGGGACGATAGCGACCAGTCTCCACCACCTATCGCCCAATCAACGCCCAAAGTTATGGGATCCAAATCGTTAGGAAGGCGCCCGTTCGGTACTTGCTCTTGGCGTGTTCCCGGGGCGCCTTTTTGACTTCCTACAAGTTGTTTCCTCTCGCTCCGTGTCTCTATGTGCTCACTCTCCCCATTCTGGGGCAGGACTATACATATAGTAACAGACTCGCCTCGTACCATAGCTGTCCCCAGGAAAAGATTCTCTGTCCTGTCACTCCAACCTGCTCCGCCTCTTTTGACACGCGGGCGCAAACTCCCGTAGCTTTCCGAAGTTGACAGTCGAGCCCACGAGATCCTGATAATAAACTGAGCTAGAAACTCCGCTCAGGATCCCATCCAGCAGTACGTACCGAAGGTCCTCGTACAAAGAGCACTCCTACAAGAAGTAGTTTGTGGTGGCTAAAACAAGTTGGGATGGTTGCAATTAATTAAATAAGTTAAAATGTTACTGGTACGCATTACTTTGTACATTTTATTACTAGACCCATAATATTATTGAGAAGCCCAGCTATGCAGAAGAGCACTCTCGGTCACGAATTAATAAATTTCACTCATAATAGTTGAGTGTCGGAGATCTAATATTAGATTACATGGAAAAGGTGGTAGCTATAATACTATGCGGTAGGTGTTAGATATGCCTAGGTACAGGCAGCTCGATATTCTGATACATTATTACAAATAAAAATAGGTTTTCATTTCCCATCTTAGTCCACCTCTTATTCTCCACTAGCTTTTGCGCGCGGCTTTGCCCGCGGTAATTTCGATTTTTCACAAACCCAGAGATTTCGATTCTTCAAAAACCTAAATTTCCTTATCTACCTTAGCCTTTATACTTACTTTCTAGAAAGTAGCTTATGTGGTAATTATGGGATATCGTCTATCTCCATTCCAAATTTCAGCCAATCATTCCGGGACAAAAAGTAGCCTTTGCATTAATCCAAGTAACAATCTTTCACCACTTAAATTTCCAGCCAAATCGGTTCAGTAGTTATGGCGTGGAGGAGTAGTACTTCCCTCGCGTGAACTTTGTTTTTACACAAATTTTGCGGTAAACACGGATTTTCCAGAATAAAAGATAAGCTGTATAATAATCCAGGATATCGTCTACCTTCTCTCCATATTACTAAATCATTTCTGTAGTTACAGCATAAAGGTATTTCTACCGCGAAAATTACGGTTTTTCACATATTTCTCGGAATCTATGAATATATCCGGGATAAAAGTAGCCTATGTATTAATGCACGATGCAATCTATCTCTATTCCAAATTTCAGCCAAGTCGGTTCAGTAATCGCAGCGTAAAGGATTTTTCTCCTGCGTAGAAATCGATTTTTCAAAAATCCCGTTAAACCATGGATTTTTCCGGGATGAAAAGTAACCTTAGTTCTAAATCATTACATAATTTACCTTTGATCCAAATTTTTGTCAAATCGCTTCAGTAATTACGGCGTAAAAGAGGTTTTCTCCCGCGTGAATTTTGGTTTTTCACACATCTCGCGGAAACCATTGATTTTTTCGGGATAAAAAGTAGCCTATTCATTAATCCAGGATATAATCTATATCCTTTCCAAATTTCAGTCAAGTCGGTTCAGTAATTACGGCGTGAACGATTTTAATCTGGCGTGGAATTCGATTTTTCAAATATCCCGCAAAAACCGCGTAATTTTCCGAGATAAAAAGTAACGTAAGTGCTAGATCATTATATAATGGACCTCTAATTCAAATTTTAGCCTAATCGTCTCAGTAGTTGCGGCGTAAGGGAGTTTTTCTCCGGCAGGGATTTTGGTTTTTCACACATCCCGCGGAAATCATGGATTTTTTTGGGATAAAAAGTAGCCTATGTATTAAACCGGGATATAATCTACTTCTATCCCAAATTTCAGACAAATCGATTCAGAAATTGTGACGTGAAGGAGTATTTCCCCCGCGCGTATTTCTATTTTTTACAAATTTCGCGGGAACCATAGATTTTTGTGGGATATAAAGTAGTCTATTTATTTATCCAGAATATAATTTAACTCTTGTTTAAATTTCAGCCAGTTCCGATCAGTAACTGCGGCGTGAAGGAGCATTTCTTCGTAATATCTTTGGACCCCCGTTCCACCCCCCTAGGAGGTAGTCTCGTAAGTAGGGGTGGAATTAAAAAATCGAGGAACTTTGTTATTTTTATCCAAAATCCTACTTACCGATATGTAAAATAAAATTCCTTATTTAACACCCTTAGCGACAGAATTTCATAAAATCCTTTCTTAGTACACATCTAGGGTGTTAAGAGAATATTCCCTGAAAATTTCATGTTTCTACGTTCAACCGTTTGGGCAGTAGCTTGTCCAAAAGCCAGCCAGCCGGGACCAAGCGTTTTCTAGTTTCAACCCCCTTTTTAGAGAGTTAGGGGTGAAATTTCCAAAATCCCTCGGACACCCATTCTCTTATTTTTATTCAGAAGTCTATATACCAATTTTCATGAATCTAACTTGAAAAATGAAGGACTTTCATACAAACCTAAATCCCTTATTTAACCCCCTTAGGGGTAGAATTTCAAAAATCCTTTCTTAGCGAGCGGTTTGGGTTCACAAAGAATCTTCCCTGAAATTTTCAAGTCACTACGTTCAGCCGTTTGGGCTGTAGCTTGTCTGTCAGTCAGTCACTCAGGACAAAGCCTTTTATAGTTATAGATAATTCACCTACATTGATTTATTTGGTCACTAGATTTTTAGGAAGAAAGCGCAGGCTAGTAAATTATCCGAATTTTTTTATATACAAAAGGAAACGTGCCTGTTCTGTACTAAAAGTGGTGGACTATAGCTACTTCCTTTTCGTTTTGAAATTGAAGGATGCGCAATAGCGGCCGTAAAAGGGCGCTTTAAACCCCATTTACGGCCATTCAACAAGAATCATCAAATATCCACACACAAAGTCAAGAGCCATGGCATCCCTGACACCCAACAAACTCGCACGGAATGTTTTTTTCTACGATTCTAATACGAAGCTTCCGTGTTCCTATCCAAGTATAATCAGGATAAATAAGAGAAAGAATGAATAGGCATTTTCTAGGCAAGCGCGCTTCAACCGGACTTTTTCATTGCTTTCCAATTTCCCTCACGCATGATTGTGGTCAAACGCAGGCCTTCTTAAATAAGCAGCGGTATTCCAGAAGTGGCGAAGGAAGAGAAAACTTTTATATGCAGGAATTTTGGTAAAAGTATCACGTGTTCAATAATTTTTTCCCATCTCAAAGCTTTTGTGTACAGAGATGTCAGTCAGGGTGGCAGTAACAGTTCCCATTTCAAGAAATCCAACCTAAAAAAGTTTTCACTTAAAAAAAATGGGACGCAACCACCAATAAGAAACCTGAGGATATGTGCATCCGAACCTTTTTCGTAAAAGGAAACAGTAGCGCTATCTGTCAAAACGCTATAGGTGGCTGAGCGAACTACAGCGTGAACTTACTGCTGGCGACAAAACGAGCATCGCGCCAGCGATTTCCGAAGCCGATGATACTTCAGATCAATTTAAATTAGTCACCTCATAAATAGCAGCGCGATGGCAGCACTGGCAGCGCACTTGCGATATTAAGTTAACATTTATTAGGCTGTGTTAACATAACGCTACGTTTCGCAATGGACAGACGGGCCCGATGCACGACCCGCCGCGTCAAAAGTAGCCATCTTCTGCTGATCTGAATTCTGGATTTGACGCCTTATTACTAGGGTCTAACGTCTTTGCTAGGGTGGTAACTAGACACGATTGAAGCCTCGAGACCAGACTATTTCAGAGTGGAAGTTACTCAGCAACGCGTGAATTATAGTCTACTAAAAAGTGCGTAGTATGTTGTAGCACTACAGCACACCCTACGCCACCTAGATATTAAGGCCTACGCCCACTTGGATTGAAAATGACGTACCAACAATGACGCGTGGTTAACTAATAATTAAGATAATTATCGATGTGTTTGATTGTTCTTTATAATATACTAGCTGACCCGGCCACGCGTTGCTGTGGCTAAAGTTTTTGTTATATTAATAAATTGAAATTGCGACTATAATTTGAGATTTAAACTATCCTATCTCTCAAGTTGGACCAAATGACAGATATTCACGAAGTTTGAACTAAATCGGTTCAGTAGTTTAGGAGTCCATCGCGGACAAACATCGTGACACGAGATTTATATATATTAAGATTTATGGTCAATGGATAATCACCTACACCTTGCCTGACCCAAGCTGTAAAAAGGACGGGGCACGGCAATGGGACATAAATAATTTTATTCCATGACTACTTTTATGGAAGAAAATTTAAAAATGTTTGCGAACGACTATCGGATATGCCAGGTACAGGTGTACACACGAAGTGGTCTTTCACCGCTAAACAATGTAATAAAATACGTATGTATAATATGGTTACCACAAACGAAAAACATAATATCATCTACTCATTTCCTAAAACTTGGAGATGTGTTCCTGGATTTCGAACAGACGTTTGCACCACTAAACTATCAGATATCACTGCCTTCCTATTGAAAACTATCAACAAATAAAACAAACGTCGTATCAAAAGGCTGTACATAATAATCATGATTATCCTATATAGGTCAACATTAATCCCAGTTGCAATAATATGCATCTGTAACATTCACACCGAAGACGGTACAGCAATTTTGGCGTGTTGTTTTGTAAGCTCCCATTAAGTTTGATGCGAAAAACGGTCTAAAGTCGGTTATTAGCTATTATACACAGAAGTACCGCTGCTTGAGACGTGTTAAGCGGATTAGGATTGCTATGTGACCCACATTTTGGGCCCTATTGAGTAAACCGAAACAGCATATAGGATGAAACACCCATTTATTGGTACTCAATGTTGCTACTATCTGCAATTACTCCACATAAACTTTAAGTAGTCTACATGTTAACCTGGGTGAATTTATATATTTTCGGCTGTCTTTCTGTGTTTCGGAGCCTTCAGAACTGTAAATAATAAACACCACATTTACTTCAATTAATGTGTATATAAAATTAAGACGGAATTAAATATTACTAAGCATCTTCGAGCATATTTCTTAGATTAGTATGAAAGATGGAAAAGGTAAATAAAGGATACCATAGCTAGTATATACTCGTAGTTTAAAGTTTTCTCTAATACGAGGATTGAGATCGAAATGGAAGTCAAGTTGTATGCTGGAGAAAGGAAGTTTCTAAGTAAGTTACCTACTTATCCATGATATTGAGTGATGTGTTAGCAATTATTCAAAATCAATGTTAGTTTGTCAATACTTTAATTATATAACTTATCCCTTAAGCCCTTAATTTCAGTGGCATTAAAAAAAAAGATTTAATATGTCGCTCTATAAATCGCTATAAGAAAATCCTTCAAAGGTAGATTTGAAAAAGGAAGAGGAACGAGAACACGAACAGAAATGGTACAATTCAATGAGACTTATTAAAAACTAAAATCTATGCAGGCGAAGCTGCATCCAAAAGCACTTGGTACTCGCATGTTTTTTAACTCTGCTGCTGAAACATTGGAGTCACTACAAACAGTCAATAACTTACGGTCTATTTTATTACCCACGACGGAACGGAGTACGGGTATATGCGTTTAGGGTGAGAGACCGTTTGTACATTACTTTATTTTACTTGCATGTCAAAGCTCCTCAACACTTCTATTCATATTAAACTACACATCTAAGACCTATGCACATTAGTAATTACGATGACTTATAAAGATGGGTAAATGTAGGTAATCAAATCATAAGAATGAGTTTCATTAGGCATCACAAAGGCGGAATTTCATGTAAATTATGGCACGTCAATCATTATTCAGTAGCTGGGCTAGGTGCTGCCTTTGCTGTGGCCGATGGAGATTCATTTCCATACCGATCAAGGCTATAGGACTATCTCCTGCAACCTGAGTCATTCAAGACCTAAGCCTAATCTAATTAATCCTCAATTTGTGAGGTAAGCTCTGTTTGATTAAACGATGCGCGGAACGGCGATAGAATTTATACAAAGTTACGAAAATTGTAATAGTAATTATAGAAATAAAGAAAACATAAATTATTGTTAGTGCCACATCTTTGGCGTAGGGTACAGAAATCCTTTGTGCGGTTGAGTGCTCACTACTATATGTATTATGATCCCCATTTCCATTTTGGGCTTACCTATATCTTTGAACAGGTTTTAAGTTACTGTCATTACTGTTATTGACAGTTACTGTACTGTTATTAATATTAACAAATATCTAGTAAATCAGGGGTATTATACCATTGAAGAACTCCTATACTCTTTCCATTCCTTTATTTTCTCTTTCACAGCAATAGCGAGGGACCAGAGAGAGATAAAGCTAAAGTGGTCTCTTTCTGGTCCCTCGCTATTGCTATATCTTTTTCATGCGTCAAAGAGAAATTAAACGAATGAAAATAGTATAAAAAATGATAGAGATTTTTGGAATAATATGGACTGGGATACGCTTTGTAAGAGTTTTCCAAACTTGACTGGTAGAGTTTTGACTTATCATAAGAGCTTGTTAGTTGGGCTTTTGTGAAAAAAAACTGTTAAAGTCAAGGTTTGGTACTGGCAAAAATTTAAATAATTTCGATTCATATCAGGGAGACAGAATCAAAGCGAATAGTCGAGACTACTGAATCCGGCAAGCGTCGAAAGTAGATGCATCTTTAAAAATCTATGCCACACGTAAATAAAAACTCAATAAGTGTAGTAGTATACCGTAATATTTTTTTTTTATCAGATTGTTGTTTTGCAAATCACATTTATTTGTGTCATAAATTATTCATAAACCATCTAACGTGAAGCTCATTCGATTTGTCAGTCTGTCTGTCCAATGGCTTCACCTACGCAGCTATTATCTATAATAATAGCTATTATAATTAGTCACGATGCGCTTGTTTATTTGTATTAAATAGTTTTTCTATTGTTATTTTCATCGTCGGTACACTACGCACTCTTGGATGTTAAATCTTTTTGCTTTTCTATGACAATATGGTTCAAAGACATTACCTTTTCCGGTTCTGTACCATTGTCGATAAGATTAAAGGGGGTTCCCATACAACAAACATGATTTTTTTCTCGTTTTGGTCGATGGTCCAAAACTCTCTATATGAGCAAAATATCACGTTTGTTGTATGGGAGTCCCATTTAATCTTTATTTTCTTCTATTTTTTAGTATATGTTGTTATAGCGGCAACGAAAATACATCATCTGTGAAAATTTCAAGTGTGTACCTATCACGGTTCAAGAGATACAGCCTGGTGAGTGGTGACGGACGGACGGACGCACGGGCAGCGAAGTCTCAGTAATAGGGTTCTGTTTTTACCCTTTGGGTACGGAACCCTAAAAAATTATCAGAATGGCAGTTGTCTGCGCGGAAGTCACGTGATGTCATTCGCATATTCTTTTCAATTTTGTTACGTTTGACCGACCGACTGGTTTTTAGGACGACCGAAAATATGTCATGTCTATAGTAACTTTTGCTGCTGATAATTTTTGATATGGTCTCATTGGCTTCATTTTTAACCCCCGACGCAAAAGGGGTGTTATAAGTTTAACGTGTCTGTGTATCTGTGTATCCATGTCTGTGGTATCGTAGCTCCCAAACGGACGGATCGATTTTCATGAAGTTTATTTTGTGTCATAGATAATTTTATCCCGAGTGTTCTTAGCCATGTTTCATGAAAATCTGTTCAGCCGTTTGAAGATTATCAGCTATTTTCTAGTTGATGAGGGGATCTGACTAACTTCTTTATGTCCGATCGATTCGAAATTTGGTACCGTGTAGCTTCAATGGCATTGAAAGTATATGGTAAGGTATTATGTAATATTATCATCTAAGCGTTTAACATGATTTTCTTTTTGACGTAAATTCTTTAAATCGCTCACGCATGTAATAGTTTAGTGGGCATAGTTCAGCGATGCATCAGGTGGCGGAGTCCTAGCATTGTCCTCCCACGCGTGTGTCAAGGATGCTGTGAATCATTAGGAAGTACCGAAGTGTTTGGGATTGGGCGTATTGTCTATTATTCGACGCACGTTATAAACAATCAATTCGTTCCTCGCAACTCACACAAAGATGTCAATAAATAATAATCCTATCAATACTATAGTAGTGTTATTATCTCGCTGCAGACTCGGTCATAAGTCACTCGAGTGTTTCGCTTTTGTTGTTCTTTGTTGAGTTGTGCAATACTGCAGAACAACAAAAGCGAAACACTCGAATGATTTATGACCGAGTCTGCAGCGAGATAATAACACTACTATAGAAACGTGAATGTTTGTGTGTTTGTTACTTATTACACCAGTACCAACTGCAGTCTTACCAATATGACTCAAACTGAAACTCAAAATATCTTTATTTCACATAGGCCTAACGTACAGGCTCTTGTAAAACGTCAATACGATATTTGTCGCTATGGTGATAACTACAAGTCGATTTAAAACTAAGTTTACGGGGGTGTTTGAGCCCTCGTCCTGCACTGAGAAGAAGCCCACAACAAACTCAGCCGGGTTTTGTTTTCTGTTATCACCACTTCACAAAGGCTCTTAAAAACTAGCTAGTATAATTACGACAGTTAATTCACTCCCAAGGATTTACGGAACAAAATTCAAGAAATTCATGGAGAATGACGTTGGAGTTGTCGTGGTCACGTGTTTTGCCGATCGGATACTTGCAAGGGATTTGGCAAATTATAAATAGACTCTTTATGTTGACCTATGATAATAATAACGAAAGAAATATGGAGGTTCCTTATCAACAAATTATTCACCTCTTAAATTTTACGATCAAATATATTTTGTCCTGTACTAAATATGTACCGGATACATTTTTTATTCTTCGTACCTCTACACTATAAAGCAAAAAGTTAATTATTGATTATTTTGGATAAGTCCTTCGAACAATAATAATATGACATTTATAAAAATTATTTAATAATAATTCTTTATATTTTTTTTTTTTTTTTTTTTTATTGTAGATAGGCTTGCGCTTGACGACAATCATGCTTGATGGAAAGCAATGATGAGGTCTAGGATGGAGCGCGCTTGCCTAGAAAATGCCTATTCACTCTTCTCTTGAAGGCACCTAGATTATACTTGGCTGGAAACACGGAGGCTGGAAGGGCGTTCCACACCTTAGCGGTTCGTATCAGAAACGTGGAGGAAAAACGTTTCGTGCGAGTTTGTTGGACGTCAACCACATAAGGATGCCACCGCTCTCGGCGTCTTGCAGTCCTATGGTAGAAAGGTGAATATGCACAAAAAAAAACATGAAAATTACTAACTTACTGTAAAACTTTACCTAGAAATATCATTAAATTAAAATAACTAAAATTAAGAAGTAAAATACTAATCAAAATTTTGAGCCCTAGGTAGGGTGCCCATTATACAGGCAGCATTCCCGCGCTGAATAGCTATTGAAAATCGTTGCGCGAGAAAGCTGCCCGCGCGAGGGTCGCCTGTTGCCTCCCTAAGGCGTTTGCTGAGGTCCTTGTGGAGCCCCCGGGCACCCTTGCCCCACGGTCCCAGTGTCTCGACGCCAAACGGGACAAATTCGTACTGGGCGCCGAGACAACTGTATTTATTTAATTTTTGGCGCTCTCGCGCGTCCGCCGCAGCCCCGGCTCGTCCGCTGGTCGATTGTATATAGGATGCCGCCAATGTATCGGCACACGTAGCATCCCATACCAGCGCACGGCCCATTCTCCACGGGATCAACGACATCCCGTCGGGGCGCTTGCCATCGTTACGCACGATCTGGGGCTCCAGAGCGGCGGGAACGTTAGCAATGACGAGCGCCCTTCTCAGGATGTCGTTAAGCGCGGAGTGGCGAGACAAGCGGCCGGCACCCGAGGAGCAGGCGAGTCGGTGATGGCCGAGGTGATCCACGTGGGCTCCGCAAGAGGCACATTCGTGCGCTACGCATAGTGCAGCTCCAAGCCGGAGAGCAGCGGCAATGCGTAATGATTCCGGGTCGATCAGTGTGCCAGTATTTGGTGAGGGGTAGGCATGGAGCCAGTGGCCTGACTCTGGTCTAGAGGATGCCAGTAGCCTTGCCCGGTCCCTGCCTACAGCGGCGTCGATGAGGGAATCTCGTATTGAGACCGATATTATGTCGTCCCAAGCTCTTTGGATCTTCGGTCGGGTCGGGAAATTTGGATTCGGTCCTGCTAGCCAGGCATTCTTGGCCTCATCCGAGCACGCAACCTCGCAGTTTGTACCCACAGGGGCTTTAAGGATTTTACCTGCGAGATCGGAGGTGCTATGGATTGAGGCCAAGAATGCTGGCAGCGCAATGCCTGAAACTTTTCGGATTCCTAAGCCACCGTGCCTTATCGGTAAGGTGGCTTGCGTCCATGCCTGCTCATTTAATTGTATATTTAGTATGGATTCCAACTGTGACTTTAGAAGCTGATCAATTGGCTGAACTAAATGGCTGTGTTTCCATATAGGACAGCAGCGGAGTAAATATGTGAATTTTGGAACAAAGCAACAGAATTTTAAAATAAAAAGAGCAGAGTGGCTGCTAATTTTAAGAAGGCGGTCCGAATGGTTCTTAAATTTAGATATCAAATTTGTTAGAACAGTAGGGATGGCTTCATCCAAAACAGGCGATCCAAGGAGATGTAGACTCTCTTTGAATACAATTTTAATATTAGGTGCGACGTTAGTGAAATTTTGAAGATATTGAGCTGCAATAACAGAATCTAGTGAATCAGAAATATATAACTCGCATTTGTTAAAATTTAGTTCAAGGCCAATATCTTTAAATTTGTTATTAATTTGAATGAAATCTGATAGGACCGTCTGTGAATCACCACCACTTGTGCCATCGTCAAGGTACCATACATTTAATTTTGAATTTAGACTGTGTATAATCGAATTTATTGCTAAACTAAATAAAGCCGGGCCGAGGGGATCACCCTGCTGACAACCTACTTCAGAAAAGAATTTCATTATTTTTGTGTAATAATTTTGATGGTTCGTGATAACATTGTAATAAAAAATTATAAATTTCGGGAGCTGTTAATTTAATTTCGTTCAGCAGAGTGTCCATTATTTCTATTTAGAGCTAAAACAATACGGGTATTGATGGTTCCCTACAAAAAATTTAACATAAAATTTGCATCGATTAAAAAATATACATTGATGTGTTAATTAACTTCCTATAATGATACTAGTAGATTGTATATCAACTTTCTATTCAGTAATAGGTATATTGTACAGTTTACAAGAACATTGTTGGTGAAGGATTCGGCCGTGGTTAGTTACCACCCTACCAGCAAAGACGCCAAGTGATAGTGTTCCGGCGTGATGGTCTGTAGAAGCCTAGAAGCCGTTAGGTGTGAGTTTACTTACCCCCTACAAGCTAGTACGGTTACATCTTTGGTTGCATCATCACTTACCATTAAGTTTTGACGACCTCCCTGGCTCAGTGACGGAGCGCTCGGATTCGAGTGGGAGGTCGCGGGTTCGATTCCCGCCACGGGCTACTTTGGAATTTTATAATTTCTAAATTGGCTCAGGTCTGGTCTGGTGGGAGGCTTTAGCCGTGGCTAGTTACCACCTACCAGCAAAGACGCACCGCCAAGCGATTTAGCGTTCCGGTGCGATGCTTGTAGAAACCGTTGGGGTAAATTTACTTACCCTTCCAAGTTAGTACGATAACATCTGCTAAATCATCATTTACCATTAGGTGAAATCGTAGTCAAGTAACTTATATAGACTGAAAATAAAATTATAACATTTTGATAAAACTCTGAATCCTGAAATTCCTTTAGCCTACTATACCATGTCTTATAAAGTGTAACAACTGAACTCTGGGTAAGTCACAAGTGTTGAAAAGGTTAATATGTCAAACCATTTCGCGTGATACAAATTAATTATTGTTTGACCTCGACTTTTAATTAAAGTAAGTGTAGCAAACCATGTAGCCCCTAGCTAGCGGAAAAAATATGTATTTGAGACACTGCAATTAGTGTTAATAATTTGATATACAGAAAGATATACTTAATATACTCTTTGGTTGCTTCCATCGTAACTTAGAAACATTGTATGTGGTAGCACCGAATATATTATATTGTAGAATATTACATAGTAGGTATTTTTTTTTCGTAGATAACTTATATGATTACTAAAACCTAATAATTGCCAAGTGAGAGTCGAAATCGTTCTTCATTTCACATTATTAATCTTCTTTCTTGTAATGTAAAGTTCTCGTGTAACTTAACTCCTCCGAAACGGCTTGCCTGATTTTTTTGTCTACTTTCGGTAGGTCTGAGAATAGGTCGAAGCTATTTTACATACCCCTAAATGGCAAAACAACGTTTGCCCGATCAGCTACTTAGTAATGTTATGAAATCCCAAAGTCCATACCGGGAGTCGAACCCGGGACTTACCGATAGCATCAAGGGCTCCAGCGCCGTCTGCCATTTAACCTACAAGTATCTATGAGAATGACAGTATCTTCGTTAAGTCACGTGATAAATTTGTCGATCGGATATGTCATTTCCAATAATACTTACCTACATTTTTTTGAGTTTTCTATGAAGCCGTTTTAAAATCAAGTATAACCTCATTTGCCAACCTACGTCATAATATATTGTCCCATGCAAACACATGCGAACTTCCTTGTATTATACAATTGTTGCACTAAACTTTAATGCTAATAATACCGTTTGTTTTGATCTAGCGAAGTTTTTTGAATACTATGAACTGAATTGGCGCAAACATTTTTATCATCTGCATAATGATATGGTAGTGGATAGGTTGTGATACACTGAGCTCAGTGCCCTTCATTTGCTTACAAAAATACCAACAATGTTTCTTCATCAACTGTGACAACATTTCTGTGATTATATGAGTACATTAATCCGGAACAATATTATGGGATTATTCAAGGGATGGGTTTCATATATTTCAAGAGCCGGTAACATATTAGCAGTTCGTGTGGGGTTTTAAAGTATGTTCAATATATCGTATAGTATGTAGTAAATACTAATAATTTTTGGACAGTTTCAACCTAAATATACTCGTAGCATGTATCGGTATGCATCGGTTTCGTTGGGTGCATACGATAGATGTAACTATCCTTACGTAGGGGTTTTTAAATTTAATACAGATTCAATCTAGCCAGTGTATGAATCAACCCGCACTTTGTGTTTTGGGTTCTACACTCGTAACTTATTAATATGCATAATTATCTAATAAATTTACATAAATGCAATGCTCAATTTTGCAAATGCCTTTTCCACTAGCAATATTTAGTTAGTCGCACATTACACACAAGATAATAATTACTGAAATTTTGTTTAGAAACTTATTATGCTTTACTATTGAAAACACAAAACAGTTAAGAAGCCTACATAAAAAAACTGTAATGTCTAGACTCCAGAGTGTGTAGATAACTCCTAAAGTCGAGCTTTCTCATAACGTGAACTAGCTCGGTGTGCCGCAACTCAGCCGCTCATCTCTCGAGATCCTACACCTCGACCTTGGCATTGGCAGCGCAGATGGCAGCAGTATATAAGCGGCTCTGGAGCCAGGCTGCATCATTCCACCACCAGGACTCCAACAAGCAACATGAAACTGGTACGTCCTCACGACCTAATTATATTCGTTACGAAAGGGCCCATCTTGAAGTGTTTTGTAATTACGGTGGCTCTAATTTTGTGATTAAGGATATTCGTAATTACGGTGGCTCTAGTTTAGTGATTAAGGACATTCGGCGCGATTTCCCATATTGTTGCTAAAGTGTAAAGTATAAAGAAAGTGGCAGTCTTGTGGTTAAAATTTTGGCATCAGGGGGATCAGGGGGCCTACCACCAACGCTTAAAGTAATATTATTGTAATATTGTTTTAAAATTTTCATACTGACATTGTATGAAAATGTCAAAACAATATTACAATAATATTACTTTAAGCGTTGGTGGTAGGCCCCCTGGAGTTCGTGCCTTGAGCACCCATGTCGGCCTTCTCGAAAGTATGTGGAACTAAATATCGCTTGCCTGATCGGTGAACGAAAACAGCGAGAGTACCTAATGGTAAAGGGTTTGTTTAATACCCTCAAAGGTGTGTGGAACCTGTTCACCCGTAACAACTAATCTAGTGTGGGCAAACTTCTCTCATTCTGAGGACGACAAGTGTCAAAATTAGGAGTAAGTGTAACCATTAAAGTGATCATAAATGTTGAATGTTGATGTAATTGCACGAGGGTCTGTGCAGGAAGTTGTGAACTCCCTTTGATACATGAGAATCTATTCTCGGTCATTTACAGGCAGGACAAGAACAAAAGATTTCGGCTTAAGCCAGCAGCCTTTTTAAAGCGGCTTTAAAAAAGGCCTTTTAAAAGCACTAGAAATTCCTATTTATAATTTTTGTAATTATTTAATTAATTTGATATTATATTAAGTACGAGTACAGCGCAATCCAATTAATATTACCTAAGATTTTTTCCCACGGTGGTTATGTTTTAACTAAGAAGGTAAAACGATTTGACTGAAATCTGAAAAGAAGATTGCTCATCACTCGGGTCTGATTGCGTTAGAAAATCGTATTCATCGTTATCTTAATCGTTGGCAGGTTCTGCTCCCCGATTGGTTGATGTAAATCAGTGAGCCAAGCGACGAGCAAAATTTTGGTTCCAATTACGATTACGATAAATACGTTTCGATTACACAATGAGGGGCAGATGGATTAACTAACACAAATTATATGCTTCATTTTGGTCCTGTAAACCTGCAGTTCCTGCGGGAATTTTAGGTCATTTTAAATTCACGCTTGCAATCTAAAAAATCTAGGAATTAAGAAAATCTTCGTCCCGTTTCTAGATTATCCTAGCAGCCTTCGTCGGCGTATGCGCCGCGGCATCCCTGCCCGGATACGTGGCTCCTGTGGTGCCTCCCCAGTATGCCAGGACCTACTACCCGGAGAGACCAAGAGCCGCCTTGGAGAGGAACGCCGCTGTACTCAGATCCGTGTCAGACCAGAACGAACTGGGATACCGCTGGGCTTATGACACAGAGAATGGTGAGTTGCTTGTGTGCTATAACCGGCTTTGTGGTAACTGATATACAAGTTAGGCTTTACTACCCGGAGAGACCAAGAGCCGCCTTGGAGAGGAACGCTGCTGTACTCAGATCCGTGTCAGACCAGAACGAACTGGTATACCACTGGGCTTATGACACGGAGAATGGTGAGTTTATAGTGTGCTTTATTCGGCTTTGTGGTAAATGATATATATGTCAGGGTTTACTACCCGGAGAGACCAAGAGCCACCTTGGAGAGCAACGCTGCTATACTCAGATCCGTGTCAGAACGAACTGGGATACCGCTGGGCTTATGACACGGAGAATGGTGAGTTTCTAATGTGCTTTAACCGGCTTTGTGGTAACTGATATACACGTCACGATTTACTACCCGGAGAGAGCAAGAGCCGCCTTGGAGAGGAACGCCGCTGTACTCAGATCCGTGTCAGATCAAAACGAGTTAGAGATAATGGTGAGTTTGTAGTGTTCTTTATTCGGCTTTGTGGTAACTGAAATACACGTCAGGATTTACTACCCGGAGAGACCAAGAGCCGCCTTGGAAAGGAACGCCGCTATACTCAGATCCGTGTCAGACCAGAATGAACTGGGATACCGCTGGGCTTATGACACGGAGAAATGAGAATAGTGAGTTTATAGTTTGCTTTAACCGACTTTGTGGTAACTGATTTACATGTCAGGATTTACTACCCGGAGAGACCAAGAGCCACCTTGGAGAGGCACGCTGCTGTACTCAGATCCGTGTCAGACCAGAACGAACTGGTATACCACTGGGCTTATGACACGTAGAATGGTGAGTTTCTAGTGTGCTTTAACCGGCTTTGTGGTAACTGATATACAAGTTAGGCTTTACTACCCGGAGAGACCAAGAGCCACCTTGGAGAGCAACGCCGCTGTACTCAGATCCGTGTCAGACCAGAACGAACTGGGATACCGCTGGGCTTATGACACGGAGAATGGTGAGTTTATAGTGTGCTTTATTCTGCTTTGTGGTAACTGATATACATGTCAGGGTTTAATACCCGGAGAGACCAAGAGCCGCCTTGGAGAGGAACGCTGCTGTACTTAGATCCGTGTCAGACCAGAACGAACTGGGATACCGCTGGGCTTATGAAACGGAGAATGGTGAGTTTATAGTGTGCTTTATTCTGCTTTGTGGTAACTGATATACATGTCAGGGTTTAATACCCGGAGAGACCAAGAGCCGCCTTGGAGAGGAACGCTGCTGTACTCAGATCCGTGTCAGACCAGAACGAACTGGGATACCGCTGGGCTTATGACACGGAGAATGGTGAGTTTCTAGTGTGCTTTAACCGGCTTTGTGGTAACTGAAATACATGCCAGGATTTTCTACCCGGAGAGACCAAGAGCCGCCTTGGAGAGGAACGCTGCTGTACCCAGATCCGTGTCAGACCAGAACGAGTTAGGATACCACTGGGCTTAGGACTTGGATAATGGTGAGTTTATAGTGTGCTTTATTCTGCTTTGTGGTAACTGATATACATGTCAGGGTTTAATACCCGGAGAGACCAAGAGCCGCCTTGGAGAGGAACGCTGCTGTACTTAGATCCGTGTCAGACCAGAACGAACTGGGATACCGCTGGGCTTATGAAACGGAGAATGGTGAGTTTATAGTGTGCTTTATTCTGCTTTGTGGTAACTGATATACATGTCAGGGTTTAATACCCGGAGAGACCAAGAGCCGCCTTGGAGAGGAACGCTGCTGTACTCAGATCCGTGTCAGACCAGAACGAACTGGGATACCGCTGGGCTTATGACACGGAGAATGGTGAGTTTCTAGTGTGCTTTAACCGGCTTTGTGGTAACTGAAATACATGCCAGGATTTTCTACCCGGAGAGACCAAGAGCCGCCTTGGAGAGGAACGCTGCTGTACCCAGATCCGTGTCAGACCAGAACGAGTTAGGATACCACTGGGCTTAGGACTTGGATAATGGTGAGTTTATAGTGTGCTTTATTCGGCTTTGTGGTGATTAAATACACGTCAGGATTTACTACCCGGAGGGACCAAGAGCCGCCTTGGAGAGAAACCCCGTTGCAACGATAACCATATTATGACAGCGATAAACCCAGAAGCCATTCGATAGCTCAAATGAAACGTAGGTCAAAAATTGTAGGAGAATGATATATTCAGTCACTAAATTGATCACTTGTCTTCCGCACGGACAAACAAGTCATTCTCATGTATTTTTTTTTTAATATCATCCTATTTGAGTGATCGGCAGTGATCCCATTTCTGTGACGATCGTTACGTTAGCGATCGACATGTTTCTAAGTCTATCTATCCTAGAAAAGTCTGCAAATAAAACTGCAGATCCAGTAAAACGATGGATTCAAACTTCCCTATATCTAATGTTTAAACTATCAGCCTTCTATTGTTTCTGCCAAGTTTAAGTCGTAGAATTATTTCTATGGTACTACGTCCATGGTACTACGTCCGAAATCGAATTCGGTACAAAATTTTCAGATCCGTATTTTCTCGGGTAGGGGATAAAATTGGGATCGGACGTAGTGTAAAACTGCTCTTATCGTATTAATCTCAGCTTAAAATCCTTCTTTTGTTTCCAGGTATCCAAGCCGAAGAGACCGGTCGCGAGGCCAACGGGATCCAAGCCGCTGGAGGATACTCCTACACCGGAGACGATGGTCAGGTCTACAGCGTGAGGTACACTGCCGACGTCAACGGATTCCAAGCCCAGGGCGCCCACTTTCCCACACCGCCCCCGATCCCTGAGGCCATCGTTAAGGCTCTCCAGGAGAACGCCAGAGACGAGGCTGCTGGTATCTTCGACGACGGTAAGTCTTCATAAACATCGGGTTTCACTGCTGCTAAGGAAATATACGCTTTTCGAGCTTGTAGCTATATGTCATGTGAAAGGCCTTTACCAGAAAATGTATGCATAATTTCACTTCGTACCATCTCAGAATTTAAAACTAGTCAATAAATTCTCGAGATAATATTATCAAATATCATCAAAATTGTAAAAATATGTGTGAGAAAAAGAGACAATAATTTAAAAAAATCTTTTTTGATTATACTATATTTTTTATCGTAGAAGTAAAAGTCTTTCCTGCCGTTTTTGAGTTATATCAATGGTCTTACTAACCCAAGTTTGTATTGTATAGAAGAATATTATGTACAATTCAATTGGCAATAAGATTAAATTAATGTAAAATTGTACGCCTTTTATCATACTGTTTCAAATTATTTCTTTCTTTTTTCAAATGCTTTTTAACTGTGAATTATTTATTGTATTGTCGACATAAGAAATGCATGGAAAAGGTTTTGAGAAATAAACGGCTTATTTGTTCAATTCATTCATTTTATTTATATTGCATGTCTATAATTATAATTTCGCTTTGTTTCAAGTGAAGTGGCTTGGTGAATGTAGATATAATAAATGAGAGAAGAATATTCTTCATAACTATTGTGGAAGCAATTATTATTACAAAAATGTAGTAGCTATAATAGGTACTAAAATTTCAATTTTCACACAAGATGCGCTAGAGAAAAGGCCCTCATTCTTTAGCAGACTACGAGCCCCTAAGTTGTCTTTATCAATTGTAAAGAATTATGCAAAAGAAAGTACTAAAATTGTCTTCTTTCATAGGGTGAAAGCTAACCGTTGCCAGACCAAAATCATCCACAAGACCAAATAATAACCAACCATTATCACAGGGGGCCTATAGGGACAATCATATGGTCAAGGTAGTACCTAATCATCATATCTTTCCTTACACTCTTGTCAGAGCAGTCGTGTTCATCCTTTCTCAGCAACACGCTTGACAATTCGTCTCCATTCTTCCCCGACAGCTGCATTTCGGGAGTAAACCACTTGTAATTGGACGTCCACAAACACAGCCTTTACTTGTTCCGTCCATCTTATAGGCGTATAATATTATACTTCCTTAATTTGGGGCAATCGTGCTAAAATTGGCCCCAAGTTTTCGCTAGTGAAGCGTGAGTCAAAAGTCCCCAACTAGACACGTCGCTAGTATTCTAATAATCCACAGAGTACTTTGTTTATCTGGGGTTTATCCATAACAATAGATAACACAAAGAAACGATAATATTCATTGCGACAGGGAGTGAGGTAGTCAAAATCAAGTTATGAGATAGCATTTATGCACTCTTCTAATTAAATAAAAAATTACGAGTTCTCCTATTATGACACAGAAAGATCTTCAAAGGTGATTATTACTGTAATTTTATACTAACAATCCATCTCTGTAATCTTTTCTCCTAATAAAGAATACAGTAGCTGTTCTCTATAATCTAACATCGCCAAATAAGGCTAGACAAGGTCGTCTTGTAATTTTGATGGCGGATTAGGTTAGGCACATATTTTGACTGTTTCTGTGGTCTAGAGAACAGAATTTCCAACTGCGATTGTCCAGGGTTCGATATCCGAGTGAGTCAATATTCGGTCATTAGGTTTTTATGCTCGTTTTTGTTAGGACTAATCTAATGTTAAAAAAAATTATGGCGTTTTACCCCCGTGTCTCGGAAAACACGTTTACTTAGTCGTCGAGCGGCCTTTCCATTGAATTGAGAGTAGGAAATACAGAGTGCACCTGTGTTCCATTGAATTGAAAGTAAGGAATAAAGAGTGCACAAAGAAACACAGACTAAGCTTCACGGGGAAACCGTTTGATTTTATGAAATAAAAAACAGACATCAGAATAGTTAATCCGAAGTTTCGCCATTACTTAGGTTATTACAAACAAAATATTTCTTACTGTACAATAATATTAGTGTAGAAGTGTTATTTAGCATGCTCACATATTTTGAACAGTCGCAAAAGGCACTAGAGGTCCAAGATAGACAAAGAGGCAAAGCCGCAAGATCTTTTGATCAGTTTCTTGCCTCTATCTTATATCCGGTGCCTCTATAAAGAAACAAGATTCTGAATGAGTGTCGTTTATCATCGAATCAGTTAATTTGTGATCATCAAAGTCGAGTCCGATCATTAGAGCAATTTATTTAGAAGATTAATGGGTGTATGAATGTGATGCCAATTAAAACAGATCTTCTATGCCACTAAATATTACTTATTATAAGCACCCACATGTAAATCGATTTCGAAATAGAAGCTTCTTAATTATTTTGTTAATTCGACGCTTGCACCATAGCCCAATAATGATTTATTATTTTCCTATTGTCTTCGTACCTATATTATTTTTGTTTATTAATTTTGGGCGCGCTTTATCGTATTCGTCCTAAAAATCAAAGCGTGTCTGTGTTTTAGAAGATTTTATTTATTGATATGGTATAGGAGCTAGCAACGTTTTCGAGAAAGAATTTTAGGTGAGCTGGTTTTGTGATATGTTGTCTTTCTTGCACTTTCGGTTAGAGTCTGGGCTATCTGGCTGGCAGAAGCCGTTGCGTTTATTACTGCGCATCCTATTTGCAGCTTACGCGTCCACAATGTTTATACCAATGTTGTCGGGGCTACTAATTGCCCTTAAAATAACTACAGGCGCACTATCATTTATGATGACGTTTCATTTTTGTATTGGTCAATTGTCAACCACATACGAGTTAACATTTGAAACGTCATCATAAATGGTAGTGCGCCTGTAATAATTTTAAGGGCAATTAGTAGCCCCAACAACATTGGTATAAACATTTGGGAGGCGTAAGCTGCAACACCTGGACAGACCAAGGATGCGCATTAATGAACGCAACGGCTTTCGGCTTCCAGATGGCCCCGACTCTAACCGAAAGTGCAAGAAGGACGACATATCACAAAATCAGCTCTTCTAAAATTCTTACTTTTCAAACGTTGCTAGCTCCCGTACCAATAGTTCTGTGTCAATATTATTTGTGTCCCATCAGGAATGTGCATAAATAAAGCCTTAGGTATGTATATGATCGCTCATTCTATATTCCAATATATGCAACGACATTTAAAAAAAAATAAGAGAATCAGATTGTCTCTCAAAAGTCACGTGATAAATTTTTGTACTTTGTTCTATCTAGATTACATGGAATGAGCGGTCAACAGTTTTCTATGACTATCGTAGAAGCAAAAACAACGAAAGTAGTAGGAGCAATGAACTATTGTGGCTAGTTCAATACACTTACTCGATGTTAAAGCCCTATTATTTCCATTAGATACTAAGATTAGCTGGGTATCCACCGATAAGAAACCTCAGGATATGGGCATCAGAACGATTTGTGTAAACCTTTTTCGTACACGCAAACAGTAGCGTCATCTGTCAAAATTCTATAGTTGGCCGAACTGAGCCTGAGGTAGTGGTGAGCGAACCACAAAGTGGCCTTGCTGTTGGTGGCAAAACAAGCATTTTTGGCACCGATAAACTGGCGACATTCTTTCGTGTTGTCCGCCCTGTCTAGGTTAAGGGGATTTATTGGATTTATTTTTGTCTTTCTCACTCTCACGGATACGATGGTAGGTGCGACATGCAGCGTCGCGGAAGAATATAACAGAAAAACGACCTTTTACCTAATTACTCAAAAACTAAGCTAGTTATCAAAAATCTGTTTCTTAGCTTTTTTGTATATTATTATTACTGACACTTTAAAACAAAAATTACAATTACATCCAATGTAGTTTTTGATAAAAACTAGAAAAACTGAGATTTTGGACCAACTTTTGGGTGAACTTTCTATCGAGAAAATTTTATCCAATCGTGTTTCTGCTTCTTAGCAATTTTAGATTAAAGACTCAAGATACTTGACGTGCAAATTTGAAAGTAATAGTCTTTATAGTTTTTGAATAAAACTTCATTCAATGTGATCATAGAGTTAATACTTATTAAACCCCAAGGCATTTACTTGTAGCGATGAGTTTGGTAGTAGCAGCTAAATCCTCATTTCATCTCGTGTAAAGCTTGACGTTTTGATGGGCCGTGTCATCCTTTAGTCACGAACCAAAGTCGTGACTGTTTTGAGGAACTCTGAAATATCATAACAGTATATCCTGTGGCGCGCTTGAGTGCTATGCTTTTGTGATAACGGAAACATAGTACGACAACAATAGAAATACTTTTGCCGTCCTAAATATCATCCTGCATTACTGAAAATAATCTTGTCCAATCTCTAATATATAAAATTCTCATGCCAATTTTCGTTACCAAACTCCTCCGAAACGGCTCGACTTATTGCTATAAAATTTTCTGTGTTATAAGTTCTGTAGGTCTGAGAGTAGGTTATGATCTGTTTTTGGCTCTAATGGCAAATCAACGTTTGCCGGGTCAGCTAGAACACCTATATAATTCTGGTGTCATAGTGTTTATAACCAAACTTCCTAAACGGCTCGACCGATTTTTATGAAATTTTTTGTCTACGTTCGGTAGGTCTGAGAATAGGTCGTAAGCTATTTGCAATTTGTATACCTCTACGGCAAAACAAAGTTTGCTTGGTCGCCCAAGTCTATGGTCGCCCATAACGAGCTGGGGCACCGAATGTTGTTTGTTTGTCACTAATGAAGACCCACAGACTTAAGACCTTATTCGGCTTATTATACTGATTTAAATATCGTCACCGAAGACGTCGGCTCGTCTCAGTGGATTGACGTTCATTGATGGACACAAGCCTCCTGAAATGATCGCAAAACACTACGATTTAGTGCCGCCTGGTGAAGCCTGCGACTCCACGTTACTCTCTTGATCTCGTCCGTCGATCTGGGGCCTTACCACCACCTCTTGAAGTAGTAATATGTTAACACAGTTTTAAAATTTTCATACCGACATAGTATGAAAATTTTAAAACAGGTGGTGGTATGGCGCTCGGTCTGCTGACATTGCGTTTGACTTAAATATATTCAGATTAATTTACTGTTTTCAGATATGACTAGATTGATACACATAGCCGGTCACTTTCATTACTTTTAACTCTACTTTTTCTTAGGATGCCTTGCATAATATTCCTTCTTCTAAGTGTGAAATAAGCCTTCTTATCAACATTAACCAGCAGAGTGGGCTGTAAACTCATATTAACATCATTAAGAACTAAACACAAAAAGTTTAAGATCTATTCTTTCTATACGAGATTTCAGTCCATTCCTAAATAATTGTGTTTTTCTTCTATTCAATGGAAAATATGCTCAAAAACTAACCTACGTCTTTTCATACCCGCAGGTAGCTACCGCGACGGTAAATACGACTCTGGAGTATTCGCCGCCCGCCAGTACACTACCCCGCGACAGTACATCACTCCGGGCTTCAGACAACCATACGCCTTATAGACGAACACTGCCCGTGCCATCGAATTAGCTCTAAGTCTTATATAGTGCAATGTCTACGAAATAAAGTGATTATAATCATTTTTAATGATTTTTTTATAATACGCATTAACCCTACTGTCATCGGATGCACCAAGACATTACTCCTCTCCATTGTACAACCATACGCCTTCTAGACAAACACTGCCCGTGCCATCGAATTAGCTCTAAGTCTTGTATAGTGCAATGTCTACGAAATAAAGTGATTATAATCATTTTTAATGATTTTTTTATAATACGCATTAACCCTACTGTCATCGGATGCACCAAGACATTACTCCTCTCCATTGTACAACCATATGCCTTCTAGACGAACACTGCCCGTGCCATCGAATTAGCTCTGAGTCTTGTATAGTGCAATGTCTACGAAATAAAGTAATTTTTATCATTTTTCATGATTTTTTATAATACGCATTAACCCTACTGTCATCGGATGCACCAAGACATTACTCCTCTCCATTGTACAACCATACGCCTTCTAGACGAACACTGCCCGTGCCATCGAATTAGCTCTAAGTCTTGTATAGTGCAATGTCTACGAAATAAGTGATTTTTGTCATTTTTCATGATTTTGTTTATTATAATTCGCACTAACCCTACTGGCAGTAGATGCTCCAAGACAATATATTATAGATCCTTTCCATTGAATAATCATACGCCTTCTAGACGAACACTGCCCGTGCCATCGAATTAGCTCTAAGTCTTGTATAGTGCAATGTTTACAAAATAAAGTGATTTTTATCATTTTTCATGATTTTGTATATTATAATTCGCACTAACCCTACCGGCAGTAGATGCTCCAAGACAATATATTATAGATCCTTTCCATTGAATAATCATACGCCTTCTAGACGAACACTGCCCGTGCCATCGAATTAGCTCTAAGTCTTGTATAGTGCAATGTTTACAAAATAAAGTGATTTTTATCATTTTTCATGATTTTGTATATTATAATTCGCACTAACCCTACCGGCAGTAGATGCTCCAAGACAATATATTATAGATCCTTTCCATTGAATAATCATACGCCTTCTAGACGAACACTGCCCGTGCCATCGAATTAGCTCTAAGTCTTGTATAGTGCAATGTTTACAAAATAAAGTGATTTTTATCATTTTTCATGATTTTGTATATTATAATTCGCACTAACCCTACCGGCAGTAGATGCTCCAAGACAATATATTATAGATCCTTTCCATTGAATAATCATACGCCTTCTAGACAAACACTGCCCGTGCCATCGAATTAGCTTAAAGTCTTGTATAGTGCAATATTTACGCAATAAAGTGATTACTATCATTTTTAATGATTTTTTTATATTATTATAAGTATGAACCCTTTGTCATTGGATGCACAAAGACATTGCTCCTCTCCCAACCATACGCCTTCTAGACGATTAATGTCCGTGCCATCGAATTAGCTCTAAGTCTTGTATAGTGCAATGTTAACGAAATAAAGTGATTACTATCAATTTTAATGAATTTTTAAATAATTATAATGAACATTAATCCTACTGGCAGTTGATGCTCAAAGACAGTATATTATTGATCCTCTCCATTGAATGAAAATGAAAATATTTATTTTCACATAGGCCTAAATAACAGGCTCTTATGAAAACTCAAAACTGTACCGCCAGGTTCGGAAAGCAGGTTTGCAACGAGAAGAACTGGCAAGAAACTCGGCACTTGCTCTTTTTAAAAATGTCATTGTTATAATACAAGATTTTTTATAAAGTATGAAAGATTATAACATATTTTTAAGATATCTCGTGAGGAGATGGAAGCATATTTCTATCATTCCAAGAATCTTTGTCGTTAAGGAATTCTTCAATGGTATAGTAACCATGATTAAATATATGTTTTTTGACAGTGTCTTAAAACCTGACATTGCTCCTCTCCCAACCATACGCCTTCTACGATCAATGTCCGTGCCATCGAATTAGCTCTAAGCTTTTTATAGTGCAATGTTTATGAAATAAAGTGATTATTATCATTTTTAATGATTTTTTTATTATAATGCGCACTAACCCTACAGGAAGTGGGTGCACACTGCTCCAAGACAGTGTATTGCTTTTCTCCATTGAATAACCATACGTCTTCTAGACGAACACTGCGCGTGCCATCGAATTAGCTTAAAGTCTTGTATAGTGCAATGTTTATGCAATAAAGTGGTATAGGATAGGCTTACTCACTCTTTATCCTGGAAAATCCATGGGATTTGTGAAAACCAGAAATTCACGTTGGCTAAGCTGCTAGTCTGCTAGTAGTTTAAAAATATCAAAAGTAAATGAAAGAAAGAAAGATAGAAAAGAAAGAAAAAAACTTTATTTCACACGAAAATGCCACGTGTAACAAAAACATACACCTTACGTACTAAAACGATGCCTGGAGGTTCCCCCACTCGGGCAACAAAAACCAATAATTGCCCAAGTGAGGGAAGCACCAGACACCGCCTGTCACATGTGGCACAACCCGGAAAAAGGCCCCAATTCAGCATGGTGCTGTGTGCCCCATATAAGCATGGGAGCACACAGCGCTGATTTTCAGTCGGAGCCTTGTGAATCCAATCGTTCACTGAACGGTAGTACGATCGCTAATTACAGCTATTGTACAAAAATTAAGATCATTCCATCACAATGCAATCACAATTTCCGACATCTCGTACATAATTAGCAATCTCAAACGGCTTACAAATTACTGCGCCATGTTCTTACTGGCTACAAGTGCTACAACTCATTGTTCTGGCACCGTTCCATTGAGATACATAATTAGGTTGGGTTCAGAGTATGAAAATGAGACAGGAGTATGTGCTTTATTGGGGCAAGTAGTTCGGTTTTTTTGAAAAATGGAGCCATTTTACCTTGTTTTTTCCTACTAGGTACTAGGTACTTAAAATGAAAACTAGGAGGTACGTGATTTTGTCAATATTCTGTATTTCCATAATTTTTTAATATAAATAAACGAATACTTATATCATGACATTACACACATCGCAATCTAGCCCCAAAGTAAGCGATAGCTTGTATTGTTATGTACACTAGAAAAACACATAATTAATATAATTTTTTAAATTCAATAATTGTTGAAATACATAGATTTGTAAGTAGGTCGTCGCTCACGGGACCTCTATCTAGAAATATAATCGATAATACCTACTATGGCTATATGGCTATATGGCTATACCTGCAGAGTTCCTAAAAATTTTGCGTAGGTAACAAAACGTTTTCATTGTTATCATGATGGCCAGCTAAAAAGTGTCTCAGTCACTTCTTAGCTAATTAACGAATAAGGTCTAAAGGTCTAGGTCTGGTAAGGATTGATGTGTTTTCCTATAAGAATGCCTCGGAGAGTACGACAGGTCCTTGCGGCAGATTTTTCAACGAAACCTAGCTTATTGGTTAATAGCTATTTTTATTTTTTTGTAACGGCCGTTATTAAAAATCGATGCTGTTTAGATTTGCCCTATCTAAGATAGAAATTTGACATAATCTCCATACAAATTATGTAAAATATTTATCTCTGGTGGCGAACGCCTACGAATACAGTACAGCAAATTCTTTGAAATGGTTATTGCCTCTTGAGAAATCATAAGGCTTACCACGTTATGGTAGAACTTCTCTATGGTAGAGATCTTTCACCGGTAGGGTGGTAACTAACCGAGGAAGAACCTTCTCACCAGAAAAGAAAGGAATCAATTTAAAAATTATTTAACTGTAAAGTGACCCCAATCGAACCCAAGACCTACTCGACTGCTAGCGCGCACAAACTGCGCCTGCGAAGTCTTCAAAACTCGCGTTACCTAAAGCTTTGTTTTCCCTTACCGTCAAGCAAGTAAATTACATTAGAACTTTGACGGTGGCTCCCCAATATGAGGACGAACTCTCAGATTAGTATAACCTGAATTAATTAACAATTTCAAACAACTCCGACCATCAGAAATCATATTTTGCTGGCCGCCATCTTGGATTTGAAATTTGTCATAGTGTATAGTAATCTACTAGTCAAGCCCTTTCATTTGATACTCATATTGTTGTCGCGAAAAATATGTAATCCGTCATTTTTTGGCAGCGGCCATCTATCCGACCGATTTTCATCTATCATAGCCAAGAACACTCGCAAGTAATTCACCCATAAAAATATCTAAATTGGTTCATCTGTTCGCAGCTACGATGCCACAGGCAGCGTGCCTGTACGTGACGTATGAAACTTATAACAACCCGAGGTTTTCCCATCGGGGGTTAAAATTACAAAAAATAAAGCACGATAATCGTATCCCAATAAAGTCGCATGCCTGTCGTCAGGTGTAAGGCTCCTCGCTGCTGGCATGCCACATCAGACGATCAGACAAGCTATGCGTAACCTCCCTCCTTTGTAGCTCTACCGTCTGAACCATTATTGATGAGGCTGATGCATCGTTTAAGTGTTTCGAAACACAATACTCCTACATCTATAAAGACATCTTGGATTTAGAACTCTGATAAACTCCCAATGAGGCCAAACTCCCTATTAAGTATTACTAAAAATACATACGATAAATCGTATTAAAATGAAATCGCACGCCTATCGTCAGGTGTAAAGCTCCTCGCTGCTGGCATGCCACATCAGACGATCAGACAAGCTATGCGTAACCTCCCTCCTTTGTGCCTCTACCGTCTGAGCCATTGTTGATGAGGTTGATGCATTGTTTGTGTTTCGAAACAATACAATACACCTACATCCCCTACATCAATGCAGGCATTTTTCGTGCGCCGGATTTATTGTACAGAATTGTCGTGCACTTTTTTATCTAATCTTGATTAGATGGATTGTGCGGTATTTCTGGCGCAATTGGCATATGTTCGAATTTAAGTAAGAGGTTTCAGATTCGATTGCAGGCTAATTTGAAACATTATTTTTTTTAATTAATTATTATTTATCTCAGACTTGTGGAAGGTTTCGGTTACCCTGCCGTCAATGAACGCCAAGCGATTTTAGGTTTGCGGTACGTTGCTGTGTAGCTAATATTTTTCCAAGTTCCAAGCTACTACTAAGTATCTGCTGAATTTGCAGCCAAGTGCAATGGATTTTGACGTGATAACGATTAATAAATTGATGAACACGCGTAACGTTCCATCTGAGCCTGTGCGTGCAAGCGAGAGCGCGCAACAAGCGATATAGAGAGGCACGATAAAAATTACATAAAATAATGTATTATGATTATGACTATGATTATGATTATGATTATCATAATGATTATGATTATGACGTTATAACGTAAATCTATCGTCCGTAAACCGACTTTACATACAACCAATTTTTTGAATGGATTCATGGGTATAATCTATTAATGTTTTGCAAATATTAGATGTAGATTAGGGTATAGTGATACTAATCGCACAAATAGCAGTTATAAATCTGTCATTGTTTGTAATAAAAACTTAGCTCAAAAATCTCACTTACCACTCATATTGGTTCCCAGTTCTTCCAAATCTGCATAACTCCACAAAATGATCGTTCGGGAACCAATACCTATAAAGTGCAAACTGGAGATTTTTGAAAAAGATTTTATGGTAAACATGTCGCTGTGGTAATATAATTATTTCCACAATTATTATTGCCATATGCCTCCAATGTGTTTACTGTTTGCGAAAAACTAGACAAAATTTGAATTTGGTGAGTAAAATCTATGTAGATTCAATTACTTTAGGTTGTATAATTTAGAAGGTGTAGATTATGTTTGGATGTTAGATTTTATACTAAGTTAGAATTTAGAAGCTATGTGGGTATACCGCCGTATGCTCAAAGTTTCTTGGACAGACCGCATTCGAAATAGCGCTGTGCTCCAGAGAATGGGGAAATGTCTAGAAGTGCTTAATACTATAAAGAAGAGAAAACTAGAATATTTCGGCCACGTGATGCGTAATACCAAGAAATATGAGCTCCTTCAATTAATCATGCAAGGGAAGGTGGCAGGTAGGAGGAGGCCTGGCCGCAGAAGAATATCTTGGCTTCGAAACTTACGCCAATGGTTTGTTTGGAAAGAGCACCCGTAGCCTATTCAGAGCAGCGGTATCCAAGGTTCAAATCGCTATAATGGTTGCCAACCTTCGATAGGAGACGGCACTATAAGAAGAAGTTAGATTCTTTAAGGTTGACAATCCTGATAGTGTGCGACCAGCGAAGCATTGTTGTTCAAACAAAGCCTTTAATCTCATTACTATGTTCGAGTTCTTATGAAATTGCAAGTGAGAATTGTCTAAGAGCACTGAAATAATAGACAGTCATGATTTAATTAATATTATTTTAAAAACACTTTATTTTTTGCAATAAAACGTTATGGTCTGCGTTTTTAAAATAAGTGTTATAAAGTATAGAACTTTGAAACTGATAGAACAGACAGGACTGTTATTGAACCTGACTCAATATCCAATGCTGGGGTCACGATCCAGCCCAGTTACGGCCAACTTGAGCTTCGACGGTTCTTCCACTTTCGGTCCACATTCAACATTTTGATTCAAGATAAAGAAGTCACAAAAGAGGCTTAAAGAAGTCTTTTGGCGTTTTTGCAGAAATTCTACATATTATTATTTCAAAGTTATTATTCCCTGCTTTTTCCTATGACATTTAGTTGTCCTAATATTATTTTACCAGGTTTTGTATATAATGACAAAATTATTTTGCAACCTGCATTTTGTACAGGACCTTGTATTAAGTTATATATACCACATAAATCTTATAAAATACACTTTTCAAGTTATGATGGTGCTTTGTTGACAGGGTTTTTTTCCGTTAAATTTTGCTATTCTTCCGCAAAGTAAAATCTGATTCAATTCAATGGCTATTAGCGTATAATTAGCTGTCGACTACGATGTGCGATACGTTTGTCCTAAATAATCGTGATCTGTCTGGTAGTCGCTAAGGTATATCAAAATCTGCTTTAAACTGCTTCAGTCTAAATGATTGTGAATACAGATCACTTGGCAGCGAATGTATTTCTGTCAATTGTTATTATGTATGTAATACTGGAGTTAATGCTAGAGATCGTGACATGTCTGGTAGTCGCTAGGCTCTGTCCAAAATTTGCTCCACATATTCATTCACTGAGCGCATCTCGTTACTGCGGTTACTTAACCAGCCTCTTGCGGTCGAACCACTGCTAGTTTAGACTTAAGATGAAGATGATGGTTTTAATAAGTCACCGTTCAGAATTTTTTTTTTATAAGCAAGCTTTCGTATGTCTTTTTTCTTTTCAGCAACCCCTTTTGTTTGTTACCCCGTAAAAATAACTACAGTAGTTTATTATCTCGCTGCAGACTCGGTCATAAATCATCCGAGTGTTTCGCTTTTGTATTTCACTGCTTAGCTTCACAGCTGCTTTTTTACTTTAGCGAACAACAAAAGCGAAACACTCGAATGATTTATGGCCGAGTCTGCAGCGAGATAATAACACTACTATAGTCTACCGCCTCGTGTATTCCGCCATTTAAAATGACGTCATTCAGCCAAAAGTAAAAAGCTTATAAAAATGTTATCATCATAGTAGATTACATTGAATTGTCATAATATTATGATGCGCTTAACTAAAGTCTTTTTCTGCCCAATAAATAATGGTAATAATAAGAGAAAACACAGCTTTACAGAGACAGATTTTCTGACACTGCGGTGGTAGCCTAGAGTCATAGCGATATTAAACATTTCGGTACGATGGATGAAATGGAATGGGACAAACTAACTAAAAAATTGGTTGTCATGTAAAGTCGGTTTAGGGACGATAGATTTACGTGATAACGTCATAATCTCTATCTCCCTATCGTTTGTTTTATCGTGCCTCTCTATCGCTTGTTGCGCGCTCTCGCTTGCACGCACAGGCTCGGGTGGAACGTAACGCGGAACGTTACTATTTTTCATGCGTGTTGCTGGTGTTCATCAATTTATAAGACGTTATCACGTCAAAAAATTATGAAAGAATTATCGCTAAATTGATAAGTCAAGAGTTCAATTTAGCGTTAATTCTCATACAGTTCATCAAATGGCGTATGCCGTAGTAGAATTTGTTTGATGACTCTGCCGAACTCCAAAAACGTCGAGTGAAATTCCGAGCTCTACATTGTCAGTGGTGTAACGAAATAAGTGTGACTTAATAAGACCGTGCGTATATAGAAACTTTTAAGTATAAAAACCGAAGGAGAAATTGGTTTACACGCACTCGTGTCTCGTCCATTACTGATATTATAATAGTCCGAAATGAAATTGGTACGTTCGTGGTTGCAAAGATAATATCTAAATTATTAATAAAATTATTCTTTACAAATAAATTAATATAAGTAGGTAATATTAATTAAACACTACTTCTAAATTATTTTGTGCTTTAAAAGGACTTTGATTTCTAGTGTCTGTATTTGTGATGCGTTTTTGATTTAAGTATTTGATTTTAAAAACAAAAGAACAAGTTAACAAAAAATATTATTAAATGTTAAAATCAGAAAAAAGATTTAGCCCTGTTTAGTGTTTACTACTGCTATTTTCGCAAACAGCTTGGTAGTCCAATGGTTAAGAATTTTTATTCCTGTTTGAGGTCCAGACTTCGCACGCCCCTCTAAGTTTTCGGAGAAAATATAGTTAATAATAATATTATGTGGTATTATGGAAATACTGGTATAATCACCGTAATTAAAACCGCGTAATGTATAAATTGTAATGTAATGGCCAAGATGTAATGCATGTAATGTATTTTCTCAAAAGTTTGTGATATCTTTCGAATCTGGCAAACTTCGTGTTAGCTCACGAAAGGAAATCCCATTTTCAGCATATTTTATCGGTCAAACATGAATTCGAAGTTTTTTCATGCCTACATCTTTACCACAGACATCTTTTAAAAAGAGAAGACTAGAATCAATACTTAATTGTTTTTATGAGAACAGAATCATTATTATCGTTCCAGATAACATCCTTCACAGCCATCATAGCTGCTGCGTCAGCTGGCCAAATATTCAGCCAACCACAAGCCCAGCACTACGCGCAAACCGCGGACGCCTACCAATCAGCTGTCGAGTACCAACAGCCGAGTTACGCTAGCCAATCAGCTGTCGAGTACCAACAGCCGAGTTCCGCTGGCCAATCAGGTGTCGAGTACCAACAGCAGAATTACGCTGGCCAATCGCAAGTGTTCTCGGACCACACTGCTGTAGCAGGGGACCTGGGTGGACATGAAATAGCGTATCAGGAGCGACCGTCAAAGGATGCGTATGCTCGGATCCTGGCGTATCATTCTGATACTGATGGACACAACTATCAGTATGCTTATGAGACCGAGAACGGTGAGTTAAGTTTCTTCTTATGCTCTGTATAAAACCCGTAACACAGAGCTTCTTTAAATCATACAGTTCTGTCAAAACTTAGCAAGTTTTTGCGCTATAGTAATATCTAGAAAACTAGATTTTCTGACAAGCAGAAAAAGCATCAAGTAAACGTTGCAGTCGACGAACATTTCTCATGAGGCTTTGTCCTCAAAAGATGAGATTATACAATACGAGAATACATACAGAGCAAATAGGCGATATAATTATATCCTCAGTAAATATTTTTTTGGCTATTGCTTAATGTAGCACAAATATTTTGGCTTTTGGCGGCGTTTCTTGCTTATTTATTTGGACTTCCGTATGGGTATAACATCGTAGCATGTTGTCCAAATCTTATATACGGTGACAATGATAATTTCTGAAAAGTGTGCTATAGATAAGCCATTGTGTTGTAATTAACAGGCATCAAAGCCCAAGAAGTAGGCACAGTCAACAAAGGGACCCGAGCAGAAGGCGCGTACTCTTACAAGGGTGACGACGGCCATATCTACACAGTCAACTACATTGCCGACGAGCACGGCTTCAGGGCGTCTGGTGCTCATCTGCCCACGCCTCCCCCCATCCCTGAAGCTATCCTGAAGGCTCTGGAGCAAAACGCTAAGGATGAAGCCGCTGGAATCATCGATGACGGTAAGTTGAGGCATGATGGTTTTTCCTGATGGAACCAATCCACAAAAATATCACCAGGTATTGCTACCAAGGAGTAAATTTATGTACGCCCTCCCTTATATACCTGAAGTTATACTAAAAGCTCTGAAGCTAAGGACAAGACCGTTTGAATCATTGATGCTGGTTAGTTTAAAAGGGGGGTCATGACAACCCATAAGCTCAAGAAGCCTTCATTTAAGGTGGAAATTAATAACCATCCGATCCGGATTCGCCTTATATGAGATAGAAATTTGACATAAGCTCCATGCAAGTTATGTCAAATTTCTATCTCTGGTAGGAAAAATCCGGATAGGATAGTTTATTAATAGCGGCCGTTAGCAAAAAAATGTTAATAAATAAAATAGGTACTTCGATGAAGGGATCCACGGAACTCACGCTATATCCTATCCCTGAAGCTGTATTCTAAAGGCTCTGGCTCAAAACGGTGATGATGAAGTAGCGGGAATCCTCATAGTCAAAGAGGTGACGGTAATTTAATACCTCTCGATTTGTTGACTTTTCTGATGGCAATAAATTCACGGTAGAGTTAAAGAGAGTTAAGTATCTACTTTTAACTGTAACCATGTTACTTTATTTAGTCTATTTTAACGATTGCTAATGGAACGAATTTAAAAACTCCATTAGAATGACATCCGACTGACAAACCAGGTGATTTATCGAAGACAACTGTCATTCTTATTTTTAATTTCGTTCCATTAGCAATTGAAGAAGAAGAATAGATAAATAATATAGCTACGGCTGTAAGGGTTATAAGGACTTTATTCTCGCAGGTTCCTATCAAAACCAACATCAGCAAGGCCAAAACTACCAGTATGAAGGCTACCAGCAAGAAGCCTATCACGGTGCGCCTGCGCAAGCAACTTCAGGAGCTGATATAGGTTATCATCACTAAACTATAGACTCAATATAACTCATTAGTTTGTTACTAAATCTTCGAGGATGGAATATTTTTATATTCCAGTACCCACGTACTTGGAGTAGGTTCCAAAGGTTTTTTCACTCATATATGCATATTTTACTTAGCGAGCCGTAGGCGAGGCTTATTAACAGTCTCGAGAATAAAGAAAAACTGCGGACGAGGTGTGAACAAAACTGTTCGGATAAAGCTTCCATTTATTTTTCGTGATGGAACACTAACATAGATCATAAGAGCTCCATTGTGTAAAGTAAATTTCTTATAGTGGTATTGTAATGAAAAATCGATTTATTGTACTATTTCCAATGCATTTCAAAAAGGCTCTGCACTATTACTTTGAAAACAATAATAGAAGAAACTATACTAAAATGTTAACCTTATTTTACTAGCCGCCAATGATGTTCACATTCTTTCTTTTTATTGTTGTTATTTTGTTGTAATTTTTACTGTAGGAAACTTTGACAAAGCTAAGTATTAGGTACTTAGCTTTACTTAATTACTATTTTTCATGTATGACAGACTTATGTGTAAAGTACTAGTCTCATTATTTTAAGTCTTAATACAATGTGTTGTTCCTAAAATAAACTTATTTTACTCTTGTCCTCTTGTTATTTGTGTTGTTGAAAACTTTGGTAAATAATATATTTCTGTAATATTAAAAAGTTTTTGAATTAACGTCTCATTTACATTACTAGTCTAGGTGATCCGCTTCTTCTTTCTTTGCCATCGATATATCGATGTTCTTTGCTGATACTGCTGACCGAGAAATCCTTTCTTAGGTATATCTTGTATTTATTACAAAGTGTACCTTAATTTTCTGAATCCAAGGAATTGATATAGGTACGGGCGATGGTGAGTTAATGAGTGAGTCAGGGCTGCTTTATAAGAACATATATATATGTGAGTTGATTGCCTTGTTGGTAACATGCTCGCCTACAGACCACAAGGTTTTAGGTTCGATCCCGGGATCAGGAAAATAAATAGTATTGAATTTTTATATCAAGAAATTCCTTACACCAGATATTTTTTGAAAATTGGAGATGATTCACCCACTTGTCCTGCGCCTGGTCCATCTTAAAATGATTTGAGCTGCCGTCACATCGGACTAAGAGAAAAAAGAGTGTGCACCTGCATTTGTCTATTATGCTATCTAATAATATATCCAGCTTATCTACCTGGCAAAATCTCCATGGAGAAGTCGGTCAGGGTAACCATAATATAATATGTATGTAGGTCAGGCTATCTTCTTTTACATTCAGGTGATGTTCCTGTTTTAAGGCGCAGGAGGTTCGCCTTCCACCCCGGAGGGACTTACCGATGAAGATATGATAAAGGTCATGTAACCCTTTCAGGCATTTTAAGGAAGCATCACCCCTGGCTCGGTAAATGCTTCACCCAGGGCGCTATCAGTCATTGTCGCCTTGGTCTGCGACTCCTCGTGGAGCCCCCACAACGGGGAATGGATCCTAAGTTGTGGGTTCCCCCCATCCGCCAATCGGAGGGACGCACCTGGTAGGAGAGGCACTCCACCGGACAACCATAAATTATATAACATCATTGGTGATCCTAACGTAGTCCAACATATAAATATCGCGAGATTGCAGTGGGCTGGACACGTGCAACGTATGGGTGAATGCAGGCCACCTAAAAGGCTCATCCAGGCTCATGGTGTCACACCCAGAAGGACGCAGAAGTGTTGGTCGGCCAAAACTTTGATGGCTGGATGGTGTTGAGCAGGACGCAAAACGAATCGGCATACGAAATTGAAAAACAAGCGATAGGGATGGGTGGCGAAATCTTCTTGAACAGGCCCGGGCCCAAAAAGGGCTATAGTGCCATTGATGATGATGATGGTAGGTCAGGCTATATAGAAGACGCTCTTGTTTAAAGTTTTTATTTAATAAACCAATATTACATAACATGGCTGCTTGCTTTCTGGTTGCCCACAACGAGAAACCTCTCCTCTATAAAGTCTAACATCTACAAGCTATCTAACAAGTCTATGCAGACAGTCTATCAAGCTATCTCAAAAGGTAAAAGGAAGCTTTTAGTACTTGTAAATGGCAGCATAACAATTATAATGAACATAGCAATAAATAATTAAAAAATTAAAAAACACGACTGCCCTGTTTTAAAACAAACTAAAAAGTAAAAAACAAGTTATTTTAGTTCATCTGCATATTGACAAAGGGACAAGTGGTCAAATTTCTCATTAGTCCTTTTTTTCCTCCTCCTCCTTTTTTTGGGCAGTCGTGTAATAAACAACAAAAGTACATACAAATCACTGCCACGAAGATTCACCTACCTCCGACCTACGTACTGAACCGTATAATCCTACGCTAACATCCATTGTTATGCGTAACGGACATTCCTGGCGTCTTTGATGGTATTGTTCACTTTGCTCTGGTTATTTTTAACCTCTTGTAGAGCAGTAAAATTTATAAAAAAAATTCAAAATTACTTTTGTTTTTAAAGAATTGTTTAAAAAACTTCTATATTTTTGTCACTAAGATTCGATTTTATCTTCCTAAAATGATAATTTGTATTGTCTGTTTTGAGCTCATGTGTGCCTAAACGCGTAAATCATGCCAAACCTTGTTCAAATACGTTCTACAATACTTTATCCAATTTCCAAATAACTTCACAAACTTTTACTGTTTATTATAGTGGTGACAATAATGCGACTACTTAATTTATAGGTAGGTACCCACTCTAAAGAGAAGTCTACACTTTCAGAGAAGTCAAGAAGTATCTTAAAACGTCATTTTTGTCTGAACTTGATGATTCTACTCTTAAAATACTTATATTATATGTACTTACCCGGCAAACATTATTTTGCTTTTAGGGATATTAAAATAGCTAACAACCTACTCTCAGAACTACCAAATATACACAGACATATCAATCGGGCGAGCCGTTTCGGAGGAGTTCACTCCTTAGTTTACTTAGTTTTTTTTATATTAGGGATAGTTTCTTGTTAATATTAACTAAAGAAATAGTCAGCCAAATATCAATGAAAAATTAAATTTTTTATATTCTCCAAAATTATCAAACATACATTCACTTTTAATTCCAAGTACAAAGTGGAAAGCACCAGTCGACAATCGCACGCTGCCACCGCAAGGTCTCCAGTTAAATTCGGCGAGAACTATCCCACATCCGAAGATCAGAGCCGACATCCATTTAGGATTAGTCACGTCATTGTTGAGCGATGCCGTCAAAACGTTTCGTGACTTTGACGTACATTTTTGATGAAGTGCAAAAATATTTTTTTCAAACTTTTACTTACACGTTCGTTGAAAGAGAATCAACATGTAGATTTCATCATCATCATCAACGGCGTAGCGCCGTTGATGTTGAGCCCTTTGTGGGCCCGGGCCTGCTCCAAAAGATTCCTCCATCGGTCTCTGTCCATTGCATTCGTTTCCCATGTTTTTATTCCTACGGCTTTTACATCCTGCTTCACTCCGTCCAGCCAACGAAGCTTTGGCCGACCAACATTTCGACGGCGGTCTGGGTGTGAGATCAGTAGTTTTTTTGGTGGCCTCTGGTCACTCATGCGTTGTACATGTCCACTAGCCCACTGCAGTCTTGCGATCTTTATGTGCTGGACAAAGTTTGTAAACATGTAGATTTATCATTTACCTTTTATGAGTGCATCACATACTTAGATATAGTATCTCCTAATATACAAAATTTTCGTCTGAGAGGGTCAGGTAGTATTTCTATAAATTCATGGAAAATAACTGTATATGGCGTTATTTGAACCTAGTCCTACAACTATCGTTTCAAGGAGCGTTTCAAGGAACAGCGGGATGATTTTCATAAATAACTTCGTACCAACATCACCGGTAACCGTAACCACACAAACATCAACAGCCAATCGGTCACGTTTTAAGTACGATTTAAAATTTATGTAAGCAGTTTAAACACTTGGAAAACAGTAAGCCATCCTGGGGATTTGAACTCCGCACCCCAATAATAAGATATTGAATTCTAAATTTACTACCTTTCTATCGTCTACGTTCAGTAAAAACAAAGCCATCTACAAACTGCCTGATTCTATTGATAAATAACTAAACAAAAACTAATTAAGTAATGAAGCATTAGAACCAGCGGGGCCCCGCGGCGAGAAATTATTAACAACGAATTACATAAAAGTCAAGTATGCACAATATAAAGTTCAAACACAGCACGGTCCATCTAAATACCATCGTCTACAGTTACACTCTACATATTTAGGGTTCTGTACTGATTTGACGAACCAGAGTCAACGACATAGCTCAACGTATCGCGAAGCTGAAGTGGCAATGGGCGGGGCACATAGCTCGTAGAACCGACGGAAGTTGATGGGGGACCCAAAGTGCTGGAATGGCGACCCCGCACGGGAAAGCGCAGTGTAGGCAGACCTCCGACCAGGTTGAGTGACGACATTAAAAAGAGTCGCGGGAAGGCGCTGGATACAAATGGCGCAGGACCGTGCGGGCTGGAAAGCATTGCAGGAGGCCTTTGTCCAGCAGTGGACGTCCGTCGGCTGAAACGAACGAACGAAAGAACTGATTTGTTTGTGACATAATATTATATCTCGGACAACATACGGACGATGGAGTGAACGTGTTCTCCATTGGTGGCCGCAGCGCAAAGGGGAAATGAGGGCGGCCACCGGGACGATATGGAGTGAACTTCACGGAACTTATCGCCATCTTATGAACCAGATCTAACTGAAGAAAGAACTAAGTGGCAAATTTTGGAGGAGGCCCACAAATGGGTGTCCCAAGAAACCATAACATGAGGAATATTTAATTTTAATTTTATTATTATTATTTTCTAAATTGGAAAAATAGAAGCTAGTTTAATTTAATTATAAGAAAAAGTTATTTAAGGTCTTGGGAAATAAAAAGCTTATTTATTTATTATTCTAATCTGTTAAAATACTGAAGTCATGCTCTTTACGGTTCCGGGAAGTATGGCTAGAGAGCGTGGTAGGCTTTTAATCCGTATAGGTTGCTAGATATAATATCACCTCTCTCAGCGAAATCGGGAATATTAAGACTTTAATCAGATTTTCCTTTCATATGGAAGAAAAAAATCTGTTACAGTCCTAGTAATAAAGTTAAAGTGGAGGTGGAGTGGCGGCACCGGAAAATGCTGGCATACAAACAGGTGGATGAACGACATCTAGAGTCGTCGGGAGTTCTACGACTTCAAGAGACGCGAATCGTGGTGTTTGACGGCCATTTAAGGTCCTTATGGATACCTATTTGCAGTTATGGACGAGATAACAACAAAAAATTTAAACTCTTGTATATTATTATAAATATACTATTGCGCGACTCTAACGATATTGATTTAATTTTGTGTTTAGATAACGTTTTCTTTATTAGTTTACCCATGTAGTAACATTTCTCATAAAAATTCTATTTTCCAAAAACAGCGAGCGAAGCGAGTACTTTAAAGCGTTTACCATTCGGGCTTGCTATGAAAATTAAAATTAAAATACTAATTGAATCAAATCCTTGTAACTCGAATAAGTTGCTGGTTAGATTTGTAAAAGTTAATTACAAAACAAATTTATTTTTTTGGAATTTGTATAAGAAAATTCTTTTCTCAAATTCCCTTTTCGTTCGTTTAAAAAAGCGTTCTAAATCAATTATTCTGCTTCTACAAAAAAATAATAAATGACAGAAAAAATAAAACAAACGTTAGCAAATGCAATACGAAAATTAAAAGGAACCCATCAAATTAAGGCGCGTTCACATCTCCTCACTTGAGGTTGTCGTTTTATATCAACGCGTTACAAATATCGTTGCTACATCGCAGGTTTGCGCCCAAATAAACGGAGATAATCATATGCAATCATCATTAATCATTCGCCGCAAGGACGCTTAGGCCCGGTCCTAACATGTTTCGTGAGACATAATAATTCTCCCATTCTATTCAAAGGAGAAAGGAACGGATTTTTCTTGTCCTTTAAATCTGCAAATATTAAAACTGCATAAATATAATGTAGATGCCACCTAAAGATTATTCTTTCAACATGTAAGCGTAAAAACTTTCAGAGTGTCAAATAATTTCTCGTCATAAGTTCCATGTAAGAAAAAAAAATGATTTAATTTGCCATTGTGATGAGCATGAATGTTTTCCAGTGTCTGGGTGTTTTTCAATATATTGTATTTATGTAGACATATTAGTATGTATGTATATTTATCAGTTATCTAGTACCCATAACACAAGCTATACTTTGGGGCTAGATTGAATAATAATAACCGCTAACCGTTAGGCACATGAATCCTTATGGATGGATCCTAGGCCCCATCCAGCAGCCTTATGACTTATTCAACTCGTTCACGACGCTCGACAACGAAAGCCAGTCGATCTCTCATTCCATAAATACTATATTGAATGAAATTAAAAAATGTAGTGTGACTGAGTGTGTGTGTGAGTGAATTGAAGATAGTCTTCGATAAGTCTCGTGATCAATTTTTCAATCGACATGCCATTTTGTTCAATATACTTTGGGGCTAGATTGAATAATAATAACCGCTAACCGTTAGGCACATGGATCCTTATGGATGGATCCTAGGCCCCATCCAGCAGCCTTATGACTTATTCAACTCGTTCACGACGCTCGACAACGAAAGCCAGTCGATCGCTCATTCCATAAATACTATAGTAGTTATATGAATGAAATTAAAAAATTTAATGTGACTGAGTGTGTGTGTGGGTGAATTGAAGACAAGTGTCTTCTATTAGTCACGTGATAAATTTTTCAATCGACATGCCAATTTGTTATTTTTGTCTGTGAATTGAGTAATTGTTTCTGTGACGTTCTTATACTTAAGGGCACTGGTACGGTAGGAGGCTATGACCGCCGCTGGTAACCACACTGCGTCTTTTAGAACTTCAGAATATTTCTACAGAAATAATTAGTCTTCCCTATGATCAATAGCGGGGAAGTAATAAAACTAGCCATCATAAGACGTGTAACGTCTAAATATACGTTAAGATATTCAATTAGCAATTAATTTTAATGAGTACGTCAAAATCAGTAATACGATCTAACACTTATGGTGTAATTATTAAGAACTATTAGGTACCTTGCGTAACCATAAAGAGATGCGCTTGTATGATTTACACATACCTAGGTACAGTTACGGAATGAAAAGATTCGTCGATTTTCAAATTGATTCGTTTGCACTGGTCGATTGCACTGGTATGTCGTCATAATGGACTCTTGCAGTACTAGTGCAAGCGAAAACCGACTATAAGGTGACGAACTTTTTCATTCCGTGACTATATACTTCCGTCACATGCAAGTGGTAGTCAAGTGCGTTGCATTGTATGAATCGTGGTTAGCTTGTACCTACGTCTGTGGATCGTGGGGTTGTTGGGTTCGATTCCCTAGCTAGATTTTTTTACTATTTGAAAATCCCGGAAGTTATCTCAAAATCTTGTTCTCCATATCTACACTCGGTTCGATGACCCACAAGCTAGTCAAGTGTGAGTTGGCAGCCTTCACACACCTTTGATAAAATTATGGAGAAGTCAACAATGAAGGTTTTCTCACAATATTTTCCTTCAACGATGTGATGTTGGTACGAACGTAAATCCAAAAACCCATATCACTCCATCCAAAAGTTCTAAAAAGACAGAGGTTGGGATTCAAACTATAGACGTCCGATTAGAAAGTACCTACACGTCTGAACTACTGGCTATCAGGTACTTTAGCTACCAAACAAAAATCAAAACATTATGTTAATAAGGATTTTAATTATTGTTTTTCTATCACCAGCTGAGTTACCAGTTACCACACTCTTTAGGTATCTTAAGTAGATATTTTGTAAGGCATCAGCCAAGGTTGGAGCCATTAAATCTATGTTAAATGTGAGTGTTTACATTACAGTAAATTGATACACGGCGATGAGTTATTTTTAACCTGATGGATGATTGGGTGGTCCATTTTTAGTGCCAAATTAACATTGCAAAAATTTTATCGACTGATAAAAAGTTATGTCACATTAAAGGCTGATTTTTCAATCGCTAGATAATTGTTAACTGAGGAAAATATATGACGTTTTGATAGATTTCGTATGGCATATGTTTCAAATTTATTCCTCAGATAGTTTATATGTCGATTGAAAAATCGGCCCTAAGAAAATGATTAACAGTTTATTCAAGTATAACCAGCAATTTATATTCTTTAATTTTTTTTTGAAACAAAGTTTCTTTTCTTGAGAGTATCTCGTAGGGCCCTAAGCAAAAGAAAATGAGTGGTTTGCGTGACTAAAATCCCGAAAGAAAATCTAGATTGAAAATTTCTCTTATAAGTCAATAGAATGGGCACGTATGCAATCACGTATGGAGATTTGATATAGAATAGCACGAGTTAACTAAAGACACCGCCATCTAAACGTAAGTGCGATACAGGTTGTTTGAATTATGACATGGTGTCAAAATCGTGAGATCTCTAAAAATGTACTTTTTGGAGATCTCACGAATTTATGCTGCAATTAAAAGTTGCTGTCAAAAAAGCTGTAACCTGGGCAGACTCTCAAATGTCAAATGGTAATATGAAATACCATCTTCGCTTTTATAATGCAGTTTCTATAATAACAAAAACACTGTTTTGCAGTGATTTCGAATCACTTTATTTTTAGCTGTCAGTAAAAAATAGGCAAAATCGACACATTTTGCTAAAATAAAATGCTAATAGATTCTTTATTTTGATCTTATGTCCAGTTACAACGAATACAGTCATAAGGTCGTACATAATAACCAGCGTTATAACTGTTTAAACGTAATTTGTGCCAGTTAGAGGCCAAAACAATATGTACCTATATGATATTTTTTCAAGTTTCGGTTTGCTTCTTTTATTTAAATAATTAATTTAGAAAATAAATAAATCCGGCCAATTGTGATTTTCAATTTTTATGATTCCAATGACTGATAGCTTTAATAATTATTGTGGATTGACAGATAGACAGAGAGACGGACAACAAAGTGTTCCTATAAAGGTTCCTTTTTTTCCTTTTTAGGTACGGAACCCAATAAAATGAACTAGTATTCCATAATTTTTCAATGCTTTAAATATTTAAATACTTGCGCTTTTTGGGACCTTATTTTCTGATATATTCGCCGATGCTCTTCCAGTTATGCAAAACGTTCAACATTTTATCTAATACAATATTTATGTAATATCGCATGTAGGATATCTGAGTGGTATTTGCGACCATTAATCTTGATTTATATACGGCAAGGCGTAAAGGGCTCTTGTCAAGGCTGTGATGCCCAGTCTATGTGGAACGTCTACTGCGAACGTCCGGGTTAAAATTATTGGATAATTGTTAACATATCTATAATTTTCAATGGTTAAGTTTTAATCAATTTCATAAAAAGCAGGCTATTAATTCGACCGGTATTTTTGTATGTACTCGTATATGTTGCAACGAGATGATCAAATTACTAAGCCATTTGATCAAAATATCGCAAGATGATAAAATTTACCTTGAGAAATCAAGAATTTGCAGAAGCAGAATTTCGTGAAAATAAGTTTAAATTTCTAAAAAATTATTATACTTACTGTTAGAATACCAACTTGTTGGAAGTTTGCCGGATTGACTTTTATATTTTTTCTTTTAGTTTAAAATGGTAAGAATCCATTCTTAAAAAAGAAACAAAAAAAGGGTTCCAAACCTTTTTTGGTTTCTTTTTTACAATTAATAAATGTACTAAAAACATTGAATTGAAAATACAAAATAATTGATATTATAAGTAAAAGTAGGTTATTTGTACAGTAGTTAACGTTGTAGATAACGTTGCCATACAAGAATATCATTTTAAAGTCAAACCGGTTTCTAATATCACATTTAACATTTTTTTTATTAAGAAGAAAACATTAAACATTATTACATTTTCTTAATAAAAAAAATGTTAACAATTAACAAGTACACTTTAAACAGTATCAAGATAGCAGAAACATCTAATACCTAGTCTTGTATCGAGATTATTAGATGTGATAAATTATTTATCAAACATTTATATCGACATATTCTGAATTCTTGGCTCTTCGTTTTTAAGAAGCATGTTGATTGGGATTGCGTAGCCCGCCTGTTTTATAGTTTGACCTAATAATAACAAAATTCCTTAGTTTTTTTTTGTTGAAAATGTTACAATAAAACTTAGCTTGTATAATATGTACAATAATTAATACTAAATACAATTTAAACTCATACAAATTAGTAATTACTCCTAAGTTTGTGTTTTCATTATTTCTTTTTTTATATTTTTATTCTGTGGTGTGCAATAAAAATGTACTATCTATCTACATAGTACTTATACGAATAATAACTGTACTTTTTACATTCTGGCTGCATTTCCGTGTTGAGTTGCTATGCTTATCGTAGGCGTATTCGTTGATAAGGCAATTAATTGTGAAATATTTCCGACTTTTTAACACTCCATGGCCCCAGGGTCACCATGGCAAAAAAAACAAGCAAACATCGATAGATATCATAGATGATCTATACCTCTATCATAGAGAGGGATATAAAAGATATTCCAATTAACGACGTCGCGCCCCACTCTGTCAAAATCGCTTATGTTACATTCGACTCGTATGGAGTTTGTCAGAGTGGGGCGCGTCATCGTGGATTGATATTTATACTCGCGGCGGTCACCGGAAAAGCGATGTCGGCTGAAAGTAAAAATCTTAGAAATGAAAGAACAAGTCATATATAGGCTAAAATAAACATACCACATTTCATTTCATTTATTTCAGCTTTCATGTACAATATTTGGTTCTTTCTATTATTATAGGTACATGAGACCCTGTTAGGGCGTTGCTGTTTTTAATAATTGGTCGGGGGACCGATTTTGTCATCTTTCATGTAGTCATCAATTGAGTAAAAACTTTTTTATAAGATAGTCTTTTAACGATTTTAAAAATATTTTTTCTTCATTTTCGTTCCTAATATACCTAGTATACCTATAGGCATTTAGGTATTTCACAGAGTTCTACCTACATGGCACAACAATGTTATAAGTAGATACAAAATAAATACTTAACACTTAATGCAGTGTAAAAAATCATGAATGTAAATGGTTTTAATGTAAAATAAGGAGTGTTCATCCATTCCTCTTAACGATCTTAATAATGATGTACCTACGGCATTATATTGAGTCAAGGAGTTTTGGTTGTTTAAAACTAATGATATTATTAAAGTAATTAGAATTAACTCATAACTTAAAGGCTTTAACCGCCCTGGTCCATACCTATGAAGTCATTAAGTCCCTAGAAAATACATAGTTGACGTACCAACGACGCGTACGAAGCGGTTTGGTTCCTCGTTCCTGATACGCACTGCAAAGGCCTGGAATACCCTCCCAGGCAGAGTCTTTCCTGCCACTTACAACCCGGGTGCCTTCAAATCAAGAGTGAAAAGGCATCTTCTAGGCAAGCGCGTTCCACCTTAGACTGATCATCACTTTCCATCAGGTGTGATCACAGTCAAGCGCTAGCCTATATAGTATAAAAAAAAGATTGATAAATAGTTCAGCTTTAAATCGAGGATGACAATATAAAAAAAATTTACGTTTTTGAAAAAATATTAATTTATAGGAGTCTTTGGTATAAAAACTATAGGACTTTGGAAGAGAAAAAGAAGCTGAAATGATATTATAGTGACTGGTCAGGAACACTAAACAAGTAAATAATTAATAAAAAATTAAAAAAAAAACACGGCTTACCAACCACAGAGCGTAATTTTTTTTTAAATATAGCCTACGTTACTCGGAATTATGTAAGAATTCTAACGATGCCTCACATGTCAAATCTCTTCAGTCGTTCAGAAGTTATGGTGGAATAAAGAGACTCATATAACTATATATACATACGGGAATCCTAAATATAGATATTTCAATCCACGATGGCGCGCCCCACTTCGTCAAACTACATATCATACTCGTATATCAAATGAAACACTAGCGATTTTGACAGAGTGGGGCGCGACGTCGTAGATTGAAATTTCAATACATTACACGAATTTTTTAGGCAGTCGTGTAATAAGGTCAAAAATAACTGTAATCTGTATCGACCGATTCCGTAGACAAAGTTGGAGACCAAAAAGTTATATTTTATAAGATACTTGCAATATATGTGTAGGTATATTTATTGCAAATAGTACAGTAAATAAAAATACTAACTTAAAAAATAAAATACGATACAAAAATTCTTGGTGATGGTTCTTTATTAGTACTTTAAAAAAGGCTTTTCCGGGTTTTAGACTCAAAAGTAATATTAAATAGTCTTAAAAGTACATACGAATTCATATGTACCTTCATTACATATTCGCAAAAACAATAAATATAAAATTTAACTCTCAATGAATTGGGCTATAAAAATTTATTGAAGACACATCGGTATTGAAAAAGGAATGTAACCTTAAGACTATTACTGTATGTGGGCACTAGGTAGGTATAGCCTTTTAGAGTTAGTCACTGCATTCATAAGTTCGTCTGTAGGCTAAAGGTTACTAATATTAATACTTTAGAAAGCTCTTTAGAGTTCCGTACTTCAAAAAATAAAGAAGTGCAATTAATGCTTTACTTTATTAACCGTCTGCTATTCTGTCACCAATCTTAAATCTGCTAAGCAAATATAATAGAGTCCTGAAATACTAATAAGTATAAATACCTCATTATAAATTCTACTAATGAAATAAATAATGATTATATTTCATGTAATACCTATGTTTTCACTAATGGTAACAAATAGAATGATCTCTTAATTTAAATCAATATCTGGTTTCTAGCTGATCTAGCAAAAGACGCTATATCACAGCAAAGCCTCAATTTATATCGCATTTGTATCGACAAGCTTGTTATAATTGCTACAAGTAAAATGACGGCGACCACAACTACAAATACTCAAATGTCAATGGTAGATAAATTTTAAATCGCAACTTTAATGGTTTAAAGCAGCACGAATAATAGTGAAAATGACATACAGACCTGTAGGCTGATTCTGTATCGTTCAATTTGTTAGTTAGCAACCCTCACTGGGTTGTTAACTAAAAAACGGAGGCAAAAACCATATTTTTGCATACTTTTTGCACAAGTTACCAACCTAGGTTGGTATGGTATCATGTCAAAATACCATGCTAGTTCCTTACTTGTGCAAAAACCCAGTAAGGGTTTCTAACTAACAAACCTGCACACTCGTAGTAATTATATTAGCAGAGGTAAATGTGCAAAGGTTTCCTCTTCCATGGAAGTGAGGTATTTGTACATAAACCTTCTGCACTACTTAGTTTCAAAATAAATTAACAACAAAAAACAGCCGTTCATAAGACAGCATAGATATAAATATTTTGTCTCTTTATCACTGTCAGAACGCGATATATTTTTTCGAGATATAATGCAATGCACTAGACCTGCTGTCATTTGATAAACCTAGTATCAATTGACCGCAAGAGGTCAAACGGTGTTGTGAAATGTTGACAGGTGCCCTGGGAACACAAATTTGTGTCTCAAACTAGCTATGCCTTAGGCTTGTCTTATCTTCTCGAATGATCTAGGTCTTGGGACATAGTTTTAGACCGAAACATATAAGGAAAATCTTGTTCCTGGTTAAAGCGGTTTCCTGAAAATATCTACTGGTTTCTAAAATTAGAAATCGTTTAATTGCACAGTAAGTAGTGAGATATAATGAAATGCGATCAGTTATACTAGGTAAATAAATATAGTATAACTAATAAATTTGCCAAAATGGGTAAACATTTTAGTTTTAACATTTATTTCCAAAGGGCGATATTTCGGTATACAACATCAAATCTCCCCAATATAATAAATTTTAGTGTCACAGTGCTTGTAACACAAATCCTGCGAAAGGGCTTCACCGATTTTCATGTTTTTTTTGTAAACTAGTTTTCATACCCCTAAGTGAGAAATAATTTATATAAATTAAGTATTTACTATAAATACTTAATTTATATAAATTATTTCTTACAGTATCAAAATTATCGCTTAGAACCCAATAGAGGATTCCGTAGTCAGTCTATGACTGAAAACAATATGTATTGATATTTTCGTGTCAGTGTTAGTTGCTCCCATAGCTCAATTGACAGAGCACTCAGCCGCGATAGCGGGGGATACAGGTTCAAGTTCCGTTGGCAGCGATAATTTTGATACACTGTAAATACTTAATTTATAAAAATACCTAGTGTGTGAAACACTGTAACAAAAATATAGATTAATTTATATAACCTAGTAATAAATAACATGGTTAAAGTAACAATTTAACCTGCTAGCTGAGCTTCTGTAAGTTTTATTGTTTGTTACGCACTCGAACAGTAATTCTTTAGAAATGCGCAGAACTGCGGTTAAAAAGTTCAGAAGCGGCTTTGTTTGCTAACATGCGGATCCAATTTAATGCGCGGAAAGGTTTCCCGGTATCTTTCGACATGCTGGTTAGAGCTAGAGCTGGTGACACTAGTTTAAAGTCTTGCCACGTCCATACATTAACTTCAAATTATAGCTAAGTCCCGAGTAATGGATCTGTTCCTTATCACTACTGTATAGTTCTGTTAAGGGCTACATACCCAAAGCATAGAACGGCAAGGCATCGTAAAGGCTTCCACCCATACATAGTCGACGTACCAAAGACGCGTACGAAGCGGTTTGATTCCTCGTTCCTGATACGCACTGCAAAGGCCTGGAATACACTCCCAGGCAGTGTCTTTCCTGCCACTTACAACCCGGGTGCCTTCAAATCAAGAGTGAATAGGAATCTTCTAGGCAAGCTCGTTCCACCTTAGACTGTATCATCACTTTCCATCAGGTGTGATCACAGTCAAGCGCTAGCCTATATAGGATAAAAAAAAATAAAAAAGGGACCCTTTTACTAAGACGCCGTCCATCGGTCACCAGGCTATATCTCATGAACCGTGATAGTTAAACAGTTGAAATTTACACAGATGATTTATTTTTGTTGCCATGCATACATGGCTATACATCAAACATTATTTAACACTAATGGTACGCAACCCTACGTGCGCAGATTCGGTTCGCACTTGGCCGGTTTTGTTACACATATTGTACCTATTTGACTGCAATCTTACCCAATTTTTAGTGACGAGCCATAGCCGAGACGGGTTCATAACCTATACAGCATTGCACCGGAATGCCTAACCGCTTGGTGCTACATCTTTGATGGTGGTGATACTGATAACCACCCGCGGCCGAAGCCTTGTACCAGACCATACCTGCAGACTTAGCCATATGGAAGATTTTGATTCGATGCGCTAAAAGGGAACGAAATTCAAGAACTGTAGGTATGAAACTTACATTTTCTGTGTAGATAACTGGACAGATCTGTCACTCATACAATTTTTGAATTACATATGAGGAACATATTATTTCATATGCAAATCTGGGAGGCTACATTTATCATTCCAATACGATGCTGTGTAGCCACCATCATGGGTTATTTACCTCTTCAAAGTTTATACGATTACATCTTCGGTCTTCAGCTCTCATTTGCCATCTGTATGGAACAGAAATATAACTTGCAGAGACATTTGCTTGAATTACCTTTTTTCGTTGAAAAGACATCAACGAGTTCGCAGCTCCTCGGGGAAAAATCAAAAATCGTGAGAATCAACCTACATTTTTTTACAATTTTATTATACTTGCACTTATTTGTTGCATATGTTAGTGTAGTCTGTGGCATACTTATGACTGTCTGTGAATAGAGTTGTCTCTGCTGAAAGGGCTAATAAAACAAAATGGACCCAAAAAGTTAATTTTATTTTAATAGCATACTCATAATTATGTGAAGCTCTTAAAATGCTTTCACTTCTACAGTGACATCAATTAAAAACTTGAAAAGAGTTTGACAGGTTGATATGTGTGTCTGGCCCTTTTGTATGCTAAATGCTTCCGAGATAACATCAAGCAGCTTATGTAACTAGCACCATTGTTCTTCAGTTGAAAATGATCTTGACATTCTATGGGCTCCTATATTAACTTGACCCTGGACCTTTAGAACTTTACGTAAAAGAAGAAGAGATTATTTTGCAATAAATTATGATATGTTTTTCAAGATCATTGGTCACATACTAAGATAGATAGATAAACTCTTTATTGCACACCAAAGAATAAAAATATGAAGAAAGAAATAATTACACAACACAAAATTAGGAGTACAATTTGGCGGCCATATCGCTACATAGCGATTTCTTCCTGGCAACTAATGGCGTGAAGGAATATTTTACATTAGATACAAGGTAGGTGGTGCCAGAATAAATAAATAGAATAAAATACTTACAATAAGTACTTCTTATAACATCAAATCAATTCTTCATCAAACCCTTTCCATATTCTAATGCTGGCCACATCCATCCATGTGTTTTTAAGTTCAATTTTGCATTCCTTTCGAACGAAATTAAACAAAATGTATAAGAATGTGGGGTCACGTGACCAATTCAGCAATCAAATTTTCATACATTTTTAAATTTCGTTCCATTTCCATCTTCGTAGCGTATCGCAAAATGCCGTATGGCTAGAGGTGCTGGAGTCTGATTGCGTAAGAAAATCGTATTCATTGTTATCGTAATCTTTGTCGAATTCTGCCCCCCGATTGGCTGACATAAATCAGCGGGCAGAATTAGTAAAGGATTACGATAACGATGAATATGATTTTCGTACACAATCTAGGAGCTGGTCTCATCTCGAATAAGAGGGATTTATCCACAGTCCAACACGCTGGCCAAGTGCGGATTAGCAGGCTGCGCATACTTTTGGAAACATGAACTATGAACTCACGGGCATGCATGTTTCCTTCGCCGCTAAGCTAGTTATTTTTAGGTTTCCATCAACGCACATCCCTACGAAAAATCAGAAGTGTGTGCCCGGTATTCGAACCCGCGATCCCTCGATGAGAGACAGATGTGACAGACCAATGGGCCAATGGGCAATGGACCCATGGGATCACTTATCACAAATTCATCACGTGGTAAATTAACATAATTTATGGTTAAGCCACTCTTTAAATTCTTACTTGGGAAATGGAAATTGAACCTCGGCTCAACTAGGTTCAATGGCCACAACGAAGGACCTTGGTATCTGCTGAATTTGAAGAAAAATACATATCAAAAACTTCGGGACCTTAGCCATATGAGTTATCTAGGATCTTCATAAAAACCGCTCGATCGATCGTTACATATCCAAATGAAATGAAATTTTAAAAAAAAGTATGAGAATGACATATCTTTGTGATTTATCGAACACACAATCCCACACATTTTTTGAATTTTGTTCCAAATATGTAGCTATGAAAATATAAGTGATTGACTTCAATGATGATCGAAGATAACATGGGGCTAACGAGAACAATAATACAAAACTTTAACAAAAAAACTGACTTCAACCCTTCATTCTCAAAGGTTCACCCAATCAAAAGCTCTGAGCTAACAAACTTAAAAAAATACAGTCGAATTGAGAACCTTTGTCCCTTTTATAAGTCGATTATAAATGAAAATTATTCAAAGAAAGTTATAGTAAAATATTCCTGTCGGTATTGTACTCTACTTAGCTGTAAAATGCTCTATTAATTGGTAAAGTGTATAACTGAGTTTAATTCATATTTCCATTTTTAAAAGTACAGTTTTTGAGACGGTTTTAAAGGTCGAACAGTTGAAAAGCCTAGCAGTTATAAATCATACTTTATTCATATCCAAAACAATCCTACGCTAAAATTTCTCCACATTTTGTTAACAAGGAAACACAGCCTCTTCTAGAAGATATTATGCAGCTGAAAAAATAATCTAAAAATACACATCAAAAAATCGATTTTGACCAATGTCCCGTCTATAGCATAATTAGTACTTGCGCAAACTTAAAAAAAAGTTTCTAAAGTTCAGTTTATTTATTGGGAAAAGTGGTTTCATTATGTGGAATCTATTTTGTAACCTACACGACGCGTATATAAATGTGTGTACCGATGTCGTGGCATCACTTGTGAACTCACCTCCGACCCGCTCCAACACATTGCAATATGCAGCTGGTGAGTTGATATCGATTATAATAACGATACATCGATCATCGGTCGCGTCAATCGATTGAAATGTCACACGGCGCGGCACTATTGGTTCTCGATTGGATTATCTTATCAAACGTTGTGATTGTCTGTGAAGTGTTTTACTTTTATTTGATTATTTTATTAGACAGTTTTTTATTTATGAAATAGTGAATTATTATTATTCAACTTACTCTATTACTGTTGCAAGCGGCTCCCCTCGCAGGAATCGTGATTATTCCCGGGATAAAGAGTTTCCATTCCCGTTCCAACTCCTTATTCCAATTTTCTACAAACCGTATCTGTAGTAATCTACCAATAACTATAATTTTAGAATTTTCGAAATCCCACGGGAACCATAGTGTTTAATGTTTTTCGGGATAAAAATAGCTAATGTCTTTTTTCTGAGCTCTAATCTATCGCTGTACCAATTTTCATCAAAATTGGCTCAGTGGTTCCGATGTGAAAGCTTAATAGACAGACAGACAGACAAACAAACAGAGTTAATTTCGCGTTTTTAATATAGTAGTAGTAATTTTTTTTTAAAGTGGGATAAAGTTAAGAAGAGGAATCAGAAACGGGAACGGGTATGGAAATGGGAACACTTTTAATTCCGGTAAAATCCTTGATTACCACGAAAATATTTCATACATTTTTTTTGCACTGTCATGTTACAATTTTACAAAATATTGACATTACATTACATTACCCACTTAACTGTTACTCAACCTTTTGCGGTTTAAGTAGGTAAGTATATTATGTTTGTTTAGAAACCGAAATTGTAAATTTACATGCATAATAATGTCTAACACGTGGTGTATGTTATACAAACATTTCTATATAACCTACGAATATTACCGCAAAAGAATTACTCATTATACTTACAGAGAGATTTTTTATCAATATAATATAATCTTGTATTAAAATGTAACAAAGAAACTATGCCATAATAATATTTTAATTAAATCTGGAATAAAAAAAAATGCAATTTTTACAGCATTTTTTTGATTCTGGGTTATTGCGGAACAGTGGATATGAAAAACTCCCAGGGCAATTCTTAAACCTTCTCCCAGGGCAATTCAAAAACTTCTCGGTGCAAACTGCAAACCTCCTTTCTGAACTCCGCATTAGAGTTTTGACTTTTCCTGAGAGTCTGTTAAGCCTATGTGGAAAATAAATATTTTCATTTTCAAAGCTCTTCGTGTGCTTTATTAAAAGCACAAATTTTCCATTTTTTGATGCACATCGCAAAAAAAAAAATGAAATTCCACTCCCCCGATACTTCCTCCTTCCTTCCCTATATGACAAGCAGTGGTGACAATTATTGTATTCTGTTCGGCACGGCAAAAGAGCAAAATAATTAAGTTTTTAATCTAATACATAAATTTCTCGTCTCTGAACTCCTCCGAAACGACTCGATCGATTTGTATATTTTTGGTCTACATTTGGTAGCCATTTTTTCCCCCCATGCCCCTAAATGGCAAAACAACGTTTGCCGGGGCAGCTTGTTAAGATATATTTTAACAGAAATAATGGTAGGTCTTTAAACTGTCATAGTTAAGCAACAAAGCACATTTAGATACAAAAAAATACTTTAATGAGATTTTGAATACGCCCATCTGTCATTGCTTCACCAGACGAACGAACTTGAAATCTGCATTTCCTATTACCATAAATTTCTTCATGCGATAATGTGTCTTTTTTGTAGATCCTAAAAGGTCAATAATGCTTGTGCTTATTTGTGATTTATGTGTTATTCTTTGGTCACGGTCGAAAGTGATGGTAATGTTAAGACAATGACTGGGTGGTTGCGTTTGTTTCCAAGCGCAAAATACATTTGAAGGATGATTAAGCGTGGGAACAGTAGCAAAATCGCGATATTTATGTATCTTTATTTACCGTTATAATTCATGTTTTTTACTTATATTGTAAAAATCTGTTGATTACCTTTCATGTTTTTCAATGTGAATTATTTTTTTTAATATTAGACCAAATTTAATATCGTATTCAAATCTTAAGTCGCACTGTTTCCTTGTCCTTATTCACTTTTCATTTGTTACAACTCGTTAACTAAAATCAGCTTTTATGCTTTCCATCGATAATTCTTGTCGTATTTACTTTTTTAAATTAGGTACTATCATCATATTAATTAATTCTGTGGGAATCCCAAAAACTTCTTCCTAGCCTTGAAGTGGGCCGTTATTTAAACAAATTATCTGCAAGGGAACTTGTGTGGATTCGGCTTTCTAGAAACAAGGGTTTGAACGATGCAAAGCTGGACGATGTAGATTCAGTTAATGAATAAGTCAAGACTTTATATAGCAAATTTTTGGCCAATATTCTGGCTTCTCCAAATAACCCTTAAGGACTCAAAGAAGTATAATTATAACAATGCCCCAGCGGGTAGAGGCTTAACCCGCGATCTTATGGTTTAAGTTCGTCTTCTAACCGTTTTGATATGGACAATTTTTCAGTTCGTCGTCGCCACCGCGCTCTTCGGCATCGCCGCGGCTGCCTACGCGCCGTACCCTGAACAGTCCAACAGACCACAGGCCGCTTACGAAAGGAACGCTAGGATCCTCGCCCTGGACTCCGACGTGAAGGAAGACTCCTACAGATACAACTACGAAACTGAAAACGGCATCAAAGCTGAAGAGACTGGACGCGAGGTATGTCAAATTCAGTTATGTAAAGAAGGAATATAATATACGTTAATTAATTAACAAAATAAAGAGGATCGCGGGGAGTCGATGGCGCCAGGCGGCACAAGATCGTGGTGTTTGGTGGTCATTTCAGGAGGCCTATGTCCAGCAGTAGACGTCCATCGGCTGAAACGACGACTACAACGAATTACCAAAAAAACGACTTCAACTCTCATCAAACGAATGTTGAATACATCCTTTCCAATTAAAAATTTAAGACTTGGTTTTCTCATGGATACCATTATCAGAACTGGACTAAATTGAAATGGGACCACACGGGAAGTGTCAGCTTTCTAGTAAGAAAAGAATCATCAAAATCGATTCACCAAATCAAAAGTTGTGAGGTAACAAACATAAAAAAGTATACAGTCGAATTGAGGACCTCTTCCTTTTTTGAAGTTGGTTGAAAATAAGTAATTCAAAACCTGTTGATACGTCTAATGTCCATTCTCATATTGTGGACTCTTTAGTAAGGATAAGTTTCTTCTTCTTCTCTTACACTCCTAGGATACTAGGACTAGGCTCAGAACTTTTTTGATGAGTCCAGGAGTGGGATATTAAACAGGAATATTAGTATATAGTATACTAGCAAACGCCCGCGGCTTCGCTCACGTTAACTTCTGAGTTATGCTTTACTATGGTGGTTTAATTTCCAAAATTCCTGCATTACACACCATTTTGCCCACAAAATTTTCTCTTGCTTCCTGGTAATAGTCACATATTGATTTTGAAAAATTCGATCGTCACAAAAAAGTTAAATATAGTGGCCATTTTTAGGGTTTCGTACCCAAAGGGTAAAAGCTCTTACTAAGACTCCACCGTCCGTTCGTCCATCCGGCCGTGGTTGCTTGCTACCATGGTAAGACATATAAGTACAAAATTGTGGCCAATTCTTTTAAATTTTTACCAAAAATTCCTTTTCTATGCTCGCTGCGATAATCAGATATCAATTTTGAAAACAATCGGCCCAGTAACAAAAAAGTTCAAAATGGCGACCACTTTTTAAAATGTTGACTACAAATTCTTTCTCTATGCTTGCTGCCATTGTCAAATATCGATTTTCAAAGCAATCGGCCCAGTAACAATAAGTTCAAAATGGCGGCCTATTTTTTAAATTTTGACCACAAACTCTTTCTCTATGCTTGCTGCCACTGTAAAATATAGATTTTCAAAGCAATCGGCCCAGTAACAAAAAAGTTCAAAATGGCGGCCACTTTTTTAAATTTTGACCACAAATTCCTTCTCTATGCTTGCTGCCATAGTCAAATATCGATTTTCAAAGCAATCGGCCCAATAACAAAAAAGTTCAAAATGGCGGCCACTTTTTTAAATTTTGACCACAAATTCCTTCTCTATGCTTGCTGCCATAGTCAAATATCGATTTTCAAAGCAATCGGCCCAGTAACAAAAAAGTTCAAAATGGCGGCTACTTTTTTAAATTTTGACCACAAATTCCTTCTCTATGCTTGCTGCCATAGTCAAATATCGATTTTCAAAGCAATCGGCCCAGTAACAAAAAAGTTCAAAATGGCGGCTACTTTTTTAAATTTTGACCACAAATTCCTTCTCTATGCTTGCTGCCATAGTCAAATATCGATTTTTAAAGCAATCGGCCCAGTAACAAAAAAGTTCAAAATGGCGGCCACTTTTTTAAATTTTGACCACAAATTCCTTCTCTATGCTTGCTGCCATAGTCAAATATCGAATTTCAAAGCAATCGGCCCAGTAACAAAAAGTTCAAAATGGCGGCCACTTTTTTAAATTTTGACCACAAATTCCTTCTCTATGCTTGCTGCCATAGTCAAATATTGATTTTCAAAGCAATCGGCCCAGTAACAAAAAAGTTCAAAATGGCGGCCACTTTTTTTAAATTTTGACCACAAATTCCTTCTTTATGCTTGCTGCCATAGTCAAATATCGATTTTCAAAGCAATCGGCCCAGTAACCAAAAAGTTCAAAATGGCGGCCTATTTTTTAAATTTTGACCACAAACTCTTTCTCTATGCTTGCTGCCACTGTAAAATATAGATTTTCAAAGCAATCGGCCCAGTAACTAAAAAGTTCAAAATGGCGGCCACTTTTTTAAATATTGACCACAAATTCCTTCTCTATGCTTGCTGCCATAGTCAAATATCGATTTTCAAAGCAATCGGCCCAGTAACAAAAAAGTTCAAAATGGCGGCCTATTTTTTAAATTTTGACCACAAATTCCGTCTCTATGCTTGCTGCCATAGTCAAATATCGATTTTCAAAGCAATCGGCCCAGTAACAAAAAAGTTCAAAATGGCGGCCAAAAAATTCAAGAAATTCAAGAAAGGTACCAAATTTCAGATCTCTACGACTAAATTTCGCTGGAATCCCTGGAACAACGCAAAAATTACACTTTTGTATGGGAAAATCCCTGAAAAGTAGGATTTTTATCCCTTTCAATTTGAATTTCTGGAATCCCCGTCTTAGTACGAATTCATGACCTAATGTCAATGTAGGTACCAAATTTGAGATCTCTACGACTTGTAGTTTTTCTGGAATGCCTGGAACAACGAAAAAAATTACAATTTTGTATGGAGAAATCCCTTTAATGTACTATTTCTACCCCTTAAACATGGAATTTCTGGAATCCCCGTCTTAGTACGAATTCATGACCTAATATCTTCCTAGGTACCAAATTTGAGATCTCTACGACTTTTAGTTTTTCTGGAATGCCTGGAACAACGAAAAAAATTACAATTTTGTATGGAGAAATCCCTTTAATGTACTATTTCTACCCCTTAAACATGGAATTTCTGGAATCCCCGTCTTAGTACGAATTCATGACCTAATATCTTCCTAGGTACCAAATTTGAGATATCTACGACTTTTAGTTTTTCGGGAATTCCTGGAACAACGAAAAAATTTTACGTTTGTATTGGAAATACCCTTAAATGTATGATTTTTACCCCTTAAACATGGAATTTCTGGAATCCCCGTCTTAGTACGAATTCATGACCTAATATCTACCTAGATACCAAATTTCAGATCTCTACGACTTTTAGTTTTTCTGGAATGCCTGGAACAACGAAAAAATTACAATTTTGTATGGAGAAATCCCTTTAATGTACTATTTCTACCCCTTAAACGTGGAATTTCTGGAATCCCCGTCTTAGTACGAATTCATAACCTAATATCTTCCTAGTTACCTAATTTAAGATCTCTACGACATTTAGTTTTTCGGGAATTCCTGGAACAACGAAAAAATTTTACTTTTGTATGGGAAATACCTTTAAATGTATGATTTTTACCCCTTAAACATGGAATTTCTGGAATCCCCGTCTTAGTACGAATTCATGACCTAATATCTACCTAAGTACCAAATTTCAGATCTCTACGACCTATAGTTTTGGCGGAATCCGTGGAACAACCAAAATACCTCATTCTTTTATATATATAGATTATTACATAGCGGACGCCTGAAGGAGTTAAAAACATACACACAATACATACTTGGATAAAACGCACACTAACTTTCGAGTATAAACACTCATGACCCATCAATGGCTGACGTATCACGTAAATGGTCTTAAAAAAACTTAAACACTTTTTGCCAGAAAGCCCATGTTGTTGATAATGTTACACTCGCTTATCGTGTTATCGCAATTTCATGTTTCCAAGGTAACGTGAAATTCGATATAAGATATCCATTTCTGACATTTCTGTAGCCATATAGACATTTGCACTCTGACTTTACATAGTATAATTTAACCTCCATATATTATGAAGTGTAACGAAGCCAAACCCAACTTTACTAGACACCAATTACAATCTCCGGATGAAAGGGCACCGGTCAGGATTGCATAAAGGTCAACTACAGTCTACACCTGAGCATTTTTAGATTTATCGTAGCATCTTCATAGATCAATCTGCTGACCTCTTTAAGGCTATCGTCTAGTGACTTAGCGCGACGTGAATAGATGTTTCCAAAATCGTTTTAAAATTTTTATCTATGCCCGTATAGAGAGCGTTGCAAGTCCAGAGCTAGGCCTACATTTTATTCTTGAAATATGGCTTTAGGTGATTTTACACTCTCAATCGTTTACCAAATTGGACAATTTTGGTCTTATTAGATTCAGTACAGATTTTTAGTATTTTATTTTATTTAAATTAAAAAAAAAATCGAGGCACTTTTTAGGTCAATAATATAGATATATAGACACTAATAACTTTTAACAAAAGAAATATTTCTGAAAAAGTAAACCGTACGAGCATAGTACCTGCTTATTATAACTGCAGGATTTCTAAAAATTATGAAAATCGGACTACACTTATGTAGGAAAACTTTATCGCTATTTGTTGTAGACGATCCTCTTAAGGCTAAATTGCATTGGAATTTCGGTTAAAATTACACACCTAATGGCTTGCAAGAGTAGGAAGGATGAAGGTGATTTTGTACACGGCCACACCCAGTGGTAAATTATGGTGCAGACGGAAACATCAAGGACAAAATAACAATAGAATGGAGTTTAAGAACATATAACATCGAGGTGGGATTTATAACAGGATTTGAGCATTTATAGCAAACATCTCAATCAATAAAGCTCTCAAAATTAATTGACTATGATTTTATCTTTGGAAGTCATTTTAAAGTAATGCCGGTGGACAATACAGGTAAAGATGTGAGAGGCAAGGAAGGGTGTTTAAACTTAAAAAGAAGGAAAATAATGTTGATCCCGTAAGTGGATCAAATATGGAAAATAAATAGTGTGTTACAAGAGTTTATCAAAGTGGTTCCTCGAAGTGTTATTTTGAATCCAAAGCAAGGGGTCCATAAGTTAAATCTTGAGCATAACGAGGAATTCAATAAATGACGCACAAGAACTAAATATTTTGGTGTGACACACACTATTTCTCATCATTATAGTACGATTCACGAAAGATGACCACAAATGGCGGGCCTATTTTAGGTCTCTTTGGACTTATCTAACTAGTATTATGGTTTTATTTATTTTAACTAATATATATGGTCTTATTTAACTAATATTAAAATATTATTTTGGCTTAAGTCTTTTCTTCATGAGTGTACATGAAGAAAAGACCCGCCATTTGTGGTCATCTTTCGTGAATCGTACTATACCTATGAGAAAAATGATTGAGTTGGTTCTATTCGAAATTCATACGCACAGGCCAATCAGAAGAGAGAAAGCGCAGACTACTATAAGAGTAAAATTAATTTGTATGATGAAAAAGTTATATCCATGTTGTTTATTTTCTTATGGGTTGCAGGAAAATCTTAACCTACGGTTTATTCGTATCAGCCAATTTCAATGAAAAGTTTTTTGTTTACGAGAACGAATTTCGTAATTAAATATGCAGTTTTGACACTGTATTTTGAAATTCGAGTAGGTATGTAGGCATCGTTTGTATTTCGACATATTATCTACTTAATGATTATTTTCATCAAATCAATGGTCAGTTTCAAGGTTGCGTTATGGAAATTGCCACTTCACATTAGGAATACTCACATTAATTTATTTATCCAATTACAGATAATTCGATCCACGAAGACGCGCCCCACTCTGTCAAAATCGCTTACGTTTCATTCGATTCGTATGGAGTTTGACAGAGTGGAGCGCGTCATTGTGAATAGCTTTTGCCCGCGGCTCCGCGCGCGTTAAATTCGATTTTTTACTAATCCCGAGAAAAAATTGAATTCCCTTTTTAATGACCTTTACACCTACTTTCAGGAAAGATTGTCAAAGTAATGTACCTATAGCTGTAGCTATAGGTTACTGTTAAAAATTAGGGTTTTTTTTAAATATTCCATGGGAACTATTAGCCTATGTTTTAATCCGGTTTATAAACTATCTATGTTCCAAATTTCAGCCAAATCGGTTCAGTAGTTGCGGCGTGAAGGAGTAACAAACATACACACACACACTTACACACAAACTTTCGCCTTTATAATATTATAGTAAAAGTAAATTAGTAATTTATATAGGTATAGTGTGATAGTGTGAAGTGTGATGATCATGGTGGTATCCGAATCTAATGGACTGATTTATGAACTCCAGGCCAACGGCATCGAAAACCAGGGTGGCTACGAATACACCGGCGACGACGGCCAGGTGTACTCCGTGAGATACACCGGTGGCCAAGGAGGTTTCCAGGCCCAGGGAGCCCACATCCCAGTCGCCCCGCCGATCCCCGAGGAGATCCTGAAGGCTCTGGAGCAGAACGCCCGCGATGAAGCCGCTGGGATCATTGATGACGGTGAGTTCATTAATATCATCATTGGATTTTAAGGATTCCATAGTATACCCAAAGGACCCTTTACTCAGTAGCACCACAACGCGGATTGGCGGGCAACCTCTTTATAGTACGATTCACGAAAGATGACCACAAATGGCGGGCCTATTTTAGGTCTCTTTGGACTTATCTAACTAATATTATGGTCTTATTTATTTTAACTAATATATATGGTCTTATTTAACTAATATATTTAGAATCTCTTCCAGATGCCCTGGAAACTTTAATCAGGGAGAATTTCTGTTGACAATTGAAATCATACGACATAAGAAGCCTTTAAATTATATATGGTAATTATTTTGGCTTAAGTCTTTTCTTCATGAGTGTACATGAAGAAAAGACCCGCCATTTGTGGTCATCTTTCGTGAATCGTACTATACCCAGCTCTACTTTTACGGACATCATTGGTGAACTGTTTGATGTTAAATTTCTACAAACGCACAATCCCGAAAATTAATTAGAGACTAAAAACGCTTCAAAACTTTATGACGAGAGATAGTGGCGAAACAAATGGGATAATAGTAGTTTATGTAACGGTTACATAATGGGGGGTATTAAAATACGAGTGTGAGTTTAAAAAACGAGCCGCAGGCGAGTTTTTTAATAGTATCACACGAGTGTTTTAATACCTAATTATGTAGAGTTTCATACACTACTTTATCTACGCTCATATTATTATTATTATCATAAATCCAAATCATAAAATCTTGCTAACTTTTGTCGTAAATCATTGCAACTACTAAGATGTCAGGTGGAGTGAAATTTTGTTTAGTAGGTTTCACTACTAGACATTTTTCAGCGCAAAGTTTTGACTACGAAACAAAAAAAATTAGTTGTCTGTAAAGTCGGTTTACGTACCATAGATTTACGAGATAACGTCATAATCGTAATCGTTATCGTAATCGTTGTCGTAATCGTAATCGTAGTCGTAATCGTAATCGTAATCATAATCATAATCATAATCACAGGCCCAGGTGGAACGTTACGCGGAACGTTAGACATTGTGTTGTTGTCTATGGTCAATCATGGCCCGTCTATACTCTCGGCAATGACTACCAACTATATGTTGTCTGTGGATTCACTTAAAAAAATATTACATAAAAAATATTACCTACCCCAGATAATAATTGTAACCGTTAACCGTTGTATTGCCGATAGCGGTACTGTAATCAATTCCTTCAAAACCCCAGATACAAATACAGGAGTCCAGAGCCGTGTATCGTTATGGATATTATACAACTTTCTTTAAATATTTCCATAGTAGAGCGATGTTATTATGAATAACTTTTTAATAATTATAGAAGTCTGTGAATAAAGTAGGTAATTATTTGACACATTTCGATTTTATAATTCGAACTTTAAGCAATGAGCGTAGATAAAGACAATTTAAAGACAACTAGTATTAAATTACTAAACACAAAAGCTTTCATTATAATACCGATGACCTTTCCTGTATTGTAAAACGGCTAATCTGTGTAACATTGCAAATATTTGTTAACTCATCGCTGCGTTGAATGCAACGTTAATAATTTTAATAGCTAGTCAATCGAATTAATCATTTTAATAAAAATGATTTAGTTAGCAAGGTCATAAGAAGTTTTGATTATGACATTCGTATATTTGCCGATTTAACCGCAACTTTTTTATGCAGCAATGGATAGAGATTAAACTATTTATTTCGTTGTACATTAAGAAGTAGTATATATATATAGTATAGTAGATTTTTCTAGAACAACATATTTTTAATAATTGACAAAAGGAAACGAGACTACTAAATTACTTTAAGATTTTTTTTGGCTGCTTTTATAAAGGTCTAATTAGTAATTATCTAGGTTCAGAAGAATATAATTTTAACTGTTCTACAACCATTTCTACGATTTTTTTGGAACGAAACCCCATAAAATGTATCGGAATGACATATCCAATCGACATATTTATCACGTGACTTGTTGACAATGTGTGACTCACATTTTTGTATTTCGTTCTAAAAGCGTATCAAATGCCACCGTATAAATAGAATAGATAACCGTAGAATAAATAACGTACATGAAGCAGTTTGATTCCTCGTTCCTAATACGTACTGCCTCAGAAGACTAAATTGGTACTGCAAAGATCTGGGCCCCAAGTCTAATAATTTCACATTTTTTGGCAGTAAGCTACGACCCAATGAGAATGCAATTATCATAGTACCGAAATGACCTAGTCTACAAAACTTCACTTGTCAATAAGTGACAGATTAGCAAATGTGCTATGGAGCCGTAAATTATTATAGATCTCTTGCACGCTTATGGCGCTATTTGCTTAATAGTAAGACTAGCAAAATCGGTAAATTATAACAATAAAGGAGCAATTGAGTGACTATTGATGTCATAGTAGACATGAGGCCATGAAACACACTCCCAGGCACTGTCTTTCCCAACTCCTACAACTTGGGCGCCTTCAAATCAAGAGTGAATAGTAATATAATATTTCCTAGGCAAGCGCGTTCCAATTTAGACTGTATCATCACTTTCCATCGGTCGTGATCACAGTCAAGCGCTAGCCTATATGTACTGTACTTTAGCTGCATGACTCTATAACAGTGATTTATATAAAGTTTTCTTTTCTGAATTTCAGGTTCATACAACCCCGCTAAATATGGCGGTGGTGTCGCTCCTCAACAAAATTATGCACGCGCGCAGGCGACAGCTGGATTCCGTCAGCCATACAAATTCTAAGACGTAACATAGAACGTGTTGACTGTTGAGCCTTTTTTACATTTAGATTTAAGGCTAGATGCTTACTTTCAAATGGATACTGAAAATCATATTCGATACATATAAGAATATTTTATATCGGACACTACAATAAAAATTACAAGCATTCTGGTTTGTAATTCATTTAAGTCAAGCCATACTATTGGTAATTTACTTGAATTGCAAATCATTTTGATAGATGTGAGAGTGTTTGATGATAATATTTTAACGGGTGGTCTTGCGAATTTTTGAACATGAGCCCAAAAATGGTTTTCAGTACTATTGTCGTTGATGTAGTGCTCAGAAATTAGGGAAAATGAAAAAGCTCAAAACTCTAAAAATTAGTAGTACGATTTTGAGCTTTTTGGTAAAATGAAACACTATTTTCGAAATGTTTTCTAATAATTTCCTCTTATTGATTACCTATTCGTTACTGAACTAATACTAAACATTTCGTTAGTAATTGTTTCTACTTTTATATTCTTGCTTTTATACTTTGTTATTTTCCTAAACTTTTTATTGGAAAGATGAAATTTTTTTTGAGTAAGTATATTAGCAAAATTTCTTGTTGATGAGGCTATTTTTAATGATCTTTCTAATAATCTACTTTCGCACTAATTCGCCCACTGTCTCAATGTAAACCTGGCTTTATTGTACTTAGCGTACATATTTGGTATGAAATCGTGAATGTGATAATAAACTAAACCCCGTACTTGTGTAGATATACCCATCCCATTAATGGATAGATAATAGACTATTTATTCTAAGAATAAAGAATGATTTTTCTAAAGAAACATATTTTAATTATATTCCCTTTAATCTTAACTTAAGTTTATGAAAGTTAGGTTTTTCAAAAGTGGATAGTGTAAAAAAACAAAAACAACTTTGTGAAGTTTATCATAGTTTCTATTTTTCATATTCAGGACTTCTAGTACAAACGTAGTGCCGTTATAACAAAAAGCTCTTGAATGAAAATTAATTTATAATAAAAAATAACAAATATACATAAAGCTATGAGTATTTAGTACTTATACCCAGAGTTAGAATTGTAGTTGCCTTGATGATTAACAGAACCAAATCCTTGACCAGCATTTTGACCTGCCTTGTTACCATTTTCGTTCTTCTCTGGATGATATAAACCTGACGCAAAGATAATAATTTTAATAAAACTTCACATATTTTTAAAAAAATATTAACAATTTTCTAAATATGTGACAGGATTTATAGTTTTGAATTGTATGAATAACTTGAACCTCAAACAATAAAATGTTTAAATTATATTACAAAAACGTCAATATATTTTGCTAGTGTGGAGGGATTGAAACAAATCTGGAGCCTATAATAATTATGTCCATCGCCACAGTGCCTGCATTAAGTTGGTTATACAGCACGCTGGTAATTGCGAAGTTTGAAACTATAAAATGTAGTTTAATTGGTCTACCAAGATTCAGGTGAAGTTAATAAAAGAACATTAATAATTACCATCATCAAAAATCCCTGCAGCCTCATCCTGTTCATTTTGCTTCAAAGCAAGCAGGATCTCCACAGGCGTAGGGGGTGGTACAGGGAGATGAGCTCCTTCAGGTCTGAAACCGTTCTCTCCAGCTGTGAAGGTGATGGTGTAGACCTGACCATCATCTCCTGTGTAGGAGAACCCTCCCTGAGTTTGCGCGACGTTGCCTGATTCCTGTGCTTGAATGCCGTTTGATGTTTCGTAGGCATATTGGAAACCTGGAATGATAGAGTTTTATGTTTGTTGTTTATTGAGAGAAGATAACAGAATAGGAACCTATCTGGGGTATGTTTCTTATACATAGGCCAATCATCGACGATAACCATAGCAACGCAGCCGTCTGCAGCCAATCGTCGCCTTGGCTGACGCAAGCAATAACCAATCAGCGCAAAGATGTGAGCTCGTCGCTGCTATAAGTATTCTTCCAGAATCAAGGGGCTGTTCTGTTTGTTATGTAACTCTTACCCATATTTAATTTGATGTGTTTTTATTATGAGGTTTAATTAGACCTTCTTGCAAACTTTTAGATCTAAGTGAGTTCCTTAAGTCTTTAGTATAATATTATCAGTCAAATAGCTTAAAAGTAATAACTTCCGTGCTTGACTGTAGACTTGTAGAAGATGCCCATTAGGGCATTAGGGCATTAGATTCCCACGCTGCTCTAATGAGCAGGATGGGAATACAACGCCTAAATCCGAATCAAAACGACAAAGAAGACAAAGGAGATAATGCTTAGGGATCATTAATATTTTGTTTATCTTATCACAATCATCTGCTTCTATTTTATATCAATAAAGTAGAAGCAGGTCAGCTTTACGGCAACATGGCCATATTATATGGTTATGGAAAATAGCTTACCATCTACTGAATGTAGATAAAAAATTTCATAACAATCGGTCAAGCCGTTTCTTAGGAGTTAGGTGATTAATACTGTGTCACGAGAATTTTATATAACTGAGATACTTAGTAATTATGAAGATTTACTGATAACGTTTTTCAAAAATCAATTTCAAAAGTAAAATCGGACATACCATTTTCGTTAGCTTCATTATTAAGTCTGAGTATAGCAGCACTCCTCTCGACCGCTTGTTGTGCTCGAGTATCCCCATTGTCTTCTGCTCTACCATTGAGTTGGTTTCCATTAAAAGAGCCAGTGGCACCAGGGGTTCCAGAAGCACCTGGGTTCAGTCCTGATGCTGCGCTTGGTAGATACGTCGCTGACGGTAGCTGGGCTGCAGCGGTTAAGGCTACAAGTGTTGTGGTTATCACCTGTAAACGAGAGTCAACAATAGAGTACCTAGTGGGTGTTAGATTCAGTAAACTTGTATGCAGTAGATTCTGTTAAACGAAGGCGAAAATCTCATTTTTGTATCCACTTTGCATAAGTTACTATCCCAGGTGTGTATTTTATAACAACATACCAAATGCTAGTTGCTAATTGGTGCAAATTGAATACAAAAAAGATATCATTGCTTCCGCTTTGTTAGTTAACTGCTCAGTAAGGGTTGTTAACTAACAAAGTGTATGATACAGAATCACCCCAAATTATTTGCGATGATCCCAGAGGACAAGCATGGTACCTAGGTACACTGTAATTGTAATTGTATGTAATTGACGACCGAATGGCGTGGTGGTAGCGAACCTGCCGTCTGCGCCGGAGGTCGTGGGTTCGATTCCCACTACTGGTAAATGTTTGTGTGATGAGCATGAATATTTTCCAGTGTCTGGGTGTTTTTCAATATATTATATTTATGTATATTAGTATGTATGTATATTGTCAGTTATCTAGTACCCATAACACAAGCTATCGCTTACTTTGGGGCTAGATTGCGATGTGTCAAATGTCCTGTATATATTTATTATTTATTTATTTATTATGAATGAATATTAACTTGTCCAGGTAAACTACGACTATAAAGACTTACTCCACATTCGTGTAAATTGCACTGAAATTTTAAGACATAAACTTTGTTTGTAAAGGTTGCCTAAAGAGGAATCCAGGCGCAATCGTTGAAAACGTAGACATTTCTTTAAAAATAACATAGTCAAATATAAAATCGAATGGTTAAAGTTTCATAACTAAAATGTAATTTGACCAGTTAGCCAATCCTGAAAGAAAATTCTGCAGGTCCCCAGAATTGGAGCTATAGTTGGGAACCGGTTTAAGTATTTTTGAGCATAGTTTTTATGAAAAACATGTAGGTTTTATATTAGCCTTCGATTTGCAAAAAACTAAATAAGTTTTATTGTAAATATATAATTAAAAAAATTTAATTATGATAAAAAAAAAAAAAAAAACTAAATAAAATTTGAATTCAGGCTGGCGGATGTTATCCATCCACTTGAAATAGTATCATCATAAGAAATAAATTCAGATTTTTTTCTACAATAGGCGTGTCTCCTAATTTTTCACTATGACTTAGTCACGAAAAAATCCTGTTTTTAATCTTTTAGGTACGGAACCCTAAAAAGACCCCCGAAAACTGTGAACCGGAATTTACTTACCAGCTGAAGCATTTTAAATATCTTTATATTTTCAAAATCGTTTGTTAATCCGAACAGTGGAATTGAACTGTGACTCCTCAAAATTCCGATGCCCTTTTATATATAGCAAAAAATATTAAATGGACAATTAGCCGATCGTTTAGCAGCTTCTGCAAACCTTGGGCCAGTATAATTGGTGTCGTTGTCATTACTTTCTAGATAATAAGCTCATTGTGTGTGCATTACATATAATTCTACCTAGACCTTGAAAGGTCTCCAATTGTCACGACGTATTCGGTCCTCATTTCAAGAGCTCGTGGTGCCAGAAACTCGCAACACCTCTCTACCTTTTGGGAGAGGACATGAAGAATTTTTCAATGACAAGAATTCTTGGAATGATAGGGATATATTTCCATCTCCTCACGAGATATCTTAAAAATTATGTGATCATTTTTGATATTATTTAAGAAATTGTATATAATGACATTTTTGAAAAGAGCAAGTGCCGAGTTTCTTGCCAGTTCTTCTCGGCGCAAACCTGTTTTCCGAACCTGGCGGTAGAGCTTTGACTTTTCGTAAGAGCCTATTATTTGGGCCTATGTGAAAAATAAAGATTTTCATTTTCATTTTCAGTAAAAATCCATACAATTCTGGCATTTTCCTTAAAATCTCACGACACGTTTTCTTCCACAAAGATGTGGATACGAAAGTGTAAAACGGAAGTGTAATCTGGGTGCCCTCAAGAGGAGAGGGAAGAGACGTTTTCTAGACAAATGCACTCCAACCTAGACCTCACTCAACATTGCTGTCCATCAGACATGATTGTCGTCAAACGGAAACCTATCATCAGTTTAAAAAGTGGGACCAATTGGATGCCAAACTCTTTGAATAAAGCAAAGAATTATCTAAAGTCATCGACGAAGTTATTGAGGTAACCGGTAACTTCGATAATGGTTTTGTAAACCGGGAAAAATAGTTCAGACCATGTCATTTAATAGTTTGAAGGTTGGTCACGATTATTCAGAAATAGGAAAGACCTAGACCTGGATAATGTTCTTGAAACGCAGATGCTACAATTAATGAGCTTGAGCTTTGGGTAACGACAACCTGTATTGAGGCCAATTAGGTAGTTTTACGTGTGTGCTCTTAAAGGCCTTGATTCTTTGATACGTGATCTTCCGTGGGAGCTTCTTTTGGTAAAAGTAACTGATTTTTGCACAGACAGTGATAGTGTAGTGGTCACTGGTTCCGCCAGATTAATTATCTGTTATAAAAATGTTAAACTATAACAATTTGGTGCAATTCCCGTCCTTATCTCCCAAACCTTTAAAAGTACCCGCGCGAGCGAGATGTCACGTAAAATGTGAAGTGAAGTGAGGACAGTTAGTCGGCCAACGGACACTGCGTGCATCGCATATCGTCTTTGCTGCAAATATGTGCTAATTCAAATACAACGGTTGAGTGACTTAAAATAAAAGACTTAAAATAACATAAAATCGAGATATCTCATAATATATACATAAACTATGCCATAACGGGACATTTTTGCCCACTATAAATTACTGTGAAGTGTTTATGCGTCGTGCCGACCTAAGGAGCTCTGGTGTGCCCGGGAATTTGTGAGTACTTTCCTGTTTTTCTCCGATCCTTTCTTCTTTTGATTAGGTAGCACCAATTTTTAGCTTCTATAACATAGCCTAGAGATACAGTCCACGAGAATATAAAAAATTGTAATATAACTTAACCTGGCGCGACCATAAAGTGGTACCTTCTAACCGGATATTTCCAGTAGCTATTTCCTTGTTAGAATACTTGTATAGGCTCTAATAAGTGAAATAATATTCATTGTAAATATCCTAATACCTTATTTAAATTGTTAAATGTAGGAATTCGACAATTACGTCATAAATTCCTTTGTCTAAATACTGGTATAAAACGCATATTTGCATTGAGCTAGCGATTTCCCCAGTTAGGCAAACTAATTATCTACACGTATTTATGTATTTTTGATAAATATTTGTGTATTTAAGTATAAATTAACAATTTAAATTATTATAAAACCATTCACTTAAATTTATACTACCCTCTTCTTAAAAAAGTGCGTAGTATCTTATATTCTACGACATAAGTTCGAGATTCGTTTGTATGGGACTCGAACACTGTGAGCTGTCACTTTATTCAATCGCTTCATAACTCGTTGAATCTATTCACCGAGCCGATATAACCCGACCGCGTGCGATTGTTCGCTCGCGTAGTCACTCACCGTTCATTTAACATACCTACTTAATTTATCCGTATATATTGTTTGGCAAACAGCGGCATCTTGCATTGTCGTAACTTAAAACATTTATTTACGTATCTTACATTATTTATACCATAACCTTTAACTGTTGATTAACTTTATTCAAAATGCCGCCTAAGAATGATCCTAAAGCTAGTGACATTCAAGATCCCAAGCTGTCTATATTACTTGCTAAACGTGAAGCTATTTTTGGAATTATGCAAAATGTGTATGATTTATCTCGTGAACCTGAAATTCATACGAGCGCGGACAGAAGGGAAAATTTTCTTGATGAATCCTCACAGATCGATTCTTTGCGTGAAAAGTACGAATCAATTGTTGATGATTATAATTCCCGATTATTGAGTTTGGATGCCGATGCAAAACCTGATTACAACTGTCTGTACGCGTTTGAGACTTTGTATAGTAGGGTAAAAAGAGTTTATGCGAAATGTTCAACTTCTGATTCATCACAAAATCAAAGCGCTAGCCCCGCGCTGCAAAAATGTAAGCCTAAATTAGCCCCTATATCAATTTTAGATTTTGACGGGGATATAAAATCCTTTCAGATGTTCTATACGACTTTTAAATCGGTAGTTGACGATAATCAGTTGTTATCAGACGCCGAGAAACTATTTTATCTATTACCGAAACTAAAAGGGAAGGCAAAGGCTGCTGTCGCAGGGATTTCGCCGTGTGCTGAGAATTATAAGCTGATTTTACAAACACTTGTCAATCGTTTTGATGACAAACGGATGTTGGCTTCCGCATATCTAAACGAATTATTTCGTTATAAAGGTTTCCAATCTCCCTCCGCGACTAATTTCGAATCTTTTATAGACCAGTTTGCTGGCGCTGTAAGCGCTTTAAAAAATCTTAAATTAGAAAATTTAGCTGATCTAATTATATTGCATATAGCTACACAAAAGATAGACTCGGAAACTGTACGCGCTTTCGAAATTGATTGCGGAAAGAAAATACCTAACTTCGACGAGTTTGTGGAATTTATCACAACTCGCGCTAAGGTATTTGAGCGTACTAGTACGAACGTCACGAATGCTTCAAATTCACGTCAGAATAAAAATACTAAACAGCCAAACAACGGAACTTCTGGCAGTGCGCCGAAGTATCAGGCTTATGTGAGCACAGTCAACAAGCCTACTTCTAAATGTCTGTGCAAAAATAGATCACATACACATCTTTATATGTGTGCTGATTTTAATAAATTATTAACTCCTCAGGAACGTTTTCAATGCGTTAAAGAGAAGAATGCGTGTGTCAACTGCTTATCCATTGGGGTGCATAAAACCTCTCGGTGTCCTCTTCCTCCCCAGTGTTCTTGCAACCTAAAACATAATTTAAAATTGCACTTTAACCAAATCGAGGAACAGGCCCACGCGTCGCAGTCAACAGAAGCGTCATCTCAGCGAATACCTAAACCTGCTGTTACTGCATCGCCGCCCGTTGCGAGCGAACGTGTAGACGTAGCATTATGTACTACAAACGATAACTCGTCTGCGAACGCCGCGCAGATATACAACAGTGGATGCGCGGGCGACAATCGATCTACGGTTTTATTAGCAACGGCGCAGGTTTTTGTATACGATGCTTGTGGTACGCGACAAATCATTCGCATCTTACTTGACAGTGCGTCTCAGGCAGACTTCATCTCGAGGAAATGTGCCGACCGTTTAGGCTTAAAAATCAATAACACAGAACGTACTATCGTGAAGGGGTTCGGTGGAATTGAAAAAGCTGTACAATCTAACACGGTTAATTTAAAAATTTATTCTCGTTTCAATGATAACATAAACTTTAATATTTCGCCACTTATTGTTGACAAAGTGACGGATAAATTACCTACGGCTGTGGTAGATACGTCTGTCCTATCGCAGTTGAACGGTATTCAACTTGCTGATGAAAGTTTCGGTGTACCTGATGAGATCGATGCGCTGATAGGAGCTTCCCTATTCCCGCATTTGCTTCTCCCCGACGACGTTCGTACGTCACGTCGCGAGCCGTCGGTACCTATGAAACTGAATTCGGTCTTTGGTGTCGTGCTAATAGGCAAAGCGCCTACGATACCAATTATAAATAATTATACGGCCTTGACATGTTGTTTCGTTCAAGAGCCACCTACTATTGACTCCTTAGTCAAGCGCTTCTGGGAACTCGAAGAGCTGCCCTCCACTTCTGTTCAACATCCTGATGATGAAGAACGTGAAGTCTTCTATACTTCGACTACGGTCCCTGATCCTGTTACTGGCAGATACGTTGTCGGCCTGCCATTTAAAGGTGATGTATATTCCCTAAGGAATTCCATGGACGTAGCTAAAAAACGTTACGCATGCCTTAAAAGAAAGCCTCGTGCTTCTCCAAAATTAAGGTCTGCATATAACGACGTAAAAGGTTATCTTGCGAAAGAAAATATTTCTCCCGCACCTAATTATAATTGTCTAGATCCAAAATTGAGATTCGTGGATGCTTCATGCCGCACCAGCTCAGGCAAGGCATTGAACCACCTGCTACTCTCTGGGAAAAATTTACAAGATCTGTTTAAAATAATTTTAACTTTCCGTCTGCACGCTATAGCAATGACAGCTGATTGCCGCGAGCAGTTTCTTCAAATCATTATGCGCGAAGCTGATCGTCGCTATCAATGCTTCTTATATCGGTTCAATCTTCAAGACCCTCTCGTGTTGTTTCTGCTCAATCGAGTATGCTTTGGCCTCACTTCGAGTCCGTTCCATGCATTGCGCACGGTAAGGCAACTCGTAGAAGACGACGGTGCTAAATATCCAAAAGCGAGTAAGATTGTGCTGCCTGCGCTTCATATGGATGACGTTGCCTTTTCGCTTCCTAGTGAAAAAGAAGCAATTATTGCGTCGCAACAGATGACTGAGCTCTCCCAAGGTGCATTGTGGGAATTAGTAAAATGGAATAGTAATTCTCGCGAAGATTTAGATAACCTTCCTGCGTCACACAAACGTCCTACTGAAGTACAGTTTGTTATAGCCACGAACCATAAGATACTTGGTTCACATTGGTCTACGAAAGAAGACTTATTCTTTTTCAAAATTTCTGTGCCTGAAGATACGACGTGCACTAAACGCTTAATTTTATCGACGGTGACACGTCTCAGGGACTTAATCGGATTCATTTATAATGTAACATTTGTTTATACCAAAATTATAATTATAATGCTTTGGCAATTAAACCTAGATTGGGATACTGTAGCTCCACCACGTATAATCAAAAGGTGGAAGCAGCTCTGCGATGAGCTACCAGCTTTTAAATTGCTTCGCACAGTTCGTGACGCGGAGCGCGTCCCAATCAAGGCGAAATATGCATATCTCAGTTCCAAAAATGCTTTATATTGGATAAAAGGCTCACCGCATAGATGGCAAGCTTTTGTCGCGAGTAGAGTTATCCAAATAGCAGAGAATATCTCACCTGATAAATTCCTTCAATCTCCAGGCATTAAGAACTCTGCTGATATTATATCCAGAGTTGTCATACCTAAAAAACTTATTTCACGCCCCCTGTGGCGTCTCCGCCCACCGTGGGCTTCTTTACCCACGTCTCAGTGGCCTATCAAAACTCTAATTAGAGAGTCTATTAAAGACATATCTGATCAAAACATTTTGACTCATACTGTTCATACGCCCGTAGAGCAGTGCGCTCTACATGAACTTGTTCTCCTTACCTCTTTGTTGAACAAACTTCTATGTTTGATTCTATATATTTGCAGATTCGCAATTTTATTGCTCTATCTCAATATTTTAATATTAATTGCTCCTGATTTAAAATTTGTTGAGTTTTCAGCTCAGCTAAGTCGAATCCTGCAGACAGGGCCTTTGCTTTCCCTGCCTGCGACTGATGTCACTTCAGACAAAGTCAACTTACTTGGCACGCGTTCGCTAATGGATGAAATAGTTAAGCTTTTAGCAATCGTGGAGAATATGCATCCTTCGAAAGATGGCATTACCCGAGTAGCAACTGTGAGGATTTCTGGGAAAACTTACCTGCGTCCAGTTACTCGCTTATGCCCACTTCCGACTCAATAAATTATAAATATAGCTTCATAGTTTAACATAAATTTATATTATAATATATCTTATCCATACATGTTATTATATTTTTCATATTTTGTATAATATTACTAACACTTATACGCATTGCGCGACTTCCTTTATGTAGAGACGTCTCTACTCTCTACCCTATGGGATTTTTTCTTAAAGGTACCCTTTAAGGGCGGGTGGAAATGGTTCCGCCAGATTAATTATCTGTTATAAAAATGTTAAACTATAACAATTTGGTGCAATTCCCGTCCTTATCTCCCAAACCTTTAAAAGTACCCGCGCGAGCGAGATGTCACGTAAAATGTGAAGTGAAGTGAGGACAGTTAGTCGGCCAACGGACACTGCGTGCATCGCATATCGTCTTTGCTGCAAATATGTGCTAATTCAAATACAACGGTTGAGTGACTTAAAATAAAAGACTTAAAATAACATAAAATCGAGATATCTCATAATATATACATAAACTATGCCATAACGGGACATTTTTGCCCACTATAAATTACTGTGAAGTGTTTATGCGTCGTGCCGACCTAAGGAGCTCTGGTGTGCCCGGGAATTTGTGAGTACTTTCCTGTTTTTCTCCGATCCTTTCTTCTTTTGATTAGGTAGCACCAATTTTTAGCTTCTATAACATAGCCTAGAGATACAGTCCACGAGAATATAAAAAATTGTAATATAACTTAACCTGGCGCGACCAGTCACTTTAGCCTTATATCTTTAGGGTTTCGGAATTCGAGACCCTGGTACACATTTGTGACATTTTCGGTGTCATGCATTTGTGGCACTTCAACTGAACTGTATGTAAACTGTATTTTAATTGCAAAAGAAGTTGAAACGAGCAACCTGTTCATGAGATGTACAGATATACGTCTGCCCATCTCAGATGCAGTGCGTCCTGTGTCCTTCGGGCTTCGAATTGCAATATAATACAACGCACCACACTTATCATCCTGAAACATTAGGACTTAGATCGCATTTTGTCTATTAATCACGTCGGCATACAGTGTCCTTCAAACTGAACACAGTGATACATACTGCTTCACGGCTGAGTAACTGTCATTGTCATGGTATCAGACAAACTCTGCAGTAAGAGTCCTAGAACCTAACACCACTTAGGTGTGTTAGCTTTCTCGTTTTACCACTGCGTGGTTGGAAAAGTATGGCCGCAGGGTCAAGCATTGATGATCACTAAATTGGTCACGTTATCCCATGCATTTTTGAATTCGCTCGAGAGCAATGCAATAGCAATCTTAAATGCATGGCTGGGACATAATATTGCTACAATTGGTGTCTCAAGATGACGCGTGCAGTGTAGTCCGTCGTAAAGTCCCAGGTCGTACTGAATCTTGGGCAGAGGCTACTGGCGAATATCTTAAAATCCAGTACAGTTTTGATTTTGCATAAGAGCCTATAAATTAAGCCTATGTGAAAAATAAAATTTTGATTTTTCATTTTCATTATCATCAGGTGAACGTGTAGCACGTCTCGCCGTTTTTGCTATTAAAAAATACTGCGAAGAAAACATCATGGCAAAATAAACCTAGGTCTGTTAGTGAGATCACCATAATATTCTTTAACTATGGTGGCCCGGTGGGTATCTTTCTTCGAACTATTTCTTGGAACTTTTACTGGTGGGTTAGGACTCTTCTTGCGGATTTTGTCCATGTAATGTGTTACTGTGTTTTGATTTGAAGAGCACTGAATTCAACTGAATGTTTGAGTTGGAAGAGTACGTAAGTATAAATTATGTTTTGTTACACGTGGCATAATTATTGGAAATAAATGTTTTTCTTTTTTTCTTTTTCTTTCTGTGTTTCACTGTATGCCGACGTGATTACTAGGAAAAATGATACCTCAGAATGATAAGCGCAATTTATGGAATACAGTTTATACTTGGTTTATTTACATAATATGGTTTTATCTGGATATAAAATTCACTGACTTCAGATTAAATCGAAAGTAAAGTTGGATCATTTTAATGAGTTTTTCGACAAAATTATCACGTTACTGCAATTGTTTTAATTATTTTTTATGAGAATAACAGGTGTCCCTTCCTCAAATACATTGCACCAATTCCGAGACCGTATCTAAAAAATAATAACCTGAGATAATTCCGATGATAAAATGACGCAAACCCTGTTCCGATAACGATCCGTAAAATTTTAGTTAGCTGCAAAATTAATTTGATGGCATAATTTCGGTGTCTAAAGTTATTAATATTTTATTTACCTAATACTTAGGTTTGCGCCGTTAGCAAAAGGTTTGATTACTTTATTGATCAGTTCTGTGATTATGTTATAAAAACGTGTACATCTATTCTGTGATAATATTATATACATCATATTGAAGTGTTATGTCGTAATCGACAGAATTCGCTGTTCAGATTTTTTCAGCTGATTAGGGAGAGGCAGCTTTAGATTCCTTTTTCAAAGATTGCTTTTGAATTTCGTTCCACTTCTATAATATCGAAAAATGCCTGGAGGTGCAAAACTTGAATTGTAATTTTTGCGACGTTCATTTTTCTGCCGTAATTAAGGGGCAGTTCAAATCATTATTATTATCAATTTAATTGCTGTACCTAAATTCAAGTGTCATTTAGACTCTCATCAGGGAGTTGTTTGTGGATTCAAATCCCAGGTATGTACATCTGTCTTTCCGAGTTATGGGCGGTGGGGGAAGCCTGAATGTTTACCACAATGTTCTATGTTTTTTCACAGTGTTAAAGAGGCGAAGTCCTCCAATCTGCATTTAGCTAGCATGGTTGGCTATGACCCAACCCGCCGCTCTCGTTACGACAAGAGTAATAATTAATATCTATCAGTCGTGGGTTTCATGTCATAGTCAAAAAAATTCGAAAAAATAATACAATTTATTTATTCGTTAAATTACAAAATATGGGAACACATTTGAGATATAAAGAAACTTAATTGCCATCTAATAGAAGTAACCGTATTTTTCATCGAAAGGCTGTTGAGGCGGGTTCTGTGATGAGGGTCTGGGAGGCAAGTATTGTCTGTTCGCTGCCCCTTGAGATCCAAAGTTAGAACCAAAGTTGCCAGTAGTACCAAATGTAGATCCAAAGTTAGAGTCGGAAGGTTCGGTACCGCCGAATGTGCCAGATGATCCAGATCCAAAGTTTGATCCACCGTTTGAACCAGCGTTGGAACCAAAGGAAGTGCCAAACTGAGAAACTCCGTAGCTGGTACTAGGCACAGAAGATGAAGCTTGGTTGTATTGTTGGGAGAATGGAGATGTACCGCAAGAAGAGCACGCCGCTGTAAAAAAATACATTTATAAAAAAAATATGTCGCCACGTCTCGAGACGCGCAGTCCTTATTGACTACTTCTATTGACTAGTTCTGATATCTAGCTACTCCTGCAAATTTTGGCAGAATTAGCTGATAGCACCGGTTTCAACTTTACAGGTGCAATGAATTATGGCATGAAAAGCATCCATAAGCCACTTCTGGGTTTCAGTTGCTGATTATATACTTCGGTTTTTTTATGTACTATTTTTTCTATTAGTTGGAAATTAACAGGTCAAAATGTAGCGCGGAAATCATGGATTTTACCGGGATAAAACCTACAATAGCCTAGTAACTAGTTTTTAATTTATTCAGACTAAAAGTGCTATATCTGAGTCGGCTAATAGCTATTATCGTTATATCAATGGATAAGTGCATGTAAATTACATTATATGAAAGTAAATTTTAGAAAAAGTTTTTTAATGATTTTACTGAAATTTTCAGTCAAATTGTTTAGAAGAATTGTGGTGTAAAGGAGTAAATACTAAAATTAATAAATACTAAAATTAAGTAAATACTAATAAATATAAGTAAATAGTAATATTTATTCAACAATTTATTTTAATAAACTGTTGAATAAATATTATGTGCACTCACGTTTAATCGAAGATCCTCCAACTGTAAATCCATTTCCAAAACCAGTAGAGCCTTGGCTAGGAGGAAGATACTGATTTAATCCGGCCGATCCAGGGAAGCTTCCTCCGAATCCATTGGTACCTTGGGAACCGCTTGCACCAAAGCCAGCGGTCTGGCCATTTCCATTAGAATTTGATCCCAGACCGTTACTAATTTGGCCGTTTGATCCAAATCCATTGCTAGATTGGCCATTTGATCCAAATCCATTGCTAGTTTGGCCATTTGATCCAAGCCCATTTGAGCCTAAACCGTTGCCGTTTTGGCCGATTTGGTTCGATCCATATCCATTAGAACCTTGACCATTTGATCCAAGACCGTTGCTTCCAGATTGGCCATTTCCAGAGTTGAGACCACTTCCTAAGCCATTGTTTCCGGAGTTAAAACCATTGCCGATTCCGTTGGAACCAAATCCGGTATTTCCATAGTTTCCTTGGTTATTTTCTGGAGGAAGGTAAGAACGCAGATTTTCGAGGCGCGCTGCAGAGGTGACAGCAATAAGGGCTACAACGAATAACTGTAAAGACATATTAAAGACAGATGTAAATTGACGTGGAGGCAATTAATCGAAAATTAGAATCGGGAGGAACCAGCACCGATGGCACCAGCATACTGTAACAAAATACACTTTGACTACATACTACAGTATGCTGTATATACTATCTTCTTCTTCTTTAGGAGCCTTCATTCATCCATTGTTGGACATAGGCCTCCTCATAAGCACGCCATTTTTTGCGGTATTTTTTGGGCTATTCTCGTCCATGATTTTCCCAAAAGTTTGGCAATATCCCAAAAGTTTGGTACTATGTATGTTGCTAAACGCAGCTGTGTATTTGTGTATATTTTATATGCTAAAATTTTATAAGTCAAGTGGTAAAAATTCTAGGGTTTTCTGTAAAGAAATCGTTAATGGTGACCTGTGCCGCAGCACATATTGCCATCTGACACGAGCCCCATTACTTAGTAACCTCGTAAAATAAGTATATTTTAATTTACTTGAAAATTTTTGTGTCTAAAAAAAGTTAAGTAAATTACGAATTAATTGATTATCTTATTTTCAAAATAATTAATTAATTAGTAAAACCCTCATTGGGAATATAAAATTGTCTATGCCCCTGTTAACAGCCCACTTCTGGTCTCTGGACTGAGGATGGCTTGGCTGTGCTCACTCTTCTTGACAGAGCTAGCAGGCTTTACATGCTTTTGAGAAAATAAGAGTCCTTCATGAACTCTGGTCATGCAAGTTTCCAGTTTTCCCACACTGACAAGCAAGTGATATGTGAAACGCATGCGGCAGCTTGAAATGCGCATGCTTGATATTTCAACACTTTTGCTCCGATTAGCAGGCAAAAGAGCAAACTACTGGGCCACTGATGATCACTTTTTAATAAAATTATTACAATTAAATTATTTATTAAAGGATTACCAATTTCATTTTGCGGTCGGTGGACGGATACAACCAAAACTGAAGTTCGCACAAAACTGTGTGTTCGGAGACACAATTGACCTATTATATACCAGATGATCCGATCCTAATCCTGACCATCTCACGTGCTGTGACGTAATCCCGTGCCGAAGACAACAAAGCGTAGGTATCCTTGACTAGTCTCTGTGCATGGCTTCGTTCGCGTAGAGTAGTCTCTACACGACGGCTCCTCAACAACGCTACGCGCTATTTTTGGGCGGAATTACAAAGACTCGCTTTTGAGCGTGGTTTCGTTAACTTTAACTTGTAATTTTTTTTAAGGCAATGCAGAAAACTGATGATAACCAAAATGGCGGATTACAAATTTAACAGTGTGAAATACCATCCTTTCTTTCTACTTGCTGTCAACGGTAGATGAAGTTGCTCCATTGAAGTTCGTAGATGTGTTACAAATCCGTGGCGTCTACTATGGTTTGGGAACACCGGTCATGTGTTAAAGTACATGCAGAGTACTTCGTGTTTGCTGTGATTTGGGAACACGACACTATATTCGGGCAATGCATTATGGATGGTGGAAACCCAGATTTATAATCGGTAATGCATTGAACTTTTATTTCATGACTTTGAGCTTTGAAGCTATTTGTATGTTGATTGCGCTTAGCTTGTCGATTTCTGTTTCATTCGAAAGGAAATTGGCCATAGATGATGACTCGTCTACGATGAGCACAATTTTTTGTGCATACAAGGACAAATCCTTCCATATTGTGGTGAGGATATCTACCGAAGAAGTTTTCTTTAAAATCCCACATAACCCTCAATCCACATAGTTCAGTGAGACATAGTTGGGCTTAAAATGAACTAAAGTTTTGATCTAGGGCCCTACCACCATCTCTTATAGCAGTTTTAGTGTAATATTGTTTTGACATTTTCATGCAATGTCAATGTCAGTATGAGAATTTCAAAACAATATTACAATAATACTGTTACAAAAGATGGTGGTTCTGGGGGCCTACCACCAACGCGTAAAGTAATATCATTGTAATATTGTTTTAAAATTTTCATACTGACATTGTATGAAAATATCAAAACAATATTACAATAATATTAAAAATAAAATCTGTCTGGTTCTAAAATTCGTTGATGCTACTGACTATAGACTTTCCGGAGCCATAAACTAGTGGCGCTATGCTCGGCTTTTCCATGCATGTTGGACCATACAGATTCAACAAACAAATTAATCTTTCTTGCCAAAACCTATCATTTTTCGGGTCTACAAAAATGCTTGTTTTGCCACTTGCCAGTTCGCTCAGCAGCCACTTGACACACTCAAATATTGACAGACGGCGCTAGTGTTTGCTAGTACGAAAAAGGTTTACATAAATCGTTCGGATGCCCATATCCTGAGTAAATCAATTTTCTTTAGTTGCCATGTGTTTTGAGGACCAACGAACAAACACACTTTCGCATATGTAACGATTTATCCATAGAGTTTAGATATTATGATATGCATGGATAAGCAATTAGTCGACAATTTTTATCTGGCCAACCTTGCTTGTCATAGGTCGTATACATTCAAGGGTAGACCATTAATAAGTTAATCGAGCACAATTGGAGAATCGGTTTAATTATGAAAGCTGTCTCAGGTCTTATCGCGGCTTTGTTCACCGCCGATCTTGCTTAAATCGTGATTTAAAAATTTTGTTCTGATTAGGAGAGCATAAGTCTTTACTAACTTCTGTAGGTACTAGGTAACTTCGCATAATACCATTAAACTGATGCATTTTAAAATCTTAATTTTTTCCCATAAGCCATAATTACCAGGCTCTTACAAAAAGTCAAACCTCTACCACCAAATTCCGAACATATTTTACCTAGAAGAACTGGCAAGAAACTCGGTATAATTTTTTTCTCACATTATGTTACGATATCTCGTAGCCGTGAGTGCATCGTCATCACAGGGCATCTCGTCAAATATATGTAAGAAATATCAGAAAGTTGAATCAATATGTATAAACTTCTATTATAATACCTAATTCAACTTTATGAAACTAACAATTAGGTATGCAAATATTAAAGTACCAAAATACGTCATAGGTCAGGTGACATCATAGAATAAGAGTATGATCTTATAAATTTTGTACCTAATAGGTACCTTCAATTAATACTCCGCACAGGATACACTTTTACTACACTTTACAAACGTGTTACTACGCTGATACACAGTATTAAGTATAATGGTAAATATTATTAAACTTTACTTTACACTGAGCTTCCATTTACTTAAGTGTATCCGTATCATTTACCTTACAAAAATAACATCATATTATTTTACTAAAAGCTACATAATTACTTTACAACAAAAATTACAAATTAATATTAATAAAAGTAATTTTATTCAATTCACTTTTAAAATGTTTATGTCACAAATTTTTTTATACAATAGATTAGCAAGATGATCACCTGATGCTAAGCTATACGTTAGATGCAATGCAGTGCGTTCAAAGACTTCGCGGTACAATATCAAACGACGCACTGCCCTACGCTCATGATCCTGAGACATTATTTCTTCAGTCTCATTTTGCCCCAGCCCTTATTGATTCTAAAAAAATACTTATAGATACGACAAACATACATCTATACAGCTCAAGGAATATAACTATACTACTCTCTAAGCTGATTGGTTAATAGTTAATGCGTTAATCGATTAAACAGCCAAGGCGCCAATTAACTGCGTTGGCTGCTTTTTGCTGGTGATGGTTTCGTTGCTATCGACTAGACTATCGCCAATAACTATGGCGATAGTTGGCCGACGTATCTCTTCTCTAACATACAAAATTGTCGTGCCAAGTTTTGGCACCAAACTCCTCCAAAACGGCTCTTGAATTTTTCTGTGTATGTTCGGTACTTAGGTCTGAGAGTCGTAAGGTATTTTTATATCCCTAATGGCAAAACAACGTTTGCCGGGTCACCTAGTAATTTTATGTTTTCGAGACTCGCACCCCAGTAATTACTTCAGAACTAGAACCTAAACAAAACGAGAACTAGGACTAGATAACAAGATACCCTTCAAACCAAAACGTGCCAAAACACATTACCACTTCACGGTAGAGTATCTGACTTTGCGGTGGTACCTATTTAGTTGTTAAGATTATGATAACAAGTGATAGCAAACAAAGTTTCTAAAGCAACCTGTTATGAGCCACGCTTAAAACAAATTATTTATGTATTCGTCGTCGCCGTCGTCGCTTCAGCCGATGGACGTCCACTGCTGGACATAGGCCTCCTGAAATGACCGCCAAACACCACGATTTTGCGCCGCCTGGCGCCAGCGACTCCCCGCGACCCTCTTAATGTCGTCCGTCCACCTGGTGGGGGGTCGACCGACACTGCGCTTCCCGGTGCGTGGCCGCCATTCCAGCACCTTGGGTCCCCAACGTTCATCGGTCCTGCGAGCTATGTGCCCCGCCCATTGCCACTTCAGCTTTGCGACACGTTGAGCTATGTCGGTTACTTTGGTTCTTTTGCGGATCTCCTCATTTCTGATTCGATCGCGCAAAGATACTCCGAGCATAGCTCTCTCCATCGCTCGCTGAGTGACCCTGAGCCTTCTTATGAGGCCCATAGTGAACGACCATGTCTCTGATCCGTAAGTTAACACTGGCAACACGCACTGTTCGAAGATTTTGGTCTTCAGGCACTGAGGGATGTTGGACGAGAAGACATCGCGGAGTTTCCCGAACGCCGCCCAGCCGAGTTGGATTCGGCGGTTCACCTCTTTCTCGAAATTGGACCTACCTAATTGTATTGTATGTCCAAGGTATATGTACTCGTCAACAATTTCGAGTACAGAGTTTCCAACAACTACGGGTTGGAGCGAAGCATGAGTATTCGACATAATCTTTGTCTTGCTCATGTTCATTTTAAGTCCAACCTGTTGAGAAACCCTGCTGAGGTCGTTGAGCATTGTGTTGAGATCCTCCAGGGTCTCTGCCATGACGACTATATCGTCGGCAAATCGCAAGTGTGTGATGTACTCGCCGTTGATGTTGATGCCAAATCCGTTCCAATCCAGTAGCTTAAAGACGTCCTCCAACGCCGCGGTAAACAGCTTTGGAGAGATGACATCCCCCTGTCGCACTCCTCGCTGCAGTTGGACTGGTCTCGTAGCTTGGTCTTGGATACGGACTGACATAGTGGCATTTTCATACAAACACTTCAACACTTGGATATACCGGTAGTCGATTCGGCATCTCTGCAGAGATCTCAACACAGCCCATGTCTCCACCGAATCGAAGGCCTTCTCATAGTCCACAAACGCTAAGCAAAGTGGCTGGTTATACTCTTCAGTCTTCTGTATAACCTGCCGCAGCGTATGAATGTGGTCTATGGTACTAAAGCCTTTTCGGAATCCGGCTTGTTCGGGAGGCTGGAAGTCGTCGAACCTATTAGCGAGACGATTCGTAATGACCCTCGAGAACAGTTTGTAGACATGGCTCAGCAGCGAGATGGGTCTGTAATTCTTCAGTAAAGTGTTGTCACCTTTTTTGAAGAACAGAACCACCACGCTCCTGTTCCACGCCTTGGGCGTTACTCCTTCGTGAATGACGGAATTGAACATTCGCTGAAAGATCTTCAAAATCGGTTTTCCACCCGCTTTCAGCAGTTCAGCTGTGATTCCGTCATCTCCCGGCGCCTTGTTGTTCTTCGACTGCTTGAGAGCCATTCTAATCTCGTATAAGCTGACGTCCGGAATATCTTCGGTATAGTGCCGGGTTAGTTTGGCTCTAGGGTCTCTAGCCAAATCTTGTACAGGCTTCTGGACTGAGGTGTACAAGCTTCCGTAGAAGTTTTCGACCTCCCTCAAGATCTCAGGTTTCGAGGAGATAAGACTGCCGTTATCGGTCTTCAGACGCGTCAGCTGACTCTTCCCGATAGACAGATCCCTGGCGAACACTTTCGAGCCCCTGTTCTGCTCTATGGTGTCCTTGATGCGCTCGGTATTGTAAGCACGTAGGTCGCGCGTTTGTAATTTTGAGATCTGTCTATTGATCCGCTGGTATTGGGATACGTCCACAGAAGACTGGAGCCTCATCTCGTTCCTCTCGTTCATGAGTTTGAGGGTCTGGTCTGAAAACTTTTTGGGTCTCTTTGGGCAATAAGTTTTACAAAACTTAGACCCAACAGTACGGACAGCTTCCACCAGCCTGTCATTTAAATCGTCCACAGATACGCAATCCTCCAGGCAATCGAAGCGATTCTGAAGTTCGAGTTGGAGTTTATGTATTCATTGAGCTAAAAATGTACAAATTTCAGGCAATATAAACCTCATCATGTCTTATTTGTTTCGCATTAAAATAATTATAAGTGCCGCTACTAATCAATTAAACTATGAAGCTTTGTATAACTTAGGCCCTTTACGAACGTAAAAAACAATCGACCGATAGTATTGGCACAATACAAGTACCAATAGGTCCAACCTACGGCATTTCAACAAATACACAGAAATATCGACCGAAATTCAAAAAGAAAAGTCAACATCTCTTACATACGAAGCCATCTTAAGAGTATGAGATGAGAGTAGCTGTATCCTGTAGATAAATTAAACACGTGACTTGTCGATGAGAAAGTCATTCTTACAAACCTCGATCTAATTGCAGTCGTAGAAATACAATAGATAAGATAACATGGCTACAGCTGCTGACAATGGTGCAGTGTCGGGGGCGAAACGTAGGTAATTGCAAACTTTATGGTACAGTACTTTATGGTGTTAGAATCCATATTATAGATTCATCCAAATAACGAAGAAACGAATACAGCAGAATAATTTGCTGGCTACGGAATACAATATGTTCAAAGTATAATGAAATAAAAATGTCAACTCTATATTTCAATTTCAAGCAAATGTGGCTCGTACGTTTGAGAAGTCTATCTGTTCGTAGCATCGATGGATCGTAGTGCTTCGACCACCGCATCGCTCCGGAATGCAGATACTGTCAAAGATATGTGACGTGAAACTTAGGACTGGTACCGGTTGCTCTTTTCAAATACATGTAAACAAACAGATTCCTACCGAAGGCTAATTAAATGTTGGATATCTACAGATGGGTGGACTTTAAAATGTGGATGTCATATACCATCCTCGATCGACTTTTAAAATACAATATATTTTTTATTTTTTATTCTGTTAGAAAAAAAATCCCTGTACATCAAATGATCAAATCATACGTTGAAAAATATCCTATCCGCAATTATAACACCCGATCTTAAGGCAAGCCTTGAAGGCTTAGAAAACTCGACATCTAAGTCTAAAATATTATATAATTTCTTGTGACTTCTTCACTTGTGTTATTCAGTTTCATAGCTTCTACTGTTACTAACTATCTATTTTAGTCGACTTTTTTAACCGACTTCAAAAAAAGGAGGAGGTTCTCAATTCGTCGGCAATGCTTCGTATAATCATAGTCCGCCCAACTTCGAATTGGTGTAGGTAAGTAAGTACATTAAAAATTATTTCACTCTTTGTAGTGGTAGTTGAAGTCGCTTTTTAGAAAAGAATTTTCCATTTTGTTATTTGAAACCTACCGTAGAAATTATGTTAATATGCACTTTATAATTAAGGCGTAGTAAGCCTTATTTATGGCTTTAGCGTAGTATTGGTTTGACCTTTTCAACAGTTTTGTTACATACGGAACTTATCAGTAACCATAAGTGTAGTTCACGAAAACGCCTTATTAAATCAAACCTTTTAGGGCCGATTTTTCAATCGCCAGATAAACGTTAACTAAAGAATGAATATGACGTTTTGACAGATTTTGTATAGCATACCTACTTATATTTCAAATTTATTTCTCAGGTAATTTATCTGGCGATCGAAAAATCAGTAATTAGTATTAGGTTTTGTATCGATTCCATTTCTTAGATTGTTTTTGGTATGCTTATGGAACGAAATTCACAAAACGCATGAAAATGACAGTAGTCTGCGCGGAAGTCACGTGATCTATTTTGCAATCGGATATACCATAGACCCATATACTTTTTGAATTTCCTTTCAAAAGCATACCAAAAGCAATCTGAGAAATGGTATCGATATGGCTTCAGCTCCTGAAAGATTCTCTTTTTCACTCATAAATATAAAATTCATATAAATGCTGTGCCTACAAATATAAATAGCAACAGACACATCATACCATTTGCTCAACTAAATTGAAGTTGAGAAATGAATACTGCATTGCGAATTAGAGCCAAATGAAGTAAAGAGTGTCAAATCCTTTCCATTTAAGACACATACAAAAAATTATATGAATGTCTAATATAAGATTCTTCATTAATAATGTATTATTAACAATAAAATGCCGACGTTAAAGCCCGTGGCGACTTTACATTTCATACTTACAAACATGGTTTAATGGCCATAGCTCGATTTACCGACTAACTTATTTAAAGGGTTCGTTCACATTTAGTCGCAGAATAGTAAATATTTTTTTTTACACATCACAAATTAGATCCTACTTTACTGTAATCTCACGTCTTGGTAAGTTATGGCATCACATCGATACGCTAAATCGCTTGATGGCGCCTCTTACTGATAGGATGGTAACAAACCACGGCTGAACTCTCCCACCAGACCAGACCTAAGCCAAATTATAAATCATAAATAGAAATTAGAGAATTCCAAATTGGCCTGTGTCGGAAAGCGAACTCGAGCCTACCGCTGAAATCCGAGTACGCTGACTGCGCCGGGAGCTCGCCAAAATATTTCACTTTGTTAATTTTTTGGTATTTTGTGCTTCAAGTGGAAGTATTTTTTGAAAATTTTAAAAATTTAGCCCATTATCTTCTAGAGAATACCCGCGGTTCTTTATTTTACCCCCTTAGGGTTTGAATTAACAACAATCCAGGTTAGGTTAGTGAGGTTATCAATAAAGGTTACTTTGAGTAAAATAAGTTGTCTTCAGCAAATGCAGTACTGTTCAAGTTTTACTTCAATTGTACTTCAATATTTGTTACGTTTATTTTTCACCATTCATTATTTCTTTGAGTAATAAAATGCGAACTTTTGTGTAGTGTCCCCGACCGGTCAGAGCCATACTTGGGTATCTTCGCATTCCGTGGAATACGGCCGTATATGGTCGAGATGAGTCCAATGACTATGCATGAGGTCAGATTGGTCTTTCTTCAGATCTTCGTTTGAACTAGATAGATAATTCGCTTATGTAATGCTGCTTCAAGTGTTTTGTGTTACAAATACTTGGTAAATACAAATACTTGGTAAACTTTACACAGGCATCGCTGAACGCAATTCGGGTTCAATATAATAACGCCTTCAGAATGTTGTTGGGCTTGCCGCGCTATTGCAGTGCGTCAGAGATGTTTGCGTCCTCTAAAACAGACGATTTTCATGCTATAAGGAGGAAGCGTATAGCATCTCTGATGCGAAGAGTGTGGGCGAGTGGCAACAGCATTCTGAGGGCGTTAGGAGAAAGACATGACTCTCCAGTATATAAAACGTACTTGAAATTGCATGTGAACTGATATTTGGTGATAATTATTAGTATAATTTAATAATTTAAGTTGTATAATTTTGACATGTTGATATTATTTTAGCTATAAGTAATAATGTAATTTCTCTGGGGGCCATAGTTGCCACGAATAAATGAAATAAATTATTAATTAATTATTATTGCCTTGTTGAAGCGGAATTGTTAATCCAATAGTTTAGAGCTCTGTCTCTTCGCGACCTGAGGGTGGCGGGCGTTAGGGGCCATCCGTCGCGAAACATAGACGGGCCAGGATTTGAGGTGGGGCCAGAAGGTACCTCTGAGATGATTTCGGTAGCAGCCAGATTGTCGACGATGATGTGACTCGCTGCTGCGGTGACTGGTCGAGACCTGGTGGGAGCGCGGTGAATACGACAGTGAATCCCGTACTTCCGTCAGCGGGCCCGTCGAGGAAACAGACAATTTAAGTGGGTGCAAACCCCGTATATTAATGGTAAAATTGACTGCCCTCAATTGTTAAATAACTTTAGTATTAGAGTTCCTTTTAATTTACCCCGCAAACCTTTATATTTATGGCCACTCTGTCCACCGCTGCGAAGGTCTTTGGTGCCAATTCACCTGTTCCAAGATTATGTAAAACCCTTAACCATAACAGCGCTGTTAGATATCTACTATCTACTCAGATAAGTTTCGAAAAAATATATTAACATCCTGGATAATTTGAGACCCATATTAGAAATTAATGTTACAAATTACTTAGTATATTTGCTTGTGCCCATTTATTTTTTGTTAGGCCATTTATTGTTTGTAAGGTTGTTTTTTTTAAGTAATTATTAATTGTAATTTATACATGTGTATTTGTATACATTTTGTATGACACATTTTATACATTTTGTACAATGTAAATTAGACTGTAGTAACCTAAATAAATAAAATAAACTAAAAAAATATAATCCTTCCGTTTCCCCTGACGGAGGGGTATGCGTTAGGCATTTTCTGTCAATAAAAAAAAGGACTGAAAGGAAAAAAAGGAATCGTAAATGCCATATGACTAGAGGTTGCAGGTCCATTTAGGTTTAGGCTTCAGCCGTGGCTGGTTACCACCGTAGAGTCCTGCAAAGAGACACTGCCAAGTAATTTAGCGTTCCGGCACGACGCTGTGTATAAACCGTTAGAGATTACCTAATGTTCCTTCCAAGTTAGTACTACAACATCTTCGGCTGCATCATCACCTAAGGTGTTAAAAAAGAAGTCCGAATCGATGCAAAACGCAATTTTGAGATGTTAAATATAATTTGCCTCGCACTGAAGTAAAACATCATGAGCAAATCTGCATGCTTGACAATTCGTCTCAATGTTTTTAAGACTACGTAAGGCCCCATTTGGAGGGTATGGTCACAAAACCATTCTTACTTGATACATATATACTTGTAACATTTGCATACCTGTATGTGGATAGAAACATTCGGTTTCCAATTTTGTACTCTTCCATCTCTTTTAACCATGTTTTTAAGCAAATAAAGAATTACTTTACTTTACATTACTATTCTGAAAGTTTACGAGGCTCGCATTTATCATTTTAAGATGTCCCTGCATTTGGCCTAACCTTAGATTTTTCTTTTATTATTGATAGTCTTGCGCTTGACTACAATCATTCCTGATGGATATCAATGTAAGGTCTAAATTGGAGCGCGCTTGCCTAGAAAATGCCTATTCACAATTCTCTTGAAAGCACCCAGATTATACTTGACCGGGAACACGGAAGCTGGAAGAGTGTGGAATAGAATCGAGTTCGCTGGATACCAATCGCAAGAGGAATGCCACTTCTGCGACATCTTGTGGTTCTGTAGTAGAAAGATCGGGGGCTATACCACCATCTCTTAAAGCGGTAATGTTCTGATATTTTCAACTATTTGTGTATGAAAATATTAAAATAGTACTGCAGCATTACTGAGATGGTACGGCCTCTGATATCTCGATTTTGATTACCTGAAAGGATATGAGTCAAAAAGTGTCTCCTCCTTTTTGCTATTCGGGTAAAGCGAATAACTCTACCCGACTTGAGACCTCGAATTGAAATGCAAATTATTGTTTGAAGAAATAGCATTTCCTTGTAAGGTTCGTGAGATGTGCGTATACATAATTACAGTAATTTTGTTGCAAATGAACAGTTGCAGAATTCATCTTAATGTAGATCATAATGGTACTTACTTCACCTTCTCTACGACCCAAAGAGTAACTTACGGCCTTCGACACTTACCACAGACTTGCGTTGCTTCTTCGGCTTTACTGTTTAATTCCCCACAAGTTGGTATGCGACTGCGATTTCACTTGATGGTAAGTGACGATACAGCCGAAGAGGTTGTTGTACTAACTTGGAAGGGTTGAATTACGTTAGGTTCCACACTTTGCCACACAGGAACGCATCGCTTGGCCCTTATGTGATTGCCGGTAGTTGGTATCTAGCCTCTACCGAAGCCTACCAGACAAAACACAATAGTTTTATTATTTTATTTTTTTATTATTACAAAATATCCTTACTAAAGTCTCAGTTTGCACCAAATCGTTTAGCAAGTCAGAGACCGAATATAACAAGTAGTAAATACATAATTACAATTACAATTTATAGGTTTTTAAAGAAGAAATATACTTATTTAAGCTTATATTAAACAAATCTAGACTCTGGTGCTGAGAAATTAATTCATTAAAAATGGAAAGTGCTCGAAATGAATAATGAATTTTGGGATAATGTTATAAAATAATGTTGATACAGCTATTTTGAGCGTCCCACAGGAAATTTTCCTATCGGTTGCGCCTTGTGTTTTCTTGATGTGATTTTCATAATGATGCAGTAGTTAATTAACACCAGTATAATAATTGTGATGGGGAACTAAGTTGTGCTACTCTTTATTGATGATTTAAGGCTTTCCTCGTGATTTGAAGACATAATTTAATGATATCTACGGGTATATACCACGGTTTATGATGATTTATTTATAGCAATGATCCATAAATCGTGGAATATACCCGCAGATATCATTAAATTACTCTTTATTCACAGACTTCGCACGCGTGGCATAAGAGGCGAAGCGGCTTGGAGTGACACTGAGAATTTATATGCTGCGGACAGCGACGGCGCGGCGAGTCCGTCATTTGTTTCGTCCTGCCCCAGAATGGGGAGAGTGAGCCCATAGGGACAAGGAGCGAGAGCAAACAACTTGTAGGGAGTCAAGAAGGCGCCCCGGGAACAAGCCAAGAGCAAGTACCGAACGGGCGCCCTCCTGCGTTTCGGCCCCCATAACCAAGAGGTTGATTGGGCCATGGGTGGTGGAGGGTTGTCCCTATTCACAGACTTCAAAAAAAGGAGGAGGTTCTCAATTCATGGGAATCTTTTTTTTTTGCTATGTAAGTCAATAATTCAAACATATTGTACGAGCAGCCCGCGCCTTTGTCTTCGTTTTTGTCACCAAGTTAGTAAATATTATAAAGTTATATTTTAGTCACCCCTCCAGTGTGACATATCCCTGTTCAATCCAGGTATTATTGACATGGTGCCAAAGACACTCATTATCAGACTTTCATACAATGGTTCAATGCCTACAAAACCTCCCAATGTCATGAGTTATAATGGATTGGCTCTAACAATATTACTAGGAAAAAGGTTTAATGAAAAAATTAATATTTGCTTTAAATAAAAATATTTATTCATTTATACGTAACACCATATATTTACAGTCATCATAATTACTATAACTAGGTATTGCTTCGCATATATTTTTTTTCATACATTTTTCATCTTACGTCCTAGTACTGTCCATTTACATAGCCGAGTAAAAACTATAACTTACGTACTAACAAGTGTTTAACAAGAAGAGAACTTTAGAGAGAAAAGCTGTTCGCACACTTTGCATGTGCCGAAACCGACGACAAACGACGAACCCATTAAAAAGGCCGAATAACATGCTTACATTTTTCGAATTTTTGAATTCCTGGTATACAATTCTTTAGACCTTCTCCCACGGGAAGACAGTTAAAATAGATGTTGATGACAACGCCCCTGATGGTAGTTCTAAACATAAAAACATCTATAATCTTCAAGCCATCAGAAAAGAATACCCGGCTGAATTTGTTGTGGGTTTCTTCACAGTGGCTCAGAACCCTCTCAAAAATTTAGTCATAAGCCAAGAAATTGTTACCATCATTATATTATAAGTATCAAAAAATGAAATGACACCTCATTTTTTTATAATTATAATATAAATTTAGGCCTATGTGAAATAAAGTATACTTGACTTATTTGGAAGTGTCTCTTCAGACAATAAATATAACGTTCCGTTCGGCATTTTCGGCGCTTACGACGCTACCAAATATGCGATCAGCTGTGTGTTAATGAGATCATTAATGAAGATGACAAGAAAGAGGGACATGTAAACAGACTAATGAGTATTCAAGTCAGCGTACGGCAGTGTCGAGCCAAGTTCTTTGACCGCCTAGCATTTATACAAAGCATCACATAATCGTTTCACAGCATAAGTCGTTTTCGCTACAAATATATTAACAAAGTACAAATCGATCGATATTAGCGGCACTTTTTTGTATTTTCATCCACAGTGGTGATATTTTGATGTGAATCAAAACACAAAACTAGCTTACTAGGTTAGAGTTTGAAATAAGAGCTGAGTGAAGATAAATCTCGCTTGAAAATTCGATAAATCAGAAATTGTAAAAAGTAGTCTTCGTATTAAAAATTAATAAATATAGATCTTATAGAAGACATGAAAATATAAGAAGTTAAAGTCCAGTTTCTATAGTTGAAATCGACACCAAAGTTCGGTGGTCTAAATCACCTCTTTGGATGCGCCCAAAAAAAGGCAGCTAATACCTTACAGCGATTTATCTTAGTACCGGTACCCAGTTTGAGAGTTGAAGTTTCCGTTCCCAGACCCACGGGGCCCAGCATTGGGGGTCAGGTATTGTCTGGACGGCGCGCCACCGAAGCCTGCACCGGTTGAACCACCGAACGCTGAGCCACCGGCGCCGGTCGAGCCACCGAATCCGCGGGAAGGAGCGCCGTATTGTCCAGCGCCAGCGCCCGAGTAACCGCCAGCGCCAGTGCCAGCGCCGGAGTATCCGCCAGCGCCAGTGCCAGCGCCGGAGTATCCGCCAGCGCCAGTGCCAGCACCGGAGTATCCGCCAGCGCCAGTGCCAGCACCGGAGTATCCGCCAGAACCAGCGCCGGAATATCCGCCAGCGCCGCCAGCGTTGGCACCCTCACCGCGGTAAGAGCCTGGAAAGACGGAGATAACAATTGGTTTACGGTAACTGTCACTACTAAAACATTGATAGCATCGCTATGCCATAGTAATTTTTCGCCTCTGATTTCGTATTATAAAAAACGTGGTGAATATTGTGAACTTCTTGTATTTTTCTAACACAACGCTTTCGGACAAAAAAACGAATAAGATATTTTAACACTGAAATATTTTGAAAAAAATTCTTGAAGTATTGTTTGTATTAGAAATGTGTAAAGTCAATAGGCAGCTATATCTCGTGTTTAGATCGCTAGATCTAGATCACTAAACCATACCAACATAGTACCTACTGCAACATCATTTCTTTAAGAGGTGGTGGTACGACCCCAGATCCCTATTAAGATTGGCTACTATTATTGAAATTGGTTTAAGAAACATCATAATCCAGTTGGTAAATATTACGCTAATATAGCAGTAGCATCTTCTACGACCTTTAGCGGCAGTAATCGCAGACGCTACGAGCGGGGGCGGTACGATGCACGGTGGTACGGTAATCGTGCACTATTTTCAATTACGACACGAACACTTGCACGCATTTTATAGCGTCTCGATTGCTGAGTCTACCCACCAATAATGATATTAGGCAACTAAACTTGCGAGGAACAGAAGGATATGTAAATTTTACATGAAATAATTCAAGTAATAGCAATACTGCTTATAAGCACCACCCAACACACCCGCGCCGTAAGATTTACCTTTACAAAAATCTGATTTACGAATAGCAGACCTCGTATCTTAATTTTTTTTATTGTCGGGAGGGAATTCTTGATAAATGTTTATTTTCTTTATCTACGCTCATTGCTTAAAGTTCGAGTTATAAAATCGAAATGTGTCAAATAATTACCTACTTTATTCACAGACTTCTATAATTATTAAAAAGTTATTCATAATAACATCGCTCTACTATGGAAATATTTAAAGAAAGTTGTATAATATCCATAACGATACACGGCTCTGGACTCCTGTATTTGTATCTGGGGTTTTGAAGGAATTGATTACAGTAACGCTATCGGCAATACAACGGTTAACGGTTACTCTTATTATCTGGGGTAGGTAATATTTTTTATGTAATATTTTTTTAAGTGAATCCACAGACAACATATAGTTGGTAGTCATTGCCGAAAGTATAGATGGGCCATGATTGACCATAAACAACAACACAATGTCTAACGTTCCGCGTAACGTTCCACCTGGGCCTGTGATTAATATTATGATTACGATTACGATTACGACTACGATTACGATTACGATTACGATAACGATTACGATAACGATTACGATTATGACGTTATCTCGTAAATCTATCGTCCGTAAACCGACTTTACAGACAACTAATTTTTTTTGTTACTTAGTCAAAACTTTGCGCTGAAAAATGTCTAGTAGTGAAACCTACTAAAGAAAATTTCACTCCACCTGACATCTTAGTAGTTGCAATGATTTACGACAAAAGTTAGCAAGATTTTATGATTTGGATTTATGATAATAATATGAGCGTAGATAAAGTAGTGTATGAAACTCTACATAATTAGGTATTAAAACACTCGTGTGATACTATTAAAAAACTCGCCTGCGGCTCGTTTTTTAAACTCACACTCGTATTTTAATACCCCCCATTATGTAACCGTTACATAAACTACTATTTTCAGGTAATGTTACATTATATTATAGGTATTCTTCCTACGAGAAAAAGTTAAGTTCACACTTAGAGTAGCGGGAAGAAATCTATTCTTTTTAGGGGTAAGCTCTCCCTACGCTTGTTTTTTTTTTGTAATATTACATTATAATTATAGGTTTTCTTTCTACAACACTTAGAATAGCTGGAAGAAATCTCTTCTTTTTAGTGATAAGATATTTTGCTTGTTTTGTTTTTTGGGCCTCTAAGCTGAGATCGTGCTGCATATTGACTCAGAAACTGCGGAACTAGGCTTGAGAAAATAATAATAAAATAATATATACTGAACCGAGCTGTCGAAAACTCCATATAAATAACGGTCATGATGTTCCTACTTAAAATAAAAGCTTCATACGCCATTTTAGTGGCCGCAACGCAACCGTCTCTTCCGAAAGCTGCCAAGGCCACGATCGGAAACGAATCTAAGCCACGCGTAGGAACGGGTGACCTTTTAAGGTTTTGCGCCTTTTACGTTTATTGCCCTTCCGAGGATCGCACAGATCGTCTGATAAAAGTAATTCGATTCAAAACAGGATTTAATTCGAACATTTTCAACTCGGATATATAGACTTCAGGTCAAAATTCAATATCCTAAGTCCGTTTCAACTTCAGGTCAAAATTAAATTCCTTAAGTCCTTTTCAACTTTAGGTCAAAATTTAATATCATAAGCAATATCATTGATCATAAGTCAGTTTCAACTTCGGATCCAAATTCAATTTCTTAAGTCCGTTTCAAGATGGACGTCCACTGCTGGACACATCCTGTGAGCGTGTTCAACCTACACAGCTTACACTCCTTTGAGCCGGTGGAAACCCTTTAATTGTAATCAGTCCACCTGATTGGGTTTCAGCACCTTACGTCTACGGCTTCTCTATAAACGTTGATCTATAAATCTACGTTTAAACGTTCAATTTTTTTATTAAAAAAAATCAAATACTAACACTATAAGTATTTGTCTGTCAGTCAAGTGAAGGGAGGCATCGCAATACCAAATACAAATATAAGGTCTAGGAACAATACACAACAACAACAAGGAACAATTATACAAAAAATAAATATAAGGTCTAGGAATTCAACACTGGCAAGCCTATAATTTTAGGGTTTCATAAAGGTATGACATCGGATTTACTTTAACTTTGTATCTCTTTAATGCGTATTGCATTGCATACACGGGAGGAGTGTGAGATTAATATGCATAAAGCTTTGCGGAGAAGAAGTGCAGAGAGCTAAAATTAATGCAGTCTATTTTGTACCGTTGGTGCAACCATGGGTTATTATAAAAATAATAATATTTTTTTTAGAAGTAGAAGAATGTAGAAGTACCAAGTAATCCACCGGGTACCGAAATCATAGCCTGTGTATACTTCGTGAAACAGTAATTCCAATTTATCATTATAAAATCTTAATTATACATTTACGGAAGGCTTTGGCGTCTAAGAAGAAGTTACATAAAAGGTCTTGACCCACTCAGGAAAATGGTTTAGAATTTCTCGCAATGTTTTAATTAAAATCGGAGAGGTATCTACTATCTAGGTACGTTTAAGATGATTACAAGAACTTGAACTCGTTTTAGGAAGTTAATTAAGTTACAAATCATTTGAAAAGGCAATAGGGAATACTATTTATTATTAATTAACCGAGTTTTGCAAAAAGTAAAGTTTTAAAAGTGAGTTTAGGGTCAAGACCAAAGTTTAGAACTTTGACAATATTTTTGACATTCTAGAAATAACAAGAGTGTCAAAATAATGCTTGATTACCGGATCAGATTAAGAATTGCATTATCAAGAAATCTTCATTATCGGAATGAGTAAGTTTAATGGAGTTTAGTCCTCCTGTAACTCTGAGAATAATAAACAGATATTGAACATGCTATGGATTTTCTATCTAGAATAACTCGACAGTAAGGGGCTCGGTAATACGTGATCCAAAGCAGATATTTTACTTATAGATCATTTTCTAAAATCGCTATCGCTTCGAAAACAGATATTTACTATTGGTACTAGTACTAGTACAGTAGTAGTGTAGTGTCACTCGATATCGATTACTAACGCGATCGAATTATATCGAAAGGATATGTAAGGATAGGTAGGATACGAAAGGATACGAAAGGATATATCTATTGCAGTTTTCAGAGCGACAGCTATTATGGAAAATCAATAAGGCTAACACAGCTAAGCATGCTGTTATGGTAACCAATTGACCTGTGAACAAGATTATCTTCATTGAGCCTACACTAAATGTTCTAGGTAATAAACTAAAGTACCAGGCCATCAGGAGTGTCTAGAAAATAGCCTTTTGCGAAACGATGAGTCTCATTTCGCAACTTTGCATTTACGAGTAGGTATATGCCTCTGTGGAGTATGAGGTATCTTTAAATGGAAAAATGGATTCCTAACGACTTCACACCGTGATGTACCTAACCATATCAAATTACCGTCTTGTACAGTATTATTATGCTTGGTATTATAATGTTACCAAGAGGATATTAGAAGACAAAATCGACCAAAAATTAAATATAATATTTACATAAAGGTTTTTTGATAATTTAAACACCGAATTACGATGCTGGCTTGAGCACAATTTAGGATTTTTGATAAATTCCATTTCTTAAAAGATTCAGTAAGTATATGAAAATTGGTAATTTTTTTTTTAATTTTTTTAAATTATATTTATGAAAATTTGGCTTCCATTAAAAATTAGGAGTTTCAGGATTGTTGAAAGTTTTATTTATAAAACGATAAAATTCAAGTGTAACTGGAATGGAAACCCCACTTACTGTACAATTAAATGAACTAGGAGTGTCAATTGCATTGTAACTTGTCTGTACCACTGTAGAGTAACTTGTCTGTACCAGTAACCGGGCTGGAAGAATACTTCTATCGAATAGTTACAGGACTGGAAGATTGGAGTCCACGGTATGTTGGATAAAACTGGACCACAGATATTTTGTTATCAGTATTGAGTATACATTGAAGAGACAATGGAGATTGCATCCAAAATGAGTTGAGGCCATGGTTTACAGTTACACCAATTACATAAAACAGAAAATTTGTATTGACTAACGAGTTGACAAGCAGGTGTGAACCAGGTTTTAGGATGCACGCCTACCTGACTGTTATTGTTTTATCTTTAATCAACAACAGTGGCTTTTCTGAATAGTAATTCTATCACGGTGTTAGCACTTACATAAACTCACTTGTGAATTTCGTTGTTGAAAAGGTATCTACCAATTCACAAGTGAGTTTATCCTATACCTTTAAACGATCAATTCTTGTGTATATAATATATTTCTATATAATCTGAATCTCGGAAACGGCTCGAACGATTTTCATGAAATTTAGTATACAAGGGGTTTTGGGGGCGATAAATTGATCTATCTAGGATTCATTTTTAGAAAATGTCGTATTTACCAAAAATATATTATATGTAAATCTATAGCTGACATCTATTGGCGATAAAGTAAAACTATTACAGTAAACTTCTGCTGCCATCTATTGGTAAGTAGCTGTAATACTACCGAGCAAAGCTCGGTCACCCAGGTCCTGTCAGTTTAATTGTGCTACTTGTAATTGATAGGAATTTTAATATTATGGTTAATAATCGATAAACTAACTTAACTGTTTTATGAAATCAGATACTTATACATGATCAAATAATTTAAGTACTATTTTCTTAATTTCTAATTAAGTAAATAAAGAAAAAAAGTGCAGTAACAATTTAATGAATAAAACGATCATTCAATAATTTTATCCGCCCGCCCTAAACGTGATTCTGAAAAACGAAGGGCAGATTGTGCCTGTCCTCATATTCTGTCCAACAATAATAATGTCTTATTAAAAGAAATAAGGAATTTTATTGTTTCGTATGTAGGTACACTTACTAAAAAGTTGACTCAACTCGTTATTTCAGACTTTAGTATTTTTGCAGTGTTACATAAAAAAATAATGATTTCTGATACCAATAAAGCGTTATAGAAACATAGCCTATGTGTATATTGCACCATTCTGAATATCAGCCAAATCAGTTAATAAAGGAATAACATATAAAGAAACTACCTACCTATACGTATACACACACAAACTTTTACAAAAATAATTTAAAAACTTCCTACGGATATCATCTGGGAAGGTACCCCGCAGTATTCTACCGTGAAAACTTGCCAACAGTGTATACACACATAAACTTTTATAAAAAAACATGATGTAAGTATTCAAATTCACTATCGTGTGAATTCCCGAACATTTATCATTCCTAAGTTGTTATAAATGGCACCTTTGCTCAATAATAAACGATTATTTACTTGAACAAAGAGATCTCATTATTTCGACACGTCCGTTTAGCCCGACACTCGATCGAGATCGCGTGACGCAGTGGTTTCCCATAAGTGGGAAATGTGTGGGAACGTCTAACAATGACATGAGACAGCACAGGTTATCTTGCATGTTGGTTAAATCTTTCATTTAGAACTATTCTCACACTTACGAAGTTTTGTCAAAGCAATTTGTTACATGAAATTTCGTTAACTTTAATGAAACGGTAGTTTCTTAATGCTATCGGGAACATTGTCAAGTGTGTGTGTGTTTAAGTGATAGTAATATTTTGTTATCATAGACCATGATTTTTGTATCAAACCTCATCATAACAAAAAAAAACGTCAATATCGTGTCCAAAAAGTTGGTTCACGCGTCAGGTGACCAAAGAGCTGGCGCTTACTTCGCCCAACGGCTAAGCCTAGCTATAGCCCAGCGAGGCAATAGCGCCGGTGTTTTGGGCACCATGCCAAATATGAAATATCAGAGAGTGTACCTATGTTTCTTACTTCTACTGTCTACACGCCACAAAACTAAACCAATTTTTTATACACTACAAGTTAGTAGGACTACGATCTCACCGGATGGTAAGTGATGATGCAGCCGAAGATGTTGTCGTACTAACTCGGAAGGAGTAAGTAACCCAACGGAACGCTAAATCGCAAGACCGTGTATTTTTGCTGGTAGGTTAGTAACTAGCCACGACCGAAGCTTCCCACCGGACCAAACCAGAGTCATTATAAAATTCTATAACGAACCGTGGCGGGAATCGAACCCGCAACCTCTCGACTGGAATCCGAGCGCGCGCCACTGCGTCAGGAAGATCGACAGATTTGCCTGTTAGAAGATTCTCGTAGACTAAATTTTTTTACAATAAAATATAAGAAAAATAGCAATATATAGGCACTGGGAAACGTCGACAAGCGAATGAGGTCACAGATTGCTGGAATACTGCCGTCGTGACCATACTTGCAAAGGCGAGGCGTGGCGAACGATTTCGATAATACCTATTATACCGAACAGAAACCCTTTAAAAAGGTTACATCCTTGATGAGAAGGTACTAAGGAATGCATTTGAACCATTTGAAACTTCATTGTTTCCATAAGGTTGCCTTGGTAGAGATCGCTAAGCGATAACTCTTCCTTGACCCACCTTCTTTCTTGTCTCTGTGTTTTGTTCATTTCATTAATTTCAGTTTTCATGTACAATATTTGGTTCTTTCTATTATTATAGGTACATGAGACCCTGATAGGGCGTTGCTGTTTTTAATAATTGGTCGGGGGACCGATTTTGTTGTCTTTCATATAGTTATCAATTGCGTAGTAACTTTTTTTTTATGGTAGTCCTTTAACGATTTTAAAAATATCATTCATTTCATCATTTTCGTTCCTGATATAGTTAGGGAGGTTGTTGTATATTTTTATCGACATTACATAAGGATTCTTACTATGAAGAGTTAATTTCGACTGTGGCAATTGCAGTTTGTTTTTTGAGTTTTCGGGGTATCTATACGCGGTTTGTCCAAATACTTTCCCTTTTACTTCTTTTTTGTTTATTTCCTATGCTACTGAACTAAGTGGAAGGTTCCTAATATATTTCAATAATTCTGCTAAGATTGTCAAAATATTGTGTCATCCAAATTATCAGTAAAATTCAGGATGCAAAAGATATTTGTGGATGAAAAAGCGTTTCTTAAAATTCTTTCATAACATTTATTACAGCTAAACTAGAGTAAATCGTGTGAGTTAACCCGAAACAAATAAGGTATAAAAAAATCACGAACAATTTCTAGTATAATAATGATTATGAGTAACTCATAAAACTAATATGAAACTACAAAATGATTCTCGTAATATTAATATACCCGTATCATGGCTATTAACCAGATTGTAATAAGACTAATACGTTTCTAATGATTTCTTAACAAAATACTTTGATGTACGATTTATGCGTTTCGTAAACGTAACAATAATAAAATTCAACTACTTAACTTTTTTGTAATTTACTCGTCAAGTCATTTGATGGGTCAATATGTTACGAAAAAAACTGGTAGTTTTTTACTCGGCTATTTTTCTGATGGAACAAAAAACGCATCCGTCAATCATGTATGTAAAACCTCCAAAATAAATTCCAAGTTTTCTTCTGCTAGTTTTTCAAGTTCATACATAAAAAATTTAAAATTGACAATTTAGTCTAAAAATTTAGAATTTAGTCTAGCCTATCATTTAGCCTGGAAAGGCCTAGCAAGAAATTTTCCAGAGTTACGTTTGAATTTTGCCGTTATTTTTTTTCGTTTCCCTGAAATCTAAATTAATGCCAATGTTTTTCAATATGCCAATTTATTCTGGAATAGGAATTGCACATAATCGCCTTGCCTATTGAATTCACTATAAAAATAACTTCTGTTCCCATCTTTCTGGGTCCAGATTTGGGCTAGATGGTGATGAGATGACAGTCTTGCTTGTCTCATCATTTGTTTATGAATTGATTAATAAACAGTTGGACCTATCTAAACTATCAGAGCATACATCACAACTAATGAGTATGAATTTGCAAACCGTGTATATAGAGCCTACTTAACCGCTAAGTGTTGCCCGCATAGATCGGGGCAATTTCGCCTGGGTACGGCACATAACCACATCATGACCTTGCTGCGGGCTAAATTAGGTACCGTTCGTCCGTTTGATGTAAAGTGACCATCAAATTTCAATAACTAGAGACTTTTTACGCACTTTTCACTTTCAGCCGGATGTTATAAACATTTGAGACAATAAGAGCTTTCGAGATTAGTCAACTCGCCTGTATATAATAGCACCTGTACTAAAACATATTGAACATAATTATGATGATATCACTTACTTATGATGATATCACTTCTACAATATGATCCCGAAGTCTGCTTTGGACTTACCTTTACACAGGTTTAAAGTCACTGTCAAAAAACATCTAATAAGTCGGGGTTACTATACTATTGAAGAATTCTTTAATGACAAGAATTGTTGGAATGATAGGGATATATTTCCATCTCTTCACGAGATATCTTAAAAATTATGTATTAATTATTGATATTATTTAAGAAATTGTATATAATGACATTTTTTTTTGAAAAGAGCAAGTGCCGAGTTTCTTGCCAGTTCTTCTCGGTGCAAACCTGCTTTCCGAACCTGGCGGTAGAGTTTTGACTTTTCATAAGAGCTTATTAATTGGGCCTATGTGAAAATAAAGATTTTTCATTTCATTTCATTTCATTACTGTAATGTACAAGGTAGGTAGGTATGATGTTGCAATCCAAAGGGAGGCTCTACATTTGCTGCCTTAGCCAAGTGACAAATAGCGTTACATCGCGACGTAATAAAACAAAAATCAAAAAATGTTTGCAAACTATCGCTATTTTGACACTTGGTGACGTTCAGCTAAGCGTCACTGGAGGTCAAATCGCATACATTTGAATTTCGTTCAATTTCTGTACGTCGCGACATAACGCTATTTTTCGCTTGGCTCAGAGGGCGGACATGGGTATGAGTAGAACTTAACATCAGCGGGGCTAGACAAAGTAACAGTCGTTTAGCGTTCACGACAGTAGACAAAAATGTATGGACAAACCACGTGACGAATGAAAACAAATGAAAGCAGAATCTACTTTATGCTTGTTGTTAACTGTCGACTGTCAATTGTCATGCGAAGTACGCTAAAGTTATCTACAACGTCTGCGAGAACGCCAGGGAGCGTTGAAATTGTCGTAGTCGATTTTCAAAAAAAGCGTGTTTTCCTCTATACGGTCACGTGGTTTTTTTACAGTCACTTGTTTTGTCCATACATTTTTACTGTTACTGTTTGACTGTTACTTTGTCTAGCCCCGCTGGTGCACGTCTTGCTTGAACAAAAGGTCCCACGTATCAGTGAAGTTATGGCCACCCCAGACGTTAATGAGCTGCAAGTTGCCAGTTGCATCAGTCAGCATATAAACCGACGCGGGGCAGGGGTCATTGGTTTAATTGTTTTAGATGTTTGCAACTTTTATTAGGTACTCGTATCTAATATCTTCCTACATCTCAGTATAATAACCGTTCAGTTAGCTTGAATGATGTAAAATCATCTAAATTCTAACTTTTTTTCGACTTTCAGTGTGTTGTGGATTGACTAAATTATTTCGAAAGTGTTCATAATTAACGGAATAGAATAAGTCCTTTTCGATTGATCGATTCGATTTGCACATAAATCTAAGTGACCTTTTTTGGTGTTTTTTTTTCAATACGACATTTTCAAAAAATGAATCCTAGCTAGATCGGTTTATTGCCCCCGAAACCCCCTGTATACTAAATTTTATGAAAATCGTTGGAACTGTTTCCGAGATTTCGATTATATATGTAAAAATTGCTAGATTAAAGATTAAAGATAATAAATGGAGGACTAGACAGACCAATGATCATATTATAGACAATCAAGACAGTTTTTTTAATCTAACATTACCATGGAAAAAGAAGGAATATGTTAACTTATGAAATGACTTACCATCATCAATGATGCCAGCAGCCTCATCACGGGCATTCTGCTCCAGCGCCTTCAGGATCTCCTCAGGGATGGGGGGAGGGGTGGGCAGATGGGCACCACGCGGCTGGTATCCGTTCTCATCAGCAGTATAGGTGATGCTGTAGTACTGGCCATCGTCACCCTTGTACGAGAAGCTTCCTTGGGATTGCACTCCATTTGTGGCAACTCCTGACGCATCGGCACGGATGCCATTGGAAGTTTCGAAGTCGTATGCAAAGCCTTCGGCGGTTACTTCGTTGTTGTATCTCAGGATTTGAGCGTTCACGTCAGCCGGGTTGCTTCTGTAGTTGCCGGCGCCTGCTCCCGCGCCGGCTCCGAATCCAGCACCGCCTCCGAATCCGGCGCCGCTTCCGGATCCAAATCCAGCGCCGCCGGCTCCGATTCCGGAACCACCAGCTCCGAAACCGGTGCTTCCGGCTCCAAATCCGGCGCTTCCAGCACCTCCTCTGCCGAAGTTGGGGGCGGTGAAGCCTCCCACTCCAGCTCCGCCGCTGTAGCCTGCACCAGAACCTCCCCTAGGAGGCAGGTAGGCATTATCCAGGCGGGCTGCTGAGCACACTCCGAGAACAGCGGCGACTACAAACTGTAAAAGAAAATAAAAATCAGTTTATTCTTTGAGCACTACCATGCCACACGTTAGATCGATAGACACCTAGAAATAATTAGACTCATTTGCAGCACTTTTCCTTCAAAAATTTAGTCGGTATTGATACGATTTTCAAGGGAAAGAAATTGGATTTGTTCAATATCATACCGCTGAAGATTTTGGTCTCACAAATAATAACCATTTGAAAGCTAACGAAGAATTGCGCAGATATGGTCTCCAAAAATTGTTCACTAATTATTATTAGGTCTATCCAAAAAAATAGTCACAAGAAAGTTGTCATGTGAAAAATATCCTAATCTATTTGAAGAAAAAAGTATTCATTTAAATGAAAATAAATGCATTAGAAACACAAGTACCTACTAAAGACCCAAATTAGGATTTGAATCCATGTTTGTACTATACATCACATTACACTTGTTATTTAGAATATTCGTCATGTTTGTCCTATTTCACTTTGTATTATTATTTCAAGCCCAAAATAATTAATAGAAATTCATTTTCCATGCAAAGGTCGAGGGTAGACTCAAAGGTCAGAGTGTGAATTTAGTGATTCCTCAACACAATGAGAGCTGTTCTGTGCTTTCGCAAAACTGCTCGGGGGTAAAAACATCCATTACGTTACTCCTAATCTATACTACCTACAACGTATTACAAAATTGCTTAAGCAAAGCACTTGTATGTTGGTCCGTGTATAAAATTCGAGCAACTGAAGAGATATAATCGAATTATTTAAGTTCCAAATCAGTTTTAACAACTCAAATGTGCACCTTGCATTGAATAGGCTCCGATAAAAACAAGAGAAGAAATTCGTTTGCTGGCCTTGTGGTGCAAAATTCTATGAAAATAGTTCAAGCTGTAATTTAGTTTGGACAAACGTATCACCAAAAACTCCGGAATTCATTATGACAAATTTTATGAAGCTTTACCAAGGTAAATTATGTAAAGGAATTTAATATAAAGTTAACCAAATTAAGATCAAGTATAATCAAAATGGGATCAGTATAACGCGGTAGTTTGGTTATAGTTTTATGAAACAAAATCGCGGGCATGAACAAACACTAAAATATTATATTATTACAAATAAAATTTACTGCTATTTAGTAACACAAACGTTACGTATATTTCTGCGCGTGCAAATTGGCATTTATCGATCCATAGAATAGGTCTTTCCTTCTCCTTTTTTATAGTAATCTTTTACAAGTGCTTTTGAAATGTGATTGGATTGAAATATCTGCGGGATTAGTGGATATTGCAAACTTATACATGTTATAATATTGTATAACTATAAACTTGGCAAATTATTTTCAAACGTGGGTTTCGTGTGTCACTAGCTGAATCGCTTTTGTTTTGTGGGAAATTAGTGAAATATTTTCTTATTCCTTGTCTCCATTATAGAAGGAAGCTGTGTTCAAAACTTCAACTTCCTATGGCGGAAGATTTAGACTGGAAGAGGATTAGTCAATGAGTGATTTAGGATCAGCATTTCATTTTTTATTATAAGAAAATAGTTTCTAAATTAGTGTGGACAGGACGAAAATCAATTAGATTGTTTTTCAAATGTTTATACAAATTTAAAAGTGAAACATAAATCATAAGAATTTCATAGTAAGTATACAGTTTATACTTTTTTAACCCGTAAGAAATAGGAGATAGAGATCTTGGGAAGGGTAAGTTTGACCCCAATCAGTTGCTAGACATCACAACGTCTTAGACATCTGGTCACCAGCCACGGCCGAAGCCTACAGCCATATTAGCTAAGCTAAGTCATCAAAACTTATAAAATCCTATGTGCAGAAACCAGAACTGGGTATTTTTCAAAAACCTCAAATAAATCACGAAAATTCTCAATAATTTGTTTGATGGATGTGTACTGAAAACCTAAGTGTTGACTGGTGCAGAAACCGGAACCGGATATTTTTGAAAAACCTCAAATCAATCACGAAAGTCCTCAATAATTAATTGGATAGATGTGTACTGAAAATCTAAGCTATCAACTTTAAGTTTGCTCTATTTAAAAAAATATGAAACCACAAACACTCACCAGTTTCATATTGTATTTTAAATAATATAAATTAAATATTTAAAATAAAAAAATATATTTCTAAGTGATGCGTCTCACAGACTGAGTCGAACTGTGCTGTGGAAAGATGATCTGATGGTTTTATACCTCCCATCTTACCTTAGAATGCCTGCACTGAAAAAGGTATCACGGCCATACATTGCGATGTGGTGCATCACGACGATAGTAAGGTTACACACTCTTCCTATAGAATCTGTATCGGCGAAATCAAAGGGACGAAACGCTAGCGACCGTATCGAAAAAAATCCTTTTTCACCAAGTACTGTAACTGAAAAGTCCCAAATACCTACTGAAAAGTCGAAAAATCTTGCACATTTCAACATAGGTTTTTATAATATTCCTTAGCTTCATTGCTTGACATATAACCTCATAAATTATATTATCTTTCTGCACTCCTTCTCAATAAACTCAAACTCAAAATGTCTTCATTTCGGTCTCGTAAAACGGCAATATGATATTTGTCACATATAAATGGAGATAACTACAAGTCGACTTAAAGCTAAGTTTACGAGGGTTCAAACAATCAATATGAGTTTTAACTATAGTATTATGATTTCACCTACAATTTATAAGTGCAGGCTTCCAATCTGTAGTGATTCTTCCGACTTCTCCAAAAGTCAGAAAAGTACCAACAACAAACTCGACAGTTTGACTTCTCAAATAACTATAATATTTTGCAATCTTTCCTGAATATTATCATTACTAGTATTTATATCTTGGTTCCTGCTTATTTCTATTGTTTTTGCGCAAATATCTACTTAATTAGATATTTGGTGTAGTTAAAGTAAGTGAAGATTTATATGGGGAAGGAGTGCAGAAATCTAAATACATACAGGTATAATTAACTAATTTATGAATATTTTACGATCAATAAGTGATGACCAATCGGAGCAACCACTTTATTAGACAGTTTTTGGAAATAAAATTAATTATTTAAACATTTACTAGATAAAATAATTGATAACGTATATCTTAGAAGCGTTTTTTTTAAATATATCAGGACATTACAAACATTGCAATCTTGCCCCAAAGTAAGCGATAGCTTGTGTTATGGGTACTAGATAACTGTTAATACAAATACATATTAATATAGGTAAATTTAATATATTGAAAAACACCTAGAAATTAGAAGACTTTCATGCTCATCACACAAACATTTTCCAGCTGAGGGAATCGAACTCACGACCTCCGACGCAAACGGCATAATCGCTACCGCTGCACCATTCGGTCGTCAATTAAAGAATTTTACCCAGATTAATCTGTGGAAATAGTAGATGAGTTCCAGATAAAACCTAAATATTTCAACTGTTTCATAATACTTACATTCCATATTTAATTTTAAGTGGGTTAACAGATTTTGCAAGTTCAAAGAGGTAATCGAAATTAAATTAGCGATAATATCAATGACAGTGTAATGCGATCGAGGTAGTCTTCCTATAAAACCTGAACAATGAAATCAGTTTATCAATATCAAATCTGTATGAAATGTTGACACAAGATTACCTAAAGATAATTTCGATTTTGTTCGTAAAACAAAGGACGAGCTTTAATAATTGTGAAAATTTCTTTCGTTTATTTTATATTTTATATTCTTTATGTGACATAAGACGATAATTACGACGGTACTTGAACATTTTAATAAATTATAAGATTTGACAGAATCAAAGCCGAAAGCCACAGCTGAAAATGCTGAATCAGTTAAGCGTCGCCTCTCTCTATAATAGAGAGTTACATATTTGTCCCGTTTGCCGTGGAGACCCTGGGACCATAGAGTCATAGTGCCAAAAATTCCTTCGAGAGATTTCCCCGCGGTAAATAGCCTCAACTGGTGACAGAAGTGCTGGCTCATTTTTTGCGCAACGTATCAGCCTATAGCTGTTCAACGCGGAAATGCAGCCAGTATTCTTGGCACCATTCCACGCGGCAAGACTTATATAGTAAATAGAATAAGCTAGTGATAAGTTTTATTGTAACATTTCAATAAAAAAGACGATTAGGTTCCAAAAAACCAACTCTTTAAAATTAAACTTTTTTGTTTCTTTTTTGGTATTATATTTTCGTGGTCTTCTAAAAAAATTACTTGTAATTATTATGGAAGATATTTTTTTCATCTGTATGAGGAACTTAATATAGATTTGGCTCTACAATTAACTAAAAATAAACATAAATAACTAAAAATTCATAAGATAGTTACTGTTCAATAATAATTAATATTATAGGTGAAGCGTTTTAACGACTTTTTGCGCTTATTTACTGTTCGGTTTTAATTATATTTTAAAGTAGGTAAGTAGTCGGGAAGCTTTTAGGCAGAAATTATATAGTCATATTTTAATTATATGAAGTTTTGTTATTATCACGTATGCATCTGCATGCCACGAGCATCTTTGATATAAAGGAATAGAGTACTTGATAACGAATAATCCTGTAAAAATATTAAATAGATATAAGCAAATCCATTTTTCATACATTATAGAAAAAAAATATGCTTAGATTTCTATTTAATATTTTTACAGGGTGATTCGCTATCAAGTACACTTACGCATCCTTCAATATTCTTCAACTTTCGTTACACGTTGTATAAATGCTTCTCGAAGATAAGACTTTAAAAATATGCTACTGTCAGAAATGGTAAATATTTTGACAGCTCATAGCGCTTTGAATCTGAGAGCCGCATATTCAAACTGGTTCGCAATTTGATAAATCACGTTTTGCTAGTAGTTCGATAAGTAACACACAGCCTACCTTCAGAGTACCAGAGATCGTAAGCATGACAGTTAGTGTCATCGTATCCTTTTCGTATCCTATTACATAAGATTATTGTTAGCCGACTTAAAAAGGTTTTAATCTATTATAATGAGTTCTAGTTAACGCATTATGTCGCTGCACGCTGGGTCATAAACCCAGCAGGCCTGCTGTAAAACCCGTAAGTTTTTTTTCTTCTTAGATAGGCTTGTGCTTGACAACAATCATGCCTGATGGAAAGCAATGTGAGGTCTAGGTTGGAGCGCACTTGCCAAGAAAACGCCTACTCTTGAAGGCACTCAGATTGTACTTGGCTGGAAACACGGAGGCTGGTTCGTAACAGAAACGTAGAAGGAAAACGTTTCGTGCGAGATTGTTGGATTCAACCACATAAGGATACCACCGCTTTCGGCGTCTTGCAGTCCTATAAGTCCTATAAATTAATTATATACAAGTGCGACCAGAGTGTGCAAAAGACGATCAGTTTCCCCTTCTTTATGGCCCAGTGTGCAGCGACATATTGCATTGACTATAGTCGTACTTTACTGCGATCTCACCCTAAGGTCGAAGATATTATCGTTGTCCATCCCTACCAACTTAGCCATTAGAGTAACTTCAGTGGACTAACTTGCTGCCCACTGTGCAATTAAATGGAAAAACCGACCTCCTTGTCTCTGCCACACTTACGGGATTTTCGTCTTTCTGTAGGGTAAAAAGATCCCGTCCTTGTCCCCGGTTAAATGCACCGAATCATTGCGAACAGTAGGTTGAATATTCCTTCAAACTTAGCTAGTATCTATATAATATAGGGGTTTTGTATAGGGGTATATAAAGGAGTATTTAACTAGCGGTGGACAAAGCCAGATCCCAGATCTTACCTAATCTGTTTATTTTATTTAAACAAGCAAATAATTAAAAAATACGACTCCCCTTTAGTAAAACTACTATTTCCAAAAAAATATTGCCTATGTAACTCGGAATGATGTAAGGATTGTAACGATACCCCATATGTCCAAATCTCACCGTTCACCTCAACCGTTCAGAAGTTATGGTGGAATAAAGAAACTCACATAAATACATACATACATACATGAACCCTAAAAACATTACACTCCTTTTTTGGACAGTAGTGTAAATAGGTCAGACTCTAGCACTATGTTTGGAAAGCTGTTTTGCACCGAGGAGAACGAGCAAGAAACTCGGCAATATTGTATATTTTCAACAACTATCATCCACATAATTAAAAAAACGATTTTCAAATTTTTATAATTGCAATGACGTTGGATCACTATTGTCTATAGATAACTGTTCCAAATTTCAGATAGCTTTAATAGTTACTGAAATAATCGAGTGTGGCAGACGGACGGACGAACGGACAGACGGACGGACGGAGAAAGTCTCACCATAAGTGTTCCATTTTTACCATTTTGGTATGAAACCCTAAAAACGAAACAGATGTTGAAATTAATGCGATGTAATTTAATAAACAACACCGAACATGCGTACCATAGCAATAGCCGGGTCCTGCCTAGATGACTTCACGGTAATATTAAATTAATCACTCTCGTTATTTATAGTAGGTAGGTACTTAATCATACAGGACGACCCGCCCTGGTGTTGTCACGGAGTTGTGACGTCATAACCTACAAGAAAGTGACGTCATCGTCAGTCTATTAGCGCCCACTGACAGCTTTGTCTGTCATAGACAATGACTTCTAGAAGTCTTTGGTCATAGAACGTCCTCCGCGTTATTTCAAAATGGGCTGATTTTATCTTAGATTGTCGTTAGAAGGAGCATCTGTACTGAAAATCTTCTAAGAAGGGACTGCCGTAGCCATATTATGACTTATCAATTCGATTTATTCGATTACTTTTTGTCGACTTCCCTGGCACAGTGGCGCGCGCTCGGATTTGAGGGGAGATCGCAGGTTCGATTCCATCAGAGGCCACTTAAGAATTTTATAATTTCTAATTTGGCTCAGATATATGTCTGGTGAGAGGCTTCGGTCGTCGTTCGCTACCACCTTCCCAGCAAAGACATACCAGGGTACATGTCTATTCAATGGATACATTTGCCATATTCGTACCACCAATCGTAAGCAATCGGTAACAAAAAATGTGTTATCTATAATCTTATCTATAAATATAAAATAATCATAATAAAGTGGTTAAGCAAGCGGAGCGGTCTCATCTTGTTAATCGTCGGATAAATATGTAACACCAACAATCAGGTGGTTGATTCGCAACACCTTACATTTGCATCGGTTGAACATCGCAGGTTCTTACGATGAAAAAGCAGCAGCCTTATCAAGAGCGCTTGATAAGAAGCCTACACAAATTAAGAAGATACACTGAATACGTTAGTGCGTGCGACATGTAGGGTTGCAGAAGAAAATAACAGAAAAATGACGTTTTACCTAATTATTAAAAAACTAAGCCAGTTATCAAAAATCAGGTTTAGAGCGTTTTTGGATACTATTATTACCGACACATCAAAACAAAAATTACAATGACTTCCAAATGTACCATTCGATAAAAATTAGAAAAATGGAGATTTTGCTACTTTTGGGAGAACTTTCTATCGAGAAAATGTAATCCAATCGTGTTTCTGCTTCACAGCGTTTTTAGATTAATGACCCACAATAGGTACATGACATTTAAAGTTATTGTCGTTATAGTTTTGTTAGCTCGTCAAGCTGTCAAGTTACCAAGAAATTATGAAGCAACAACGCTACTATTTTCTTTGGAAATAATATGGAAATAATTCTTTTTTTTACTCTATACAAGTTACGAGGTTCTTGACTGATGGTAAGTGATGATGCAGCCTAGGATGTTGTCGTACTAACTTGGAGGGGTAAGTAAATTTACCGTAACGGTTTTGTACAAGCATCGCACCGGAACGCTAAATCGCTTGGCGGTCCATCTTTGCTGGTAGAGGGGTAACTATCCACGGCCAAAGTCTCCCACCAGACCAGACCTGAGCCAATTTAGAAATTATAGATTCCAAAGTGGCCCGTGGCGGGAATCGAACCCGCGACTTCCACTGCGCCAGAGAGGTCGTCAAAAATCCATGTTAAGATAATATTATCATGGCCTGCGATGTTCAACCGATGTAAAGGAAGCAAGTATCGAATATAATCAAAAAGCAGTAGTTCACCGCTCACGTCACTTGTGAAACCGCGGAGATGCGATTTTATATTATCTATTATGTTATTGTGATGACAGTAATTACCTCAGCCACTTATTACGTGCACACACGGAGTGCCATTCGCCCGACCATTGATAAATAATCTTCAATTGCTTCAATCAATCAATTAACCAAAATTAATCACCTTTGCTTTTATTGGAATAGCTTTCTTCATCATACTATATCCTTAGTTCTATCTTTATGTTTTTTTCCCAACCAATTTCTTTCAAAATCGGTGACCCAATGGTGAGATATCGATTTTGAAAGAAATCGGTTGGAAAAAATCAAAAAGCTAAGAAAATTAATCTACGGTCAAAATTTAAAGAAGTGGACGCTATTTTCAATTTTTTTGTTACGACACTGAATTATTTCCAAATTTCCATATATATTCATTGACTTTGATTTTCACCTAAAATAATTATCGCCAATGTCAATATCAAAATACATGTCTAAATATATATTTTTTTTTAAGTTTGGATGGGCAGATTTAGACAATACAGGCCTATGCTTTTCTTATCCATTCACCGCCAACGTCATTTTACAAGTAGGTCGTTGGTCTACCAGGCAGGAGTTCATTTTATGAATACGCTACATTTTTAATGAATCTCTACTCCCAGAACACGTTGCCCCAACCCAAATCCACTTGCCATAGAACTATAATATTCTTTTGGGTTAAGACAGTAAAGTACCTATTGACAATAAAATATATTGGAATGAAAATAAATGTAAAGCTCGTTAGCTCGGTGGGTTTCTACAACGTATGTTCACAATCCCGTGAGAATACATCCAATGGTTTTGAAACGTTTTTATGCATCAACCAAGTTATACTTATTTGTAGTTATACTTATTTGTAGTTATACTTATTTGTAGTTATAGTTATTTGTTAACGTTTCAGATGCCGTGCAGTTAAGAGGGTGTCGGGAGTTAATTCAACTAAAAACAACGGCTCAATTTGCCTTTTTGCTGACCTTATTCGCTTCATTAATGTACATCCTACGCAGTTTTTTACTTTGTCAAAATTATGGGCACAGCACGAAAATTAATTTCTATTTGGGTTTTTCTTATTTTCAAGGTTTATCTTCTGTTTGTTGGTAGATTGAAATTAAAATGTTTCCTATGAGAGAAAGTAGCATAGATCTGCCTATGACAGATCTATGCTACTTTCTCTCATATTATACATAATTTTAATATTTTTATTATTTATATTATTACAGATTTTAATATTTAAAAAAATCGTCAGTCTGCGGTGGTTTAATGTAAATAAAGTAATAAGTATATAAATATGTCAAAGTCCCAATACCTAAGTTATCGCCGTTAAGCATTGCTTACCCCCTTCCATGTTAGTACGATAACATCGTCGTCTGCGTCCTCGCTTACCTTCAGGTGAAATTGCAGTCAAGTGCTTACTTGCTAACGTAGTGTTTAAAAAAAATGGCTTCATAAAATCGAACCCAAGACCTCATGAACCACTGTCAATGGTTCGAAACCAATAGACTATCTCATTAATTACTGAACTAAAATATGTCGCTGCACGTGGGGTAATAAAAAAAAACAGAGCGCCTGTAGATATTTTTAAAATGAGAAAACAGGGCGCCTGTAGGTCTCTTTCTGCGTCAATACTTAGCGTCCTGTTTTCCTATTTTATTGTCCTATGTGCAGGGAGATTTGCGAGATATACCCAGTGTAGCTCAACGAAGAATTAAATTTACACCGAAGCAGGACATTCTAAAGACCTAAAACCTATTACCCGTGTTTATAACAAGCCTCTCAATGCACTTTTTGCACTTACACTATTAATATTTTGATAATAAAATAGCAAAAAATGGCCGGCAAGGTGTTGATGTAATAACATCGTGTAGCCGGTGTTTAACAATATTAATCGACGGTTCGATCAACTCACTCCATTTCTAGCCGCGAGGCGTTTCATGTTTTATGTAGTGTTGCGATACTAAAGGTCAGTATTAGCCCTAAAAGTGTGGTGATGGACGACAAAGACCTAAAGGAATGCGCTGTCTAGACTATGGAATGGAGAATGTGATTTCAGCTATGTCTTCTTTATGTCTTTTTCTGTGTGTCTTTTACGTCGACAAATATTTATCACCATAGTGGTGATATGATATGATGTATATTTGTCTACATTTATAAATTATATTATGCATGGTTCAAAATACAGAAATTATCAATTGGAATAAAACAGGTTTTCAATTCAAATCAATCATTCCTTTTTGACGTGACAACGTCTTATAAATCAATAGAGCCGGTTGCACGCACGAAAAACATGACTCATCCGGCGTTACCTCGCTCATGCGGCGTTACTGGCGTTACCTCGCGAGCGCGGAACGAGCGACAAAGAAGACGTTGTCACGTTCAACTATCGTCAGTAAACCGACTTTACAGGCAACTAATTTTTTTTGCTTGAACAATGAGCAGTAACATCCACTAGTAAATGATCAATAACTTAATTGCTATAATTCATTGGTAAATTGAAATTATTAGCATTCACATAACACGATCTTATAATACACTAGGTATCTATGTCTATATTTGTTAAAGTTATATTGAAACGCAGCGCGAATAAAGGTACGACTTCAATAACATCTTACAATAACGTCTGCGGCTGCATCGTCACTTACTATCAGGTGAGATCGCAGTCAAGTACACACTAACTTGTAGTGTATAGAAAAAATCCAAAGGTAGACAAATAAGAAAAAGTAGGTATACTTTTTTGAAAGGCGTTAAAGCGCATCGTTGAGTATTTTTCAAAATTATACAAACTGACTTCCAGTCACATACAATAAAATATCCATCAAAATCAAACAAAATTTTAGAGTAACAGTCACGGCTAAAATACTTCATCCATCCTAAATTCTTCCAAATAATCAGGAACCATTGAAATCCACGTGGTGAAGGTAATCGTGGTCTACGTCTTCTTCGGAGAAGGTTAAGGGGGGTGTAACTCTTGCTATACGGCATTGTAACGGAACGTTAAATCATTTGATAGTATGTCTTTAGCAGAGGATTAGTAAACAGCTACTGCAGATTAATAGATTAAGTAGGTAATAAATGATGAAAACTGCATCAAAATTTTCGTAATCTTCATTGTAATTTGCGGACGTCCATCTGTTGGAATTTTTACCCACGAATTTGATTGTCTCTAGATATTATTAAGAGTTTTATTTTTGTAATTTGGTAAAATATTATGAATGCCCCGTAACAGCTAGGCGCCGTTACGAGCACCCCGTTTCAAATCGGTGTCATACAAAAGACATCAACGCGCTACAGGGTTATCTCTTAAAGCGGGAGGTCCCGAATAATCCAGCCTGCGGGGCTAGACAAAGTAACAGTCGTTTGGCGTTAACGACAGTAGACAAAAATGTATGGACAAAACAAGTGACTGTAGAAAAACCACGTGACCCAATAGAGGAAAACACGCTGTGTTTGAAAATCGACTACGACTATATTTCCCGTGGTGGTATCGTCACGTGGTTTGTCCATACATTTTTATCTACTGTCGTGAACGCTAAGCGACTGTTACTTTGTCTAGCCCTGCTGGGCCAGTTTAAAACTTCTTTTATACGAAAAATGGATGAGATGAGATCAGTGCTTAGAATCGGAAGACGTCACGAAGACGTGAGGTAAAAGGTGGACTGACGAATTGATTGATCTAGCAAAAAACAGATAACCTCTAAAGTCGAATAAGTGAATAGGGTTTGGAAATTAACCTAAAGACAGGACGGAAGTAATCGGCTGCGCCCGCGTCAATTTTAGTTTTCCACTTATCGTGCGGGAACTATGGATTTTTTGGGGTTAAAAAGTAGCCTTTGTGTTAATCCAGGGTACCTACTATCTTGGTTGTATGTGTGTAACTTTGGTACTTTATGCCGAACCAATTTAGCTGAAATTTGGAACGGAAATAAATTTTACCTTAGAAATAACATAGACTATTTTTTATTTTAGAAAAATCTTGGTTCCCGTGGGAATAGTGAAATACCGATAACGGCTCACCGAATCTATAGTTACAACTATATGTAGATTGCTGTAGGAAACTTTCTTTACAATAGATATAAAGGTCATAAAGGGGAGCGGGAACGAGGGCGAATCAGAAGAAGAAATCCACAATTTCCTGAGATTTATAAAAAAACTTAATTCACGCGAGATAACCCACAACCTAGTCCATATATATAAAAGAAGAAACTGACAGACTGACTGACATATCAACGAACAGCCCAAACCGCTGGGTCTAGAGACTCCAAATTAGGTAAGCACACAGGTTCCTTATGGGGTCTAGGGGAGCACTAAGAAAGGATTTTTTCAAAATTCATCTCCTAAGGGGGCGAAACGGGCGTCCAAAGTTTAACTTCCTGCCGCAACTACTGTTAGGAAACATATGTATAATATAACTTATAAGTCGAGTCGAGAGTGTAAGATATTACAAACATAATAGGTCGATTTATGATTCCAACCTTAACATACGTACCTACCTTGTTTTTACCGTCATAGTACAGTCAATAATCTCAATAGACCTACTTACCAGAGGAATTCGTTTGATTGACCCGCCCTTGCTCGTCATTTCTCGTGATCGGAATCACCTTCGATCGACATTGTTCATCTCTGTGACTATGTACTCGTATTAATGTATGATAGTAGGTACTTAATCGTACAACGTGGTACAACCGTGACCTAACAGTTTCATTGCCGGTACCAGTATAGTATTTTACGATTACATACAGATATTTTTTATTCACGACAATCAATAAGTCTCCGATCAAGATATGATTATGTATGAAGGATGGATGGGTCAGCGCTAAAAAGTGTCCGAACCGAAAGAGAGATAAAACGCGAAAAGGGAGAAAATCGCACTAGCTAAAAAAAAGAAAGCTAGTTGCAAGTAAAATTAGGCTGTATAATAATGGTTTAAGACATAAATTACAACTTATTAGTTTGTTTATAAAAATACACATTTTTCGTGAATTTTGTTTTACACCCGGGGTCCTTAGATAGTAAGTCAATGTTCTATACTAATAGCATAAAGCTGAAGTGTTTGATTTTTTGGTTTGAACGCGCTAATCTCAGGAACTACTGAGGCTATTTGCTGTATTCTATCACGGTACGACCAATAGGAACGGAGCATCAATGAAAAATGTTGCAAAAACGAGAAAAATCATTCCATTTGAAGAGCTTTCGTTGCGTGTCCTGCGTAAAGTTACGCTGAAATCATGTCACGACACCTCCGGCCAGACTTGAACCGATTAAGAAAATGTTTTCAAAAAAAATTCATCAAACATCGAACATGTCCCAATCGATTCGAAGCGCAGCAACTGCGCTAAGGAAGTCGTCAAAACCCACTGAAAGTCCTTTGAAACACCTTCGTGAAAATTATCAGGCATGCCAGTTCGATACGATTTCCTCACGATATTTTCTTCCACCTCTAACGAATACACATAAACAACAAACGCACATAACTCTGAAAACTGGAAGAAGTCTGTGCACTAAAGTTATTAGTTCAGAAAATTGCAAGACAGGCTTTGATGTATTTCAAAATGAAATTGCACTATCACGCCGAGTGAATTTTCGCAATTTACAATTTATATGGGCCAAATTAAAATTGTAAATACCTAATCAATCAAGAGCAATCAGCAATCAGTGCTTTTGAATGTTATCCTTAGTTGTCTTGACTTATTAGCATACTCATTGCGTTAGGTTGCGATCATACTACAGAATTTTGTTTCTTGTGTCTCATCCACAGAAATTTAAATTATATTTTTCATTTGTAATTTCTAAAACTATTTCTCTAACAAATAAAATGCAAAAGCCTAATTCCTTGAAAAGAGTTAGAAAATATACAATGCAGAAGTGTAATTCCTGGAGTTGGAGAGCAAGGTTTGTGCCTATCAGTCATAATTATATTGAGGGGCTGATGTTTGCAAGCTTTTAACCACGTTTCTTTTTCTCTTCCTCATCGATCAACTCTCACAAAATGCTTTCATCTTATTACATTTCTGATACTACAAACTACTAAGTGAATATGCCTAACTTAACTAATTTACAATTAGTTCCACAACGTTTTCTTAAATATAAAAAGGCTATGCCCGTTCCCAATATCTTCTATTTGCCCTAGACTTACTGGGCTACTAGAGATATCAGTGTGTCATAAGCTCCATACAAGTTATGTCAAATTTCTATCTCTTGTAAGGCAAACCACGGATAGGTAGAATATTGTGAACCGCAATAAGAGGCTTCGAACTCAGAGTGCAACGAATGATTTAAGCATCTTAGAGAAGTCCTATTTCAAGTCCGTCCTTTTCCCATAAATCTGTTGGTATATTTGTGGCGAAAAATTAAAATTAAAAACATATGATACTCGTAGTTGTAAAACATTTAATAGATCAACATGTCGCTAGTGTGTTTATGGTAATGCGTACATTGCGTTAGGTTATGTAAGCAGCGAAAGGCAGATGTTAGGTCAAGTGTTACCAGAACAAACATTGTACAGAGGGGCACCATGTTGCGTATAGCCTTAGTGTATAGCTTATATGGCAGATATCCTTTGATACTGGACTCTGCAATGTCTTTATTCAAATTAGCTTAAAAAAATAACATTTTCAATGCAAAGATTTCATTAACGCATTTTTTCTATACTTCGACTTTTAATTCGATGCAGTAAAATGACGCATCATATTTTAATTAACTCCATTAATCATTTTACATTCTACCGAAATAGCTTACAATATTATCAAAGACGAGAAGTAACTTTCATAAAAAAATATTTTTTATGTGAAATACTTTGATTATTACTATATTGTTCTTCAATTTACCAAAATACGAAAGTTAATAACGTCACTTTTCTGTAACGAAAAAGTCGGAGTATAGTATTATGGTTAACCTGATGTTAAATGTTACGCATGTCCATGTCAGATGCAGTGCGTCTCACAATTTTGCATTGCAATATCATACGACGCACTGCACTGCGCTCATCATCCTGAGACTCATCGTTCTGAAATCCTGATCGTTCTTAGGGTTCATTTTATAATCACGTCGGCGTAGGCCCTTCAAACTGGAACGCAATAGTACATTACTGCTTTATGATAAAATACTCGTAACAGACACTGCGGTGGTACCTACCTGGGCGAAAGGAATCCTACCACCAGTAAAACAAAGTTCGCTTTCCGGAACCAATACAATTTTCCTTTTTTTTTTTTTTTTAGCATTGGTTAGACTTAGAATATAATATTATACACTTAGAATAATAGGTTAGACTTAGAATAGGACTTAGAATAATATTGGTAATTAGATCAAAAAAAAAAAAAAAAGAGAGCAGAAAAAAGAAACAAAAAAAAAAAAAAGAAAAAAAAGGAATACATGATACAAAAAAAAAATATATAAATAATAATAAAAATAATATAAAAAAAAAAAAAAAAATATGCTATCCAATTTAGTAAAAAGGTATTAATATTATAACTAGTTTTAAGCATTAATTGTAATTGTATTAGGTTTAACATATAATATGTCACTTTTATATAATTAGGAAGATGATAGGTATCTTAAATAAAGAGCAAACAGATGAACTGTAAATCTGAGTTCCGACCTAGAACAGGCTTGGAGAGCTATGTCCAAGGCTAATGCGAGGAACACATTATTAAAAATAAAAAATAAAAAATACAATTTTCCTCATTAACGGCGTAGACGGCGTATTTAAGTGACTTTTAGTGACCTGCAGTTTAAAAAATATATCCGCAACGCTGCCTGTCGCACCCACCGTAGGTTGGCACCACTTGGTTTGGCAGTTTTTTTACATACATCCTAGGCTTACGACATTAGAATTGCGGCAATACCAGTAGTAGTTCACGTGTTTATATAAAAATCTTAGCCTGGAAGTGACCAGTAAAACTAGGGTCCTCTAAAAAAAGTCTGAAGTGAAAATTACTGAGAGTCGACTTTTTTGTGTTCCAAACTCGACAAGTAGTCGAACTAATTTATTATTATGTGTATTTTGTAGAATGCTATTCCCGTTGTAGGAGTAGTTACAGTGTAGTCTAGTAGCATAAATATTTCATCAAAGTCGACTAAGTTTCGTGATTCACGCTTTAGTAACCAATAAGAACTTATTAATTTTATATGAAAGCCTTGTTTGCTTTACTGCTCTGTGGCCAACCTCGAATAAATTATGATTTTAATCACTATGAAGTCCAATTTACAGACTAACTATTAATCATATTTATACCTTTTACAGTTTTCTTCAATCAATGCACTTAAGTACAAAATGTATAAGAATGTAAATTAATTCAATTCAATTCAATTCAATTCAAAATTCTTTATTGCGAACTTGGTCACAAAAGTTGGGTCTTCATACAAATTATAGGTACATTCAAGTTCCACCGCATGGCATGCAATATAACTTACAGACTAATGATAATTTGTTGAAAAAAGACATTAAAAAAATAAACAAAATAAACCTCACGCAATGACATATTTTTATTGGTCCTTTCAAAATTTCCCAATGACGCCTTTTCGTCATAAAATAATAGAATAATAATAATAATAATCATTGTCATTGAATTATGTCCCGAATCATTATAAAAACAAATGTCAATACTTACAATATAGTCAATACCCATAAAATGTCGAAGTAAATATTAGTTTTTATTTTTGTCATTAAAATATTCATTTAAGGAGTAATATATTTTATTGATAAGGAATGTCTTAAGGGATTTTTTAAAATTTATTATATTATTAATTTCCTTTATATTATTTGGCAAATTATTATAAATTATAATTGACAAACAGATCACGCTTTTTTGCATCTTAGCTGTTTTGGATGGTCAGACTTGCAATCTCAGTGGATACCTCTTATTATTTAAATTATTAAATAAGGATAGGTTACTATGTACATACAAACACGGCAGTTTCATATATGTAGAGAGAAGGAAAAGTTAGAATATTTAGTTCTTTAAAATGGGGCTTGCAAGTATCCGTCCACTGAAGGTTTCGTATAGCTCTGATGCACCGTTTTTGAGCCTTAAAGACTTTTTCTCTCTCTACCGAATTACCCCAAAACATTACACCATATCGAGAAGTTGCTTCGACATACCCAAAGTACGCTATGCGTAATGTTTGTTCGTTTACTCTTCTGTTTAATTTAAATTTTAATGAGTGAAATTGTTAGCGATCGTGTAAAGATACAAGTGGAAAATTAAAAAAATTTAAAAGACCCACGACTTTTGCAGACCTGTAATTGTAAAAGGATTAAATAATTTTTTTGAAACTCCCCGACTAAAGGAAAGTAAGAACTAAGAACATATCAGTATAATTATAAATCCAAGAAAATCCGCCGGAGCTGCTGTGTTTTGCCTATGACGGTGTTGATGGTGCTGTTTACCAGTTGATGACTAATTCAATTTTTTGATACTTCTCATATATCGGCAGTTTATCAATACTTACTAATTACATTAATTGATATTGGAAACGAAAATAGCAATGGCAGCTCCGACGGATTTTCTTGGATTTGTAATTATACTGATATGTTCTTAGTTCTTACTTTCCTTTAGTCGGGGAGTTTCAAAAAAATTATTTAATCCTTTTACAATTACAGGTCTGTAAAAGTCGTGGGTCTTTTAAATTTTTTTAATTTTCCACTTGTTTTATAGTTTTTCGATTAATATATTAATGTAATTTAAATTATATTATTATTAAAAAATGAAAATTAATCTTCAAACTAGCCATTAGCTCCTCTAGCAGCGTTTGAAGGCATCATCCCTTCCAAGTCATAAAGAGACGTTTATTGTGGCGCCCCCTGCTGTTCAATCACAAGAACAATTATCTACGAACCATTGCCAATGACTTACTAATATTTTATACAAAACTGTATCCAAATCGGTTCAGTCGTTTTTGTAATAATTGAGAACTTTCGTTTGCACTGTAAATGCTTTTTATGGCGCCCCCTGGTGATCGATGTTCGTAACAACTATCTAAGAACCATTGCCAATGAATACCAAACATTATACTGGAAACTGCATCTAAATCGGTCAAGCCGTTTTTGAAATAAATGGGAACATTCGTTTGCAATATAAATGTATTTTATGTCGCCCCCTGGTGATCGATGTTCGTAACAACTATCTAAGAACCATCGCCTATGAATTCCAAACATTATACAGGAAACTGCATATAAATCCGTCAAGCCGTTTTTGAAATAAATGGGAACATTCGTTTGCAATATAAATGTATTTTATGACGCCCCCTGGTGATCGATGTTCGTAACAACTATCTAAGAACAATTGCCGCTGAACACCAAACATTATACAGAAAACTGCATCTAAATCGGTCAAGCCGTTTTTGAAATAAATAGGAACATCGATGTGCACAAACGAACACACAAACAAACAAACAAACAAACAAACAAACAAACAAACAAACAAACAAAAATATTTTTGCATTATTGGTTTTTGTGAACAATTTAACATACAAACAAACATAAAATCTTTTTAATAGAGTAATGTACAAACGGTCTCTCACCCTAAACGCATATACCCGTACTCCGTTCCGTCGTGGGTAAAAATTGATTTGTAATTTACCTAGAGTCAGTTTTTTCTTGACATTATGTGTCAACCCCTTGTTTCGAAATGCTATTGGACTCAGTGACGTCTCAAAAAGTAAAATGTTAAAGGCATACCTATCTGTTTAGAAAATACTATGAATTTTTAGAAATCTGTTTTAGAATAAATGCTATAAATTTTCAATCTTATTATAATTACTTTCCTCGCATAAACTCATCGTTCATTAAGTTTCAAAAGGATGGCAAAGTGTTGGAACATATTTGTTATAAAAATTACTTGAACAATAAACTAAAAAAAAATTAGGAAAATTCTCAGAGTTTCTGCACGTTTGGCTAAAAGTTGTGTACACTCACTGATAAAAAACCTCAGGATATGGGCATCCGAACGATTTACATAAACCTTTTTCGCACTAGCAAACAATAGCGCCATCTACCAAAATTCTTTAGGTGCTGAACGATTTACAGCATGGCTTTTACTGTTGGTGGCAAAACAAGCATTTTTAGTAACCACCGATAAACTGGCGACTTTTTCTGCGCCGTACCGCCCTGTCCAGGGTAGGGATATTATTCCACGACGAAGTCTATAATGTATACATTATAACAAATCTTCGTCGCGTAAACGAATCTTCGCTCATCAATGCAGCCCTAGAAAATAAACATTTGGAATAGTCTAACCTAAATAATCTCGAGCGGTTCAAACCACGAGTTCAAACATTAATTTAAAACGCGTGAAACCCGAGTCTTGTGATTCCGTCACAAGATAAAGTAGTTAACTGTTAGATAGCATCAGCATCACTTTAGTTTGTTCTCAGTTCACAGTAACATGAAGAAATTTTAACTAACTGTGGTTACATTGTAATTGCACTCATCTCAGGTTAAATTAACACTTTTGGGATGGTTATCGGCTTTTTCGACGTAGAATCAACTATAGAACATTGCGGTAGAGTAATTATAGACATATATCCTGGACAGGGTGGACGGCGCGAGAATAATTATGTCGTTAGTACATCGGTGCCAAAAATGATTGTTTTGCCACCAACAGTAAGACCACGCTGTAGTTCGCTCAGCAGCCACCTATAGAATTTTGAAAGATGGCGCAACAGTTTGCTTTTACGAAAAAGGTTTACTTACGTTCGGATGACCATATCCTGAGGTTTCTTATTAGAAGGGCACAGGTAGGTGTCGTTTCTTCGCGTGTCCCTCTGAGTCCCAGCAGAGGGCACAGTGTCGAAACGGCTACACCTACCCCGGAGGAGGAAGAAAACCTCATTAAAAAATTACAGGCGGGGGCGGAAACGCCCACAAGTCCCTTCGGGGCACTACGAGGAAGACAACCTCGTAAAAAAATCACCGAAGTGAGCGGGAACGCTCGTCGAGAGGGGTATTTACGGCGGCACATCCCTCTCGCAGGATTGCAAGGTTGCTGGGGTGCGAACACCTTCCTTCGGCGACCGGTGCCGGCCTGCGGGTGACGTACGTAAGGGGTTCTGGCGTCAGTCACCCGAATTCCACCGACAGGCCGAAGTGGTAGCGTGACTTCGGCTCGCGCCTCCCAGGAGGGTCGGCAGCGGCCAGGTTGCCGGCAGCAGCGGCGGGACCTGCCGCTTCGGTGGCGGGTCGAGGCCTGGCGGGAGCGCGGTGAATACGCAAGTGAATCCCGTACTCCCGCTAAATGGTCCCGCTAAGTGGTCCGTCGTGGCAAAGCACAGGTTTTAGTGGGTGCAAGCCCCACATAACCCCTCCGTGTCCCCTGACGGAGGGGTATGCGTCAGGCATTTCCTGTGGGTAAAAAAAAAGATCAGAAAAAACTTTCTTGTGCAATATTGCCATTAAATTATTTAATTGAATTTAGTCACCAAAATCATACAAGCACTGAACATGAATATTTTACAAATCGATAGTTTTGTGACATTTCGCAAAACGGTCACTTTGAATGAGTTTAGACTTCTTACGTAGACATTTGAATATGATTTTGAATCTACCGCTATCCTGCGGGGCTAGACAAAGTCACAAGCTGTGTTTGATACTGTCGGCTGTCTATTGTCAAGCGAAGTACGCTAAAGTTATCTACAAGGTCTGCGAGAACGCCAGCGAGCGTTCAAGTTAGTGTAGTTAATTATTCAAACACAGCGTGTTTACTAATTATTATCGTGGTTTTTCTACCGTCATTTGTTTAGTCCATACATTTTTGTCGACTAGCGTTAACGCCAAACGCTTGTGACTTTGTCTAGCCCCGCTGAGGTTTCTTATCGGTGTTCTAAGTTTTTCCCTACCTAGGGCTACCTACTGCATCGGAGGCCGCCATCTTGCTTAAGGCTCTCGAAATATGCAGGGCTCAGATGCAGGGATACCGGATGAGTGAAGACTTGGCCGAAGAAGCGTGACCTAATAATTCACACCCGGTACTATTTTGCAAATGTTAAGGTCGCCTCTCACTTACCGTCGTAGTCAATTTCTTGTAAATAAACTATTACATTTATTCGATGTAAGTCATCCGTCTTTTACGCGATGCTAATCTTAATACGTGCAGAAGGATATAAGTACTTACCTTACGTTATACCTACTTTAATAATTACGTTTTCCAATTATACTCCAGTTGATGAGTCATGGCGCAGATATATGGGAGAATAAATAAAAAAAGGCCCAGAACCCTTCATGAAAGCCATCAAAAGTTCATTTAAATCTATTACACATCGTCTAATTTAAAAATGAACGCCTCTCCACTACATTATTCTTTCAACGTGTTAGCAGAGAGCACGTGGAGAGGCGTTCATTTTTGGATGAGACGCTCTAAAACTCAGAATCCATCTCTGTTCATCACTAAGATGATAAAATGAGATCGCATTATACTTTTCTAATGAAGGTTCCAAAGTAATGGAATAACCGTTCATCAAATAATATTTAAGAATTCTTCATTAATATTTGAGCGTAATTAAGCCATAACTATTATTATATTGTTGAGTATTTTTATGAGTAAGTCACCGTATGAATTATTCAATTATTCATCGCACGAGTCATGCTCCGTAGATCCGTTAGATAAATCACTGTAGCTGTCATCTACCACTATATCTACCTACTGCAAAATTTAAACTAAGCTTTTCCCAAAGGTATTCATAACAGCAGCCTTAGCCAAATGGCTAGGCTAGAAGCTACGGTGGAAGAAAATCCCGTACTAATTAAGCTTTGCTTTTTGTACCATATGATTGTGTGCAATCAAATATTAAATCGTTATCGTGGATATCTTTAATAGTTACTGAAATAAAGGACCGTGTCAATAAACAGACAGGCGGGCAACAAAGTGATTATATAAGGGATCCGTTTTTCTTTTGAGGTACGGAATCCATAAAAATATGAGAATAACAGTTGCTACCAGAAGTCACGTGATAATTTTGTCGATCGGATTACGGATATGTCATTCCCATAATTTTTTTTGGATTGCATTCCACACACGTACCTACCAAGAGCAATGGTAGAAATAGAATAGATAAGTAATATGGTTAAGGCTGCCAGTCGTGTTCTTACTTAAGAGTTATCTGTCATCATCATCATCACCTGATGACGATGACAAATCATACCTCATAATTAGAACCTTCATACGCTGCTCCAGAGTGAGTTACAGAAACTTGTGCAATATGTTATCCATTTCGTATGTACCACGAAGATTGTATATGTTAGGGCCGCTTTTTTAAGCGCCAGAAAAATTATCTGAGGAATACATTTGAAACATATGCCATACAAAATCTCTCAAAACGTCATATTATTTATTCCTTATTCAACGTTTATCTGGCGATTAAAAAATCGGCCCTTAGTACCCATTTTGTACCTACTAGTTTTAGGATCAATTTCTTCTGACAGCGGACTACTATATTTTACTAGCTGACCCGGCAAACGTTGTTTTGTCATATAAATTTTTTTCTCACTTAAGGACATAAAAAATAGATAACAACCTGCTCCCAGACCCAGAGAATATACACTGAAAATTTCATAACAATCGGTCCAGCAGTTTCGGAGGAGTTGGGTAACAAAGAAAATCGAGAGAATTTTATACATTAGAAAGATATTTTTAAATCGTTTTATACGTAGATTTTAAATTTTTAAGTAGTCATAATATGGGTATAATTGCATTTAGGTAATTTTATTTTTTTATTGACAGAGCAAAGACAATTTAAATGCGTAAAATATGAATAGCTACATGTCACGTAAAATATACAGATCCAATTAAATACTATAATTACTGCGCGTGCACTGGCCATAATGACTATTGGGATATTCCTTTCGTCATGACAACTAAGTGCAATTAATTTAGGAATTCAGATCATCTTAATTATTTCTTAGGCTTGTAATGTTGTTGTCATAAACGCAAACTTGGAATAAACTCTGAAAATCATTATCCTGACAATGGCGCGCGCAGATTCGAGTGGGTAGTCGTGGGTTCGATTCCCGCCACAGGCAATTTAAAAATTTTAGAATTTCTCATTTGGCTCAATTCTGGTCAGCGGGGCTAGACAAAGTAACAGTCGTTTGGCGTTAACGACAATAGACAAAAATATATGGACAGACCACGTGACGAATGAAAACAAAAGAAAGCAGAATCTACTTTATGCTTAGCGGTGTTCACGGTCGGCTGTCAATTGTCACGCGCTAAAGTTATCTACAAGGTCCGCGAGAACGCCAGGGAGCGTTCAAATTGTCGTAATCGATTTTCAAACACAGCGTGTTTTCCTCTATTCGGTCACGTGGTTTTTCTACAGTCAAGTGGTTTGTCCATACATTTTTGTCTAATGTCGTTAACGCTAAACGACTGTTACTTTGTCTAGCCCCGCTGGTGGGAAGCTTCGACCGTGGCAAGTTACAACCCTTCCAAGCAAAGACGCACCTCCAAGCGATATGTTCCTATAGCGATCCGGTCCTGTGCTGTGTAGAAACCATTAGGGGTTACTTACTCCTTCTCAATTAGCGTGATAACATCTTCACAGGCTGCATCGTCACTTACCATCAGGTGGCATCGGAGTCAAGTACCTACTAAATTGTAACATGTAAAATAATTACGACTAATAGTTTTCTATTGATTCTGCTGTTTTGTATAATCTATGATCAATTAAAAAAGCGGTTAGGCATTCGCGTAGCATCTCTGAGAGGATTTCTTTATTTTTTCTCGTAAATCAATCAGTTGGCGTGTAATTATCTGGACTCATAAATAATACATAGAACCGTGTAAGGACATGGTATGACATGTGCGATTGACCACATGCCAGCCCTACGCATCCTGGCACTTCAGTTATGTGACTATTAGTGTAAATACATACATAATTGACCTAATAAATAACTATTATAATATGTATGTGACTTATGTCAGGTCTGACGCGAAGAGAATTGGAATTGGTCTATGGTTATATATTTTTTTTAACCTAACAGTAGCGCCAGCTGTTAAAATTCTATAAGTGGCTGCTGAGCGAACTACACGTGGCCTTACTGTTGGTGGCAAAACAAGCATTTTTGGCACCGATAAACTGGCGACATTTTTTCGCGCTGCCTGCCCCGTTCAGGGTAAATGTCTACTGATGAGAGGAATTTTGCAGTTCAATGAGTATCGAAAAAGTGGTTCATTGTTCGTTCGTTCTTCTCAGCCGACGGACGTCCACTGCTGAACAAAGGCCTCCTGCAATGATTTCCAGTCCGCACGGTCCTGCGCTATTTGTATCTAGTGCCTTCTCACGACTCTTTTAATGAGTCCAACTGGTCGGGGGCCTGCCAACACTGCGCTTTCCGGTGCGGGGTCGCCTTTCCAGCACTTTGGGTTCCCAACGTCCGTCGGTTCTACGAGCTATGTGCCCGCCCACTGCCACTTCAGTTTCTCGATACGTTGAGCTATATCGGTGACTCTGGTTCGTCTTCTCATTTCTGCGGGGCTAGACAAAGTAACAGTTGTTTAGCGTTCACGACAGTAGATAGTCACGTGGTATGTCCATACATTTTTATCTACTGTCGTGAACGCTAAACCACTGTTACTTTGTCTAGCCCCGCTGATTTGATCACGTAGAGAAACTCCGAGCATAGCTCTCTAGCAGATAAAGTGGTAGATGGTCATAATTAGTCGCCAATTGTAGGTACACAAAGAGAGTAAGTACTAATGGAAAGCCTAAAGGTCGAGAGGCGAGCGATCCTAGCACATTTCCCAAGCAGCGCATTTAGCGGCATCTTTGCCCGTAATGTAGGTATTTGTCAATGTTCTAAATGATCCGTACTTAGCTATGTTGCTTTGTAAAATAATAAATCAGTAACCTTAATATCTGTTTCGCAAACATTTGTTTTGTCCAACGTCTCGGTTTCCATCTGCTCACGAGACAATAAATCTAGTTTTTATTTTTGTTACAATATAACTTACCTTCCGCTAAGTTGATCTAATTACTGTATAATCTGAAATAAACCTTTATTTATTCATAATATATTGGTCTCGTGGAATGGTGCCAAGAATACTCGCTGCATTTTCTAAACAGCTAGGCTGATTCGTCGCGCAGAAAATGGGCCGGCCCTTGTGACACCAGTTGAGGCTTTTAGGATTTTTTTGGCACATTATTTATGAATCTTAAATACGATTTAACAATTTTGGCCGGCTAGCCATCTATCTAACTATAAGTCAATTCTCTTGAATACTAAAAAAATATATAGATAAGTCACACATGCAATTATCTACTATTGAACAGATATATATATCATACGTCATACTAATACCCAAATATTTTTCAATTTTGGATCTGTTAGCGATACTTTATACAGTGAATCATTTCTGAGTTGTCTGGAGCAATTTTCTACAGTATAATTTTTAAAGATGGCCTTTTATAAGATTCAAGCTTTTTATCTACAAGATAGATTTTATATATGATACAGTAGGCAGTGAATAGACAGCTCAAACGTGACATAATGTATTCTCATTTGCTATAATTGCGGGTACATCGGATAACCTTTGCGCATTAAAAACGAGAACGAAAGGCATCGGATCATCGTGCAAGCGTTTGACGTTTACAGCTGACGTTTAAGGCTGCCCACTCGTGCGCGAAATGCGGCAATATTACAGAAAAATAAAGTACAAACAATATTTCTGAGAATTTTTATTTATGGTAGAACTAACTATTGACAATAGCAGCAGCGTGGTCTTCTCCGTCGGGAGTGATATCCCTCCGGGGGTACGGGCCTCGAGGTAAACCTCCCTACCCGGGCGATATGTCGCGAGGGCGCTGCGCGCCCACGGTGTCGATCTTTAAGCCTCCTAGTTAGGGGGCTAATGCCTCGCCATCGTGGCTTGTGGCCTGAGGGTGGAGTTGTGTTGTAGGTATCCTGCCAGAGTCATTATTTAATTGTACTGAAGGGAGGTGAAGGTTGTGTCCGGTGAAGAACCTCGCGTCATCTTCGTCGTCTCCATCACTTCCCGCACGCAATCGCACAGGGGACGGTGACCGCAGGAGCTCGCGAGGTAGCGGACGCCCTTGAGGTGGTCGGTCGAGTAATGGTGCTATCCCGTGGAGATGTGGAGGGCACATGGCCCTTTATCCACGGGAGCGAACAGGCGTTGCGCAAGAGTGCGGACAAACTCCTCCACGGTGGGCGTCCTGGTGTCCCGATGGTGAACGTCATTCCTGACGTACCTTGACCAATAGCTTTACCAGCATGAAATCGTTTCTGCGCAAATCCCACGGAAACCATGGGTTTTCCCGAAATAAAACAAAGACTCAAACTTAATTTATTTACTACTAGATTTTGCCCGCTGCTGCGCACGCTTGATATTCGGTTTTACAGACATCTTCAGGGAATCGTAGATTTCCCAATCTCTTTTCTTTCACAACTTTTTTACCTATACTTTTTTATTACGTTCGCTGTAGACTGCTACACTAAACTTTGGTTCTTCATTATTTTTCCGGGTGATTTCGGGTATTAATGGATTTTTCCGGGACAAAAAACAGCCTAAATGTTAATCTAATTGGTTAAGTAATGGTGGCAGGATTGAGAACCAAACATCCAGATATACAAATTAACATACATACAAATACAAACATTCACATTTTTAATATTAATTGAGTACATAAACGGCTAAAACCACAGTTTAAAGATATTAAAGAGAGTTCAAAGATATATTGTAGGAGGTAGTTATGAAAATTGGATGTTTTATTTTTATTTCAATGTCTTATTTGTGTACCTAGCCTACCGCACCAAAGTACAAAGATATAAACCAGTGTTTAAGGCAACTCATCTAATTGTGGTCGGCTGCCGAGAATGGTCAATAAAGTAGAGGCATTTGCATTTACTTTTGTACATGCCCTATTTCTGTCGACCCTTTCGTCATAAATGTCAAGGAGGAAGATGTGCTAATTAAATTAATGTAACAGAACACTGTTCAGAAGAGTAATCTTATTTGGTGGGTCATTTATTATTATGGTATGCAATTAAATTTTAAGAGAGTGCTTATTTTAATTTATAAGGCAGTTCTGTACTTCGCATTCAATAGGAGAGAATTTTAAAAAAATGTCTCTTATAATATGTGCTTCTAAACTTATAAATTCACTGAATAAAGGACATAATTTTGAGCTATTTCACGCGGTTAAGATAGTGTACGCAAACAAATCCATAAAAAAAAGATTTTTTTTCAAAAGACTCTTCAAACTTGAGACCTTTCAGATTTGTGCCTTCCCCTTACGTCCGTATCTCGAAAATATGCATAATAATACGCAACCTTGATATTTAAAAGCACGGATTAAAAATGGAGCATGTTCAAAACAATATCTACGTACTTGCACATATATGAGGATACGTGTATCTGTTATGTGTATTACTTTTAATAAAAATTTCAAGGGCATTATTGAATTTCGACATTTAAAAACAAGTAGGTATAAAATTTAACCCATCTATAAAATAAAGGCAGTCAAGTGTGAGTAGAGGATTTTTATTCAATTCCAAGTTACATAAACAGTGGTTTATATAAAGGAACATTTTTCACGGTTCACGCGAGATTATCAGTCGTCGTTGACGGACGTCCACTGCTTGACATAGGCCTCCTGAAATGACCGCCAAACACCACGATCTAGCACCGCCTGGCGACAGCCACTCAACGCGACATTCTTTGTGTCGTCCGTCCACTTGGTGGGTGGTCTGCTGCACTGCGCTTTCCGGTGCGTGGTTGCCATTCCAGCGCCTTGGGTCCCCAACGTCTATCGGTCCTACGAGCTATTGCCACTTCTGTGCCCCGCATATTGCCACTTCTGTTTCACAATGCACGTTGAGCTGTGTCGGTCACTTCGGCTGTGTCTGGCCTCATAAGAAGGCTCAGGGTCACTCAGCGAGCGATGGAGAGAGCCATGCTCGGAGTATCTTTGCGCGATCGAATCAGAAATGAGGAGATCCGCAAAAGAACCAAAGTAACCGACATAACTCAACGTGTCGCAAAGCTGAAGTGGCAATGGGCGGGGCACATAGCTTGCAGGACCGATGGACGTTTGGGACCCAAGGTGCTGGAATGGCAGCCACGCACCGGGAAGCGCAGTGTCGGTCGACCCCCCACCAGGTGGACGGACGACATTAAGAGGGTCGCGGGGAGTTGCTGGCGCCAGGCGGCGCAAGATCGTGGTGTTTGGCGGTCATTTCAGGAGGCCTATGTCCAGCAGTGGACGTCCATCGGCTGAAACGACGACGACGACGACGACCATTTCGTGTCCGTCCGCTGTAGCAAAGCACAGCTCACCTCTGCTTTCATAGATCTGATTTGGACACTCCGCTCCTCTGTTCTTGTCTTTCACACTCATAATATACCACATTCGGTAAGTATTGTATAAAATACCTAGGCAAATCATAACATAAATAATATTTTATGCATTACCTGAGCATTTCAGGCATTCTATGCATTGCCTAAATATTTTACACAGATTGCCAGTAACGTATTATATATTTTTTAATAGATAACGCGAGTAAATGATTAGGCAATCACCGCCGCCCATGGATGGACATTTGCAGCACCAGAAACTTGACTCTTAAGGAGTTTATTTACCCGCCCCTAAACAAATAAGTAAAATAAGTTTTAAAATAATATTAGAAATACCTAATATATACTCAAAAGGTCAAAATCAATGTGATTTTAACAGTAATTATTTCTTTCAAAGTGTATGCTCATATAAAAAAAAATTAAATATTTCGCTCATCAGATCACGATTCGAATTGAATCTTGATTTATTGAGTATAAGTATTACTGTTTTATTTCATAATATATAAACACATTGAGTGCAATAATGTACGATAGCTCTCGAATTTTATGATAAGGACGACTACACACGAGTCGTTTTGAGGGGCTAAAAGCGCGATGGAGCTATGTATATGCGATTTTCAGTGACCAGGGGTCTGATTGCGTAAGAAAAACGTATTCATCGTTGTTTATGACAACGATGAATACGTTTTTCTTACGTAATCGTAATCGTTATCGTAATCGTTTGCAGATTCTGCCTCCCGATTGGCTGACGTAAATCAGGGAACCAATTAGCGGGCAGAATTCGTAAACGATTACGATAGCGATGAATACGTTTTTCTTACACAATCCAGGGGCAGATGCTAGTCAGTTCCATCTATGCGTTATTTGAGATTGCTTTTGCATTGGTTCGAATGAAATTTAAAAAAATATGAGAATTACTGCTAAATACACAAAAATTGCTACACAAGTTGCAATTTTAACAGGCGCTTACTTACCAAGTTTTTGACTTAGCGCGGGACCTCTATAAGTGTCGATTATTATATCCAATGTGGTAACATTGTTTCCTATTTCAGTGATTATATCGCATAGATTTGCGATCGCTAGCCATAGACAATTGTTGCTTTTTTTCTGCGCAGGCAATTAGGTGAGCAATCCTCCAGGTTCCTGCACCGATTGACGCTGAGAATATCGGGCTGTAGAAAATTAAGTACCGGTCAAGTGCGGCTGAGGAAGGGTGAGAGGATGACGGGGGGAGGAGGAGAGAGGAATGTGATAAAAAATTCGGTTATTTGGCATTATGTGGCTGCGTATTATTTTAGTTATAGCTCCCGACGCAAAAAGAGGGGTGTTATAAGCTCGACATCGATGTCTGTCTGTTAAACTTTTAGCAAAATATTTGCGAAAACCTAAATAAAAATTGAATTTTCACGCCAGGATATTTACCCATACACTTTAAATGACAAGTGTTAGGGTTATTTTATTTTTAATTTATAGTTATGTTTATTCGCGAACACTATAGTAAATATTTCGCCGAATAAACGAGTATACACGTATAAGAATTCACATGGCAGCAGCGCCGGCATTAAAACGCCCGTCTTCAATACACCTAAGTGCAACAATTTTGCAATAATAATCGACAGCCGGAGCATCCCACGCAGAGGAATGCGCGCTTAGAGCAATCTCGTTGAGATTCCCACATACTGATTATGATGTCTACCTGTCAATCATATTGTGCATATGGACCGATATTTACTAAATACTTATGTGTATTGTTTCTTTGAAAATGAAATTTTTCACATAGGCCCAACTTAGTAGGCTCTTATCACCGATATGAACACCAGGATGAGCCGATTGGAACAGTTTACGTCAACTTTCTTCATACAAAAAAAAATAGCGCCATTTGACATTTCCACTAATGTGCCGCAACATGGCGGATATCTTCCCTGTAGAAACTTACGTGCGATAGCAAGTATAGTTCTGTGTCGTGGACCACGGTCCATAGACAATACTGAGGTCGGCTTACAACTGACGCTGTTGGTGTCAAAACAAACATTTTTGACACTAGTAAACTGGCGACATTAGTTCGCGCCGTCCGCCGGGTCCTGTGTATACGTCTATTGCTCTTATGAAAAGTCAAAACTACATTGCCAAGCAAAAGGAAAAAAGAAAGCAGGTTTGTACCGAGAAGAAATGCCTTTTTGAATGAAATACTTTTTTCCAGCAGCATATTGGAAAAGCGTCTACTTACTTATTTTAAAATTTTAATTAAATAACCTAACAAAAATTCTTCATAAATTATAATATACCCAGAGTAATTCGAAGCAAATATCACAAGAAATGCCAAAAATGCATGGAATCTGCGATAGCACTTTATGTGTCAATGCTTGTGATTAAATTAGTATCTACTATATTGAATTTGTTACGTACGACCATTGTTAAATAATACTAAGGATGACGGGTTAGCGCTAAAAAGTGTCCGAACCGAAAGAAAGATAAAACGCGGAAAGGGAGAGAATCGCACTATAGTTAGTTGCAAGTAAAATTAGGCTGTATAATAATGGTTTAAGACATAAATTACAATGTTTTAGTTTGTTTATAAAAATACACATACCCTCGTTTGTACTATATAGGTTTTTTCGGGACACTTTTTCGTGAATTTTGTATTACACCCGCTGTCCTTACAATGCGTACGACTCAAATCACGGTCAGTCTCAAATCCAGTACGCAAATGATTTGAGCTTAAAGTATACCCTAAATTATTGATATTAAGCTCCACTTTATACGATGTTATAATTACTTCAATTCGCATACTTCTAAAAGGTCATTCGGAAATTTAGAACGCATGAATATTGCAGTTAGGTTTTATTGCCACTTGAAATAGTTAATTATCGTACTTTGGTTATCATACCATCCAGGTTAAAAGGTTATTTCAACGTTTCTCGTATTTCAAGCATTTTTAATCGACTTCCAAAAACAAAAGAAAATTATCAATTCATACGCTATTTTGTAACTGTTTCAATGGTGTCAGTCCATAACGTAGCTAATTCTTCACCAATTTTTATGATAATTTGTTATCGGTGGGTTTAACAATTATTTCCTGCCAAAAAAGAGATATTCTTGGCAAATTTTGAGTGTCCATCGGTACAAATCGGATTTCATACATAAAATAACGCCGCTTTGTGTAGCTGGCCACATTTGGTCACTGTGGAATAAATATCTCCGGAGATAGACGACGGAACTCCTTTGTGTTCTTCGAATCTTAGCCGATTTTTATGATGTGATGATTTAATTATGTAAAAACCGAACTTCAAAAGTTGGTTTGGTTAGTTTTTGAGTGAAGCTAGTTCCTATACAATTTTGATAATTCTTTTTCATTTGAAAAGTAGGTATAACTAGTATGGTCTCGTTAAAATATGATGAAGATTATTATGTACAGATATAGACGACGGAATTCTTGGGTGGTCTTCTAAAACTTTTTAATTTTCTTTGTGTATGCAATTTGAAGTCGGTTCGGTCGGTGAAAGTTTAATTTTTTAAAACTTATTGACGCGTCTTTATTAGCCTGACTCATTCCTTCTAGAGAGGCTATTAAGAGTTATAATTTGCATTCGATACAGTACAGCACTTTGTTATTAGAGTACAAATACCGTGTTCTCAAGTATAAAAGATTTCGATACAGGTTCGGTTCTCAAAGATCCCAAACGTGTAAGTCGTGAGAAGGTGCAGGTTGCAGCCGATACCGAAATTAATGGCGACGGTAACGCAAGCGTCTTTTGTGTGAAATGATCTGCCGACTGATGATCTATATTGTGCAACGCGCTGATTGGTGGGGCGTTTCATGGGGGACGGCGTAGACTTGCGTTTTTGCTGCGACGTTTCTGTCGCAAGTACCTCTCATCTCCCACTATTAAACACGGGCTTGACGGACTACGCACAACTTTGAAAACATTGTGGTAAACTTTCAGGAATGCTCGTTCCTTCATGACTTTTTCCGTTGCCGCTGAGCAAGTGATACTATTAATTTTGTTAAACATAAGTACCTATAGTTAACTCTGAAAAGTCAGAAGTGCATGCTCGGAATTCGAATCGCTCCTTGATTAACTAACTTGCTTGAATATCACTATATCGATACGGTATCACAACAATCAAATATTTTGAGCATTAATACCTGTACTAAGTATACCTATACAATATTATTCACATAGCTCCACGAGATGTGTCTTAAATATGACTTTTGGCTAGGATATCTACAGTAGGTAAGAAGTATTTTATTGTTAGGAAAGCGTACTTAACATAATTTGAAACGGTACTCTGTAGCGATGGATTTGACAACCGCACGTAGAGATTTTCAAGCTCTTGTTATTAGGAAAAATAGCGTCGGAGGTTACAAGTATCGAGTTTTCTATCGACTAAGACCGATTTAGTATATACTTACCCACTCGTAAATAAGATTTTTTTTAAATCTTCATACCCTCGCCCAGTCAATTACGCAAGACTTCATCAATGAATTGAAATAGTATTTATACTAATCAAAATAAATCATGTCACTATAATTTAAGTCCGTCATTTATAGTCATCAATTCCTATTATAACATTTACCTAATTAACATCGCAGATATTTTAAAAGAAAATGATAATTTTTATGAAACACAGAAACATAATTAACTGACAATAATAATTATTTGATTAATGTACCTTAAAACTATGAAAAAGAAAACTCACAATCAAATAAATAAATACCTACGACTGTCGCCTGTCTACTGAAATCGGCGCACGCGCTTACCCCGCGGCGAAAATTTCTAATAAGTTTGACTTATAACGCTTTTAATATTCACAAACATAATAACTCAACTTCCCCGAGGTCGAAAATAATTGCCCTGTTTAAAGACGCCGCAGTCTTTGCAGAGGTTGAGCGATGTTACACCACATTCATCATTATCATCAGGTATATCCTGGAGGCATAGTTTGTGAGAAACCAACAACAGTAGAAGCCCAATATTTCATGGTATATACTTACTTGAAGAGATATTTGTACCCCTATCCGATATACCCGTAGCTAAATTATGGCATACCTATTTGCGTTCGTAGATACATCCTGGAGGCGTAGTCTATGAGTAACCAACGACAGCAGAAGCCGAACATTTCATGGTACATAGGTACCTACTTGAAGAGATATTATTACCCCTATCCGCTATTACAGCATCCGAAGCAATTTATGACATAGGACCTATTTGCGTTCGTAGATACATCCTGGAGGCGTAGTCTATGAAAAACCAACAACAGTAGAAGGCGAACATTTCATGGTACATAGGTACCTACTTGAAGAGATATTATTACCCCTATCCGCTATTACAGCATCCGAAGCAATTTATGACATAGGACCTATTTGCGTTCGTAGATACATCCTGGAGGCGTAGTCTATGAAAAACCAACAACAGTAGAAGGCGAACATTTCATGGTACATAGGTACCTACTTGAAGAGATATTATTACCCTTATCTGCTGCAGTACAGCATCCGTAACTATTGATGGCATACCTATAATTGTGTTTCAATTAAAAAATATGATAATAACAGTTGTCTGCGGGGGAGTCACGTGATCAATTCTCATCTCAAACAGAATGGTCCGCTACGGTAAGTGTCTCGAATTCAATAGTTTTTTCCCATCTCAAAAATGTAGGTAACAGTGTCTCGGATTCAGTGCTTTTTCCCATCTCAAAAATGTAGAACGCCCTTAAAGCAGTTTTCAGTGCTAAAACTTTCTTCTCTATAATATTAGTGTAATAAAATACTTCCAGATAACTGCAGTTACATGGAAAATATAACTATAATGAAGTATGAAGAGTTTTCAATACATCTCCGAGTAGAAGGTCATCGGGGGTCAAGATCCAGTATATTCCGCTACAAGTAACAACCAACAATAGAGGAGCGTTGCGACACAATGAACCTAATACCATTATTATACAGCCTTGGTATTTTTTGGACAATGATTTGTCTATATTTGTAATAGCTTATAATATGAGTATTAGGAATGGACATATACTCAGGATCCGCGGTCGCCAGTTTACTGGTGTCAAAATGTTTGTTTTGACACCAACGGCGTCAGTATTAAGCCGACCGCATTATCTTCTATGGACCGCAGTCCATGCCACAGATTATCACTTTTTATCTTTTGTACTATCTTTCACTATATCACTTATTATCTTTTTTTTGATTAGTGTTTTAATACGAATCAAAAATTTTACTCGCAGCGGGATTTGAACCCGCGTCCCCCAGCTCAGCTCGTCAGCTGATATTAATTATAGGAATCACTAAACTATGTTATTAGTCCGTACGCGTGTTTCCGCAGGGACGGTCTCTTCCATATTGTATTTTGTCAGATTGCGCTACTTTTTTCTTGTAAGAAGAAGTTTTATGGTGGAATTTTCAGATTGGCTCATCCTTAAATAAATATCGATGGTGTTAGCTTTTGATTCGGCGATGACAGCGAAGAATAGATTTTCGTTTACACTCATACTTTCGCAATTTTATAATGTAACCGTGTAGGCCATAAAATACTATGCAAAATAATTATTAAGTACATGAAGTTAATAACACCGGCTAGCCGACATAAAATTCTATTAGCTTAATAGGTAAATGCGGTTATTTATTAAGCACAGTCCGTAACACATCATTTTGGTTTCGCTGCCTTCAATCATGAATTTTGGCAGATGAATAACTTTGCAATGATTTGAGTAACATGGTTTTGGTACCTATAAAGAAGAGAAATATGGGAACATAAAATGTTATGTACGTGTGATGTTCCCTAGGAGAATTTCGACCACGTTTCGTAGAGAATTACAGAGATATATACCAACTACTTAAGGTAAGAAATATATCCGATTAAAAATAGAAAAATTGAGGTTTTGGAGCAACTTTTGGGAGAACTTTCTATCGAGAAAATTTTATCCAATCGTGTTTCCGCTTCCCAGCGATTTTAAAATAGGTAAATTTAAATTTGAAAGTAATTTGTCTTTATAGTTTTTAAACCTAAATACGCCGTCTACGCCGTATGTATCTAGCAACATTATGAATAACTTCAGCAACTAATTTCCAATTAGCATAATTTCCGAGTAAGTATCGCAATTGTGTCGGACTGATCATAATTTAGGAGGAATCTCGGAGACTGTGACAATTCGACACGTTCTGTTAGTGCAACGCGTCGTGAGTGCATGCGGATTTCGCAATGGACAGGCTTGTCCTAGCTCGCATCCTCGTGATTGGACTGGATCCTGTTAAAATAGTTTATCGGTGAGTGTATCCACTGGACTGACGAAATATATACCGGATGATTCTTCAATAAGAAAGTTTCTGACAGATTTTGAGGGAGTGGTGCAGTTTAGTGGAGATTCCTGCAGTAATAATGGATTTTTTTTAATTTAATTTAATTTAAAATACAAAAAATGTATCAAGATCATCATCCAGTCTGCGGACGTCCACTCTTGGACATAGGACTTCCCAGGCGCGGGTCACCACGCCTTGTCCTCAGCTTTCCTTATCCAGCCGCTTCCCGCTTTGTATCCTCGGTCGAACGGGCTTGAGATTGCCCCACACAATGCTTACGGTCTCCACTCGAGGACTCCAGGCTCCAACTGCCATCGCCTCTACGACAAGCGTGACCTGCCCACTGCCACTTCAGCTTGCCAATAGTTTTGGCTATGATGATGACTTTGGTCCTCCTGCGGACGAAAAAAAGTATAGAAATGACCTCTGACATATCCGATCGCTAAATTGAACTGCGCAAACAACTATCATAACTCATCCTCATACATTTTCGTAAGATTCTGCTACATATGGTATTCTGTGGTTTTCTTCCATTTAGCGATCAACAGCTTTCTGTGGCGATCGCAAATATTTTTCGTATGGCAACGGGATCTAGTTTAGTGGGAGGGTGTAGCTTTTCTAGGACACTAGAAGTCGTGCAGCCAGGCCTGAAGAAGCAAAAAGCTTGGGATCACGATGACTTAATTAGTCTATGCCCATCGGACTGAAATTCATCGAAGAAGCTTCGTAATACTTATAGCAGCTAATAGCAATGCAATTGATTTAATGAGAGATCAAGGTAGCCAGTTGCTCTAAGTAGGTAAAGTTTGAACTAAATAAACGTAACAACCTTAAAGTAATACGTTCTCAGTTTAACGACATAATTATGTCTGTTATGTAGAACCATGATATTAACCCTAGTTTATTATTCCGATGTATCGTCAATTTTATCATTCCGTAGTCAATTCGATATTTTGAAGCAAAAAGGATTCAAGAACTCAAGACTCAAGAGAGAAGTTTACAATAGGTACATTGACTATATTCCTGACGAAGTCAACCGGAAAGTCGCGGGTTCTAATACCGCCACAGGCCAGTTTATAATTTCTATAGCAGCGTGGAGCTTCTCCTCGGTAGCGAGTCCCTTCCCCTTTCCATAAGGGCCTCGACTCCTCGAGGCTTGCCTCCTTACGCCTAATTACCCGGACGATGTGCCTCTGGTATGGTTCTTCTAGCCCTGGTAAGGGGCTTAAGCCTCCCCTTCCTAGCTTGTGGCCTGTATGTCTGCAGTGGCTAAGATGTTGGGGTTCAGGTGTGAACCTCGCGTTGTTGTCGTTGTTGTCGTCTCCATCCGTTGTTGTTGTCCGCCGTGCGAGCGCGAGAGACGGAGATCGCAGGATAATAAAAGACCTACATTACGTAATGCGAAGCAACCTGCCTCAATACACGTGAGTCTTGACAGCGGTGACACTGACAGGCGACAGACCTTCCCGCGTTGATCACCTCCGACCGGTCGGCGAACGAAAAGTAAACTCGTCAGCGAAAGTTCAATGCCAATGACCCCGAAATAACAGCTGATGTAAATTTTTAGCATGGATTGAAATAAACGAGCAAGTCGTTCGCCTTGATACTTGCCCGTGTCAATTGCAGTGCCTGGCAAGAGCCGGAACATTGCATTGCAATGTCCTACAACAGTGTACTGTGCTCCTCATCCCGAGCACTAAATATCCCTAGACTGATTTCTGCCACGGTGGATTTCCATAGTGCACAAGCGTATGCGCAAACATAAGTGCACCCTTTATTCCCTCACTCTCTTAGTACGATACGGACGACAACTCGACACGACCGGAAGGAGATTCAGAGTAGGTACGACGACTTAACTTGCTCTCCGAGGCACAGGGGTTAATATCCTTCAATATCAATACTGCCTCACCGACATACTACGGTAATTATGTTGGTATTTAAATTCAAGCTAATCAAAAATAATATTTTTTTAATTCTATAAAGGATAAAGAGTATCCACCTGGCCAGGCCCCCTGGTAAAAGAAAGAGAGGCAGACGACTAGAGCGTTGGTCTGATGAAATTACCGAAATCGCTGGAAAAAATTGGATTCCAAAAGCTTCAAATAGAAAAATGTGGAAAAAGATGGAAGAGGCCTACATAGTTTAAAAATGGAGCGCGCTTACTTAGAAGACGCCTATTCGCTCTTTTTTTGAAGGTACGGTCTTACCTACCTGAGACGCCGGAAACAAATGTGAAGTGATTACTTAAGTAAAGGTAGGTATGATAATGTAATTGACACACAAAAAAATACCATGTTCCGGGTCATCAAGATTTAGGCAATTAGGGTGCAGTAAAAACTTACGCATGTTTAATCATTATTACAATAGATATTATCATCTGTCATTAATCTTTTTCTTGTAGCTCAAAAAAACAGCTATGATCGCTCCGTCTAAAATTCCACTCCCAATCCCCCGATTGTATAAGGAAAATGTATCCATCGTACTCGACAGAATTTGGTGTCAATTCAGATGCAGAATTTAGCTGAATTTACTGGTCTTACGATACCATTCATTTTATTACCCGATCAGGCTCTATCAACGAGTTATTGGTCAGGCTCATAGTGGTTTGAATATTTTTTTAAAACAATATCCGTTCTAATTGCTATAAGTCCTTCTAGAAGCTGGTAGTCATACGTAGGTTTACAATTATAGGTAAGAGGAAGGAGGTAAAATCCAAAATAAATATTTAAGTCAAGACAGCGCCATCTCTTCATACTCTACGACATCTTGACGAACTTTCAATATTGTGCGTGAGGTCATCGAGCGATGCAGGTCAGTCGATTCGCCTCACGAGTATCGATTTCCTATACAAGTTTCCTACAGTACCTTATAGATGGAGTTAATGTTAACCGTTATAATATTATAAACACAAGAAATCGACTACAACATGTAAACAATCTTGTTTTTGTGTAAAAGCAGCCTATTTTTGTTGTTGTTTTTCTTTGAATTTTGATATTAAACAAAACAGTAACTCCCGCACTCCACTTTTAATTGTTTTATTCATTTTTTCACCCGATCACAGTAAATCCGGACTAATTATGATCACAGAAAAATATCAATAACCGCCATCTTCCTTTTTTCCGATTGACGTGTCAGGGTTGCCATTTAAAAAGTTTTGAAAAAACCCGAGTCTCTACTTTCATTAGACAGACTCTACAGACAGCATTTTTTGTCCCTTGATGCTTTCTAAGGACGCTTTAAAAACTTCAGAGCTGAAGAAACTGCTAAAACTGTCAACACTGGCACAACAGTAGGTATAAAGGAAAAATACATTAATTTATTAATTTACTATTAATTTATTTACAAATCACAAAACAATAAAAATACAATGGTTTTTAGAAGTTTTAACCTTACCTAATAGGACAACATCAAACTGTGAACCCTGCCCTGTCTATAATATATCTCTGAAACGAACTATTTTGTATATTACAATCATTTAAAATTATCAAAATCTATTCCAAAGTACCTATCCCCGCAGAAGCAAACGGCACAAGTTGTCCAATGCGGAAACTTATAAACAGTGCAAACTGTTACTGTATAGCAAATTACCTAATGAAGTTAATAGGCCGATAAAACTTTATGTTATTACTCGCTGAATGATTGTTTGATCACACAACACATTGGCATGATGCTGATGATTAATTTTGTAATAATTTACATGGTATAATGCATTGTATATAATCTAGTTTTGATGACTCACAAATATATTCGATCTCGGTCTAGTTAAAATAATAAATATAGGTACGTGATTATTGAATATTTGTGCACCAGATACGGTAAAATTTAACACCTTGAAAACTATTTGTTTTCTTTTCTTTCTTTTTTTTTATAATTGTCATATCCAACTCTATTAAATTAATTAGCAAAAAACAAAATTCAGAGTAATTTTGTATGGAAGGTGCAAACTTGAAGAAATTGTCTATATTCGTATCACACAATTAATAATTGTATCCATTGATAGGATCAAATCGTTGCGGTAGTTCCGGTGCATTAAATTCTTCACCGATTATAATTTCAGTACTTGTTTGCAAATTGTATATGATTGGATAATTACTTTTAGCATTCATTGGTCTGTATACCGTACTAAATTTTCTTCCAGGTGTAATGGTTTGAACACTTTTAGATGATAATATCAAGCCAGGCTTTATAGATGTGAAATTGGTATTTACAATTGGAATTACCTTTTGTGTTGGCAATGGATAATTAGATGACTTGGTGGAAATATCAAATAGAGACTTGTTAGGAAGAGTAGGCATTACGAAAGATGATTGACTTTTCTCAGCAGTATTTGGTAAAGTAACACGAGTTGGAAATTCTGTTGGTACAGTTTTTGATGTCGTATTAGATATCCTTGGAGATATAAATGGTTTGTTGCCAATTTTGTAAAAGTAACCATCATTTTCATTTGTTGGTGCAAGTTCAATGTTATTTCGTATTATATCTCCATATTGTGGTTCGTTCATTAACTTCTCATCTGGACTGCTACTGTCTTCTAAGTAAGTGGACTCTATTGATTCATTTTCTAAGTTTTCATATGGGTTTTCATTTTCGTCTGAGTCATCGTCTTCGTGATTTTCCTGATTTTCAAATGACTGCTCATCGCTGTCACTAGTTTCTAAGTCATCATCATCTATTCGCGTTACATAAGGTGTTAAAAAAGGGAAAGGTGTTGTTACCGTGTCTGTTTTATTTTCAATTATCTCAGTATCTTGGTCTATTCCAGAAAATCTTGATGAAATATTTTCAAAAGTTTTGCCATCATTCACGGAATTAATATCTGACAGGCCATTTACAGAATTCTCTATAGATTTTTTAATTCCATCATCTTCATGACTTAAATTTTCGTTGATAAAATCGTCCTTCAATATCCCATTTAAATCTCTTGGTGAGAAAGTAGTACTACTGTATTGATTTTGGTTTTTGGGATAACCAGTATGATAATTTTTATATCCATATTTGTCGTCATCATATGATCCTAAAAACAAAAATTACAACGTATTACATTAAGTTACAAATCTTATTGAGAATCCTATGAAAACACTGAAATAGTTACAGAAATCACCATTATCGTATACTCCAGCTTCTTTATTCTTTGTAGCAATTTCAATAACCCTTAAAATAGCATCTGGTATCGGCGGGGCAGTTGGCAAATGAGCACCTTTAGGAACAAAGCCATTTTTATCTGCAGTGTATTCCACTTGATAAAAATTTCCATCGTCTCCAATATACGAATACGATCCTTTTGCTTTTACTCCATTTGTGGCGATTGCTTCTTCTTCACCGTGGATTCCATTGGATGTATCATAACTATAAGAGTATCCTTCAGATGTTATAGTTTGATCATAATTTTTAATAAACGCCTCTTGATCTGTCTTCCCTTGTATTTTTTCAATTTTTCGAACACTTGGAACATTCAAAGAAGAAGATTTTCCAATTTTTGTAAAATGCGAAACAGCCGGAGTTTGTTCATTATATTGGGTAAAGTTATTGTTTATATTTTTAGATACTTCCTCAAAATTATTATCTGGACGAAGAGCTCCTCTATCAATCCCGATGACTAGTTCTGGTATTCTAGTAATGCCTTCACCTTCACTACTATACTTATTGTCTATTAGTGCTAATGAAATGTCTATAGCACCAGGGTTGCCACCAGAGAATGCTGAACCTGGTGGGGGTAAATATTTCAGATCTAACTTTTCAGAAAACGTTAGACCAATGGACAGAAGCATCTGTAAATGAAATAAAAAGCTAAATTGAATTCATTCCTTTTAAAATGTTTAATATTTTGGGTGATAAGGAAAATTAGTACATAAACATTATTAAATGTACGTTGAAGATATGACTGCATTAAAATTCAATCTTTTCCAAAACCTCCCCCGATCGCATAAATATCGACAGACAACCATCGCTTTGAGGAAGCATAATATTATTCAAAAATGAATGTATGAGTACAGAAGAAGAAAGAAAAAATGAATACAAAATGTAACAAACCAAAAACATCTTCATCTTTGCAGATCCTTCTACTCCAGAAACTAGATAAGATATGTTCTTAATGCTATCTACATATGCGTTTTATACTGTCCTTAAAAGTTCATTTAGTAACTTATGCTCTTCATGAACTTCGATCGTGATCCGTGACAGATGGACACACCGCGTGACAGGGTTTAATTGTTGTAATATAGTTGATATGTCACAGCTCAATCAAGTTCATAGGACATGTCAATCAAAATATAGTAAAAAACATCTGATCTGTTTGTACGGCAAAATCTGGCCAGACAGCCTCCATATCGGTTCATCCTTTCTCCAGTTTCTTTCTCCAGTTTCTTTCTCCAGTATAGTTTATATATGTCATCTCATCGTACGTAGTGTAATTCAACATTTAAAGCATGTTAATTTATCGAAATCACTTTGTTTAAGTGTGTTGGAAACTTGGACTCCATACTTTTATATGGAGTCCAAGTTTCCCTACACTTTTTCGATCTAGCGCTTTTGCTTAGTTTTTGGAATGTAATGTGAAACCTGGAATTGTGTTCAAGCCATTCTACTTTATCTTTCTATTTCTGCGTTTCAAAATCAAAAATTGTATGAATGTCATTAATGAGTAAATTTTTTGATCAGATATAGCATTCCTATACATTATTTAAATTCTGTTCCAATATCGTAATCGTGTAAATAGAATAGATAAGGTAACATGGCTACAGCTCCTGAAGTATTTTTTACTTCTTTTTTCTATTAACACCAATTGATTAGATTTGCTCACTAACATGAACAAAGTCGCAGGCAACGTCTATACAGCATAAAGTCACGTTACAGCTGACACTGTTATCAAAATGGACGTGACGATCTTGATCCGTGACCTTTGGGGAGGCATCGTTGATGGTGATGTAGGGAATTAGCGCAAAAGCTTTATAGAAATATCGAAACTGTTAGTTCGTGACAAAGACGTGGACACTTTCAAGACATTTAACAAATAAAACTAACATAATTTTTCTGAAATAACACTCAAAGGACTCCATAGGTGACTGGAAAACTGGTAGTCTGGCATTAGCAAGCAAACTTGGCCATCGTTTCAATTTTTCTCTAAAAAATCGCCATCATTTTTACACGGTAATGTCGTAACAATAATATCATAAGCATAAGATACATATTATTTAGATGAAAGCGGAGGCAAAATTAATATTTCTCATTTTTCATAAGTTCTGAAACTTCTTTCTACTCGTAGGTGTCCTTTCATAATAAATAGATTTATTAATGAGTCTTCTTCTAATCTTTAAAGCTATCTTTTATTGCTTATTGGAATAAGTATAGCAACGTATTGACTTCACAACTAACAAGTTTTGCGAATATTATACAATGAGGTGACAAATATACAGATTATAACTTTTATCATAAACACACACAAAACTGGTGATAAATTTAAATATGATCCACTTTACTAATGTGTTATTTACATAATAAGTACTAAATTACTTTCCTAATACTATAATAACAATAATATTAATTTAAATAAGGATAGCAAAAGCTAAAACTGTTTTTCCATTTTTAGGGGTCTTTAGCAAAAAATCCATATAAAGCCTGTGGTACACTCCACTGTGGTAGTTAATTTACAAAATGCATTAATAACAGCAAAATCTAACGTTCCTATATTAGGGCAAGCGATATGGTTTTCTTCTTGCGTACTGATACTTCCAGCTATAAGAAGGATACTAATTAATATCATTGTGGGAAAGATGTCCATATCAACTAATATTTTTTTTTCTTCTTTTGCAAAATATGCAAGGTCAAGCCTGACCCAATCGCTTATTATAATATTATTATTATTATTATAATTTACTAGGTATCATTAAAATAAAATTCATGTTTTAAAATAAATAATTTGTTTATTAACTAGGCTGATTTACAGATTACAACATTAAACTAAGATTTGTTTTCCTTGTTTTCTTTCTTTTTGTACTCGGGTTTACGACTCCTATTCGGGACAAGTTTTCCATTAATCTTCGAAGGGCGATCTTCATTTGCCTTCCTCTTGAAAGGCGGGAGGTACTTATTGACAGTGCTTGGTGTTACTTCTTGAATCAAAGTGTTCACTACAGGAGCTAAATAAGTCTTTTGGTTTTCTAGGTTAACAGGATATCTGTATCCAGGTACAAATTTGGACGAAGGGTTCGTGATGACCACACCGTCTTCGTTGCTGGGCGATTGGGTGATGATAGTGGGCACTGTTGGGCGATATTGCGGACGACTTGTGGTAACCCTGATTTGCTGGATTTGCTGATAACGCCCATCTTCGCCTCCGTATTTTCGTTCGTCGTAAGAGCCTGAAAAATTATCCAGACAAAATCTATAAGTAAAACCTACAGGCCACCCACCAGATTCTGCCCTGTCCAGAAAGTGAAGTGGAATGTTGTATACTAAATCTGTAATCCTTCTTGGTTCAACCCCTCGTCAAAGAAACTCAACAAAGATTTTATCTTTATCAGAAAAGATACTTAAAAATTAAAATAACACACTTCACTATTATCTCCACAGACTTACAGGTATTTATCAATTCCATCGAGGTATTTATCAAATTATACAAATTATCTAATATTTAAAATTAATTTACAATAAAACTTATCACTATCTTATTCTAATTACTATACAAGTCTTGCCCGCGTGGAATGGTGGCAAGAATACTGGCTGCATTTCCGCGTTGAACAGCTAGGCTGATACGTTGCGCAAAAAATGAGCCAGCCCTTCTGTCACCAGTTGAGGTTATTAAACGCGGGGAAAGCTCTCGAATGAATTTATCATCCATATGAGAATTAATATTTTTTCTTACCATCATCAAAAATCCCAGCCGCCTCGTCGCGGGCGTTCTGTTCCAGTGATCTGAGGATTTCTTCTGGAATTGGATGTGGTGTGGGCAGGTGATCACCTTTAGGATTGAAACCGTTTTCATCGGCAGTGTAGCTGGAAATAAAAGTTACTTATAAAATTACGAAAGCAACCATGCTCAATTTCTTGTTATACTTCAGACCCTGCTTCTTAGCACACCTAATGTTAATTATTCTATGTTTGTCCGATTTTCTTGAAAGTTTCCTAAACATTGAAAATTAAAGATCAATCCTTTAGTTTTTTAATCCGGTTCCTAACAGAGTTTATATAGTTACACCAACCGATCTGGCTTTATCCTGATCGTGATCTACCCAGTGTGTGTGGTCTTAAAGATGTGACCTGATGTACTTAACAGACTTTAACTAATATCAAAGTGTTCTTATTGAAAATAATTTACCTCATACTGTATTTGACACCATCATCACCGATGTACGAAAAAGCACCATTAGCGTTCACACCATTAGTTGCTACGCCATTTTCTTCCGCCCAGATACCATTTTCTGTTTCATAAGCATATGCGTAAGCATCTCCTTCGCTCTTATACTCTTGACGGAGTACCGCAGCGTTTCTCTCCAAAGAAGATTGGGTTCTTTCTGTTCTTGTTTCTATTTGGTAGCGAGGTCCTGAAAAGAATTTATATTTAGATCTGCGTTTTCAACTTATCGCCTAACTCAATAATATTGAAGAAACCATAAAGACACGACCATTCAAAGAAAATGGTAGAGGATTGATAAGAGAAAATTTTTCTATGATGCCCTTTGAAAAACCTCCCATCACTGGATGTTCGAAATTTGATTTTACGTCTGACAAAAAAAACTTTAATATTAATTTTATAACGGAACTCCAAATGATGACTCATTACTGGAGTGAAACAGCACCTTTTAGTGTCGGAGTCAAAGATCTCATTAATAAATTGAGAAAGTATAGTTAATAACTAATGGACCTCAGTCCTCAGATAACAAATCTGTCCGCGTTAGTGAGCTGTCCCTTTTTTTATGGGATTTTGCTAAATAAACACAATTAATAGGAGAAGTATTAGCTCCTCTTTATCGCGGGTTACGGTTGAACCGGTTCGAATAAAATTATAAGGTAATTAGGTTAGATAAACTTAGTGTTAGGTTTTTATCATTACCTGGATAGTTTACTTCCTTATATGCCAAAGGATTCTGATTTTGAACAAAAACGTTTGCACGATTACCAATGCGCACTACATTATCGTTTATCTCTTGAGCGCTTGTGTTGACTACATTAACGATCGGTCTTTGCAATGCCGCACTGTCCGTTGCAACGTTTGTCACTATTGGTCCTTGAACTTCGTTTCGAAGCAAATTAGTGACCACAGATCTTTGGATCTCCTCTTCAGCCACTTGTCTCTGAAAACCCTCATCGAGGACTATAATGGGTTGGGTGATAGGGGTTTGAAGGATGACTTCGGAACCACCTGACGCTTGGGCGTTTGGTGGTAGGTAAGTCTTATCCAGCTTATCTCCATATGAGAAAGCTATAACGGATAATAAAATAGTCTGGAACAAGAAAAGAGATTATCATAAAAAATTGCACCGACGAGCTATATTAATAACTAGTTGTTGATTGCGATTTCGTCCGTGTAGATTTTAGGTTTTTTCAAAAGTCCCGTGGTCTTTTCAAGTCCTACTCTTCCTGTCTCATAACTTTTCCAGTCCCTGTACTTTCCGAGTTAAGTTAGTCTTCCAATCCAGATGCTTTTCCATCCCAATTACTGATACGAACCAGTTACTCTTGCAATTCAGTTTCTTCGACAAGTCTTGTAGCACGTCTAGTCAAAACCGCACTTGATCGGTTTTCCATTTAAAATGAGGTAATGGTGATAAACATTTTGTCGGACAAAAACTAAGTCGCTACTTCAACAAAAGTGATATAATATTATAACTGTTACATAGACGTGAGTGTTACGTTATTGAATTCATTAAACACACTTATTCAAATCCTTACGTAAAGTATCTGAGTAGCACTTTTTAAATCGGAATATTTAAATGGAAATATAGATGTTTTACCAATTTCATTCTCAGCATCTTCTAACACGCTACCACACGGATGCTGTTTGGCCAAATGATGTAACTTAATATGCTGTTCTTTATTTATACTGCATCCTGATTCTATTGATCTAGATTGTCAATATGGCTCTTTATCTAAAAAGCCGTGATTCATTTAGTGTTGCTTCATCTTTGTCCAAAAGATGCGAATACGACCACGCCCAACTTGTTTACTTTATGCGATATCCCACTATTACTAATACGCACAACACTTTCAACTACCTCATTGGTCAAGTGGTGAGCATGTTTGACTACAGGATATGAGGTCTTGGATTCAATCCTCGGGTCTAGACAATAAAAATAGTATTCATCTCAGCCTGCGGATGTCCACTGTTGACATAGACCTTCCCAAGCGCGCGCCACCACACCCTGTCCTCCGCCTTCCTCATCCAGCCGCTTCCCGCCACCCGCTTTATATCGTCGGTCCAGCGGGTTGGAGGTCGCCCCATAGGTACTACGCTTACTCGTACGCGGTCTCCACTCCGGGACTTTCCGGCTCCAACAGCCATCGCCCCTGCGACAAGCATGACCTGCCCATTGCCACTTCAGCTTGCTAATGGTTTATATAGTATTGATTGTAAATGGTAAAAATAGTATTCTATCAAGAAGTTCTTACTACAAGACCGTAGTTTGAAAGTTGGCGATCTTTCACCTCCGTGCCCTGGAGACCCGTCTGATCTCCGATCGTGTCGGAGCTATCGTCCCATCAGATTATGAGAGAGAGGGAATAGAGAGTGTACCTACTAGTGCTTGCACATATACTTGTGCACTATAATATGTCATGCACTGATGGAAAACCTAGGCAGAGTAAATAAGCGCCGTGGCTGAAAAGAGGACGCCCGCTGTGACGAATGTTTGTGAATTTCCTGTTTGATTTTGTAGTATTTTAATTTTACTAGAATGTCTCTATTGCATTAACCAGTCATCTCAAATAGATCAATGAGTGAACAATAATGTACTTAAATGTAAATGAAATTTTAAGGACAAACAAACAAACACACAGTTAAATATATATATATGTATTATATTATCATTTCATGCTTTTCTCATTTAGCGATTGTAGAAGAGATTCGATTGTAGCTCGACTAGGCATCTGCTGTGAGCTGTCAAAAGAAATATTAATACGAGTAATTAATTGAGTAATTTCTATGGACACCTTTAGGTACTCTTTTCCTTATCATTTCATCTGAGGACATCAGATATCCGCGACTATTATGTCAACAATTCAGTAGTAAAATTCAATTAATGGAGTTAATTTTTGGTTAATAATCTTAATTTGACTTCTTGGGTGCATATTTTATTTGAGTCTTTATTTAAAAAATAGTTTGCTTTTAAATTAAATTATTTCCAGGTGCAATAAATGGTGTCAATTATAACGCTATTATCACTTATTTCAATATTTATTATTTTCTTAATAATATTAAAAATATGTTTTTTAGCCCCTTTTGTAAGCCCTTCGATGTTCTCGCATGAGTTTGAACGACTTCCTCATGAACTATCTAGGTTATCTATATATATAAAAGAATGAGGCATTTTGGTGATTTTGGTTGTTCCAAGGATTCCGCCAAAACTATAGGTCCTAGAGATCTGAAATTTGGTACCTAGGTAGATATTAGGTCATGAATTCGTACTAAGACGGGGATTCCAGAAATTCAAATTTTAAGGGGTAAAAACCGTTGGTTTTTTGGATTTCCCCATACAAAAGTGAAATTTTTTTCGTTGTTCCAGGAATTCCCGAAAAGCTACAAGTCGTAGGGATCTGAAATTTGGTATCTAGGTAGATATTAGGTCATGAATTCGTACTAAGACGGGAATTCCAGAAATTCAAATTTTAAGGGGTAAAAACCGTTGGTTTTTTGGATTTCCCCATACAAAAGTGAAATTTTTTTCGTTGTTCCAGAAATTCCCGAAAAGCTACAAGTCGTAGAGATCTGAAATTTGGTACCTAGGTAGATATTAGGTCATGAATTCGTACTAAGACGGGGATTCCAGAAATTCAAATTTTAAGGGGTAAAAACCGTTGGTTTTTTGGATTTCCCCATACAAAAGTGAAATTTTTTTCGTTGTTCCAGGAATTCCCGAAAAGCTACAAGTCGTAGGGATCTGAAATTTGGTACCTAGGTAGATATTAGGTCATGAATTCGTACTAAGACGGGAATTCCAGAAATTCAAATTTTAAGGGGTAAAAACCGTTGGTTTTTTGGATTTCCCCATACAAAAGTGAATTTTTTTTCGTTGTTCCAGGAATTCCCGAAAAGCTACAAGTCGTAGGGATCTGAAATTTGGTACCTAGGTAGATATTAGGTCATGAATTCGTACTAAGACGGGGATTCCAGAAATTCAAATTTTAAGGGGTAAAAACCGTTGGTTTTATGGATTTCCCCATACAAAAGGGAAATTTTTTTCGTTGTTCCAGGAATTCCAGAAAAGCTACAAGTCGCAGAGATCTGAAATTTAGTACCTAGGTTGGTGTTATATCATGAATTCGTATTCAGAAAGGGATTTTCGAGATCCAAATTTTGAGGAGGAAAAGGTTTGAACTTTTTGGCCGCCATTTTGAACTTTTTTGTTACTGGGCCGATTGCTTTGAAAATCGACTTTTGACTATGGCAGCAAGCATAGAGAAGGAATTTGTTGCCAAAATTAAAAAAAGTGGCCGCCATTTTGAACTTTTTTGTTAATGGGTCGATTGCTTTGAAAATCGATATTTGACTATGGCAGCAAGCATAGAGAAGGAATTTGTGGCCAAAATTTAAAAAAGTGGCCGCCATTTTGAACTTTTTTGTAAATGGGTCGATTGCTTTGAAAAACGATATTTGACTATGGCAGCAAGCATAGAGAAGGAATTTGTGGTCAAAATTTTAAAAAGTGACCGCCATTTTGAACTTTTTTGTTACTGGGCCGATTGCTTTGGAAATCGATATCTGACTATGGCAGTAAGCATAGAGAAGGAATTTGTGGTCAAAATTTAAAAAAGTGGCCGCCATTTTGAACTTTTTTGTTACTAGACCGATTGCTTTAAAAATCGATATTTGACTATGGCAGCAAGCATAGAGAAGGAATTTGTGGTCAAATTTAAAAAAGTGGCCGCCATTTCGAACTTTTTGTTACTGGGCCGATTGCTTTGAAAATCGATATTTGACTATGGCAGCAAGCATAGAGAAGGAATTTGTGGTGAAAATTTAAAAAAGTGGCCGCCATTTTGAACTTTTTTGTTACTGGACCGATTTCTTTGAAAATCGATATTTGACTATGGCAGCTGGCATAGAGAAGGAATTTGTGATCAAAATTTAAAAAAAAGTGGCCGCCATTTTGAAATTTTTTGTTACTGGACCGATTGCTTTGAAAATCGATATTTGACTATGACAGTAAGCATAGAAAAGGAATTTGTGGTCAAAATTTAAAAAAGTGGCCGCCATTTTGAACTTTTTTGTTACTGGACCGATTGCTTTGAAAATCGATATTTGACTATAGCAGCTAGCTTAGAGAAGGAATTTGTGGTCAAAATTTAAAAAAGTGGCCGCCATTTTGAACTTTTTTGTTACTGGACCGATTACTTCGAAAATCGATATTTGACTATGGCAGCAAGCATAGAGAAGGAATTTGTGGTCAAAATTTTAAAAAAGTGGCCGCCATTTTGAATTTTTTTGTCAGTGGGCCGATTGCTTTTAAAATCGACGTCTGACTATGGCAGCAAGCATAGAGAAGGAATTTGTGGTCAGAATTAAAAAGTGGCCGCCATTTTGAATTTTTTTGTCAGTGGGCCGATCGCTTTGAAAATCGACGTCTGACTATGGCAGCGAGCATAGAGAAGGAATTCGTGGTCAGAATTAAAAAAGTGGCCGCCATTTTGAACTTTTTTGTTACTGGACCGATTGCTTTGAAAATAGATATTTGACTATGACAGTAAGCATAGAAAAGGAATTTGTGGTCAAAATTTAAAAAAGTGGCCGCCATTTTGAACTTTTTTGTTACTGGACCGATTGCTTTGAAAATCGATATTTGACTATAGCAGCTAGCTTAGAGAAGGAATTTGTGGTCAAAATTTAAAAAAGTGGCCGCCATTTTGAACTTTTTTGTTACTGGACCGATTACTTCGAAAATCGATATTTGTGTATGGCAGCAAGCATAGAGAAGGAATTTGTGGTCAAAATTTTAAAAAAGTGGCCGCCATTTTGAATTTTTTTGTCAGTGGCCCGATTGCTTTGAAAATCGACGTCTGACTATGGCAGCAAGCATAGAGAAGGAATTCGTGGTCAGAATTAAAAAAGTGGCCGCCATTTTGAACTTTTTTGTTCCTGGGGCGATTGCTTTAAAAATCGATATCTGACTATGGCACCAAGCATAGAGAAGGAATTTGTGGTGAAAATTTAAAAAATTTGACCTTTTTGGCCGCCATTTTGAACTTTTTTGTTACTGGGCCGATTGCTTTGAAAATCGATATCTGACTATCGCAGCTAGCTTAGAGAAGGAATTTGTGGTCAAAATTTAAAAAAGTGGCCGCCATTTTGAACTTTTTTGTTACTGGACCGATTGCTTCGAAAATCGATATTTGTGTATGGCAGCAAGCATAGAGAAGGAATTTGTGGTCAAAATTTTAAAAAAGTGGCCGCCATTTTGAATTTTTTTGTCAGTGGCCCGATTGCTTTGAAAATCGACGTCTGACTATGGCAGCAAGCATAGAGAAGGAATTCGTGGTCAGAATTAAAAAAGTGGCCGCCATTTTGAACTTTTTTGTTACTGGGCCGATTGCTTTAAAAATCGATATCTGACTATGGCACCAAGCATAGAGAAGGAATTTGTGGTGAAAATTTAAAAAATTATGAACTTTTTGGCTGCAATTTTGAACTTTTTTGTTACTGGGCCGATTGCTTTGAAAAACGATATCTGACTATGGCACCAAGCATAGAGAAGGAATTTGTGGTGAAAATTTAAAAAATTTGACCTTTTTGGCCGCCATTTTGAACTTTTTTGTTACTGGGCCGATTGCTTTGAAAATCGATATCTGACTATCGCAGCAAGCGTAGAGAAGGAATTTGCGGTCAAGATAAAAAAATGATGAACTTTTTGGCCGCCATTTTGAACTTTTTTGTTACTGGGCCGATTGCTTTGAAAATCGACGTCTGACCAGCAAGCATTAGGAAATATTTAGTGGTCAAAATTAAATTAAATGACGGTTAATACAAGAATTTTGGAAACTTAACGCCTGAGGGAGTAAAGCAAAAGATCAACGTGAGCGAAGCCGCGGGCGTTTGCTAGTATTATTATATTTAGCAAAAATTATTAATTCCTTTTCCAGTCAGTATTAAGTGCCTATTTATTCCTCTCAAAGTTCTAATTAGAAATAAATATAGTAGTGTAAGGTAATTATGATATACTTACTATAATAGTATAGAGACAACTAAAACTTGTGGACTTTGATAACAAATCTTTTAAATCCTTAGAATAAATTTTCGGTTTGAGCTTCGAGAAAAAAGACTCGAAGTGCCGACAAAACTGAAAACAAGAAAAATGTCTTATATTATAGTCGCGAGGTCAATGGTTTTTGCCATCTCAAAAATACCCTCACTTCAAAAATTAAATAGAAGAACTTGCAAGTTATGTAGTAATTTTCTTTTGGAATTACAAATCATTAACCGAAAAAGGAGTTTCTGAAGAGAACTTCAAAAAAGGAGGAGATCCTCAATTCGTCGGTATCTTTTTAGGGTTCCGTAGCCGAATGGCAAAAAACGGAACCCTTATAAATTCGTCATGTCTGTCTGTCCGTCTGTCCGTCTGTCCGTCTGTCCGTCTGTCCGTCTGTCCGTCTGTCCGTCCGTATGTCACAGCCTCTTTTTTCCGAAACTATAAGAGCTATACTGTTGAAACTTGGTAAGTAGATGTATTCTGTGAACCGCATTAAGGTTTTCACACAAAATTTAAAAAAAAATATTAAATTTTGGGGGTGCCCCATACTTAGAACTGAAACTCAAAATTTTTTTTTCATCAAACCCATATGTGTGGGGTATCTATGGATAGGTCTTCAAAAATGATACTAAGGTTTCTAATATCATTTTTTTCTAAAATGAATAGCTTGCGCGAGACACACTTCCAAAGTGGTAAAATGTGTGTCCCCCCCCCTGTAACTTCTAAAATAAGAGTATGATAAAACTAAAAAAAATATATGATGTACACTACTATGCAAACTTCCACCGAAAATTAGTTTGAACGAGATCTAATAAGTAGTTTTTTTGATATTTACAATAAACCTCTAAAAACAAAGTTAGTTTTGCGGTTCGATAAGAAAAGTGGTTTTTATGGTTTTATTCCTCCGGTTGTAGTACGGAACCCTCAGTGCGCGAGTCCGACTCGCACTTGACAGGTTATTTTTATCTCATCTTTCAGCCTGATATATTTTTTTTTAATAAATAAATATCAGGACATTACACACATCGCAATATCTAGCCCCAAAGTAAGCGATAGCTTGTGTTATGGGTACTAGATAACTGATAAATATACATACATACTAATAAACATAAATATAATATACTGAAAAACACCCAGACACTGGAAAACATTCATGCTCATCACACAAACATTTACCAGTGGTAGTTAAATATCGAATTTCAAAATCTGAATTTTTTTTATAGGTGTAACAATTATAATAAGTACGTGCTTTTCGCCGGAGCTAGGGCGGGTCGCTAGTATACGAGTAATTTGGTATTCAATTTAAGCTAATATTAATGTAACGACAATATTAACCTTGTTTAGCTAAATTCGCCAAGCCCAATTACTGTGACCCCACATCACGTAGTACCCCACTTAAGTGGTCGCATTTACTTAACGAACAGCCATCTTAGGGGCTAGTACGAGATAGTGGACCTCGATAGCTTCAATCGAGTAAGCTTGAGACTTTCGACTTTTGATCGAGTGTCGACGAATTTAAACGAATCCTTTAAAGAACTGCTCAAGAGGGGGCTGAAAGCTAGCAAAACTTGTAATGCGCAAAACATCGTTCTGGTACAAAAGAGCATGGCGTATTACGCGAAATAAGGATGTATTTTAAAGTAATACTGTAATAACTTTTAAAATACATAACTTAGAAAGAAAACGATAATACACGTACTTCGTAATATTTATTGGAATAATAATCCTAAACCTTGGCTCTCTAGTACGTATAACATTGATAATAAATTGAAAATTGTAAAAAATTGGACGCAACTTCGGGATTTTTTTTATCGACAAAAAATTATCCTTTTCTGGTTTCACTAATACAGTTTCTCGAAAATATAATGTTATATTCGTGTGTTTTATTTCAGGTAGTTTAGACTTGATTTACTACTGTAAAAATCAAATCTTGAACTGACATCTTCAGTTTATACCTCCTCTCAAATACGTCTGTCTATCCTTTTGTAAAAAGCGTATTTCTTAGATGATGATAAATAGAATGGTCTATGCTTCCTAACTTAGCGACGTCTTAGCTGTGACTGAAACTTTTGATTTTCAGACAAGGGATGAATTGAAATTAAAAAAACAAAAAAACTGAAATTTTTCTGAATAATAACCCCGAACCTATGATATCTAAACCATAACGACAGCTATTTCACTATAACTGTGCAAAAGAGGCTTGCAATTCCTGATTTTTTTGCCACTACAAGACAGTGAGTACTTGTTTGGGATTTCACCTAATATTAAGTGATGATGCAGCCGAAGATGTTATCGTTCTTACTTAAAAACGTAAGGAACACCTTACGGTTGCTACACAGCTTTGTACCGGAACGCTTGATCGTATGACGGTGCGTCATTGTTGGTAACTAGACCTGGGGCCCTTATTCTGTATCTCAGTGATTAACACTCAGTCACCTTCAAAGAGCTTTTCAGACATTTTATTCCATTGAAGGTTTGCCACTAAATAATATTTTTGTTTTATATAATAAAGCAGCAATGTATATCGAACCATAGACAACAGTGATTATCACTGGAAATGTAAATTTTTATAGAATACAGGCCCATAAAATTCCAAAGTGGCCCGTGGAGGGAATCGTACCTGCAACCTCCTCATCTTTTACGACGTTTCGATAATCGATAACGATTATGAGCTTAGCGAGTCTGCAAGCGTTTACTCGTCGCTCGTACTAGGGGATCATCACGTGTGAATATGGTACAAATATTTTGAAACGGTTATTTTAAATTGGCGTGTGGAAATATCATTAGGTGCTTTGGTGTCGTGCGAACTGCTCGCTGCTTCACGTGTGATAGGCATTTAGAGTTACGTACCGGTGCTAGAAAAACGGGAATGATCTTAATATTATTATAACCAGAAAAATTAAATCCAACCAAAAAAAAAGATATTGGAGACACTAGCTAAATAAATGAAAAATAATTTAAACACAAGTTAAATAAAAGCTTTAGAATGACTTCACACAGTTAACCATGCATTGTAATCCAAACTTAACGTCTTTACAAAATTTCAGCTCAGTCGGTTAAAGATATACCTACAATCTGCTCCAAAATTGAGTTACGGCATTCCAACTATTAACTCAAATACAACTATACTTAACACAAATAACTATACACAATAAATGACACAGTAAATAACACAATTAACGTATATTGTAAGTTAAATAAGCTTATAAAAGCCTGGAAATTTTTAACACCTAAAATGTTCACACGAAGTTCTCTTGGGTTTTCTAAGAACTCTATTACAGCTGTCCTATACGAGTTTGTTTGATATTCGCAATAGATGATGACTAATAAGTGACAGCTATCGAGTTGCAGCGTAAATCGTCGTAAGACGTGAGAAAAATGACGTTTTATGACAGAGTATCTCTCATAACGCAAACCATCGTCCAGTATACTACCAAGTATAATATTATGGCAATTATCACTTTTCTTATTCTTATTGATGGTCCGGACTCCGCGGCAGTTGTATCCCCATTCTAATAACCATAAGTACCAATTTGATTTTTTTATGGTTTAACCACACGGTATAGAAGCCGTATTTAATGGATTTTGAATGAAGTTTTATTTAAGTACTATAAAAACGATTACTTTCGAATTTGAACATCATGTATGGGTCTTTAATCTAAAATCGCCTAGAAGCAGAAACACGATTGGATAAATTTTTCTCGATTGAAAGTTCTCTCAAAAGTTGCTCCAAAATCTCAGTTTTTCTAATTTTTATCTGAAACTACAATGGATGTAATTGTAATTTTTGTTTTGATGTGTCAACTGTCAGTAATAATAATAATATCCAAAAACGCTTAGTCTAAACAGATTTTTGATAACTGGCTTAGTTCTTGAGTAATTAGGTAAAAGGTCGTTTTTCTGTTATTTTTTTTTCGCGACGCTGCATGTGCATGTCGCACCTACCAACGTATCCGCGAGAGTGAGAAAGACAAAAATAAATTCAATAAATTCCCGTAGAAGAATTGCATTAGCCTGACGATTTGTCACGACTCGAATGAATGAAGCAGGTATAAGATTTACGAGTATTTACTATTTACTGCTCCTTGCAAATGCCACTCGATATACCGTTACTGTGTATCAGAGCTTTACGAACTTTTGTTTGCGTTCGATAAAACCATGTAAGTAACGTGATGACTACCAAGAACGCGTGGCCAAGTTGAAGGGGGTGGTTGATTTCTGTTAATTTGTAAATTGTACCTAAAATACAAGCCTATTTTCTGTTGTCTAGTACTTACGTATCATGTTTAATAAGGAATCATTTATGTGACGGAAAGTCCTATATTGGATCTCACAATGTAAAATTTGGCAGTGTACTTTGCGCCTTTCTCGAGCACGGTGGACGGGTGGCATGATTAAAGAAAGAGTAGCAACTGGATGAGAAAGACTGAGAACCAAGCTCGGGGGGGGGGGGGGGGGGGGGGGGGGTCTTATTTCGGTCACTATTTAACACCGAGCATTAGCATCTCCATGTGGAATTCTAAACGATCGATAATAAGTATCGTTTTTCGCATTCGCCTGCCCACTACAATATTATTATAAAGGATACAAAATAAACTTCTACTTATAACCTATAATCAACTAAAACTTTTCTATCATTTTTTTTTCCTTTTTTTTTATTTTGTGACGTCATAACATTATTACGTATTCTAATTTACCTATTTATACATTTATATTTATGTACAAAATAAGTATAGCACGCATAGACATATCTATTGATGAAACAACACAAGTTAAAAGTTTTAAAAGTTATATCTAACACCCCCGAAAAATTTTCCGCATCCTCTCTGACAATGAATGACTGCCAATGACCGTCAGAGTAAATCAGTAGGCAACTAAAACTTTAACTGTAATTTTAACTGATTGGTCAATTTTACAACCGCAGTTAAAGTTTATGTTCACTGTGTTTTGTTAGAGGAAACATTTAATAACTGCTGATTATTTTGTTATAGCAGATACATCCTTTTGTTGTAACAAACCTGCATTTATGACAACCGTTTCGTACGCGAAGAAACTATAAAACATAATTATTGTTTGAAACAAGTATGATGAAAATGCCCTAATGTAAAGTGGGATAACAGTTAGAACAACTATGTAGTAATTTTACTACCCGTTCGCAGAAGCTTTGCCGATGAGTACCGGTCGTTTTAAAATGGAGGGGAAACTCATCACCAACTATTAATTACCATAAATCTTGTTCGGTCACGCTCGTTTGCGAAATGTTATAGTAGGGGAGCCCAAGAGGGGATTTTTGAAGTGACTCGAGTGTGTCAGAAAATATATAGGGATAATTCTTGCACCGTACCTCTACCAAGTATGAACCCTCCATATGGTGGGGTGTGTTGAGGGGAACCCGTCTGATTAGTAAAAACAAAAAATCGATTCTTAGAAAAACTCGAGCGCGTCAGATTAAGAGAAAGTTGATTAATTACATTGAGAAGATTGTATATCTCAATAATGTGACAAGTCACTTCAAAAATCCCCTCTTGGGCTCCCCTACTATAAAAAGCCTGCTGCCTGACAGAAGCAGGGCCCTTATTCTGTATCACAGTGATGATCACTCAGTTACCTTCAAAGAGCTTTTTTCACATATCTTTTTTATCCACTGAAGGTTTGCCACAAAATATTATTTTCGTTTCACTTAATAAAGCAGCTATGTATCACGAACCATAGACATCAGTGATTATCACTGGAAGTGTCTTTTACAAAATACGGTCCCAGTAAAACCCGGGCACCGTATGTTTTCGCCGGACAAGCTATAAAAAAGCCTAACTATGTCCGGCATTATCCGGACGCCTGACTACATTCATACATACGTAGTAAGTTCATGTGTCATCATGAATGTGGTATTTTAACAGAACACCGGCTTTTATTAGGTGAATCGTGCAATTATAAAGATCGGGTCAAGAGGAGATTTTGTGATTTGCCTGCGTTAGCTATGTTGTAGGCGTATTTAAATATCGTACTTCTATGGTTTAGTTTGTGAAAGAGGAGATTTTGTGATTTGCCTGCTTTAGCTAAGTTGTAGGCGTATTTAAATGTCGTACTTCTATGGTTTAGTTTGTGAATTTTAATTTTTATCATTCGGCAAATAATATTATTGTGTATTGATGAGTTCAGCAGTTTATAAGATAGGAAAGTATTTAAAGAAATAGGTAGGTACTGCGATCAACAAAGAAAGCTGTCCATCGCTCTTATTATCTAATGGAACGAAATTCCAAAAAGGTATGAGTCGCCTGCGCAAAAGTCACGTGATCAATTTAGCGATAGGGTCGACCAGGGACAATACTGAACAACAAGCAGACGGCGCTTAACGGCATACAAGGGCTATTTAAGCAATTTTCAGTGAACCGCAGGTTGAAAACTATAAAGATAATTACCTACTTTCAAATTTAAACCTCGTATACATATTTAGGGTCTGCGTAAGGAGGATGCTGTAGACCACGCAAATTGGAAACGATTAAGAAAAAAAGCTGACCCTAGCATATGCCGGAATAAAAGCTGAGAAGAAGAAGAATCTAAATTCGCTCTAAAGCAGAAACACGATTGGATTAAATTTCCTCGATAGAATTTTCTCCTAAAAGTTGCTTCAAAATCTCAAATAATAATATCCAAATCTCTCTCTTTTTGGCTTAGTTTTCTAGTAATTAGCTAAAACGTCGTTTTTCTGTTATATTCTTCTGTGACACACACCTACACACACCTACATTCTGCACACACCTACGTATTCGTAAAAGTGAGAAGGACAAAAAAATCCGTGTATCACCTTAATTAACACTCATCTACTATGCTCCTGTATGGGCCGTGTGTCCACTGCACGCCCGTCACTTCATATCGATCTCAGCAGCCAGAAGTAATCTCGTTGTCGGTGAATGACGTACCGGTGGATTGCAGTGGAAAAACGTCCTTATACCGTAATTTTATTCCCACGGTTAATTCTTATCAAGTAATGGGTACAAAACTTGTGCATTGTGACTAAAATTTTATTGAAACGTGTTCTAAAATTTTGCATTGTTGCTGTTCCATTTTTTGTGTTAATGGTTTATTTTTGTACATGCAAAATTTTATCTGACGATCTGTTCTCAAAACGTATTAGCTCTATTTTTATATTAATTACGAGGCTATATGGATTATACTTACCTAGCCTTGTACCTTACAAATAATATACAAGGCTATCTATGTTTTAATATAGGTATGTTAGTAAAATTAGAAACCTTACCTACCTTAACCTTAGAAGTCAAGATAGTGAAATTTATAGCAAGGTTTTTTTTAAGATTAGCAAAAAACTTGCAGAAGTTAAATTCTGTAAGCTATTACTCCTTTAACTAGTAGCTTGCGTGACTGTTTACATAGTTACAGTCAACTTCTGCAAGTTTAGTTACTAATCTAAACTTATAATTTAAAAATTATGTGTCACCGGAAATATATGAAATTTAGAAATTTTATAATTTTTCCAGGAAATACCATGACGAGTCAATTCAGGGTGTGCTCGAAAATATGAAATTGTACATCTCCAACCATCGACGGTAACCATAGCAATTAGCAAAGCAGCCATCGCCAGCCAATTGTCGCCTTGGCTGCATAACTGACGCAAGCATTAACCATTAGCTCGACGCTGGAAGTATTTTTGCAGATTCAAGAGGCAGGATATTAAATTTTCAAAGGTAATTTAAAAGCAAGACGAGTATCTCCTAGGAATGTATCTCCTTGTGTCTATGTTAAGCTCTATGGGCACATTGGGCACGCATATAATTATTGCGCAACTTTTAAGATGATGTTGAGGTATAAAGTCAATTGAAATTAACGTTATTATCGGCTAATGTATTCAATTAAACATGATTAGATACTGTGGTCGATTCTGTTGTGCAAAATCTCTAAACTAAACTAATTTAAAATAGTGCTATCCTTTTCAAACTGCTCCCTATGGAAAAGGATAGCACTATTTTAAATTAGTTTAGTTTAGAGATTTTGCACAACAGAATCGACCACACTGTCATGAAAAAGGAACATTAGTATAGGATTGTTTGCAATTAAATTCGGGCTTCCTTTCTATTGATAGATGGACCCTACAATATCCATCCACATTATCGCATGTATTAATTATGTAGGGTCCATCTCTCAACAGATATGAAGCCCGAATACCTAGTCTTTATTACCAAAAAAATACATACTTATATTAATAATCTTGAGTAAGTATCCCTAAAGACTAGTTTTATCTTTATTTAGGATCTACAGTCATCTTATTAGTTGAATATCTAACTTTAATAACGCAAATAATCGAAGTTCCTAATTGATACTTGAGTTTACGTACAAATCCAGAGGAAGGGAAACCTCAGCAAATACTGAAACAAAATGTTTTTTAGAGATCTTTTATTATAATTCAATCACACAGTGATTTTAATTATTCTATAATATTTTCGTACAATCACACAAAATGATGTGCACAAAATATGACACTTATTATTTTTTTATTCATTTTTCGTATGCTCTGCAAATTAAATATTATAGTTACGTTTTTTTTACAATTTCCTTATCCCATTTCACGCTAAAACTAGAACTAAGCATTTCCTAAAACTTTTGACTAGTACTTGTAACCTTCTTGTGGACTGAAGCTGGGTGGTTGTCTGGGTCCTCCGAATTGTTCAGGTCGGTTCTGGTTGCCCTGGCTAGTTGTTATTGATCCTGGCGAACTTGGACGACTCTGAACTGGAAATCCTGAAGAACTGCCACTTGGGGGTTGATTTACACCTTGGTTTGCCGTAAAGGTTGGACGTTCTCCAATATTGCTCTGTGATCCAGAGAAACTGCCATCTGGACGCTGTCCGTTGAATCCTTGAGACCCTGGTAAACTTGGACTTCTATTCGGACCTTGGGATCCTGAAAGACTTCCATCTGGACGCTGCGCATTGAATCCCTGGATCCCCATGAAAGTTGGACGTCCATTCATATAATCTTGCGTTCCCTGTGAATTAAAACTTGGTCGCTGTCCTGGAGAACCATCTGGTTTTGGACCATTAAAGCCCTGAGATACTGAAGAACCACCAGTGGCAATGGGACTTTGGGAGCCTTGATTTCCTGAAGACCCAGATGGACCTTGCGATGGGAAAGATTGGCTTGGTCTGTCGTACTGATATGGCGCTTGAACTGAGTTTGAACCTTTTAAACCGGATGGACCCTGAGCTGATGTGGATTGTTGATTTCCAGGTGCAAATTGTGTCGACCCTTGAGTAGGTCCTAAGTTGGAACCAAAAGAAGGTCCATTCACTTGACCAGTAAAGCTCCCAGATCCCGGTTTCTGTATCCCAGAGAATCCTCCATTAGAGCCAGTTTTTCCTCCGAAAGGTCGATTGCCATTTGGTTGATATTGTTGACCTTGTCCTATCTGAGCCGCATTGCCCGCACCGAATTGGGAAGAACCTTTAATTCCGTTTGATCCATAAGTGGGCTTGTTAGCGTTAGATTGATATTGGGAGCCTTGGCTAGGCTGGGAACCTATTCCAGGGGTTTGATTATTACCATAAGAGGGGCGATTGGCATTGGCCTGAATCTGATAACCCGATGTCCCTGAAGTTCCTTGGCCTCTAGGTCTAAGTTGAGATCCCTGAGAAGACCCAAATGGTTTATTAGAATCTTGTATTTGTCCTTGACCAAAGATACCTGTTGAACCAGTAGGTATATTGAAAGAGTTTTGTGACTGGCTCAATCCGAATTGAGAACCTTTGGCAGATCCGAAAGGAGTTTCTGACGTTGGAATCTTTCCTGTTTGAAGACCAAAAGTTTGTTGTGATCCGGAAGCTGAGGGCGTCTGACCTTGATTAAATTGGGGACGATTCTGACCTTGGATGTCTGATCCAAATTGTGCCCCAAAAGTGCTTTTAGGTTGATTATAGTTATATCCACTAGAGCCCTGGCCTTGAGAAGTTGGACCTAAAACTTGAGTAACAGATCCCTGACCCGAGAGTTGACCTGATGGGCCTTGGCTACTTCCAAGACCAATTTGGTACTGATTTCCTGTTAATCCTGAAGCAAATTGATTTGATCCTTGGCTAGGTCTTGCTTGACCAAACTGATTCGTCTGTCCTGTTGACGGACCGAATGTGCCTTGGTTACTTCCAGAACCTTGTTGATACTGGGTGACTTGTTCTTGAGATACGCTTGGTCCAGGTGCAAATTGACTAGGTTTTGATTGACCAATCTGCCCTGATGGACCGAAAGCTCCTTGAATTGCAGAGACTCGATTACCCGAAGACTGACTGGAAGGTCCTTGAGACAATGGTCCTTGGATAGAGCCTTGTGGACGATTGAATGAGGACTGTCCTATATTATATTGCTGAGCAGAACCTTCTGACTCGTATTCTTCTGGACGGTACGCACCTAAAAACAAAGAACGATAAATTAAAAAAAACACACACACGCAGAATACCAAACAAAAAATAAGGGATAGATATATTTCTAAATTTGACAATTCAATAAAGCTTAGAGATTTAATTTATTTGAAATTTAACTAAAAAATATTGGTCAAAAAAAGGCTCATTCTTTGTGCAATGAATCAGTCGGGCTGTTCTAGGTGAAAATGTATGCATAATAAAAGAATTTTACATTATAAGTATAAATTAGCACATTTTTTAATTATATAACACTTTCAATAAACAAAATATTACCTTCTTGAGTACCAGCGGCAGCGGCTCTGGCATTTTCTTCAATCGACCTCAATATTTCCTCAGGGATGGGGTGAGGGGTGGGCAAATGTTCGCCTTGCGGTCGGAAACCATTTTCATCAGCAGTGTAAGTCAAAGAGTAAGCCTGCCCGTCATCGCCCGTGTAAGAAAATCCGCCTTGAGCCTTAACCCCGTTGGTCGCAACACCAGATTCTTCAGCAGAAATGCCGTTGGATGTTTCGTAGCTGTACAGATATGATTCGCCATTGTTTTCATTTACATACTTCAAAATCTCAGCGTTCCTGTCTGCAGCTGCTTGGGAACGTTCAGGTTTGTAACTCTGGGTTTGAGGTGCGTTGAAACCTTGAGAGCCTTGACTTCCTTGCCCAAAACCTTGGTTGGAATAACCACCAGCTTGAGGTCTGGTGATTTGCTGGCCGCCAACATTAAATGTGTTAGTAGGGGTTAAGCTTGAACCAAAAGTCTGGCCTTCTGCAATCGGTGCATTGGCCCCAAGTAATGGTGCTTTACCAATAGGCTCTAAAGCATTGGCACCAGCTCCTTCAAGTTGGTTGATTCCACTAGGACCCTGATTGAATCCTGTCCCAAAACTAGGTCCGTTCTGAGTATCTCCAGAAACACGTCCATAAGTAGGACGCGATTGTCCAGATCCAGTTGGAAGCCCTTGTCCCAAATTCACTTGACCTGCAGGCCCTTGATTGGAATCAGGTCTAGACGATGCCACACCTGGTGCAATCAAGGATCCAGGGCTGCCGCCTGCAGTTGCAGCATTTACAGGCGGAAGGTATGCCCTGTCTAGCTTGTCCGCATAGCCATAGGCTATGATTGATAGGACTATAACCTGAAAAAAATGTTTCAGTATTAAAATTTATTAAGTTAAGTATTAGTCATCTACTAATTCTTATAAAAATAAGATAAACTAACTTTAGCACGCATTTTGAAAGACCATATTTTGCAAACTACTAAACCGAATTTAATAAAACTTGCACTGTTGCCCTAGTTGAAATAAATAGAACCTAAAAAAAACGGAATAGTCCCAATCTAGTTAAAAGTTTCGGAGAAATACGTAGACAAACATTCCGACACTTTCGCGTGCTCTTCGAAGCGGGTTCTAATTACTATTGCTGCTCAAGCTGAGATTGAGGGAACAATGAACAATGTGATCCACTGTCATACATAATTTCAGCTACTGCCGAGGATAAAATATTTTTTTCAGAAAGCCAAGAAAATCTCTGTGACACCACTGTTGCCCAGTATCTCAACCCTCTTGTCTCATAGAAACTTAAATTGCTAGTATATATTAATTTCGTTATCACTTTTCCTTTAAGGTACTAACGAATTTTAAAGAACACTTTTCACACCGTAATGCAAGTTAAGGTTTTAAGTTTTAACTACTAGAAAAATATCTAAAAAATTACCAGCTTCATTTCAAAAAGCTGTACTTGTGGCGGAGGATGATCTCTGAATGTTGCTACTCCAAATCATCCTATATTTATATCAAGCAGAATTCGTTCACCTCGGCTAAAGGCTTAACTAAGCATGTACTGTATGTGTATGGTGACCATACGTCCCTATTTACTTAATGACTCAGAAAATTTCCAACTTGTTTTTTTAAATTGAATTAATAAAAGATTGTTGTATGCGTATATTTCAGTGTCGCGAGTGACTGTATGATGTAGCCCGTGTTTAAAGAATTTAAACTTGATATATAGTGTGATTCTAAAAAAAAAGGAAGGAATTGGACAATAAAAGCAACAATGTTTGCGCTTAAAAACAAATTGTATCCAGCAGCTAAAACTGACAGTAATTCGTTAAGTGCGTGATCAATTTTTCAGTTATTTTATCGAGCATGACATTATGTCATGCCCATACATTTTTTGACAAATTTGAACGATCGATAGGTTTCTGCCATGAAGTAGAATAGATGGGTTCCTTTGTTTTATAATTTAGGTGTGTTAACAAAATATTTTATGTATTTTTTTTTAATAAGCTCAAAATGACTATGTTTTGTAATAAAAAGTCAATATACATATTTATTATCTTAATAATTAATTCTTATGTTGCACTTACTGACTTACTCAACATGCACTATATGACAAACATTATTAGTTTGCAGCTAAAAGCTAACAATAATTTAAATAACGTATTTGACAAAATAAAGCTACAAGTAAAACAAAATGTCTTATCATCATCATCATCATCATCACGTGCCTTCTTTCTTAAATTGAAGTTTGGCGGTCAACAATTGAAAAGCCTTCCTATTAAGCGCCGCTTTCTTTAATTCTGGGTAGGTAAGTCCGGTCCACCCCTTTATATCGTCCAGCCATTTGCGTCTCTGGCGCCCTGGAGACCTCTTCCCAGCAATTTTTCCCTCTAAAACCAGTCTCGGGAAGGAAAACTGCTCTCCTCTTTGCAAGTGGCCAAAGAAAGCGACTTTTCTGCGCATAATGGTGGACATCAGCTCTCGATCTTTTCCAACTCTTTCTAGTACTTTCTTATTAGATGTGAAACTGTCTCACAAGTTCTTAAAGAATGGTCGCCCTACGTGTGTAACCTTTGACTGGCAAAGTGGATCTTCAGCGGAGCGGTTGTGTGAGTGGTTGCCCAATTTCCCGATCGATTTAGCCGATACACTAATTATTGTGATCCGCTCATGTACGAGATGTCGTTAATGACACGCGACAGTGATCGTGATTGGTCAAGGTTAAAAGCTTTTATGCAGCTTTTGTGCATCGGACAAAACAATATCGGTTTGCCTACACTCTATAGTTTTAATTGTCTGGCGATTGAATTATGAAAACAGCTAATGAGTTTTGAAATCATGCGGAATACGTACGTAGTTACAAATACGTACTGAAAAGTCATATTTTAGTAAACTTGGTACTCATAGTACGAAAGTGTTCTTGTGGCCCAAAAACCAGCACACCATTTTTATTTTGCTGCTAGGTTTTTTAAAGATTTGTGTATTAAAAAAATTCTTGAGAGAAACTTGAAAAATCTTACTTGACACATGCCTATTACCAATTACCAAGTTGTAGGTACGTATAAGGATGCCAGACGTAAGATTTCACGAATAAAACAAAACTTAAAATGAGAACAACACAAAGAGCAAGGGAACCCAATAGCTTTATTGAATATTAAAAAAAATCATAAAATAATAAGCTCTAACATCAGGCAATAAAAAAGTAATTGACGCACTTAAAAAAGCCATGACACTAAAGTGGCGATGGGCTGGTCGCATCACGGTAAACGGTCAAACGGTGGACCCTAGAAACCACACGATGGAAAGGACAAGTCAGTGAAAAGAGGCATGTGGATAGGCAGTTGGCCTTCCCACCGATGGGCTGATGAAATTATCGAGAGGTCAGGAAGAAATTGGATGGGCAGGAAGAAAAGAGAAAGACGTAGAGCAGTGGAAGAGGATAGGGGAGCCCTTTTTTATTTGAATTTATCACATTATAACATATATCTATTTTTTTTCTTATAGAGAAGGTAAAAGAAGACGGGGAAGACCTTTGCGAAGGTGGGAAGACGATCTAAAAGCTACAGCAGGAGTCTTGTGGAACAGGAAAACTTACGACAAACAAAAATGGAGGGAAATGGGGGAGGCCTATGCAAATCAAGACAATTACCGATGTCAAGATAACATAAGTTAAAATTACGAGATATTGTATTCTCTAAGAAATGACGTGCAATTACTAACCTAGTCATAAGAAAACATGTAATTGTCAAATAAAGGCTATAAATAAAAATAATAATCTATCTATATTTTCTTTAGCTATATCAATCTTTTAAGATAGATAATTTATTGTTTTCCGACCTCTCGCTCATTGTAAAAGAAAGATTCAGATGCGCTGATTCCGACGCGCGATATAATCGTAGTTCGTAATCATTTTTCCAAGGTTTTAGGCTTTTAGGTAATTTAAAAGCTTTACGCTATTGTGCCTCGGTAAGCACGATAATTATTTTGTATTAAGGTGTTTTCTCAATTTAAACTTGCCACTTTGGAGAGCCTATTTTTTTTTTAAATAACTGAACACACAGAATCATAATGAGCTGTTAAGCTCGAATAAGGAGGTACTTAAACGCCAATTAAGAGCACCTCAATATGTTAATAACCTATTTAAGCCTTTTTGCAAGCTATCAAAATATTGTATCCGGGATCTGATCTTTGAAAATTACCATTTTGTATTGAGACAGAATTGTACAAAAGCTCTACACGGTTTCACACTTTTTTTGTAATAACAATAAACCTTTAGGCAGCGTACAGCTATTAGTTAATGCTGACACTATACTTGACCGTTTCGCCTTAGGCCCATACTATTATGAAGATAGGGCAATTAGCTTATATTTTGTCATGAGAACATCCACAATTACGATGGTTGCCAAACATAATAATATGGAACAAGGTACGTAAAGAACCGATCGATAGCTTTAGCCCCACGTGATATACTAATATGACTCACTCCTTAAAATTCCAAGAATCTTTGCGCCTGTAAGCATGTGTATCTGTGTTGTGATAATTATTGATATTATAACTCAATACATGTGATGCCAAATAGCCTTATCGTCCAGATTTGAGATTAGAGTAGCCACTGCCAGACAGCCAGTCGACTTTTCCTTTTACCTCTTATGCACTTACTTAGATTAATAGAGTAATCTATTGCATTATAGAAATGCAATTTAATTCCTTAATAATGTAGCAATAATTAATTTAAAGTGACTTACAATTGATATTATTACAAATCAAAATCAGGCAAAGGTTATCAGAATCTTTTATTTCTAGATAGGAACCTACTTCGTGACTAAATATCGCAGTCATCTTAGGTCTTGGCTATTATCTATTTGCTTTTTCAATAAATTTCAAGTCATGATTTTCAATTGCTCAATGAATGACTGCTGCTAGACTTACCAAAAGCTCTTCTTTAGAATCGTTTCGCTTATGAATCAAAATCTAGCTATGCTATGCTATTCTAGGCATGCCGCTAGCTAGGTAGGTACGTATACAGTTTTAACATCAATTCTCTATATGTCATAAAAAGCCCTAAATTATAATAAGAATTGATAACAAAACCGTTGATAAGAAACTGTTAATCTATAAACCAACTATTTATCCTACTTTGTTGGATCTGAGGGATCCAGAGAGTCTTGACTAAGAGAGGTACGCTTGCCTATTTTGCTAGTGTCAGAGTCTTAGCCTCTATGAGGCTATATCGTCCTACAAAACTAACTGCGATTGTGATTTTTGAAGCTTTTTCACTGATTTAGTCAGATCAGCTTTTAATACGAAACTGTTGATAAGAAACTGTTAATCTATAAACCAACTATTTATCCTACTTTGTTGGATCTGACGGATCCAGAGAGTCTTGGCTAAGAGAGGTACGCTTGCCTATTTTGCTGGTGTCAAGGAGTCTTCATCAATGAGTCTATATCGTCCTACAAAATCAACTGTGATTGTGATTCTTGAAGTCTTTTCACTGATTTAGTCAGATTTATGAGTTTGTTACTACCCTGAATATTACCTCTTGGACGTAGTTAACGCTCATTCTGTTGACGAGTTAACAAAGTAACTGTTAAGTTATAAATAAGATACCTACCAAAGTACTTACTATTGCTACAACCAACAAGCTCCATTCTTTCACTAATAACATCTATGCTGGAATTGTGACTAGGTAGGTACGTGTATTTTCAATATTAATACTTTTTAAAAACAATGTTAATAAATACTTAATTGTTAAACATTTATTTATGACTTGACCTAAGAATCCGAAATAGTAAAACGAATCTGTATTACTTCATCATTGCAATCTCGTTGAGTATTTAAATGTCTTAATTGCGATTGAACGCTTGTAAGGTTCGGAAATGTAGACGTTTGAAGCATATTTGTTGATTTTACACGCATCGGCGTAAGTTCTATTAAATGATTGTGTTAATCGTATTATGTTGAAAAGAGCAAACTCAATCCAGTTTTAGGGACTTCATGGCATGGACTATGGAGTCGATACAAACAGAGAGATGTGTTTAGTCTAATCAACTTTACATTCTCGAAGTGCACTGAGCTGCTGGGGCACTGCAGTAATACCAGAATCACAACAAATATAGCTGAATAGCAGACAGAGTTGAAGATTCATAAGCGCCAACATTCCGCCCAATGTTTTCGTGCAGTGTGGTGCAGGTGCCAACAATGATTTATATGTGATGGTTTGATTTGCAAAACTGCAACGTAAAGAAGAGTCTTCAACGCCTGCGTCGGCCCACTTGGTTGGGTGTTTCTCTGAGGGATAGAATCCGCAACAAAGACATCTGTATAGGAGAACCAAAGTAACCAGTATATCCCAACGAATTAGCAAGCTGAAATGGCAGTGCGCGGGCCATATCTGTCGCAGAACCGACAGCCGTTTAGGGCAGATGTGCTGGAGTGAAAAGCGCATACCGCTGGATGGGCGACCTGAAAAATGTCCCTGGAAGCGGGTAGATGAGGAAGGCGGAAGTCCGTGTGTAGTGTCGAGCTCTTGGAAAAGCAAATATCCAACAGTTGACAGCCATTATAGGCTGATTAAGTAAGTTAAGTGGATTGATGTTCTCCTCACAAGTGAACCCAAACGAATCAGGAGTGGGTCGGTTCAGCTATTAAAATAATAAAATATTTGCAAATTATGTATACACGGGTTGTCAAAAGTAGTTAATCAAACGGTAAAGAACGTTGATTTCTAAATATCGCATTCACAGATCACGACCGCTTTGATTAGCGTAAGGATACTTAATTGCATCTTTAATTAGACGTTTCACAAACACACATCTGATGGATTGATGCGTCTTGATGTTGCACTGGGAGTAGGTCAGGCTATGGTTAAAACATAAGCTTAAGATGTCAACGTCGTATGAGATAATATTCTTTCCTCAGCCAATAATATAAGGTTCAGTCCTATTGCAATATAAATACTATAATGTCCTCGAGACCGATCCGGCCACAGAGGTTAATCTCTGCAGAGATTTTCCATCAGCGCAGGACATTATTATAGTGCACAAGTGTGCGCGCAAACACAGCTGCACTCTCTATTCCTCTCTCTCATAATCTGATGGGATGACAGCTCTGACACGACCAGAAAGAGATCAGGCGCAGAACCGACGGCTTAACATGCTCTCGGCGGCCGAGGGTGAAATGCCGGTGTTTCCAAACTGCAGGCTGGTAAGTAAGTACTAAGAATAAAACCCCAATAGTAAATTGTATTGACCTGTCCGAACAAAGGCGCATCTTGCACAGCTCTGCGCTTGTCATCCCAAGACGTCAGATCTTAAGCCTCACATACCCAGTAGGCATTAGCTGACGCTGCGGTTTGTACTTATCCAGAAGACCTCAGCTAGAAGGCAGTACCTGCAGCTGTAGCCATATGACTTATATATTCCATTTATAATATTGCATAAGTACGCTCATGTCTCGAAGTTCATAAAAATCTATGAGGATGACAGTCGTCTGCATGGAAGTCACGTGATCTATATTTCGATCGGATATGTCATTCCTGTATACTTTTTTTAATTTAGTTTTCTAATTGTCACAATCTTAGAAATGGTGCAGCTGCTAATTAAGTGCAGGGGTGTGATCCTCGAAAATATAAAATTGTACATCGGCCAACCATCGCCGGTAACCATAGCAACGCAGCCATCACCAACCAATTGGCGCCTTGGCTGCATAATTGATGCAATTGGATGCAAGCATTAACCAATCACTTGCATATAGGTAAGTAAGGTGGTCGCTGCACTACCTAAGTATTTTTGCAGAATCTGGGGCAGTACCTATGAGCCATATATATGGCGCTGCTGGTATAAAATCTCTAAAATAATAGCTGCACCGTAGTTTGCAAGCACAGCCATACGATATTTGTTTTACATTAATTAAGTAAAGCGTGACGCTTCACCGGCGCGTATTGATGGGCCGGCGGGTCGATGGCTGATGGGTGATGGGTAGGTCGTCAAGCACACGACTTCGTGATGTCGAGGGGATCGAGTGTGAGCGATGACCGCGACCTTTCTCCTTGGCGGGTTGACGATAGACGAGCGACAGACTAGCTGCTGTGGTGATCCATGAGGCTGCGTATAGCACGTAGGTACACTGTATGGGTCCACGCAGGAAGGACCGTAGTTTGCAAGCACAGCCATACGATATTTGGTTTTACATTTAGCGTGACGCTTCACCGGCGCGTATTGATGGGCCGGCGGGTCGATGGGTGATGGCTGATGGGTGATGGGTAGGTCGCTACGCACACGACTTCGTGATGTCGAGGGGATCGAGTGTGAGCGATGACCGCGACCTTTCTCCTTGGCGGGTTGACGATAGACGTGCGATAGACCAGCTGCTGTGGTGATCCATTGAGGTTGCGTATAGCACGTACACTGTACAGTAGGTATGGGTCCACGCAGGAAGGTTCACAAATTAAAAATTAATATGAGAGGCACGATAAAAACAAAGTTCAATCAAAAAGAAACAGTGTTTATTACTTTATTCAAACAGGTAGAATTTACTCGTATATAGACGAAGTTTAGATTGTGATGGAATTAATATACTTATTTATTTATTTATTATTTATTTATGTACCAGAATTATACAAAGAAAAGACGTGCACAAAGGACAGCTTATCTCTACTGGAGAGATTTCTTCCAGGAGCCCTTGAATGCATGCCTTGAATGCCCTTACGTAGGCATGTTTATGTTGTTCTACATAACCTCTAATTAAAAGCGTCTGTGGGATTAGTACCTACAGGATCGAATTTTTAGCTTTCTTCATTCTAATACCTATCTCGTTACTTGTACTCCTCGCTATTTCGGAAAAAATAATGGTAGGTAGATATGAAATATTTTTTTATTTACGTATCGTAACATTCATATTTCCGCTAGTTCAATTAAATATTTGGAATAAACATTAAATTGAAAAAAAAAATTAAAACTCTATTACTGAGCTCAGTGGCGCACGCACACTCGGATTTGAGTGGGAGGTCGCCGATTCGATTTCCGCCACGGATCACTTCAGAACTACATTATAATGACTTATAATTTCCAAAATAGGCTCAGATGGGAGGCTTCAGACGTGGCTAGTAACCACCCTACCAGAAAAGACGCACCACCGAGCGATTTAGCGTTCGGAGCGATCCTGTGTAAACATCAAAAGGAGTTGCTTATTCCCTTTAATAGTACTACGATAACGTCGTAGACTGCATCATCACTTACGCATTCAAGTAGGTACTAGGTCCCGCGTTCATTTCCCGTTAAATGCCGATTTGGAATTTTATAATTTCCGAAATGGCTTAGATCAGCAGCCATAGCCATTCATTTTGGCGAGGAATTGAAAAATGAGTACAGCATCACTATGAAAGTAGCATTTCCCCACTTTTCTCCAAGTTAAAGTTCCAGTTCCATGAATTTAGACCCTCAGAGAACTTGTTGAGGAAACTGAGACGCATAAAATTATATTTGAACAATGATTTTGTTAAGTCTATTGAGATGTTGCATCATTTTAGTATCTAGATAGCAGATAAAGTGTGAGTGATGGACATAGTTCAATTGAAATGGATCCATATTGGTTTAAAATGGCAAGGTTAGGCAAATAGCGATGTATTATTTGATTTTTGAAGAAATTTAGCACACTCGCTCTGCACTCAATAGGATAAAGAATAAAGATACTTGGGTCAATGAGATCATAACTTTGGTCAATTTTTCTTAGGACTGCAAGCTGCGAATAACAAAAAAAACATTCAAGAATAATAAAATCTGTTGCACAGGGATAACTTTCTTTCAAGCTTTCTACAAAGGTGGATGGATAAAATTCGGCCTCTAAATTCAAATTTATTTAGTTTTTGCAAATAGTAGACATAATAATAGGTACACATCATAGGCTTATAAATGCGTTTGCGAGAATGACATTTATACTTCTACATGTTTTTATCATATTGGTTCCCAATAGCTTCAAATCCGGGAAACTATACAGAACATGATCTTTCGGGAACCATTAGAGGTGAACCGGGTATTTTTGAGTAACCTTTTTATGAAAAAAATATAGCTGTGATTTTTTCCGCAAATTTTAATTTTCGCAAAATTTCTTGCCTTCAATGTACCTACCTATAGTATGTCTAATATTTGCGAAAAACTAAATAAAATTTTATTTTCGCGTGCTAATTTGGTTGAAAAATTTACTGCTACATACAATTATTTGTAGCTATGCCCACTTGTGGTATATCTACGGCTTACTAGGCTGAGATACATGTACTATGTGCAAGCTATGACCTAGAATTCAGTAACAAAACGTTACGACCTCAAAGTGTCTCAAAGCATTTGCAAATGCTTGCCTACCTTTTTCGAAATAAGCCATTGAAGTACCTACTTACCTAGTTATGTTATCTGATGAACCCTATTGTATTACAAGACGATCTCAAAAATTCTCTTTCAAAATCACGTCTTCTAGATTGTTTTGAATAGATTAACGGATAACAGACTAATTGGAAATACTTTATACGATTGCCCAACACAAGCGTTGTTCCTTGCAAATACGTTTAGCAAAATTGAAGATGTTGCTATTGCTCAGAGACGTGACACCAAAGTTTGCCACCAGAGAAGGAGGCTAAATTCGAATCGAACTATAGATATTTAATCCACGATGACGCGCACCACTCTGTCAAACTCCATGCGAATAGAATGAAACGGCGCGTCTTCGTGAATTGAATTAATGTCTATAATGTCCTTACCACTTGTATTTTTTTCTTCACAGCCCTTTTCCCACATTATGTGGGGTCAGCAGCACAACACATCTTCATCTTCTTGTTCAATCCATTTCTATCAACTGTCAACTTTCAATCCACTTATTTTATACGCATACTAGCTGACCCAGCAAACGTTGTTTTGCCGTAAGAATTTTTATAACAACCCGCTCCCGGACCCAAAGATCATACCCTGAAAATTTCATAACGATCGGTCCAGCCGTTTCGGAGGAATTTGGTAACAAAGAAAATCGAGAGAATTTTATATATCTTAAACCTTACACTATAACCTAATTAAGGAAGGTAGGTAGGTATTCCCTGAATGAACTCGAACTTAGACCACCATTTTTTCCATCGGGAAAGAAGCAGGCAAGAATATATCAGCAGGGCAATCCTACCTTGTGCATAAAAAAATATATCGGCACTTTGTATCCAAGTAATATGAAAAACAAATAAAACAATTAGAACAACTTTCAAATCTTTATTTTCTCGACCAAATTACAAAATAACTTCGATCCCTGTTTTATTTACACTACTTACAAACATTATACTACTATATTTTACATCACTTGTAAGACTCACGATTACTAAACAGCAAGTAAACATGGCTATATTCGATATTGCTATATTATTCACAGTAATGGTCGGCACCTAATAATGATAGCCTGTTTCGTCAAATGTCGGTGGTTTTCGCGGGCCTCCAAAATCTTCTCCTTTATTAGGTGTATCCTTTTGAACTCCTAAACCAGAACTGCCCGTATCTGAGTCTTGATAACCAAACCTATCATTCAAGCCATTTTCATTTGAAATGCCTTCAACGTTTGCCGTTACGTTTAATGTATTAGACTGAATTTTGTCAAAAGATGACTCTACATCTTTACTATTTTGTGTTTTGTTTCCTTGACAGCAAGCACTATAGAAAGAGAATTGGGGAC